>OY725180.1:13301818-14501818 GCA_963241965.1 Tortrix viridana | reverse complement strand
AGATAGCACACCCAAAACAACCTGGAGAAGCTAGTGGTAGTTGGGGAAGTGGGGGGAAACTACCACGAGGACGGTCACCTACTCGCTGGTCAGACCAAGCCAAATCTATCACTGGCCTGCCAATCATTGCAGCCCGGAGACTAGCCCAGGACAGAAACGTGTGGAAAAAAAATATCATTAAGGCAAAGGTGGACACGACCTTCAACTTTGAAATACTAGCGACCCGCCCTCGCTTCGCTCCGGGTACTAAGTATTATACATATACATAAACCTACAGTAACTGATGATGAAAACCGCATAAAAATAATTTGCGTAGTTGAAAGATTTAAGCGTATACAAAGGGGCAGATGGCGAAGCGACTTTGTTTTATACTATGTAGTTAAGTTATGATGATGATGATGATACGACGAGGATATTCTAGAACGCAACATGCATCTGTGATTCGCAGTGAGGTATCTGCAGCTATCTTACCGTTTTTGAAAGTTCTCAGTTAAGTGTTAAGTGTTATTAGTCGGTTAAATATTGAGAAAGGACATTAGTAGCTCGATAGCTATATCGAAACAGAAGACTTGTCTATCCCGCCTAATCATCGAAAGCTTGCCCGATCGTCGGCACACAGCTTAAGTTCTTGCTCAATTTGCAACGGAAGCTGTGTGTAGTTATGTTTCATAGCTATTGCAGCACTTAGGCCCAGAACCGACGGCGCTCTTTAGTGACGAAACTGCAACTCGAGTTGCTTCTGAGTTTCCTGCCTGTATTGTCTTATACGATACCACTCACGCGCAAACGCGTTTATAGTACTTGTTGTTTTTTCTATAGGGTTTGTTCTCATACCGATGCCTGTACGTATTACCGTTTTTACGATAGAACAAATACAAAAAAAACGTTTAAAAAAAGCGTTTCTAGTACAGGGACTCCCCTTATTACTTTACTTTTTGACTTTTTTTATTATTTGTAATCATCATGTATCACATATTATGTAAAAAAAACAACGGGCTATCTTTTCCGGTTCAAAAGATACAGCTCTTTTAAGTTAAGGCGGACGGATGGACGGACTGACGGACAGTTTCATAGTAGTTAACTCTTTATTTGAACTAAGAAACAACTCACTCGTTTAAGCCTATTTCAGACAATCTTACAGACAGAAAAATACCTGACTGACTTTAAAAAGTGACTGATTGTTGAGGTTCTTGCGACGCTTCTTCTCAGCTGTGGTATCCTCTTGGGAAGCGCTGGTAGATTTTGACGTGTACCTAAAACTGCCCGTGCGGCCTACCTACTGAATAAATATCAAAGGTCCATATCGGGTTGCATACATAATGTTAGTCATAATGTGTTTTAAGTCATCATTTTTGCAAGTTATAATGCATTTTTTTCACGACATCGTTATTTTTTCAGGATTATTAAACTAGCCCAACCTTACTAATCTACACGATGGATGTTTACTTTATTAAATCCTGTAATTTCTACCTAAAAGGGGGTATGACTAAAAAAATTATGACTAACATTACATTATGACAAACAATATATATGCGACTAGACCCGCTCCCTTATCAAAGGCTTCAACGTAACATTATGTGCCTGTTAAAAACATAAACTTACTCGTACAATCCCGGCAAATAATCTAAACAACGGAGTCAATAGTCCACTATAGCCGTAAGTCCTCCACGGGACCATAAACAGGGTCCCGCATAACCATACATCGCTGGTCCGTGAGAACCCTGTACTTGTAGCGGTGTGTGCGCCGTTTATCTTACATTCGACTGACTTGTTAGTTCAGTGGTAGTAGCTGTACAATGGGTTCAAAATCCGCTAGGGGAAAGGATATTGCGATGAGCATTGTAACAATATAAATAAATAAATATCAGGGGACAATCTCACACAAATTGACCTAGTCCCAAACTAAGCTCTAGGCTTGTACTATGGGTACCAGGCAACGATATACATACTTATATAGAGAAATAGATACTTACATACATAGAAAACATCCATGACTCAGGAACAAATACTCGTGCTCATCACACAAATATTTGCCCATACCGGGATTCGAACCCGGGACCGCTAGCTTCGTAGGCAGGGTCACAACCAACTAGGCTAACCGCGTCGTCGTATGGTTTAAGACAGTCGAATAGAGACCCAGATAGGTAAGTACTATCCTATTATCAGATATAGATTGTTATCGTATTTAACCTATTAAAAATAGCCTATGTTACTTCTGAATAATGCAGCTTCCTAATGGTGTAAAAATTATTAAAATCGCTTGAGTATTTTCAGACTTTTTCGATTATAAATTATAAACAAACAAACAATTCTTTTCTCTTTATTATATTAGTATAGGCTTGTATAGAAGATAACATATTAGCACATGCTAAAAACTTGAAAAACATGTGATATAGAAATAAGTTAGACGAGCAAACATGAAAACACATTGAGAACCGACGACTCGCCTGGCGTATTCGTTTTACATACAACTCCTAATTTGTGGCACAGAACAAGGAAACACCTGGTTTTAAAACAGGATTCCTAACAGCCTAATAACTACTGCGACGCGGGATGCAGAATGCACCTGCATTTTTTTATACGATGCATTTTGCAAATTACCTGTCAGGGCTGGCTGCCGTTTGGTTTTAAAGGCTTTGCGGAAAGTTATGGGTTTATAATTGGAAATTATTATTTATTTGTTATTGACCCTAATGCAAAGACTTGCATTGTTACAATGTGTAACTACTAAAGCGCTTTAGTTTTGAACATATAATTTTAATCATAGTATTAATTTAGGAAATTTAACTTTTTATTTTTATCATACAACTCCGAGCTTAGCATGCATACACGAGAAAAAAATTGACAACTGCTAGGGAAATTAATACATCTATTCCATATTCTAACGTAAGACTTAACGCTTAAGGATTAAAATAAAAGTGTCTCGTCCTGACTTTTATTACCTTTTATTACTAAGCGACTATAGCGATTTTCACATTTTCATAGCGATTTTATTTTAAACCTTAAGCGTTAAGTCTTACGTTAGAACATGGAATAGATGTATTCATTTTCCTAGCACCTGTCAAATTTTATCTCGTTCATGCTTGCTATGGGGCCTGCATGTTGGTCTTATTCATTTGTTCTAGCCCCATTACAATGCAAAAACTGTCATTCAAATTCACAACTAACTAAAACACAACCTAATCACCATTATAGAAGAAAGAGAGATTAAACGAATTCAGATAGATCCTCTGATTCATTATTTGTTTATTAAAAGTAATTAACATTAATGATTTCATATTATAATTACAGCAAATGCAGCAAGCACCTAAGACAGAGATTTAATAATAATAATAATAATAATAATAATAATAATAATAATAAATATCAGGGGACAATCTCACACAAATTGACCTAGTCCCAAACTAAGCTCTAAGCTTGTACTATGGGTACTAGACAACGATAAACATACTTATATATAGAAATACATACTTAAATATATAGAAAACATCCATGACTCAGGAACAAATCGCGTTCATCACGCAAATATTTGTCCGTACCGGGATTCGAACCCGGGACCGCTAGCTTCGTAGGCAGGTTCACTACCAACTAGGCTAACTGCGTCTAATTTAAAAGATAACTCTGCAACCCTACGTGCTCGTGTTTCCTATCACCGCAATTTTCCTACAAATTAAGAGTTAGTGCCTTATACATTCTAGATGGTTCTAGTATAATAACCGGAGGCGCCGGCGCGTGGGCAAGTCCCGGTTAAAAATCGTGAAAGTTTTTACTTTCAGCTTAGTTTTATATATTAATGAGCATAAAACGAAAGTTTAGGCTAGACAGTCGTAAAACAAATAAGCAAAAGTAAGTAGTTAGAGTTAATTTTCAGACCATGAAATTAATAATTTTACTGCCAGGTATGTTTTTTGCGCAGAATAGTTATTTGTTATGCAAGGCTGCACGGTTATTTGGCGCTAGAGCCAGTATTGAATCCCGAGTTAGCGAAGGATTCTAAAATTGAACCACGAGCCTAGCGAGTAAATACGCTCAGGGTGTAACGAGGGATTCAAGGCCTCGAGACCCGAATAACTTTGCTGCCGTGCGAAACACTCAATTTTTCACCTCAATGTAGCAAGGAAAACACTTCACTTGGTGTTGGAAAAGCAATTGCACGAGCGCCTCATCAGCTGTGGCCGTCGTCACGCAGCCCCCTCCTCGCGCACCCCCCTCCTCGCGCACCCCCCGCACCCCCCCCCCCCCCCCCCATTACTTTTTACGCTAGCGGTTAAAGCGAACTTTTGCGCGCAGATTTTGACCGACAAAAAAGCCTTTCCGATCGAATTTTGAATATTAGCATTTCAATAATAATGTCGAAACGATAGAAGAGGCTAAGAACTATGAGAAAGAATAGGAATGAATGATAAGTTAATTAATTACTTAATATCAGGGGACAATCTCACACAAATTAACCTAGTCCCGAAAGCTCTAGGCTTGAACTATTGCGAACTAAGCAACGATGGACATGACTATATAGAAAAATATATAAATAAATAATTAGATTCCACACGATACTAAGTATAGGTTTAATTCATTTTTGTTGTTTCTTCCTCATAATTTAATTAAAATTTTTATAACACATTTTTATTTCATGCAAAAAAAAAGCTAAAATTTTCTTACAATGCAATATATAGGTACATAAATACATAGAAACTATCTAGGACTCAGGAACAAATACTCGCGCGCATTACACACATATTTGCTCATATCGGGACACGAACCCAGGACCGCTTCGTAGGTAGGGACTACCAATTACGCTGCGTCGTCACAAAAACACAAAACACACATCATAAAAAATACACAAAATATCCTAGTTTTAGGCATCTAATGACAAGGTTAGAGTTCTATATTGATTGGCCGACAAGCTTTCATCTGCTTCTGCATTTCATAAAAGGTTGCCACTGCAGCGGGTCTAGTTTTATGACACTCACCAGTCCAACTAAGGGGCTTAGACAAGATGTATTACGGCCTGGCCACGACCTTAAGTGGCGGCGGCGGCGAGCGAATTCTCTCTTCATTGCACGGTCGATACGCTCACCGCGCAGTAGTTAACTGACGATCCACGTAATGTATTAGAAAACTCGCTTGCCGCTTAGCCGGTCGCGCGAAGTCGTGGCAATTTTCGAAATCAAAGAACCTTTGTTGGATTGACAACCATTAGCTAACCACATCAATTCAATAGATTTCGTAAATTTTCGAACATTGTTAACTTATGCATCTTGTCTAGGTCCCTTGAGCCACGCAATAAAATAAATAATAAGCATTAAGATGTAAAGCAGAAAGTTAAAATTCCGTTGGGCAAAATTAAAATTCTGCGAAATAACCGCGTACAACGCGAATAGTATCCTGTATTTCGTGAAAAACGTCATTAAAAAGTTAGATAAATGCCTTACCTACCTACCCCTAAACAAATGGAAATATTTCAAGAATCTAAATACTTTCAGAGCTTGTAGTAACTCACCCAGCTCCCCTGTTGCACCTTTCAGTGTATTCAAATTTGTCGCCATTACTGTCATACAAACTTTACATCCACTTCCGCAAACTTGTGCAGCACAAATACGAACATGCAAACTGCATGGATGCATGCAAACTTGCCCCGAGCTGCGACACGGAAAAACCAGTCATATTCTAGTCAGTCAGAGTCTACAAGACATGCAAAATAGTTTGTATTTGATCAAAGTATTCCATTTGAAGGAAAAGGAACTCTTTTGTTAACAGGTTAAAGTGCATGTGACGTGCATAGATATGGTGCATTCTCAGGGGTGTCGAACGCATGCATTAGTGTCAGAGGTGCTCGGAGCGTACACTTGACAATTTTGTTAAAAGTTTTCTTTGAATTTCCTGAGTTTTGTACGATTTTCAAGATTCTTGTCGAGAAAATGAGATTAATACTTACAAATATTAAAAATGCGAATGTGTTCGATTGTTTCGCCTTTATAATTCAACTCCTCAACCGCTCGATGTGATCGGTACAGAGATACGTAATAGCGTGGAACACGCGAAAAAAAATTACTTAACAACGAAAATAACTTCGGTGCGTATGGAACAGGAGTAAGAATGTGTAAAAAAATTGTTATGTGATGCTGTAAGAAATATAGATTGTAAATTTAAGAGGTTTCCATCCCGAGATGTCTGAAGTTACTCTTAAATAAAAATAAAAATATCATTTAACACAGGCAATATAACCTAGGTTAGTGTTAATACATAAATCAACGTCAAAAAAACTATGCAATAAAATTTAAAACATCTGTAAAAAGTTTTTGCCGCTTACGATGTGAAAAGGTTATCACTATTATTAAAACCACAACGAATAAATCCATCATTGTAGATTTTAAACAAAGCCAAATGAAAATCCGCCATTGTGTTCACGATACACATTTGTTCGCGTATTGTCCCGCCATTTTGTGGCGCGGCGGCCATTTTAAAAATAGCCTCTGAAAAGTTTGACAGTTATGTTTTTACGAGTATTTTATGCTTCTGTCCACTGAGCAAGAAAACAATTTTATATATGTTGTTAATAACTTGAATGACAGCAGCAGAGGACCGATCGTTGTGGAAAACCTTAGGGAAGGCCTTGGACGTGGACATGTCGTACATACCTGGAAAAAAAAGTTTTTTTTTTTAAATCATAACGGTAATTATTTTTAAACGATAAAATTGTGCTTTTTGCAACGACACATCTTAATACTACAAATTAGAGAGTACGTTTGTTTGTTTTTCACTTTTTCAAGTTAAAAAATAGCCATTAAAGTTGGAAAAACAAAGTGACACATTACTTTTTATATTTAAAGCAAAACTTTTCCAAGAAAAAAAAAACAGGAACTATATTATACACAACTTAAATCCAGATATACCCCGCCGAGTCATACGCACCATATCTCACGAGCCCGCGATCGCACATTGCCGGAATCCGGTAAATCTCCCGGAATCCGATTACCCGGTGAAGCGGGCGTCAATAGCCCGCGATTACCGGACACGGGCATAATAGAAACAGAGGGAACACTCCGGAATAAACGCCTTTGATTTGGGAATATTAATTATAGGATGGCGTTTCCCAGGGTTCTGTTGATTGCTTCCCAAATTATCAATTATCACATGGGGTTGTTTTGGAATCGCTTGTCAGTTACAATAAGGCCAGTTTGTTCAATCCTAAAAAAATCTGTCAGTTAATGTTATCAGTCCTCTAAATAAATATCAAATAAATCATCCCTTAACAAGTAAAAAAGATATCGATGTAATTAATATAACCTAACCAAGTTTAAAACCGAAAAATAGGTACCTACCTCTGTTTTCAGAGGTCATAACTCATAAACGGCTTAACGGATTTCATCAAACCAAGCTAAGAACACTCGATTAAGTCACTTTTCTAACAAAAACAGACAGATACACAGATACACTGGATACACACGTCAAACTTACAACACTCCTCTTTTTGCTTCGGGGGGTTAACAATGACAATTTGGTATAACTTTATATTATATTATTTTATCGTATAAGGGTTCCGTTTTTGCCATTTTGGCTACGGAACCCTAAAAACGCGCAGTTATTACAAATGAGCTAGCTGTAAACAGGTGCTCATAATGCGCCTGAACATTTGCACCCATTGTTGGCTGAGGACTAATTGAACTGAAATCGGGGCTTCAGGAACGTGGGCCCTCGCAGGTATTTAAGGCCCAAATCAAACAAGCTTTGCCAGGTTTAGGAGACAATTAACGATTAATTAACGCTCTAAAAATAAAACCCCGCCTTTCACAAGACTGAGATTTTTTTATAGAAGAAAACAAAGAACGTGTTCACAAATTTGACAACTATACTGGGTGTTTTTTTATTCGTCTTAAACGTTTCTAAACAGTCATACTGATCAACTTTCACTATAGGTCCAACCCCGAAATCGCGAAAAAAAAATTGACCATCCCATACATTTTGGCTAGTCAGCTGACGATGTTTTGCATGGGAGGTTCAAATTTTTTTTCGCGATTTCGGGGTTGGTCTCATAGTAAAAGTTGGTCAGTATGACTTACTGATTTAATCCCCAAAATGTTTAAGACGAATAAAAAAATACCCAGTATAAGCATAATATTTTTTATACACTTGCGCCTTTTACAGAATATATAAACATGTTTAATTTTAATCTGTTATTTATTATCTGCATCTTGCACAAGTTATTATTTATTTAATACTTAAATATATAAAACTTATTTTAAACGACGCTTCCTATAAACGCTTACGTGAATAAGATTGAGTTGTGATTCCATAAGAGCCTAACAAGACGTGAGATACATCAACTAAGATGTAAGTAGGTATTGTAAGTTAAATAAGAGTTAAGCTGTAAGTTCTCGGAGCCCTTCAACGAGCGTATTCTTTTCTGAAATGCCGGCAACGCATCTGCGATTCCTCTCCTGCCGCAGATTCATGGGCGGTGGTGACCACGACATCAGATGACCCGCTTGCTCATTTGCCTCTTGCATAAGAAAACATGTTTCCCCATTTAAGCAAACTTAGTTCTACATAATTCGGCACATAGTTCACATCCTGGATTAGCATATGCGGGATAATTTTAGTCCTAAAATGTTTGATAGTGCCCCAGCGAACAACCTTAAACGAGTTAAGTGAGCAGAATCACAGGCAAAAGCTAATAAACCTTAAATCGAATAAAAACATGATGACGAAAAACTTAAAGAACAAAAACTCATTTCTTGACTAAATATAATTTTAAACTCTTGGTATTTTATGAACCAATGATAACTTGTCTTTGACATTCATTCGTTCTTGTACTGAGTTTAAATTGAATAAAAATGTTTGCCTAAAAATTCTTTAGAAATATCGCGTTAAATCTAAAAAGTAAAAAATAAACCACTCTAACACTCGTTTGAAAACTTTCTTCAGTTCAGAAAAGGCATTGAATCGTTGAGCATAGGCACTTATTACAACTTTTTACATGATTTTTTTTTTACAATAAAAGTTTTTCATGTTGTATTTGAACTAATAAATCGCATCTCCAGTTACAACACTGTGTTATGTCGAAAAATTTCAAAATCGACTTTTTAAATTGAAATAACTGATAAAATATGACTTATCGGTTATTCATCGATTATGAAAAATTAGCTATTTTGACTTAATATAGAATACTAAGATAAATAAATATCACGAATAATTTAAACTTTAGTCCTTATTCGAGTAATAATTTAAACTTTAGTCCTTATTCGAGTAATAATTTAAACTTTAGTCCTTATTCGAGTAATAATTTAAACTTTAGTCCTTATTCGAGTAATAATTTAAACTTTAGTCCTTATTCGAGTAATCATTTAAACTTTAGTCCTTATTCGAGTAATAATTTAAACTTTAGTCCTTATTCGAGTAATAATTTAAACTTTAGTCCTTATTCGAGTAATAATTTAAACTTTAGTCCTTATTCGAGTAATAATTTAAACTTCAGTCCTTATTCGAGTAATAATTTAAACTTTAGTCCTTATTCGAGTAATAATTTTTAACGCAATTTACATTAAACGGCTATTTATTTTTCTGAATAAAAAAAATCTTACACAAATTTGATCAGTCCCAAACTAAGCTCTAGGCGTGTACATATTATGGGTAATAGACAAAGATAAACATATTTATATAGAAAAATATACTTCAGTATTCCGAATTCAATGCATTATTATTAAAATAATATAACGCCAATTGAAAAAGTTAGTACCGTATATCTATAAATTAATTGTATTACTCACACAAAGGAATAAACAAATATAGTTCACATGCCTGTGTTGGATCGTTTTATTTTTGTTGCCCATAATATAATATTAACAACATAATATTTAAAAAAAAGCCGTGGTAGCCTAATGCCTAAGACTCTTAAGCAGAGGGTCGTGGGTTCGAACCCGGGCTCGCACCTCTAAGTTTTTCGGAATTTATGTGCGAAATATAATTTGTAAATTTACGATGAGCTTTTCGGTGAAGGAAAACAACGTGAGTAAACCTGCACACACCTGCAAAGCAATTTGACGGCGTGTGCGAAGTTCCCAATCCGCACTGGACCCGCGTGGGAACTATAGCCTAAACCCTCTCATTGTGAGTGGAGGCCTGTGCCCAGCAGTGGGACGTATATAGGCTGGATTATCATATCATTTATCAATATTAACAACAAATATCTCTTATACATGGCTATATGCATAATCCGATTTGCAAGAAAACTGGCGCTGATTCTTGGAGCGTTTCAACCGCTCTCATTCCCCTGGTTGCATTAATGTCGAAATTCCTGTAGCTTTGGATGCTATCTTCGGTTATCTTGTAGAGTGCAATGACTTCTACAAAATTTTATTGAAAATGCATCCAGAGCTACAGGAATTTCGACTTCGAATCAACCCTGGATTTCTATATAACTCAACCTTTTCAAGATAAAATATTAAAATAACCTGACGAGTGGTTTCAGCGAAAAAATAATAATGCGTAAGATTAATAAATTATGAACGAAAATTATTATGCTAAGAAATGAGTTTCCATACCGTAGAATATCAAGGATAGAACGCGTTATGTGACAAATTGTGAAAAACGTTCGTATTTGGTCGGAGTGCATATCTCACGCGAGATGAAATGAGATGGAGACGGGCTGGTATTAATCTTCATATGTACGTAATAACGCGGGGCGCACACAAGGCTCTTTTATTTTAATTTAGGTTATGGTAACGTTATCATGTGGCTTTATTTAAAAGGGATAAAGTTTCTCAAATAAATCTATCTAAAAAAAAGTGTATTTTTTGGTTAAGTAGCATCTTCCGCCACATCAGGAGTGATTGCTGTCTATGTCTAGGATTTTCCTAAAATTACGTCATCATAGAAGCAGTAGAAGTGGTCATATTCTGAATCAGTTAGTGAATACCACATGGTAGTATAGTCAGCATCAAATAAATAGGAGCAGCAAAAATGGTCAAATAAGTAAAGAAATGTAATAAAGAAATAAATGTGTTGCGATATATTTGGCCACTTTCGCTGCTCCTATGCATATGCTGACTGTACTAGTAAATAGTATAAAAAGTTATAAAAGTCCAAACATCGTCACTTTTAGTCATTAACACATCTACTGCTGGATAGAGTAGGATTCCATAGTGTTGGATTTGTCTTGATAAGCAGGATGACTGACCAAAAAGAGTACAGCCGGCAAGAAAAGCTTGTCCCAAATTTTTTTTATTCGCAATATGTGTAAAATATCAGCTTTGTGATTTAAATAGTGGCTCCCTATGTTTTCCCATAACGTTTAAAATCCTAATTTCACTTGCCATAGCGTTCGTGGTAATAATAATCGTTTATCCTAATGATTATTTGACATAATGTTTAAGACATATTTTCTCTTGACATACTAATGTTTACGACATATTTTCTCTTGACATACTGTTTTTGTTCCTAATAATTATTTGTCCTAATGATAACTTGATATAATATTCGCAGTTCCATAAAGCCGAGTTTCTGCCAGAATTCTATTACAATGTCGGCAGATCGGTCCTGGCACTCGCCGGCCGCTCCCGCGGCCGTAACTGGTCGCAGTTCAACCTAACACTCCTCCTAGTTGCGCTCGTCGTCGTACCTAACTTTACGGATTTCAATAATTATGACTAAAATGTGTTAGGATAATCGATACATTATGGGAATAAAACATTATGGGTATGGCTAACATCCATTATGGCAAATGACTTTAGAACAAACGACGTTATGGGAAAAGAAGGAACACTTTTAATAGTGTCTGACAAAAAGTGACTGTGACATACAGACAGACAGCAGACGGCCATAAATAAAAATGAAACTATGATCCTAGTTTGACTACGGAACCCTAAAAAGATTTAGACAACTTTCCCAAAGCATGGTTCACTGCAGTAATATATTCCTTATAAGGCAGCTCCAAAATACAGCCGTTTGACCGAGACCCGCGTTATTGAGACAAACTCCTCCAGATATTATGATTTGTGGACACCCTGTTTACTTCCAAGTACATATTTATAACATATTTCTTTGGTTATTCGTTCAAGACATGCAAGGATTTGAAACATGTTATTTACATAACTAAATTTTGGAGTCTTTCTTCGTTATTTGCCATATAAACGTTGAATGTGAATTCACTCTTAATTAACAAAACTGTTTTTTCTGGCTTTCAATTTTTGCTTTCAATTTGCTTTGTTTGTTGGCATGTTCGTTCAATAGCGATATTAGAGCCAGTTTCCAATGGGACAATTTTCATATTTTATTCACTTGTAAATCAGTGAATGTGAATATTATTCATGTTTCTGAATAGATTTCATAATTTTGGAAACATTTCTGGAAATGTCAGGTGGATTGCAAAGTTACTAACAATCCTATGTTCCTATAACTTATAACACATGCCCCCTGGCAGGCATGCACGAGATAAAATTTTACAGGTGCTAGGGAAATTAATACATCTATTCCATATTCTAACGTAAGACTTACCGCGGTTTAAAATAAAATTGTCTCATCCGGACTTTTATTACCTTTTATTACTAAGCGATTTTATCAGGTATTTATTTCTAAAGTAATGAAATAAATCGATCAAATCCATTAAGAGCCGTGAACACCTAGCGTTTTTGACCGGTTATCTAAAGGCTAAAAACGCTAGTGTGCACGCACACTGTGCACAGGCTAAGCTAAGCATGATACTTAATTTATCTTTTTATTCGTGCTGTCACTTTATTCTTGTAATGCATGTTAGGCTCGCTGTAGTAATTATGGCACGCAATTAACAGTTAATCGCTTACTAATTGGCTGCATGTTATGCTGTAGCATGCAGGTGATGCGTTATCTGTGCATAAAATTAGGCGCTACAAAGCCTCTAGACGGCACGGCCAGGAAAGCGGCGGATTTCCTTTTCCTGGATTTCCTGGTGATAATGAAGACACTAGCTTTTCTATTCGTTGAGAAATATTAACCGGCGAAGCTAAATTGTCCCATCAGAGCATTATTAACATCTAAGTGCGTGTATTCTTAATTTGGTAGCAGGTTTCGTCAACGGTGCAACTCGTGCCCACGAGCGAGAGGGTTAATTTTGGTTTTCCGGTTTATACTGGGTGTTTTTAATTCGTCTTGAACATTTTGGGGGTTAAATGAGTAAGTCATACTGACCAACTTTCACTATGGGACCAACCCCGAAATCACGAAAAAAAATTTGACCCTCCGATAAAAAACATCGTCAGCTGACTAGCTGAAATGTATGGGATGGTCATTATTTTTTTCGCGCTTTCGGGGTTGGTCCCATAGTGAAAGTTAGTCAGCATGACTTGCTGATTTAACCCTCAAAATTTTTAAGACGAATAAAAAAACACCCAGTATTTCGTTGACGAATTTAAAGCCGTCTGTTTCCTATTGGGAAACAAACCAACTCCATTCCGTAGCAATATTTGTACATTTTCCAACTGGTCAGATAGTTTTGCTCCAAGTTTTTTTTTTTTTTTTCATTTAAATTAGCCAAACAAAGTTGTTGTTTTGCGCCGGTTCTGTATTGAATACAGAGTAAGCTTCGCTCGAGGTTAATAAAATAGGATCCTGAACGTAGCGACGGATTTAAAGGCTCAAAATAATTTTGCTGCCATGCGAAAAAGACAATTTTTCACTTCACCGTCTCCACAGACCATTCCATACCGAGGCAAACACGGGTGCTAGAAAAGCAATTCTACAGGCACCGCATCAATTGTGTTCGCGCAGCGCCGCCCTCCGCGCAGCAAAGCTAACATTTCCACGCTAGCGGATAAAGTGGACTTTTGTACACAGATTTTGAGCGACAAAGACGTCCTTTCCGAGCTAGTGACGAAAAATGACGAAACTTGGTGAAATTTACGCCCGCTGGTTTCCTACCCCACCGGCATCAGGTATGCTCGCGAACAATAACAGCGCTAATCACCCGCCAGCGTCAGCATTGCCGAGGCTAATAATGGGCTAAAATGTTTCATGTTCATTGTTTCCCAAAATTTGACTAATACCCTGAAAAAAAATGTTGTACAAGATTGTTATTATTGTGAATGAGCGAACGCGAAATGTCGATGTCACACGAGCCTAAAAAGACTGTAGACATCGCAACTAAGATAATAAATAAATAAATATCAGGGGACAATCTCACACAAGTTGATCTAGTCCCAAACTAAGCTCTAGGCTTGTACTATGGGTAGGTACTAGGCAACGCTATACATACCTAAATAGAGAAATACATAGAAAACATCCATGACTCAGGAACAAATACTCACGCTTATCAAGATGTCAGTTGAATCATAAAATAACTTGCTTCTATTACTAATTACTACTACTAGCTTTACTAGTAATTTTATAAAATTAATGCCAACTACAAGAAAATCTGTTGGTTCCTGCAATTTGTTTGAGATTCGCTATTTATTTTAATTCTAAGTATGTGATTTAATTTAGTATTTTTCTCGCTGAAATGAGAATGAGGAGGTTGGTGTCGCTCGGCTACTAACTTATACATATAATATTTGATTTATATAACATATGATTAAGAAGATAATAAAATAACACTCGGATATAATTTAGAAAAGGACCAATGCGATAAAGGACCAACCGACATTACTAAAAAAAAAACAATACAATGCAATACAATAACTCTTTATTGAACACCACATACAGCAAGAAATACAACAAGAAAGAGAAGTGTTACATAGTGAGTCAACAGGCGGTCTTATCGCTAAATAGCGATCTCTTCCAGACAACCTTACAAAGAAGAGAAGATTAAAAATAAACATCAAAAACTGGCAGGCGGTGCAAACTAAACGTATTAATAAATAAATAAATATATATAAACATAAATAAACTTAAACAATAAATATATAAATAAATAAATACAAATGTACAAAGAGCAATACTCAGGGAAAATTATAGCAATGTCAGCCGCAACAATAAAAAACATTACTTGTATTATTTTAGAATTAAAAAAAATGTTCTTATACCGTATTGAAAGTGCATATAATGGCGTATCAGAAAACGTACAAGTTAATTAAAAGAGTTAATTAAAAGTTTTATGGCGTCGACCTCATTCTTACAATATGGCGAATTGATTGACAACGTCTACTTATAACCGAAAGATACCGGCAAAACAATCGTGAAACGTTTACAAATCAAATATTACATATTATAATAACATTTACATTTGAAGTATTATTATAAGTATTATAACATCTAATTAAAAACTACCACTATCACTTAAATTTAAAACTATTTCGCTATGTTACCAATCCATTACTGCGTGGACATGACTCGTTTTCAACACGGTTAATACAAAGCCAGCAATGTAAATTGTGTTCTATGTTGTGGGTTGTGGCTGTCGTATTAGTACTCGTTTAAATTAGCGTTGCATCGAATCAATGTTTTGCATTACCGGGTATTGTAGCCGTGGGTAGTTCACAACTATTACAATGCATAGTAATGTCGATAACTTTAAAAACAACCAAACTGTGTGAAATTTTATAACAATGCCAACACAAGGAACCTGCACCTGCAAGAAACAAGGAAGTAGTTTAGGGTCTTCCCACATCTATCGCCGTGGGATAATTTCCCAAATTTTAATTTCTCAAAGAGCTATTTGTATTATTTTCGTTTTATTTCCAGGATACCAAAACATCTTAGATCGGTTAGGTTAGGTTAGAGTTGTAAGCACCATAAAATGCTTATTTGACATACTTTGAAATACTTTTTTGACAAATGAAAATTTGGCATATGATACATTCGAAACATATTTCGCCTAAACGGCAGAGATCCGTCTATAGGCTGTACTAATAATGTAGAAGAGAGAACAATAGAGAGATCTCTCCAGGCGGGAGTTGTGCCTGGGGGCCGAAGTCCGTTAAATTGAAAGTTCTATATATGCAACTTGACTGGGGAAACATCGATAGCGCGTTGTAGAACAATTAGTTACGATGTTCGTCGCTGGTGGCGCTGCCCGTAGTTGTCATAGTTGCCTTCTACTTGCTACGTGTTGTAGCTAGATGTCGCTAGGTGCTACAATAAACTAATCTCAACCTAAGCCCGTCTCAAGACAAGTTTAAAATTACAGTTTTCTATTTAACGATTACTTTGACATCTCTTGAGACATACACCACACCACCCACATACAGTACAGCACAAATTACTTCATTATTCAACCCCACAGTTCCAAAATACCAAGTTATCTTCATTATAGCTTCGCAAAGATGGTAATCGTATCAAGAGGTTTGCGTGTGTGCGGACCATAGACTCGGCGAGGCGGAGATAGCGACCGTCATTACCACGTAATGTTGGCACTATTCAGGCAATTAGGACTCTATGGAAGGATTCAAAGGAATTAACGGTTGGTTTTGGTTTTAGATTTCATTTTATTCTTTAAACAAGTAACATGTTCTAAATTTAGTTCTACATTAGCAATTTATTGCGTCAGCAATTGATGTTAAAATTAAAATAAACTTTGCAAAGTTTTTTTTATATTTATGTGTACACGTAAGGCTTGGACTATATGCGTCCGTAATCGGTCCGGTGGTCCGAAAAAAAACGATCCCAGATAAGCCTGGATTCAATCCGTCGCTCGAACAACCACTTATTATTCCCTGCATTAGGTACATAGGATCTGGGGCCATCCGGGTCGTTTTTTTTCGGACCGGACCGATTCCGGATGCTAGTCCGAGCCTAAGCATACAATAGGGCATGCAATACTGGTATTACTTTGTATATAGTTTCGGAAATAGCATACAGGGTGTGTGGTGGTGCATAATTGACAAACAAAGTCGCGTCCATTTTATACTACATCTGCTGTCTCTATTAACGGTCAAAGAATACTTATCACCAGTCCGAAATATTGTTTCGCAGGTGCATCATTTGGCCGAATATTCATATGACCTTTTTTTTTTGATACTGTTATTTTTCAGGATTTCACCTAACCTAACCTATTGGGTTCTATAACAATTATGTGATTTTTAATCCTGTAAAGTTAACAGTTTCAGAAAAAAAGTGTTTCAGCCAAATTATAAATATGCGAAACAGCAATTCCGGACTTCCATTCATTTCAAAAAAATACATTCCCATTCAAAATACTACCTACTTACTCAAACAGTTGTTGTTTTTTTAACTTATTTTCCCAAACAAGCTCTCCTTAAGCTCAGTCCCTTGCCCTTTTACCCATGCTTTCATTACAATGCTTAAAGTTGAGCTTCACAATAAAAGCTTTTACTCCAATTCACTTATGGCAAGTTAAAATGATTAGGGATTTGGGCCATTGCAGTCTGAGCGATTAACTAAGGTTTATTTAAATACTTTCAGTAGATTAACTAGCTTTGTTTAAATATGTTCTTTATAATATGAATTTGTTACAATTAGTTACTTTTATGATTGCTATGCAACCTTTGATTTGTATACTTGTATCTTATATACACGATGTGTATAGATTTATTTCACTCTATAATTAAAAATGCATACGCCCTGTATGGCTTAGCAAAGTTAGTGTTATTAATGGTAATGACACTAACTTTGCTAGCTAGCTCTTGTTGGCGGAATTCTCCATTTTAACCAACTGCCGCCGGAGGGTTATGTTTGTGCCCTGTATGTATGTATGATCTTTTGTTCCCTTGTAGAGGCTGAAGGGATGCGCCGATTCCGACAAACGAGGGGCCGTTAGATTCGTCTTATCGCCGAGTGGGTAATTTAATAAAGGACAAAATGGCGGATTAAAAGAATATAAACGCATGGTTATTAACATATAAATTGTATATATATAGACGACAATATGAAAAAAAGCTCGGCTTTTTAAAGTTTGCTTTTTCTTAGGCTTCCTTCCCTTCATCCCAATATATATCAGTTTCCATAGCAACACCACATACTTTAATGGCAAGTCAATATGCCACTAATGTCATCACGGCGCATGAGTGCGTGACGTCACTCGCACCTGGGCCCGCTACTCGGGGTCAACGGCCTCGCCACAAGATCTGCGCGGGCGACACTTTCCGCGTCTGCGCGGATGAGACAGCCATCTTGCATAATTGCAAGGTATTGTCTTGGTTATTACGCTTAGGTTTTGCTTGATTGCGTAGAATGACTACTAATATTATAAATTCGAAAGTAAATTTGTCCGTCTGTGTTTTAAGCTCTCAAGAGTAAACCCAACGACGTCTTTTTCGTTCTTATGGCTTGGACTTAAATCATTTTCTGACCGGCTTAAGCCGATTCCGAGTCGATAGATGTGGGGAGACTACGGCTCCTTTATCCTCAATAATAAATATAATAAATTCTAAGGTGTTAGGTTGTACATTTGGTACAGAGATGGAAAAAATCGCGAGCAAAAGCAAGTCAAATTAAAGAGCTATTCAATAAAATTAACCTCCTAGGTCCCTTGTACAATAGAATGTACATAATAGGGCCATTGGAATAAAGATCCATTGCAAAGGAGATAAAGTGGAGTTTCTTTTGTTTTTATGACTGACGATTAAATTAGAAAATAGACTCTATTCTATTCAAAATAGGTTCATAATTCATTGGCAAATTTCGTTGCATGGTGGGCCTTAGGAGACTTAGTCTTCTTCATCAAATCATTGATATATTCATGCTGTTTCCGCCTAACAGACAGACATCCAAGTTCACACGACATTTACATACGGTCGACATACAAACCGGCTTGAACTGGTTCATCTAATACTAAATTCAGATGCTAATGTAGGCCATAAATCATATAAAAATGCTTTGAGTTCTGTATAAAATATTGCAGAATATATTTTTAACAGAACTGCCTATTTGTTCCTGATTTTTTTATTTATCTAAGGAAACTTAGGTAATTATAAATTTGTCTTAAGTTAGCGTTTCTATTGGTTCGGGTTTCCGGAAAAAAGCCCGGATAAGCCTAACTACCAATGTCATCAATCTACTTAGTACCTAATAGGTAGGTAGGTAGGTAGGTGATGACTATTTTTTTTGTCGATCAGTTAGATAATCAAAAAGTATTGGACACGCATTTTTCTTTTTTCACATAATCAAACAATTACGAAAATATATTGAGTTGAAATGTCGCATGACGTCACGTCTTGGTACAATTTGGTACAATTTTTACACAGAAGTGATTTCACGAGCCCCCACTTTGACGCGCTATATCTTTCTAATTTTTAATTTTTTGTTTTTGTTTGATTGACAAAAGAAAAAATACGTGGCCAATATTTTGTTATAATCTAACTGACGGACTAAATAGAATTTCGTTTTCTGTACCCAGTCATCCCTACTGCCTTGAAGCTGTAATCTCACTTCCTATTTATAATCAAAAGGCCTTTTGCACGAAATTTATATCTAAGTTAGCCTTAATGAAGTGAGTTTAATTACGTCAGAAATGTATTTAACTGTAAAATTTAGTTTTGAGAACACATAAAGATTTGTATTTTTAGTTCAACTGGTTCTTACTGTAAGTTTGTATGGGTAAACGAGTTTGAATGGGAACACATACTTACAGCCACTTCTTGGATGGGGAATATGCATGAATTTTTTTAATAGCATTTCTTACCAAAATATGAAAATACCGTAAAAGAGATGGCAAAAAGTGAAGTTAAAATTAAAATCGGCCAAAAAATACGGATAATATTAGGATTTAAAAATTACTATTTAGACAGAGATCCGACATGAACTGTGACGTCAGCGTGCACTACGGCCATATAAACTCCATGTTAAATTCTGTTTTACTAGAAATAATTAGAAACAAATATTTAATGGCTTACTCGTATATCTTGGTTATTGTTAGTTATTTGAAAACAATTTTTTCTCTACTGTTTGTTATATGAATGACTTTTTATTAAAGTAAAATCATGCATATTCCTAATTAGGACATATAATTCTATTCAGTCTCAGAAAAAAATTGTATCTAAGAAAGAAACGTCATTTCTAAAACTTTTATCAGGTGTTAACTATCTTATAGTAGTGTTATAATATCAATTATAAGACTTATAAGTCAGTTAAATCGGCGATAGCGTTTTGGTCAGTAGTCCAGCGCGTGACCCGCTTCCCGGCAAGTAAACGAGTCGAAATGCGCCGGCTAACGGTGCATAGGGCGCGGTCCAGGGGAAGGGCGGCGGCGGCGAGCGAATTCTTTCTTAACTAATATAACGTCAGTAGAGGTCGCGTGTAAAGCATACTATGGTAATGTTTATCCTCAACCAACATATGGTATAATATTTTGGGGTAGCTCGGTAAACGTTCAGTCCACTTTTGTTCTTCAAAAGAAGTGCCTAAGAATTATATTTAATCTTGAGAATTCGGAATGCTTGAAATCCATTTTTAAAACGAACAAAATCTTAACTCTCACGTGCATATATATATTAGAATTGTTAAGGAAAATGTTGACTATTTTAAGAAAAAACTCTACTCTAAGAAAAATCTACGACCACAATATAAATCTGACTTATGTACCTACAGTTCGGGCTTCTAGCCATATACTAAAGAAAAGCACATACACATATCACTGGTATTAGATTACATATACATTTACCGGAATGTATTAAGTCGTTATGCAGTTCAAAAGGAAACTTAAGAAATGGCTAATGTGCAAATGCTTCTACAATTTAAATCATTTTTTAACCGACTTCAAAAAAGGAGGAGGTTCTCAATTCGTCTGTGTTGCTTTTTTTTTTTTTTGTATGTTTGTTACGCGATTACTCCGTCAATTGTGGACCAATTTTGAAAATTCTTTTTTACACATACAGCAATTTTGGTATTACCTGTAAGACCTTAAGAAATTGCATTACAAAAGCACTTCTTGGCGAAGAGGAACTGATGATGAAGACCAGAGGTGACCACCGGAACTGTTTAGTTGTAAGTGATTGAAGCCAGCAATGAGATTACTTTATTAAGAATATGAAGCTAGTTTTATACTCATTATAACACATAATATGGTGAAGTGCAACTGATTGTGAAGTACCGGGAGAACTCCTCAATGATTAACGGCCCTGCATCTTGGGCAGCGACATTTTGTTAAGGGTGATGAAAGATTGGTATTAGGCTATTGTTTTTTAATGTGATGTTTATGTGCTTTAGTTTGTCACATAATCACTAAAAAGCGAAAAAAAAAATTTTTTAACAAAAAAATAAAACCGTCTTCAAAAACCTACTAAAAAGCGTTAAATAAAAATCAGCCTCCTAGGAGTCCTAGGAACAGCCTATTTAGTGCCTAATAGTACATAGAATATATCGAAGTCGGTGGCAAGAATCATGGTGTCATTGCTACTGTGTATACCTACTCGACACCGGCTTTGATATATTCTATGTACCTATTAGGGACTAAATAGGCTGTTCCTAGGACTCCTAGGAGGCTGATTTTTATTTAACGCTTTTTAGTAGGTTTTTGAAGACGGTTTTATTTTTTTGTTAATTTTCTGTAAATTATTAGAATAGTTTGTACGATACCGTACATGCATGTCATAATTTAATGTAAGCAATGTGGGTAAACTTTGAACGTATGGAGTAGTTGTATGTTAAGAACCGCCATCATAAAAGCACACATTTTGTACCAGACTAGGAAATTTGGAATGACATGTAACACCAATGTAAATAGTCTGACAATAAAAGCTTATCTATCTATCTCTTCATTGCTCGGGCGAAACGCTTAGTGGTTAGTTGACGTTACACGCAATGTATTTATTAGAAAATTCGCTCGACGCTCGGTCGCGCAAAGACGTGGCAGGCCCTTAGTTTGTGCATCGTTTTAGGCCGACATTGGGACGACAGCGAGCGAATTCTCTCTTCATTGCTGGTTAACTATCGAGACGCTCACCGCGGTTTCACGTTACACGCGATGTATTAGAAAATGTGCCGCTGTCGCCCCGCTGCCCGCTCGAGTGGAAGTATTTATAAACATACTGAGTGAGATTTTATTATAATATAATAAATAATAAAAACTCAAATCAAAAATAAATATATATGATATTTATCAGAGGCCACACAAATTGACCTAACCCCAAACTAAGCTATGGGCCTGTCAGTAACGAGTACGTACGATACTCTAACGATGAATCATCCGCCATTTGTAATTGTTTTTATGCAACAAAAAGACTTGTCCAAGCACACGTACGGAAACATCCAAGACTTAGGAACAACTACTCATACAAATACTCGCCCGGGACCCGGGACCGCTAGCTTCGTAGACAGGGTCGCTACTGACTAGGCTTACCGGTAATTTTACATATTGTGTTAGTTAACTCAAAACAAATCCATTCACCCGTTTGTGGTCTTAATTTTCATCGTTCAAATATCTCCCCAAACAATTGTTAATTAACATCGCTTCCCACTCATGACTTCTACCAATTCAAATTTAACAGTTCGCGGCGCACGCGCACCGAGTGCACTTTCTCTTTCACTCCTTCACCGACGCCGTAAGAGCGAACGAGACGGAGGAACAATCGCCATCATCTGACAGTAATGACCGACGAGATAATACGTTAATCATGTATTTGTTGTATGATTAATGAATATCTACGAGTATTGTTGGCACAGATGGCTGTATTGATTGTGGCACTCCGTGTTCATTTTGTGTTCTACGACATGAAATTCAGAGGTATTTTTTAATAGATGCTATCTTGAAAAAAGTGTTAAGCGGTTGATTTTTATTATTGCCAGGTTATTTTTTTTTTAATCTTCCATCATCATTAACTAATTCATTTTGTATGACTATGGTCTATGATATAGTTTAAAAACGATAACCTAATAATAATCAATCGTCCTTCACAAAGCGCGTTAAGACACGTGACATTTACTTAGCCGCACTTTGGCTTCTTATGTTCACGTACTCCAAAAATAGTAAAGTAATCAATTTAAACTTAGGTGTGATACTTGAGAAGGTTTTAATATTTCGGCAGACTTGGTGGTGATCTATTTAATAAATATAAAATAAGACTGCGCAAAAAATTATGCAGACAACTTCACTAGCTTTTCATGTACAAGGACAAACACATTGCTAGTTACGGTTTAAATATTTGAGATTGACACCTCTGTCTAACAAAACTACCAATTGAATATTTTTGTGACGGAACATGGCAACACTATCCTTACCACGGACCCTTACAGCGTATCCTTATAAGTTCAGTCATCCGTGTAATGCAGGCTGGCAATCTGCCAGAGCACGGTCCAAAGAGTGGGCAGCTGAGAAATGGCATTCAGCTACAAGTCGATGCGACCACAATCTATACACGTAGAGGTAAAACTTGCGGGAGATCACATCTTGTATTTTCTCGTTTAGTTGTCTCTCAGTTCTATCGTAACATACTAGTTAGAGAGGGATATCCGAGCAACAAAGAAGTTGCAGGATACTTGTGCTAGCCGCCCTGCGGGTTTAGCATGCATGCACGAAATAATTTGACAGGTACTAGGGAAATAATACATCTATTCCATATTTTAACGTAAGACTTAACGCTTAAGGTTTAAAAATCATAACCCTCCTTTTTCTTCCCCGTAGTCGGGTAAAAAAAAGTGTCTCGTCCAGACTTTTATTACTAAGCGACTAGTAATAAAAGGTAATAAAATTTAGGACGAGACACTTATTTTAAACCTTAAGCGTCTGTCAAATTATATCTCGTGCTTGCACGTTAAGCCTGCTAGTTGCGATAGTTGCTGTCGATAATTAATCAGTAACTTGGTTAAATCATTTTAATTTAAGAAAGTTGTATTTTTAAATTCCCTCCTATTCCAAACATAGACAACTATATTAATGACACTTTTTATTCGCCATAGCGCCCACCGGTCTGCGCTGGCCCGCGGCCAAGGCACAGGACTATCACAAACAGCCACGAGTATGGTCGCCGATACGTTTGTGCGGTTGGTAGCACTGAAACTTATTGCACTCTAGCTCGATATGGGATGTAAAGTGTATTCATATGGTAATATATTTTAAAAGTGGAAGGTATAAATAAAATAAATTCAAGACATGAACTGAGGGTTCGAAATTTTGCGCCTACAATCAGTCTAAAAGATGTCAGTCTTTTTAAAATGCTGTTGTTTCCCTTCTCCTCCTTGGCAGCTTTAAATTTAATGTCTCTACTATTAGCGCGGTTAGCCTAATTAGCTACTGTCGAGTCTAGGTTCGATTCCCCGTAAAAGCAAATATCTGTTTTATGGACACGTTTTTTTTCCTCAGACCTGCATGCTTTAGTGGTATAATATCCTTCTATACGAGTATAAGCAGGAATACAAAAATGTAATGCGAGAAAGATGTAAAATAGAAATAAAACAGCAAATAAAAATATTACTCTCTTTTGCGTGGTTGAGTAAAAACGACTAGAATTAGCGGTAAGGACTAAGGACTACAGTTTTACATTTCAGGTTTGATTCCCAGTATGATTCGACAATATAAAAATAGAAATTATAATAATAAAATCCATTCGAGATAAAGAAAAAAAATATCTCTATATCTCTATAACTTCTACAGACGGTTAATCGAGTTAAGTGGATCATGGGTTCGAATCCGCTGGCGACTGGTCGAGTCCGGGATCGAACCCGCTTCAGCCAGACAGATTGTCTACAGCTGATTAATGACACGTCGGACGTCTTTGTCTGTCACTGCGTCGTTGTGTGAAGATGTTTATGAACGGTATGTTGGTTTAGTAGTTTTTTTTTTTATTAGCCTGTGTTGGTATCCCTAATTGCATATCATCCAAGTCCTCCCACCACCTCCTTTTTGGTCTGTCTCTACTCCGGTGGTCAGGATGGCTGTGTACGATCGGGGACAAGTCTGGCGCACCGTTCCAAATATCATAAATAATTTTGCATAATTTTGTGTCACTTGACCACAATTCCAGCTAATTGTAAGTCGGTAAGTGACAATATAAATTAGAATGAATCAAAGCATCCTTAACATTTTGACCGCCGTGGTCTGATATAAAATACCACACTATAGCTAATAATACCAACCTTCCTCAAATACACTTACTGCCGCACTCAGAGACGTCAATTAATCTTTAAGTTTCATTAAAGTTGCTGCGTCTTATTATATTGCTATAGCAAAAAAAGTGACAGCAGCAACTTTAATGAAACTTAAAAATTAATTGACGTCTCTGAGTGCGGCAGTTAGAGCTAAATTACGCTGTCAACCATGACGGCTATAGCCGTCATTGGTGTTCAAAATAGGTTAAATAATATCTTTGACTCCAAATATTGTCTAAAATATCTACAAATTGAACATTTTCAAAACCTCTACGTAGATAGAAATGTGAACGTCACAGGAATGGTTTCATAATTGGGAAGTTTTACCAAAAGCCCAGTCAGTGTACAAATGAAAAAAATCTAACCAAGACGAAGCCCGATTTAAATTCTAACCACTAAAATAGGTACACTAAAGTGTATACGAGTATATAGTCCGCGTGTCCTTACTTTTTCACTTGAAGTAGTTACGAGTAAATAAGTTAATACTTACTACTTAACACTTTTAATTAATCCTAGAAAATTGCAGTTAAAAATCATTGTTACTCGTAGAATCTAATCGTGTATAGATGGTTACAGATATACTAGACAGGACACCAGGGTAAACCCCGGCTCTGTTGACTTAAGGACCATTTACTCAGCACAGTGACTTCTCTGTTTATACAAACTGTTATCACTTATCTAAGAGATTCGACTGAGCAAAGTCTCCGAGCCGCGGCGTATTTGGACAGAGGGGTCAATGACAACTTTATATCCGTCAGCCTTAGTAATGAACTGAGAAAAGTTTCTGTCAATAAATATCTATTTTGTTGCGCAAATATGTTATTGCGCAGACAAAATAACTGGAGTATTTTGACATTGGTCCCTAATTCGTCGACGAAGCCGCTCGGTCATTAAACAAACCGCGGAGAGATTTGGTTACTTTAGGCAAAAAAAAATATTTTTTTTTATTTGAACTTAATTGCACTATTAAAATAAAGTACAAATGGCGGACATAATGCCCATCATACATATGATTTACATTACAAAATTAGTCTAAAATAAATATAAAAATTCAAAACAAAAACGCTCCGATAGCACCTTGTTCAAAAACTTCAATACAAACCTAAAATGAACTGTTTACCATATTTTTTTCATAGACTATAATTACAGTTTCGATCTATCGTCCTTCTAATATTATAAATGCCAAAGTTTGTTTTTGTATGTGTGTGTGTTAGTTTGTTACTCTTTCACGCTGCAACGGCTGGACGGATTTGGATGAAATTTGGAATGGATATAGCTTATTAATCCAGGGGAATTAAGACATAGGCTACTTTTCATCCCGGAGATTTGGTAGTTCCCGAATGCCTTAATTTCACAAATTTTGCAAGAGAGTGAAAATTATAATATGACAAAAAGGAGAAAAAAGGAGACATCGAAGTCTTTTCGTCTAGCTGTTATAAGCTATGTGTGGAGACACGATTAGCATAGCGACGAGCGAAGTGAGTGACCCAAAACAATGCTAGCCGTGTTCGCGAGCCAACGACCTCGCCGGAGCTTGTATGACACACGTATGGAGTTGAATGGGATTTGGTCGATTGGTTTTGTGTATGGGAGGGTTTAGATTTATTTTAGTGTAATTTTTTTTTTATTCTTAGATTTTTTTTTATTATTAGGTTGGTCTCGATGAGCTGACGGCGGCAAAAAAACGCCAGGCGACTCAGACTCGCGCACCGAGGGTTCTATACCGCCCTTTTTATTAGGGTTTGCACAATAATCACTCCAAAGACGCACAAGGAACACTTATACCGTATACAAACAAATGTATAAGTGTATTTTATATACAACAAAATAAAAGTTAAAAAAAAACAAAGAAAAAAGTTTTCTTTCTTATACTTTTTGATATTTCTATTATTGGTTAGGACAGACGGACGGACGGACAGACAGCGTATAGGCTTAGCAATGAGCCGTTTGGGAATGGAACTCTAAAAAAAGAAAAGCTTAAGAGATGGTCTCAAAAATCAGAAACGTATTTCACTAGCCTAATTTTACCCGCAAAACTATAAAGGGCCGCGTGGCAAAGCGTGACACCCGCGAAACCGCACAAAACAGGTCCGCCGCCGACTTTCTCCCATTAAACGCGTGATTAACGTCAAATCTTTAAAATTGCCGCAGACATAGACAACGAATGTGGAACCAATTGTATTTTCGAACAAATTGTTACTTAGCTGCTTTTGCTGTTTGGCCTGGTTTTGTTAATGTTGTACTATAATTTGGAAACTTTTTATATTTTTATTTTTCTTTAGCGTATTAATTTCTATTTAAAAAGCTAGCTGCATGAGATGGTAGCAACTGGTAAACATTTTTTTTTAAATTTTGATATTTTAAATAAATGAACTTCACACAAACAGACGAGAAAAAAATCCATAGGTAATTATTGTTTGCCATCACTACATGACTACGGCGAAATTCGAACCCGAACCAGTGCTTTGGAAGTCCTGCCAACAGACGACCCTACCTAAATTCATTTCAAAATTCAAAATTATTTATTTTAGGTTTCTCCGTAGAGTAGTTAGTAAAGTTCCTTAATGTCTTTGTTAGTAAATACATTCATTTATCAATTAAAATGTATAAATTTACAATTTTCATGTCACAATTAAATTATTATAATAAATCACTATTAAATTATATAATTTATTCAAAGACACAAGATTCTTCAATAGTCTTAGGAAAGAAACACAAAATATAATTTAAATATTAAATTATCTAATTCCAAATTAATCCAACAAACTTTCCTCCATAAATTCATACACGCCAAATTATGACATCCCCCGATGGTCTTATCTTATATTCCGTCTCTGTCTTAACTCACTGTTTTGAAGGCGACGGCATTAGGGGGTTAGGGGGAGGGGATAATTAAACACAAATGCTGCAGCAACAGAAGTTTGGAATGTCCATAGACAACTTAGCTTCCGAAAATGTTATTTCTCTATGGGGGATTAAAAAAAAACAGTCAACTTTTAAACGCTAATTGCGTCAAAGTAAAATATGTTAAATATATGTACTTACCTCTCTTATCCCAATTGGCCTAGTTATAACTAGGTAGGTCAATAAAACTAAATTTAATTACAATACAAATGCATCTTTCTATACCTACTACGTATACCGAGGCGTGTGTTTTGGGATCTAAGTGATACTTCTTACTACTGCTTGAATGAAGTAAATACCTGTAACAAAAACAAAAAAAAATTAGTACTTGCTTCACACGTAACTTTATTTGGATAGGTTGCAAATTATCAAGTTATCTGCTAAAAAAACCTTTTTATGCCACGACAAAAGCAAATGAATGCACACCACCTAGCCCTAATAAATAATAGAAATAAATAATAAATATCAGGGGACAACCTCCCACAAACTGACCAGTCCCAAACTGAGTTTTAGGCTTGTACTATGGGTACTAGACAACGATATACACACATATAGAGAAATACATACTTATAATATAGTATTTATCTTATATCTTCTTCTTCTTCTTAAAGTGCCTCTCCAACTAGTGAAGGTTGGGTATCAGTTGCTGGAATCTGTCCCTATCCTTTGCGAGACGGAATAGCTCGGACGCGCTCGTAATTCCAGTCCACTCCCGGATGTTGCGAAGCCACGACTTCTTTCTTCGCCCAACTCTTCTCTTGCCAGCAACTTTGCCCATCATTATCAATTGCAAAAGTTGGTATCTATCATGCCTGAGCACGTGCCCGAGTATGTGTATGTATGTTTTCTATATATATAGAAAACATCCATGACTCATGTCATGAACAAATACTCGCGCTCGTCACACAAATATTTGCCCATACCGGGATGCGAACCCGGGACCGCTAGCTTCGTACTTTCGTAGGCAGGGTCAATACCAACTAGGCTAATGGCGTCGTCAAATGGTCGTGTTTAATTCAAAATTAAATTCAAATTTATTTTTAGGCTT
Organism: Tortrix viridana; assembly: GCA_963241965.1. Taxonomy (NCBI): domain Eukaryota; kingdom Metazoa; phylum Arthropoda; class Insecta; order Lepidoptera; family Tortricidae; genus Tortrix; species Tortrix viridana. The sequence goes on along the minus strand of OY725180.1, from coordinate 14,472,921 downwards.
CTAGGCCCACAGATAAATACCTTACTGACTAAAATACATATATCATGTGGGTAAACGTGGATAAAACATCTGTCACTTTCTAACCTGTGTAAGTGCGAGGGTGACGGATGCTTTATCCAAGTACTGTCTGCAAAACAAGGGGCCACGGTCTACAACATATTCAAAAATCGTGGAAATCGGACTTAATTTAGGTTAGGTTACCGCCCAAAGCGTAATTTGTATGGAAAATATTGACTAGGGATTTCAGCGTCACCTTAGAGATACTTGCCCATACCGGGATTCGAACCCGCGGTACCGCTTCGCTACAAACTAGGCTAACCGCGTCAGTAAATAACTTGTTCATTTCAAATTAATCGTTATGTACAGTAAATTCAACAATTCAAATCAGACAGATTTTAGTCGACCTAAAATATCTGCCTGATATTTGAACCAGCTGAAATCCGAATTGTTTACGATCAGAATTTCCTAAATGTAAATCCGTATTATTAAATAAATACAGCCTGTATTATACAGGATGTCCCAAAAATGGTACGTCACTTTTTTTTTTTGACGAAGTGGAAATGCGTTACGCGTCCTCCCCTGCCGAACCAGCCTAACATGACCTTACTAAAAGTCGCATGGATTTCAAGATATTTCCCGTTTGAAGATTAAACTTAAACTTTAAACTGGCTAATCTTGAAAACCACGCGACTTTTACTGAGGTCATGTGCCTAACATGGTTAGGTACGTTTTAGGCTGGTCTACTCTGGTGTCAATGTGACGTGCCATTTTTAGGACACCCTGTATGAAACTTGTGATAGTTAGTTCAATATTGGCTGAAATCTATCAATTAATTGGGGTAATCTGAGCTGATCCAGTATTTAAAGTATTTATTACCGCAACGTTGGTTTACAAATCTATTATACCTACGTATCCTGTTTGAATTTGGGTTTAAAATAAAAGGCATTAACTTATGGACAAATTGATATCTTTTAATTACCTATTTGATCTATATTTATCTGGATTTAGTTAAGCTTAGTGTGTGAGAGGCTGTAAAATCCAAACCAACGATAGCAATGATGGTGATGATGTTTACAATGAAATAAATACAACAGGCTGATAAAATAAGAGAGAGAAACATTTATTCAGCTTTAAACATACAATTATAATAAATCAAATAACTTCCAAATCTTCTAACTTAAACTATGTACCAAAATGACTGACCTGAGCCCTTAGCCAAGATGGCCATCGATAACTAGCGTTTCTATCCGTTTCGTTTTTAAACCAATCGCGTCACTGGTAGATCACGTGACTCCGTATGACGTGATCTACCAATGACGCGATTGGTTTAAAAACGAAACGAATAGAAACGCTAGTTATCGATGGGCATCTTGGCTAAGGGCTCAGGTCAGCTTGTTGCCGGGCAGAGCCTCAGCCCTGGTTTTCAGCTGTAGCCTGAGATGTAGGTACGTGACTATAATATTCACGAGGTAAAAGAAAGAACAAATTCTTATCTACTTGCTAACTTTTTGTTTACTATTTTTGATATATCTTCGCGCTCTTCATCTTCAAGTGCAACCCCTCAAAAATACCGTAACGCTCTGTCAACAGTAGAATAGTGCACAATAACGAAACGAATAGTTTTAACAAAATTTAAAAGAAGAACATAAATACGTCCTCGTGTTTTGTTCTCACTCATTTTCTAGGTTAGCTGGAAGAGATCCCTTATAGGGATAATGTAAATATGTTATCTGTGCAATAAAGAGTTTACATTACATTACATTTTTAATAGGTACTAATTCAGTTTATAAAATATATTTTTAATTGCAATCGGCGCTACGAGCCTAACATGCATCACAAGAATAAAGTGACAGCACGAATAAAAAGTTGCTAGAGTAATTAATTAAATATCATGCTTAGCTTAAAACCTGTGCACACTAGCGTTTTTATCCCTTAGACGCCCGGTCAAAAACGCTAGGTGTGCACAGGCTCTTAATAGATTTGAACGATTTATTTAATTACTCTACCAATACCGGATAAAATCGCTTAGTAATAAAAGGTAATAAAAGTCTGGACGAGACACTTATTTTAAACCTTAAGCGTTAATTCTTACGTTAGAATATGGAATAGATGTATTAATTTCCCTAGCACCAGTCAAATATCTTGTGCATGCATGCTAAGCCCGCTGTAGTGCATTAAATTAACTAGTGATACCCATTTATTTTAGGTAATAAACCGTACTTGAAACTCAAACTAGATTTAACTTTTTGTTGTAAGTAGCCACTTACAATTCTTTTCAAGATTATAATATACATACATACACAAAAACAACCTAACAAAACTCTTTGTAAAGGATAGAATAGTTAACACGTTCAATTGTCCATGATCCGACGCTGCCCTATCTTAATCATCACTTAACACTCACACCGCGATTCCCTCAGGATTTTTATTTTATAATCCGTCCAAACATTCGGCGACATCGTCAAGCTAAAACCAACCTTAACATGGTTATCGTACGACGCAATAGTCAAGTTAATACTTCAACAATGGGGACCGACGGACGATTATCACACTAGCGTATGTATTACATGTATGTGTGATGCTATTGTGTTTGATAGTGTTATTCTTAAACGTAAGGTTAGGTCGACATCGAAATGCCATCGAAACAATTGTTTTGTACCTTGATTGATATAAGTAATATTTATTAACCTACTTCAAAAATAAAAACTTAAAAAAGGAGGTTTTGTTTGACCCGTATGTATGTTTATTGTTGATTTTCTTTGGATTCGTCGATGAATAACCAGCGAGCCAAAATTGCCGTCAGAGCATAAATTAAATAACGCTTTAGTGCGGGTCGTCAACTGTGGCAACTTTACCTAACTGTGGTAATTCCCCCGTCGCAAAAACTCGCAAATACATCGCAACTTTGATTATTATTGGGATTGGGAAGTGTTTCCACTTTTAATGGGTTTCATTTTAAGTGTACAACAATCATTTCGATGCATGTGGGGTATTAGGCAAAGTTGCCACACCTACCACTTAGGCAAAGTTGCCACAGTTAACGGTACATTTTTAACTTTAGTATGCTAATTAATGCGTCGTCGACGAATTTAAAATATAATTATTTAAGAAAAGAACACTCCTGATGGTATGCTGCCAAGGCACAAGGATACTTCCGATTTCAATCCAGCAAATGCGTTACCAACACTCGGACTAAAACGGGGGCTCCTAAACTAATAATTTTACCGGTCAGTTGTCTCCCTCATACCAAAACACAACTCTGTGCACCTTAGTTAGTTTTTGCGGCGTTATTACGTCTCGCTCACGTAAGTGTCAATTTGTATGGAACTGTCAAATGTACCGAATACGCGCCGCTAGGGGCGCTGTCACATTTCCATGCTTATCGAGAGGTTACGCAAACGCGAACGAGTTGTTAATTCACGCGAAACTTACGTCAAATTACTTGTAAACAGACGCTACCAGTCGCAGGCAGAAACTAGTTCTTCATGACTGAAGTAGAATTATTATTTGTGTCGTTCTCAATATAAAGAGACCTTACGGAGGCAGGCGGTTACGCCGTTTTTAGAACTGTTACTATAGTATTCGTATAGTTACAAGAATAAGAAGAGCGTAACTGCCTTCCTCCATAAGGTCCCTTTATATTGAGAACGTCACATTTTATTATAGTTGTTGAGATAGAATTGTTCGCCAGTGAATTCGATTATTGCTGTAAATAATAAGATGTACAGGTATTTAGTGGTCGTTAGCTATTTACTTGAATAACGTGAAAAGATTACTTTGTATTCAGTTGTTTGTGACGAAAATAGAGCGAACATTTAACATAACAACGGGTCGTGTTATTCTTAAGGGAATTAGCATAACCTAGCATTATGTTACTGTTACATACATCCTTTGTTAGTTAAGAACCGATCAAATACGAGTCGGACACGAAGGGTTCCGTACGTAAAAGACTAGAGATACAGCGATTGTTAAGGTCGAGCAAAAAACCCCGATAATATCACGTTTCTTGTATGGGAGCCTATTTTAATTCTCTCCACCTCCCGGACAGTAGGCGAAAATTCGCAGATGCGTTGTCGAAATTAAAGAAATTACGTATAAATAGTAATATTGAGACCCCTACTTTAAGAGTTAATAACTCTTAAATTACCCAACCGATTTTCACCAAACTTAGCTAAGAATACTCACGATCAAGACACCTTTCAAACAAATAATATATAACCTAACCCACTTAAAAACCCCCGACATTAGCGCCTAAAAAGCCTTTGAGCAATGAGCAAAAACTTCAACGGGATCCGAGCACGTACATTCACTGGAGGGACTACGTCACTAGAAGATTTCAAGTATTAAAAAACTCCCGACGAAATCGTGATCGGAGCTCATAACTTTTAAACGGATTAACGGATCTTCATCAAATCAAGCTAAGAACACTCTCGATTAAGTCACCTTTCTTATAAAAAAACTAAACCAAAATCGGTCCATCTGTTCAGGAGCTACGATGCCACAGACAGATACACAGACACACACGTCAAACTTATAACACCCCTCTTTTTTGCGAAAGGGTTCGATAATAACTATGCCGTAATATCGATTTTTAGTACCTACTTTATACAGCTGGTACTCGTAATATCACACTTTTGTTAGAAAACTTCGTAAAAATAACGTCAGAGATACAATAATATTTGTGTGCACGTATTTATGGCCAGCGCGAATGTGTAAACTCTGCATGTATATTGGATCCTGATATATTCCGCTGACTGTACACATCTTGTGCATGCACGTACGTGTGCTGACAAATATCACCAACTGTACCAGTATTGCACATACACTGGCCCGCAAAACTAAGTATCACACTTTTAATTTTTTTTCTAAACTATAGAAGTTAGAGATTTAAAATAAAGAAACGTTTAATAGCAAATTTTAACAGCTTTCTTTCCAACTGTAACTAAAATAAACAGTAACATTTTCAACTAAAAAAAAAGATAAAACAATTAAATAGCCATTTTTAGTTATAGCAATTTTAAAAGTGTGATACTTAGTTTTGCGGGCCAGTGTATGTTTATTAAAAATAAACTTTGTCCGCGCAGAACTCGTTTAGTTAACGTTATGTTAACGTGGGACTACAAAATGGCGGATTTAAAACCTATAACACCGCAAAACCCCATCAGAAGAGATATCAAAATGCAGGGCTTTAATCGACGGTTTTAATAGTAGTTTACGTGGCTACTGCGTAATGCCATTTTTTTTCGGAACGCGTTATAAAGGCTGGAAGTTTACCGGGACTTACTCGCGTAAAATAAACATTTTTTATTATTACCTCGACGTTTCGATAGCGTCGCAGCTATCGTGGTCACGAGAACACTGAAGAGACGGGCATCAATGTCTGCGGGTGGTGCGAGTTTTCCGAACTACCCGCACCTGGTCATGTTTTTGTTCATTCGAATCAATTACACGTCAAACAACACTCACAACATCCGACGATGTATTTCGCAGCGATGCCAGAAGTACGATAATTACGTACATGTACGATAATATCGACTCCGGTACGATGTACGATACAATTTGTATTATCGTACGCAAAAGTACGATAATTTGCAACCCTGCTCCGAAATGGGGTGAAAAGACTAATATTCAGGGCCAATCATTCAAAAATACAAAATAATGTCTACGGTGAAGTGAAAAAGTAAATTGGCACTTCGATTTTTCGTCTGGCAACACTGGTTTGGTCTTCTTCTAGGCATAGATTTTAAGGTCAACTGTCAAAAATACCTCAGTTCCTATAGGCGCGAGAGAGAAATAGCCCACATTGCTATCCTACTTCCAGTCTTGAGAGCTAGCTACGCGTTCCGCGCGGCTCTGACAGTCGTACGATATTTTTTATCTGGTACGATAATTTTCGAATATTGATACGATAATTCTCTATCACTCGTCTGGCAACCCTGGTATGTCGTCCCGTCTCTTCAGTCTTCTCGTGACCACGATAGTTGTAACGCTATCGAAACGTCGAGGTAATAATAAAAAATGTTTATTTTACACGAGTAAGTCCCGTTAAACTACCAGGTATGTGTGAATATCGCGAAAGTTTAAGACAATGCGTTATAGAGACTACGATATGGGTGTAGATAAATATACACACATTGTAACTGAGCATGTACATAATATGTTACGTGTTCGGATACTTAAAGGGATACATATATATATTTTCCCTCTTTTGTTAGAATTTAAATACTCGTAACAACAACAAAAGAGAAATAATATCCAGAAATAAAACAAGCTTGTTATTTTACTTGTGTTACAAATATCTTGCCGCAAAATATTCATTTCATTAAATACCTAAAAGAGTTCTCAAAATAATTTGAAACGGGAAAAAGAAGAGACCTTGTTAAAGAGACTGATAAAATATTATTTTAGATAAAACAACAATTATTTTCAAGATGTTCCACTTCTTACTGGCAACTGAAATAACTTTGAAATACTAAGGCATTAATAAACCAAATACTAACACATTCTTTCTCTTTTATTCTTTGAGTTTGCTCAACCAACGTCGTAGGAACTAGCACAGAACTAATACCTACGAGTTCAGGGATCAAGTTACGATTGTCAGACCAAGCCATGACGGAGACGAAGATATTTTCAAACAGTACTACTTAGTTTTTTAGCAGGTTAATATAAAAGCTTTTTGTGAGACTTTGTTCCATCAAGGTAATTACGGCGCAACTCGCGACCGACATACATTTGCCTAACGAGATCTTGTTTGATGTAAAATGTTTTCATTCTGCCAGAAAACGCGGTCAATTCGAGCTCCAAGACCAGCAACAGAAGGTTCTTGCTTGTGATTATTCCAGGATTTCCAAGTTCAACCTTCCTTTCCTCAACTTTTTTGGACCGATTTTTAGAATGTTCTTAGCTTGGTTTGATGAAAATCTATTAAGCCATATTTGTGTTATGATATGAGCTCTCAAAGTAAGTCCCGATTTTGTCGACGGTTTTTTAACTCAGTTAGGTTATCTTTTAAATAAATCCTAGTACCTAGGTGACAGAGCGTCGCTCGGGTTAAAACCGAGTTTTCCCGAATTTGACTAATCGATTTTCAAACACAAAAAACCGCTATTCCGTTATTTTCATCAAAATTGTTAGACCCGTTTCACAGAACACGATGCATACTTGTAGGTATATATATTTACAAGTTTACCTAGCTCACTGCCTGTTTCATAATCGTCCAGTAAAACCTTGACAGAGAAATTTATCCCTTTCAGTAGAATTAGTTTTATTAATATCCTACTTACACGGTTTTTCAAGAGCGTGAAAAAAAGACGAGAAGATAATGTGTAATTAAGGTACGAGAAATAAATATTAGGGGACAAGGATTTGGGGATACCTTTACTGTCTTTTTCAAATTTCCAACCTGTTCGATTTGATATTAAACAAAGAATAATTTTAAAAAATTTTAACCTATCAATACCCCATCCCTCTCAAACAACCTCGAATTAAAAGGTAATCTTTTTCTCACTCTATTACCCGACCCGCTTTAAGGTACGGAGGGCCGATCTCCGGGGGTTGATTGCGGTCGCATTGTGATATTAAAACTCGGCTAAATGAATGGAACTGCGCAGGATCAGCATGGGTCGGTGGTCAAAGGTAAGGATGAGGCCAGTGTCAGCGGCGAACTCTAGAAGTCTCTCTATGGGCCGTATTAATAAACTCATCTCAACTCTGATCCCCGTCTCAAGTTACGTCAAAGTGAACGTCAATCCATAGAAAACTGTAATTTTTGACGCATCTTGTGACGGGGATCACAGTTGAGATGAGTTTATTAATACGGCCCTAAGAGTCGAACCACAGTATAAATATAGCTAAAGCATTCTCAACCATTCGTCTCCACGCGTCACCCGCTATTGACAGCACTGCCATGTTCGCTTAGGGGTCTCGTTGAGACGTACGTTCGAACGTTTGTTCGTAGTTTATTTACTGCTTTAGCTATATTTATACTGTGGTTTAGTTACTGTACCAAAAAAAGATTTCTGTAATGGTGTAAGTACACATTCAAATAAACTGCTGAATTAACCATTTAGTTGAAACGTGTAGTTGATTTAATCCTACAGCGTGTTTAAATTCATTTATAGTTAATTTTTATGACGCCATTTAATATTGAAATAGCTTTAAGGACGAGTGAATGTTTTTTTTATTATTTCTACTTATGGCCAAGACATACATACTTGTTTTTTTTTTATAATTGAATATGTCATGGCTGTTTAATTTTATTTTTATGTAAATATTACTTAATTTTTATTTGTACTGATTTAATTTTTAAAATTTATTAAATAGAGAGTAATTGGTTTGTAACCTAAATTGAATACTTAAATATAAACTCATTTGTTGGGATCTCGAGTGAGTCACGACAGAGTAAGTTCACACATACAACTCTCGGAAAACTACTAATCATTAAACATGCAAAATTAGTTCTTCACTGACACAGTCATACCAACTATGACAATACCGCGTGACGAAAACGCCATAAAATCAAAACAGATGTGAATTTCTCATAAACTTCCCTTACTCTTTGAAATAACTAGTTAATTCTATTCTAACCACGTTTTTTTATTCAGGACTAACCATTCTGACCCGTGCTTGACCTCGATCTCATCTGATGTTAAATGACGATTTGAAGATACCCAAGTTATATCTCACAGGAAATGCATTAAACGCTCCGCGCAAGACCTCGCTCCGCTCATGCCCCCGCTAGCACAGCCGCCCCACCCCTCGAATCCTCAGGAGTATCGGACTATATAACGTTTATTCCTCTGCCCCAACCCTCCAACCTTCCGAGATTACTTTTTACATCATTTTCTGTTTCCAATACATTATTGATAACTTATAAAAAGTTGGTATTTTAGTTTCTTCGGGTCGGATTGAGTTTCCGCTCCGCTAGACGTGATCCCACAGTATAAACATAGCTAAAGCAGTAAAGAAACTACGAACAAACTTTCAAAACGTCGCACTCACACAGACGCACACCTCAACGAGACATCTAAGCGGACATGGCAGTGCTGTCACTGCTGTCAGTGGCGGTTGTTGCGTGGAGACGAATGATTTCGTAGATAAGAATAAGATACAAAGCGAAACCATTCGTCTCCACGCGACACCCGCCACTGACAGCACTGCCATACCCGCTTAGGATCTCGTTGAGGCGTGCGTCTGTGTGAGTGCGACGTTTCGAACGTCTGTTTGGAGTTTCTTTACTGCTTTAGCTATATTTATACTGCGTCATATTATCAGAAATACTTATAAGCATACCTTGTACAGGTGAATCAGTAACTAAGGGCGGATTCTGGAGGCGGTTCAGTGGGGGGTCGCAAGCTTATAGGTGCCACAAATATGTAATTTGTAGGGTTCCGTACCCAAAGGGTGCTTAACGGGACCCTATTAGTAAGCCTACGCTGTCCCTCCGTCCGTCCTAACTTTAAAGAGCTGTATCTTTTGAACCATAAAAGATAGCCCGTGTTTTTTTTGCAGAATATGTGATATAACGGTGAATTTCGTAACTAATAATAAGAAAGTCAAAAAGTAAAATAATAAGGGGAGTGCCCATACAAGAAACGTTTTTACAACGTTTTTTGTATTTGTTCTGTCGTAAAAACGGTAATACATACATATGTACCTATACAAGTGTCAATAGTAATTCACATAATGATCTTCAGACAAGTAGCGGATAAGGAAGCGCAGGGATTGAGCACGAATGCGCCTGCGCAGTTAACGATTAGTACACGTGTCATGCCCCATTAATTATAACTAGTATTTTAATGACGGCGTGTGTTGGTTCGACGATGCGGTTAGCCTAGTTGGTAGTGACCTTGCCTACGAAGCTAGCGGTTCTGGGTTCGATTCCCGGTATGGGAAAATATTTGTGCGATAAGCACGAGTTTTTTATATATTACTTATGTATTAAGGTATATATTTGTTTGGGTAAGTTTATTTATCGTTGCCTAGTACCCATAGTACAAGCCTATAGCTTAGTTTGGGACTAGGTCAACTTGTGTGAGATTGTCCCTGATATTTTTTATTATTATATTAATCTTACTGGAGCTTCTAAAAATAACCTTTATGTCCCTGGTTAAGGTCCAAAATTCTACCCTCACCAACATACGAGCTATAAAAAGAATATAATAATATATCCGGATTGCTTTGAAGATGTCCGGCGCCGGAAGGCCACCGCTCTCGTCTTCATGACACCTTATAAAATAACATTTTTTATATCTTTTAACGTTAAAAGAATTTTAGGAACAATCAAGGTAAATGTCCCGTTATTTGGATCCCCGACGCATAACAGAAGGGTGTATCTACTCGTACAACGTGTATCTGTTGGTCTGTATATCTGTATATATCTGTGGCATCGTAGCTCCCAAACGGATAAACTGATTTTGATTTAGTTTTTTTTTTTGTTTGAATAGAAACTTGATTTCTGAATCAAGAGCTCTGGCTCTGAAAGTTTTGTCGGAATTTTTATCTAGTGGTCAGAACTTGCTTATGGAGGTCTAAAGTATCTAAACAAAACTCTATTCTCAAGACAATAAGATAACAACAAATAAGAAGGGTAGAAATAGTGTTGACTGTACGAAATAAATAACTTTATTTTGACACGTTATTGAAACCATTGGACTAGCTGCGTTTGCGCAGCTGGGGCATTAAAATTCAACCGCTCTCAAGGAGAATGGAACGGCTCATTATAATGAGTGACCGAATTATCTTTCTCGATAACGTATTTTAATTATTATCATCATCGCACTGAAAAAAAATACGAGCCAGTCAAGATTTTCACTTAGTTGACATAAATTGAATAAAATTTATAAAAATCGGTGCAATTAATTTAGGAGCTAGAGTGGAACATCCAAGTCACATCTACAATACATACATACATAGACTGTTAATCGCGCAGTCGAGTAAAAATATACGGACATACAAATGTCCATATCAGACACCTAATCGTACGCGCTCATAGCTCAAGTGAAGCTGGTCGACGTAACATAATAATAACCTTACTACTCATTCCTAATTAAATTTCAACTCGTAGGACAAGAAACTACAAGTTGAATTGCCAAATTCATTGAGCCATAAGCATAGTATAAATACAGCGAAAGCAGTAAAGAAACTACGAACAAACGTTCGAACCGTCGCGCTCACACTGACGCGCATCTCAACAGAACCCTAAGCGTCATGGCAGTGCTGTCAGTGGCGAGTGTTGCGTGGAGACGAATGGTTTCGTTTTGTATTTTATTCTTCTCCACGCAACCATTAGTCGCCACTGACAGCACTGACAGCACTGCCATGTCCGCTCAGGGGTTCGTTGAGACGCGCGTCTGTGTGAGTGTGATGTTTCGAACGGTTGTTCGTAGTTTATTTACTGCTTTAGCTACATTTATAGTGTGCCATAAGCACGTTGTCTTCTCAGCAAAACGCTCTACACACAAACATACAGACTTCGTTATAATGAATAAACAGTGCAACCAACACGGCCTGAGGCGGGGAGATAAGTAAATGTTTCGCGCTTGCGCAGAAGAGAACAGAGTGGACGATGGCGAATAAACGCGTAGGAAGTGCAATAGGGCAGCTAAAAAGTAAATTGTGTTCCACTAAGTATAATATGTAATATAGAAAAAGAGAAAAGATTAGAAAAGAAGTCTGGAATAGTTTTGATTCTCATTCTAAAGTCACAGTCAAAGTGTTTATTTGTAAAAATAATGGTGGAACAATTTGTGTTGCCATGGCGTACAAAAACATGTGAGAATGACAGTTTCTCGAACATACCTACTACGAGTATATACTACACTGGCATCCTTTCATTTGGGCGACCAACGTTTCCCAAACTGATTCATTTGCCAAACGTATCATTTGGTCAACTGCTTTTTTTTTCCGAAACTGTAAATATTTCAGGATTTATTCCAGGACCATCGTGTAGAGCCCTATAGGTTAGGTTAGGTTAGTTTTATAAAACTCCTGAAATATTTACAGTTTCGGAAAAAAAGTAGATAGCCAAATGATACGTTTGGGAAATGAATCAGTTTGAGAAACGTTTTTCATCCATTCAATAGTAAGCCGTACTACATTACTGTACTATGCTATTCTATATTATTTATTAATTGTTGTTTTAGTCATAGTTTCAGACAAAATAAACATAAATAACCTAACCTAACAGAGTTAAAAACCCCGTCGTCATCAGCGTCTAAAAAAACCTCTGAGCAATGAGCAAAAACTGAGCTCGTTGAGGCTCCGACCACGTAGATTCTAACTGGAGGGACTTCATTACTAGAAGATTTCAAGTATTAAATTCCTGACAAAATCGGGATCAGAGTTCATAACTTTTAAACGGATCAGCGGATTTTCATCAACCAAGCTAAGAACTATTAAGTCACCTTTCTAATAAAAAAAATCAAAATCAATCCATCCGTTTAGGAGCTACGACGCCACAGATAGATACACACGTCAAACTTATAACACCCCTCTTTTTTGCGTCAAATATACGAAATATACCAAAGGGCATGGCGCACGGCACATTACGGCAATCCCAGTGATCAACCGTATATATTACTTGAAATTGAGTACTGAATAGCAAGTCTTCGCAGCGTTTGTTCCTCGACTGCCCGCGCTGTACTAAGCTGTGCGAGTCACTAAGTTAGACAAGGCGGCAGCCAGTCGGTTATTGAGCGTTTATAAGGAGCAGTTACACCTGTCAAGCTGCTGACTTGATGACAGTGGTAATAAAACTTGACAGTGTCAAGAACTTACGTTTTATGGCCCCCACAGAAATAAAATGAAATAGACAAATACAAGTAGTTTATTTCCAAAAATAAAAACAGACAAATTACAGTTTAAACTGACCCCCACACTAGGCATTGCCTGTCCCGTGGGGGAGATGGCCCGGTTAACAATCAAGTTTAACGGCTAACGACAAGGTTCTATTTACTGTGAGTTGTTTTAATCTATCATTTAAAAGATAACATAGGGAAAAGAGAAACACACATACAAATCTATATACTTAAATTTATACAAAAACAAAAGTGTGTGTGTGAAATTATTGCACTTTAAGAAAAGATTCAGTATCTGCGAACGTTAATCGCAACATGCCCTTCGTTAAAACCCTTTTCACTTCGAGAACGGAGTATATATTTCAGAAAAACAGTCCGTGTCGGTTGATATCGGCCAGTTAGTTCGTGTGTCGTACAGACAATCAATTCCTCTAGGTTTCATAGTTACATTCCTTCACAGATTTTCAAATCGTATAATTAAAAAAAGAATAGCCCAGGTGTCCCACTGCTGGGCAAACTCTTCTCAAACTCTCAAACTCCTCTCAAACTCTTATTTTCCGCCATTCGTCCCGCCACTTGCTATATAAATAAAATGAGTATTTAAATGTGTAAATTAAATGTACTCGTACAAGGCATGGAAATCGCTAAAAATAATTAATTTAAAGATTCAACTGATTCAATTTAACAAATTGTCCACTTACGGTACAAAACCAACAAGGCAATTTCCAATTAATTTGTTAATTTACTTTTAATTACCCGCGGTTGTTATTTTTAATTGGAATGCAAATATAAATGACCCGAGGGCTTAGTGGAGGTGCAATCTACTGTTTCTGTACAAAAGGCCGTGAGTTCTAATTCCAATAGGTACACTTTAATTAATAGTATAGACAATATTATTAATATTATAGACGTAATCTGTCGTGCTTTCGTATATGTCAACTAGCTTTCGCCCGCGGTTTCACCCGCGTGGAAAACGAGATCCCTGGAGATCCCTTCTTTTGCCATAATTTTATTTGCCATAATCATTTCATTTGGCATAACTTAACCGTAATTAAAACTTTAAACATTTCAAGATTATTTAAAAGACTATTGTGTGGATACCATTAGGTCAGGTTAGGTGTCGTTTATTTTATAACAATCCTGAAAATTATACTGTAATGTAATGATTAGACAAATGATGGAGACGCACTGATCGTCCAACGACAAAATACAAAATTTGCTAGCCGCTCAAGTACAGTTAATAATGGAGTCATACTTATAGGATCTTGTCAGATGATCGCAGTTAATTATTTATTACTATCTTCAGATTTTTCAACACCTTTTGTTTTTCTCGCTGGCTTCTCTCACCTCGCCACAGCAACATACTTGGAAAGTAACAAATTTGACATCTAAATGAATCCATCGCAAGTTTCAACATATTATTATCAATTCACACGACACGACAAAAGAATGAACATAATTCTGTGTTTGTTTTTCTTCAACAACAATACGTGTTACGACACCGCTGTGCAACATAAAACACCGATCAAACCAGACTCCATATCGAGTCAAAATTGTATGGGAACTTGTAAGTTGGGCACAGAACTGCTAATGCGGAGCTTTTGCCTAGTAAATTGAGGTTATTACAGTCTGAGCTCTACTGTGATTGTAATAAAGACGTTCGTGAGTGTATAAGGTATAAGATTTATGACTATTTTGTAGCGTTTGTAGCAAGTGAAACGGAGTTATGAAGTAGTTCTCGATATTGTCGGGGACAGTATAAGGTTTTTAGTTAGAACTGTTATTTTATTTACTTGGTAATTACAGTGACTTTACGTACAATTGATTTTATCGATATAGCTCTGCAATTGCTTAAATTCGTCTATTGTCACTTATACTTAGCCTTCCTACAGATTCCATTCTGCAAAACAATGTTTTTTTATTATTTTTATTAAGTACAAAAAGTAACGCTTTATCTCCCAAGAAATCGCATTATACCTAATAGGGATGATATTTTTTTTTCTTTGTCGTTTAGGTAGGTTCTCAAAAAGTTTTGGATTGGACATGTATTTTTTTCTTTTTTCACATAATCAATAAATTAAGGAGATATATTGAGTTGAAATGTCGCATGACGTCACGTCTTGGTACAATTTGGTACAATTTTTACACAGAAGTGACGTCACGAGCCCCCATTCCCGAACTTTGACGCGCTTTATCTTTGTAATTTTTTGTTTGATTGACAAAAGAAAAAATACGTGTCCAATATTTTTGGATAATCTAACTGACGGACTAAATAGAATTTTCGTTTTCTTTACCCAGGCATCGTCCCTATTATTAAAATAACTTGAAAATTGGTTAAAGAATACAATAAATATGAAGTATATAATTATATATAAGCCGTGGTAGCCTGCCGACTCTTAAGCAGAGGGTCGTGGGTTCGAACCTGGGCTCGCACCTCTAAGCTTTTCGGAATTTATGCACGAAATATGATTTGTAAATTTACCATGAGCTTTTCGGTGAAGGAAAACATCGTGAGGAAACCTGCACACACTTGCAAAGCAATTTGACGGTGTGTGCGAAGTTCCCAATCCGCACTGGGCCCGCGTGGGAACTATAATAGCCCAAACCCTCTCATTGTGAGTGGACGCCTGTGCCCAGCAGTGGGACGTATATATAGGCTGGATTATTATATATATAATTATATAAAGTATATTAATTAAAGCTTAACATGAAAAGCTAATTAAAATCCACTTTCCTTGTGAGCCAGAGAACGTCAACAGTTTCTGTTTCATTATTAATGTATTCTAATAATTCCACTTTCGTCTACAAATTAGATGCCTAGTCTTACGAATATCATTTCGATGATACAAAAACTTAATTTATTTGCTTATAATTGCGTAATTAACGGTCTTAAATGTTAATTAGTATCACACTTTTAGTTTCGCTGAAAGATACTTGAGTCTCCGTTTTATACATTGTTAGTATAATTGTAATTTTTAATAATTTGTGATTATGAATTTATTGTGACTTGAAATAAATGTATATTATTTTAAAAAAAATTGTCATGGATATTATATCCATTGTAATTAGGTACGAAAATAAGGGATATAAGAACCACAATATTATCATAAGCCCAGTATGTATTTACTTATGTTTATAAAAACCAAAGTTTGATTTCCGCAAGCGTCAAAGAGTCCTTTATTCATTTTGTTTGTAGTTCACGAATGGTCAAGTCGTCAGATACCTCCAATTATATCAAATAACAAAACACAGTTTCAATCCCATTTTCAACAATGGCAACACTCAACAAATACCACAGATCGCCGCAAATAGCATTAGCTCAAATCGCTGAGTGTAAAAACGTGTTTATTTAAGTGGGGCATACACGGCGACACAATTGGGTCGTGACGAATCGAGTTCATTGTCAGTTGCAATATTCTGGTGTGCGCGTGTTTCATGTGCCACACACTGCCGTTAAAAAGTTAAGTTTGACTTTAGTTTGACCTTTTAGAGTTCGTGGTCACGTCGTGTTCTAAGTTAGGAGTATTAGTTTATATAACAGTATGTTTATAACGGTATGTTTGAAACATGTTTCTAGTTCTAAACATGTTTACATTTAAACTGGAGAATTAAATTAAAAATAAGTACATGTAAGCGATATGGACTCATTTTATTTCATGGAACTACATATTACCAGCGACTAATTTTTCTTTCAAATGAAATCGTCGGCAAGAGTCAGTTAAATCACAAAAAACTGAACAACGAGAAACAAAAAGCACATAAAACCGATTGTTAAGGAGCAGTGCGTGTGAAGTTCCCTGTCTTGCTCGAGGAAAAAGGCAATTTGGTTAGATTAATACGTTTCTATGGGAAATTATATTTCCGGCCCAACCCTTTCAGGAGATGACTCATTTGTTTCAATTGTGAGATTTTTTTTTTAAAACCCGGTTTTATTTTATACATAGAATAAATATCATTTTGATATGGACTAGGACATATTCAAAGAGCTGACTGCTAATGAATAGTGCTACTGCAGGTAATGAAGAGGTAGAAGGTACTATTGTATGTAAATTAAAATAAATATGGAAAGTTTGGTTAAGTATATATTTTTAAATACCAGTGAAGCACCCGCCTGTTGGCTGTTAATATATTACGTAAGATGATTTGGGGGGGTCTGAACAAGTCATATTTTTTCTTACATGTGGGCAGGAGGGGGTCTAGATTGTTGTTAAGTAAGATCACAAAAGGAAGCAAAAATTAAAGAGTTTTTATATTTTCTTACGTTAGATTAAAAAGGGAGAGGGTCAGAAATTGGTTAAAATTGTCTTACGTAATAAATGAACAACCCCTAAAGGCTAAATGGAAGGGAATATCTGAAAGCATACAGTGCGCCATTTGTACACCTACTTTAATTTAATAATACAATAAAGTTGGAATTTTAATAAAACCCATAGAATAACTTCTATTGGTAGTTAGATCTTTTACAACTAATATTAGAAATAAATCCGGTTTTCGAGCTACAGGTGGCTTATTATGCAAAATAGGCAAACATTTGACCACAATCTCACCTGATGGAGAAGATGAAGTACGAAGGTGAAGCATTCTTAAATATTGTACGAAGTATTACCTATTTGAAAAGATACCGGTTATAATGTCTGCAGATAATAACAGTAGGAGGATAGAAAGTGACTTATCTATTCTATTAAAATATATAAAATATATTAAAATTGTCTTTATCTCTGTTTTCTTTGAACTAAATGCAGTTTGGACTTCCCATATTTAAAAATTAATCTACTTTTAGCATGTACCTATATAATTGTATTAAAAGTTTATAAGAATTCTACGTTTATTTTTTTTAGAATTATACGTCAGAATTCTCGATCTAAACCCGCCCTTACCAACATTGTTAGATCGAACAATCAATCGAAATCAATACATAACTTATTACGCGTTAATATACAAAAGTGTTTACAAACATGCAGCTCATGGTTCAATGAGCACGTTGGGTGCCGCTGACACCGAAGCGTGTTTAGATTCTAAGCAGTTTGTAGTTGTTGGCAGCGAAGGTGCGGAGTGAACACAATGCTGCGCCGGCGCCGGCCGTGCCTGGCACGGCGCGCACGCGGGGAAACGTGGTCTTTGACCGGTAATGTAGAGTTAAATTGTAATACTATTGCTGAATGAACACTCGAGATAGAACACTCGGACTATGAGGTAAAGATGTCTTGGAATTATTGATTTCAGAAAATCCCTGACCTCATGTAACTGTTACTATGTAATCATACATTTGTATAAGTGACGCATTTTGTTATTTATGTAACGTTATTTTTATTTCTACTTTAATATTATAATTCTATTTAAATATAATACCTATGCCAACGTTTATGCACTGATGCCTGTACACCAGGTTTGGGTGCAGGTTTACCACAAATCAAGGCACCTAACTAATGACCCTACCATGACAAATATTTAATTACTTGTTAAGAATTACTTAAAGTTTATAAAATCAGGTGATTAATATGATTATCTAACCCACTTACCTAAATGATTCATTAGTCATTAAGATACAGATGTAATATTAAAGTGAGAATATTTAAACTATTTGCACAAGTGTGGATTTAATTTGCTTAATACACACACACACACCAACTTTCGCATTTATAGTAATATTAGTGGGATGTAAGGGAGCATCATATTAGTCGCACGCGCCGTGTTTTGGTTCGCAACTTTTTTCCTCTTAATTAGAATCGCTTAGATTATTCCAAATGTGACATTAACGACGAAGATTTAACAAAGATCAACACACTGACATTATATATATGTATAATAAATCATAACACCAATACTCCGTTATTCCTATTGTAGTTATTCAGCACGCTTCAAGGTTTCAAATATCCGACAAACGATACGTCGAATCAGTTAGTAAATAACCACCGAAGATTTCCAAATATTTTAAAATATCGTTAATATTGAACGAACCTTTAAGATTTGTAATAAATTATTTAAGTATAGTTATCATAAATAATAATTAGCTGGACTAATTTTTCACTAATACATCTGTATATTTCTGACTTCTTCTGACTACATTTCAGTTGTCTCATGACATTTTAGGGTTTTCTCAACCAATTATCCTAGTTTTTCCAGTGACAGTAATGAACAGAAAGATCTGAGAATAACCATGATAACTGGTGAAATGCATTTCATCCCAGGGCCGGCCGTATTAATAAACTGATGACAGTTTTCTATGGATTGACACGTCTTGAGACGCGCATCACAGTTGAGATGAATTTATTAATACAGTCTTTAGCCATCCGTGTTGTCTTGAGATTGCGAAACTCTATGGGTCGTATTAATAAAATGATCTTGATTGACATACCAGTCTAAAGATGTGTCAAAAATGAGAATTTTGTATGGCTTGACGTTTATATTAACGTATCTTGAGACGGGGAACACAGCCAAGATCAGTTTATTCAGTCCTATGAGTCTCAAGTCCCCACTCATCATCAGGCGGCCTGAACGCACGTCTTAAAATGTCATAAAAAAACATCTTTTTTCCCGCATACATTTTGTAGCTAAGATAAAACCCTAAAATCACGCGAGATTTTCCATTTTATTTTATAAATTATAAATTAATCGTAAAAGTAAATAACGGAATCTTATTAAATGCGTGAGTTCGTGACCGCGCGGCAGGGGTCGGCAACCGTCAACTACAAAATATAAAATTAAATGTGTATTTAAAGTGGTCCGACTGGAACCTAACTTTCAGTTGAACGCTAAGGTCAGGTGAAGGCGTCTGAAGATTGAATGGGTTGTCCTTGCTATTTCTTTTTCAGTTATTTATTACTTCAATACGCACGATAAGTGATTACGTGACTAAAAATATTAGAGTTGTGTTTTGGACATATTCAATGTTATTGAATTTATTTTATATATCTGGTAGTCGTAAATAGCAGTTGTGGCTTGGTGAAAGGAATGACGAACTGACTTGAACCCATTTTTTGAGAAGTGAAGAAAGGGTACGGGTTCCAAAAAGTTTTAAGGCCTCTCACTACACCGGATCATAGGACCGTAATAGGCACGTGGCAGGCACGAACGAACACTGCTATAGGAAGTAATCGCCGGTGATGGACCGATCTAGTGAGCATAGCAGGGTGACGGCACCAGTGTTGGACACTTTTAGCTGACAGACACCATTAATGGATACTAACTCTTAATTCAAAGATCATAGGGTTAAATTGCTTGTTGCAAAATAAATGAATAACCCTTCTTCTTTAGAATAATGTCTTGTTCTTTAGAATCATGTGTCTATCATTGGTCCTAGTCCAATACTAGTGCCATCACTCTATCATACTTTTCAATAAGTACAATATTTTTTTGTCTGACACGTTCCTATTACGGTCATGGTATGGTCCGGTCTAGTGGGCAGAGTGAGGCCTTTATAAGAACATAAAATATAACATTAACTGCCGCACTCAGAGACGTCAATTAAGTTTTAAGTTTCATTAAAGTAGCTGCTGTCACTGTCTTTGCTATAGCAATAGAATAAGACGCAGCAACTTTAAAGAAACTTAAAACTTAATTGACGTCTCTGAGTGCGGCAGTAAGTTTTATTAAAGTTGCTGCGTCTTATTCTATTGCTATAGCAAAGAAAGTGACAGCAACCACTTTAATTACTTAAAACCACTTTACTTAAAAGTTAATTGACGTGTCTGAGTAAGGCCGTAAGTGGTCCAATTTCAAATAAGTAATTAAAAAAAACATAGTAAGGACTCCATTAGTCAACTTTCGTAACATAAACGAAAAAATTAACGGATTTTTAATTGAGGCCTTAACTGCCCTAAACTACGTTCAAACTGACACACCTTTTTAGTACGCGAACTCTTGTGAAGAATTTCGTACTACATAACTTTTATCTGTGAGTTGTCATAAAACTGTTGTCAATCCATGCAAGTTTCTCTATTGAATCCGTAGCCTCGCGTGTCAGGGGTCGCGAACAAATGGCACGTAACTGTGTTTTAATTCAAAGGAATCATGATTACAATCATCTCTCCAACGATCTGTAATCATGGCAATCACGGAAATTGCTGATTGAAAAGAAAGGGAAAAAATTAACTCACTTTTCTAATTTATTTGGTGAATGTTATTTTAACAGGTTCAATCACGCCTTAAGAACGCTTTAAATACCTACTTACTACATATATATCACCACCTTTCGCCCGCGACTCCGTCTGCGTAGAAGTCGTTTATCGCCGCTCCCTCGGTAACTGTGCAGTTTTCTGGGAAAAAAAGTAGCCTATGTCCTTCCCCAGAACTCATACCAAATGTCATCGAAATCTAGTTTGTTGTGATCTGGCTACAATACAAGTGGTTGCGGATCCGACTCCCGTTATAGGCCAGTATTTGTTCCTTAGTCATAGATGTTCTTTAAATATTAAAAAAGAAAAAATTTAGGGACAATCTCACACAAATTGACCTAGTCCCAAACTAAGCTTTAGGCTTGTACTATGGGTACCAGGCCACGATATACATACTTATAAGAGAAATACATACTTATAATATATAGAAAACATTCCATGACTCAGGAACGAATACTCGCGCTCATCACACAAATATTTGCCCATACCGGGATTCGAACCCGGGACCGCTTGCTTCGTAGGCAGGGTCAACCAACTAGTAAGTACTAAGTATGTATTATGTATTTCTCTACATAAGTATTATCGTTGCCTAGTACACCCTGCACAAGCCACAGCAGTAGTTTAAGGACTAGGTCATTTTGTGCGAGATTGTCGCCTATTAACACTAGTTTACAATTATTATTATTTTTACCGTAAGGTTACACAGGACAGTTCTTGTCGATTTTTTAACGCTGAATCTAAATCTGGCTACATAATTGCTCAAGCGCGTTAGGATTTTGCGATATACCAATTTCAAAGTGCTAAAAACATGAATTTTGGCGATATTTGAAGTAATTTTTTGAGGACAGAGATTTTTTATGGTAATTTCTAACTAAAGCATCCTTTAGTACTACTCTTTCTCTCTCAAACCCTTATCGTTTGTTTCGCTAAGAGTTTTTTTTCTCAAGATATATAATTTTATTTTCATAATGTAGTTCGATAGTACTAAATTGCAAAATAGAATATAGGTAATATCGAAGTACATATTATACCGTAGCTAAAAATTAATATCTTGAGAAAAAAAACTCTTAGCGAAACAAACGAAAATGCTTTTAAAAGGCAAAGAGTGGTACTAAAGGATGCTTCAGTTGGAAATTATCGTAAAATTTCGCTGTCCTCAAAAAGTTAACTGAAATATCGCCAGACACCGTGTTTTTAGCACTTTGAGATTGGTATATCTCGAAATCCTGACGTCCTAGAGTAATTCTGTGGCCAGATATAGATTCAGCGTCAAAAAATCTAAAAGAAATAATGTGTTTCACCCTGAAGTAATAATGTCGTAAACTTAGAGTTATTATTAAAAATATTTTGTGATTAAAAAAGGGGTTTAAAGACCGATGAAAGACCCAAGAAGCCTCCGGGCTTGTCAGACCCATAAACT
Source organism: Tortrix viridana (assembly GCA_963241965.1). Lineage (NCBI taxonomy): Eukaryota > Metazoa > Arthropoda > Insecta > Lepidoptera > Tortricidae > Tortrix > Tortrix viridana. The sequence continues at coordinate 14,450,590 of OY725180.1, read as the reverse complement.
ATCCTTAATTACCCTTGTCGGGAGTTCCCGAGTTTTTCCGCTCGTGTCACCCAACTTAAATTAGCCGCCAGGCGCAACGAAGCAGCGAGATGGGTATTATAGTCCCTGTTACCTATTCTAATAGTTAATCATAAACTGTTGCCAGATAGGAATAAAAAAAATTACAAAAAATCAATAAAGCTATTTTTTTTTTAGATTTTCCAACGAAAATGTTTCTATAATGAACGTAATAAATTTTAAAGCGCATGTTTTCCAAAAATTCTTGGCGCGCTTAAAATATACAGGGTCCCAGGGAAAATATACCCCCAAAGGGGGTAAGTACCATAGTGAAAGTTGGTCAGTATGACTTACTGATTTGATCTTCAAAATTTTGTTAATGAATTTAATTTAACCCTATATATAGTTTTAAAAATTTAGTGTAGTCTAGTTTAAAATATGATAGTTTCGAACTGCTCAATACGTTAATCACAAATGGCGAGAGGCTGTCAGAAACTATTTCGTAGGGTTACTTCGAAACTGATTAGGCGATGACGCCGTCAGTTTGTGCATGAGAGATTGACATAACATAACCATGGATTAATTTGCATGTAATGTACAGTCGAGGACAGAAAGATGTTTACACTTTTGGACCTTATTACAATGAAATAAGGTGAAAAAGTGTAAACATCTTTCTGTCCTCGACTGTACCTGAGAGACCGAGCGTCGTCGCTCGGGTCGAAATAGAATTTTCATCGATTTTCTATACAAAAAAAAATGAAAAAATTGCGTAGTTGGCCAACGCTCTAACCATCACTCTATTCAGATGGCGGTAGCCGCCCCGGAATTACCAACCATATTGCGCGGGAAATCTTTTTGCGTGAAAGTTCAGGGAAAACGAATTTTCCCAGATATGAGACCTAGCTAGATCGAATTTTCGCCCCCGTAAACCCTCATGTCCCCATTTTCATCGAAATCGTTAGAGCCGTTTTAAAGAACGTGAGTACAAAATATACCGCTTTTTTTAAATAATATTATTCCTTTATATTATACCGCGGCAGATGTTTCCCTAGATAGGTGTTATGTGAAAAATGTCAATAAATAAGTTGTTAAACACAATAACTAATATACAACGCAACATTATTCACTCAGTAACAGATCCGCAATTTCAAAATACCATGGAAATATCCTTTGAACATGTTTCAAATGCCATACTTGACGCAATGCCAGACGCAAGAATCTAAACCATTCGCACATAAATATGTGAATACCTAAATACTCATATAAATCTACACAATTGGTGATGTCAAAAATTCCATTCGCTTCAACGAGCGTGTCTGTCATCGACCTTTGAGCGGTAATTTCGCTACGGTTATGCTACATTGCTGCTTTAATTCGTGACGTTATCATATTTGGTTGTGACGAAGCATCAATGCAATGTGTATAATTATACCTATGTGTAATATTTAGAAATGCACGATATAGTAGTCTTGTGACGGGGACAGTCTTTTATGCTATTCAGAGAACATGAATTCACTAAAGTTTTTTTGGACAAAACAGAGATACCGTCATAACTGCGGAGAGGCTTTACAAAAAAAGAAAGAATAGCATTTATTTAAGATACCAAGTATTCGCTTTATCCCTACTTATAATTTTGTTTTTCGCATTTCTAAAAAAAAAACCGGCCAAGTAACTCAGACTCGCACACCTAGGGTTCCGTATTTAAGTCCATACTTCAAAAATATACCTTTTTATGTACTTAATTGATATGCAGTTATTAATAAATATGGAACTTCATTTTGATTGCCTTAATTTAACACAATTTTCCAAAGTTTTTTAGTTTTTTATAAAAACAGTAAGTTTTGAACACTTGATTTTAGATGATGATTAGATGAGATAAGGGGGGGTACGGTATTTTTTTAAATTTTTGGCTATAAATCAAAAAGTACGTCATGGAAAATTATAAAAAAAATTGTTTTGAAATATGCAAATTAAATCCTTTCATATGACACCAACCAATAACACTGTAGGTAACGAACATATTAAACAAAATATATGCCATCATTTGTTTTTATTTACCTACGATATATTTTTTATTTACCTACGATATATTTTTTTTATTCTTTGATGAAATTTACTAAGTAATTCGTACCTATTAAATGATTTTATACATTGCTTTGTAATGTCGGGAACTGAACCCGGACCGGATCCCACTCAATGTCTACTCCGAACCGCTATAACAGAAAATAATAGTTTGTAGCATGATTAGAATATTAAAAATGACAGATGGCACAATGTCCAAAATGTCAATTCAAATTACGACACAAAAAACCTTTTGAGTTTTGTGTTTGGAATAGTAATGCTTATTTGAAATGTTGAAAGGCTAATTAAGCGAATAATTAACGAAAAATGTCCAGAAGAGTTTGTATTTACTTATCCGCTTACACTCTAGTCCTATATTTATACACTTACGAAACTAAAGAATTATGAATAAATCGTACAAAATAACCTTAATAAATTGCAATCCGTCGAGTACCATCGAACGATAAAAAAAACATCACCCTTATTTGTCTACTACAGCCTTGTCATTAAACTTGAAATTGCAAAAAATGTCATCGATGCATTTCAATGCACCGCTGCGGGCTGCAATTACGGTGCACGCGATGCAGCGGCGCTCGCGACCCTCGCACTGCTTGGATGACATTGTATCTACTGAATATTTTACTATTATTAACATAACTAGCGGCCCGCCCTGGCTTCAATTAAACAAAATAATGTACTTGTAGGTACCTTGTCCTGACAACTACAAGCACAACAAAAAAAGAATTAGCCAAATCGGTCGAGCCGTTCTCAAGTTATGCGCGTACACATTTGGCAATTGATTTTTATTTATATAGATAGATAATTTGGTGTCTGAAGGCCTACTCACGGAATAAACCCGATGATTTTTATTGAAAAAATGTTAAAAACACTATATTTCATCCGTTTTGTAATTCACTGACTTTTGTCTGGTGATCCGCCCCGGCTTCGTACGGATAGCAGAGCATATACGCACCTAAACATTAATGAATTATACACTTAAACCTTCCTCATGAATCGCTCCGTTCAATAGTGAAAACCGTATGAAAATCCGTTCAGTAGTTTTTGAGTTTATCGCGAACAGACAAACCGACACGGCGGAGGGACTTTGTAGTGAATATGTAGTGATGACGCAGTTATTCTAGTTGGTGGTGACCCTGTCTCCCAGGTTTGATTTCTGATTAGGGTAAATGTTTACTGTCACGAGCGCGATCTGCTTGGATCTATCCAAGAGCCAAGCACAAGCATAACCAACTAGGCTTATTAAGCTAACCGCTTCTTCAAAACAAACCCGAAAACTATGAAATATTAAAGGGTCTCCAACCGCACATTACGATGGAGTAGATTGATATGTACAACGTATAATCGGCATAAAAGCTTGTTTAAAAATATATTCGGACTATATTTTTAAGCAGAGGGTCGCGGGTTCGAACCCGGGCTCGCACCTCTAAGTTTTTCGGAATTTATGTGCGAAATATAATTTGTAAATTTACCATGAGTTTTTCGGTGAAGGAAACATCGTGCACACACCTCCAAAGCAATATGACGGTGTGTGTGAGCTGTTTTCCTCGCTACATTGAGGTGAAAAATTGTGTTTCGCACGACAGCAAAGTTATTTGGGTGTCGAGGCCTTGAATCTTTCGTTACGCTCAGGATTCTATTTTTTAATTCATAATTTTAGAATCCTTCGCTAACTCGGGATTCAATAGTGGCTCTCGCGCCAAATAACAACCCTGTAGCCCTGCATAACAAATAACTATTATTTCCTAGAAGGCAGAAAACCGTGTAAGTACAGTCAATCCGAGCTACTACAAGCAACTTAAGCCTGTTTTTGCTGCACAGAAGTCGTTTTGCGTCTAATGGAGCCCGAACGGAGAGATTATCGACGTTAAGCCGACATCGGACGAAGCCGTGACTCCAATTTAATACTTATTATGGTAGGAATCACATTTGACACAAACACATCTCATATTCCACATGTTAACTGTGAAATTGAGTGGGGATAGAACGCCTCCATGTGGACAGCCTCTTGTGGCGTGGAATTAATGCGAAGTTGCATTGAGAGTTATGCTGGACACACACGGTCAGTTAACCCATATATGCCCAGAACTACGTTTTTAATTGGTACCTTTAATGCCCCCTGATTCGAAAACGATCAACATCATACGTGCCTATTGACAACTCAATTTTTGATTCGTTTTTCAATCAGAAGGCATATAAGAAACCAATTAAAAACATAGTTACGGGCATATTACCATGCTGAGCGTTTTCGAATAATTTCGTATAATTTCAACTTACGATTTCACACTCATTGTCAGGTTTTGCATGTACCTCAGTTGAACTGATCAGCCCTTAGCCGAGATGCATTACGCTAACTAGCGTTTCTATTCGTTTCGTTTTTAAACCAATCGCGTTATTGGTAGATCACGTGACTCTTCGTATGACGTGATCTAACCGTGACGCGATTGGTTTAAAAACGAAACGAATAGAAACGCTTGTTAGCGTAATGCATCTTGGCTAAGGGCCCTGTTTAACTGACCGTGTGTGTCCAGCATTAGAGTTGCTACTCGGTTTGAAAGCATATGTGACGTTCTCAATATAAAGGGACCTTATGGAGGAAGGCAGTTACGCTCTTCTTATTCTTGTTACTATACGAATACTATGGTAACAGTTCTAAAAACGGCGTAACCGCCTGCCTCCATAAGGTCCCTTTATATTGAGAACGTCACATATGCTGAACCCTGATGGTGGTCCCGTCCACGCCCTCTTATAACATTCCATTTAGAAAGGTACCTTCCACATCAAGGAAAGCACATAGGCCTGTTTGCTTATCCTCTAAGGTTTTCTTTGTCTATCAGATCAAGGATTTTCTGTGGATTTAAGAAATAAATTGTGGTCGTCTAAATCGAAAGAGCCCTTATGGAGGCGGGCGTTTACGCTGTTAAAGTTTTCATTGTCTTGTCATTAGTATAATAGCCGTGTGAAAAAAGGCGTAACCGCCTGCCGCGATAAGGTCCCTTTTGATTTGGATGACCACGATTAATTTGATACTTAAAATCGCCTTAAACAGCGCAAGTTATTTCACGCAACTTTTTCCGAGTGAAATGTTGTTTCCGAACCGGGATTTCCGCGGTCGGCCATTACTCATTAGCTGTCACGCGATACACCCGCGATCATGGATCGTCGGTTTAAATTATTTGATTATTTTAACTCTAGGTTCTAAACCTTCCTTGAGAAATGCTCCCCATGAACGTTTCTTCATTGACTGATATCGTGTCGGCGCGAAGGGACGCAGTCTTGGGTTGGAGCGAGCTAGATGTACTATCTTACTGTAACCTGTAACTGCGTCGCACCAAACACGACATCAGTCAGTGAAGTAACGCTCTGGGAGCAATATCATTATGTTTTTAACACACTTAGGTATATAAATGAAGGTCATTTCTATCCACATTTTGTATCTAACTAACAAACAATGTAATAAAATCTTGAAAGACGATTAAATAACGGTTTACCCTTGAATTTCCGACACTAATTTCATAGAATTTACTTCGCCGAATTTTCATTTCATCGACAGCCATTTCCACGTGCAGGGGTTATAATTTTTTGGTCTAACCTACGTTACTCATGCTTAGGATAACCTAAAAACAATAAGGTTTCAGCAGAAATTTACTTTCGATGAAATCAAATTCGATGAAACGACACATTCGATGAAATGAGTGTCTGCAAAACAAGAGGACACGCGGTTATACTTAACTTGAAATTTTCCATACATATTTATTCCGATGACAATACAAAAATATGGTACAGTCAGCTGCAAAGAAAAGTAACCCCCCCTGCTAAGTAAATTGTATGCAGGGGTAGTTACTTTTCTCTGCAGCTGACTGTACCATCGAGCTGGTATGATGATGGAGACAGTCTAACCCAGCTGCAGAATGGCAGTTCGAAGGCAGTTCTGGTTGCAGTTTAAATGCTGTCCGTCTGTGCCGGCCCTAAAAGTAGGTACAGTTCGCAATCAAATATATCTGTACATATCAGAGTGGTCAAAAATATCTGAACATGCACTCTAACGCCTTGACAATATAGTCGTGTTCAGATATTTGTGACCACCTTGTTTGCTGCAATATATATGATGGCGACTGTACAATAGGCAACAAAGTTTGTTACTACTAATGAAATCTTTAAAAAGCTTATGAGGTAACGAGCGTTATGGGTTGCCTGCCTTTGCATTACTTAAAACTCTAAGTTTATTTTCAAGTACATACCTATCACTTTATTCTGTAATATTTATTAAATTTCACACAACGTGGTCCTTCAAACCGGATATTTCCTGATATGGTCGAGTTACTTATCAGCTATTACCATTTACCTATTTCTGGCAACCCCATAACGAGTAGTCAGCCTGCGCCCGCGCTTATACGGGCTCAGTGCTACTAACTAGCGATTTATATGCATTTTGAACACCTAACTGTGTCACCGGCATGGAATGTATAAAACAGGTTCAAGGTTTGCAAACCGGTCGCAACCGTCTCCGTCGCACGCGCAGGTGAGACCGAGATGGGAGATACTTAGATTCTAAACTGCGTAATTGTTATTGCTGATATTGACTGCTTTGAGTTGGGCGTTTGAAATATTGTATGATTGAATGATTGATTAATGAACTATTAAAAACAATGGGAGAACCCGGATTATGTTAGCTGTATCTACATTTGTCAAACCTTTGAATAGGTATTACTACATACCTAAGTCAAAGCTTTTTTGGGCCGCTATTTGGATGTTTCAGGGGACAAATATCAGGGACAATCTTACACAAATTGACCTAGTCCCAAACTAAGCTCTAGGCTTGTACTATAGGTACTAGGTAACGATATACATACTTAGGTATATAGAGAAATACATACTTAAATGTATAGGAAACATCCATGACGGAACAAATACTTGCGCTCATCACACAAATATTTGTCCATACCGGGATTCGAACCCAGGATCGCTAGCTTCGTAGGCAGGGTCACTACCAACCAGGCTAACCGCGTCTTCAGTCAATTACCCGACTTTGAGAAACTATGCTAAAATTAACAAAAATAAATCAAATCGTAAAGAATCTCTTATGATTTGATTGATAACAACATTGACGTAGTTCCATTGAAGCACAGAAATTGATTTGGATGACTATACTTCTCTCTCATGTAAATCGTTTATTCTTGAATGGGCAAAAACCTAGAAATGGTAGGATTATAATTTCTTGCTAGTATAGTATATTTATAAGTTTAACATAGAATAGTCGCCATCAAATATATTGGAGCATACAATGGTCAAAAATATCTGAACACGCTCTAACAATAGAGCCAGTTAAGATGTTTAAGGTCGTTGAAGGTACGTTTAGATTTTTTGATTTTTTGAGCACGTTGTATGTTCTTATATAATAAATAGGGATGATGAATCATTTTTTTTCTTTGCTGATTGATCAGAGATTATCAGGTACCTAGGTTATCAAAAAGTATTGGACACATATTTTTTATTTTTTTACATAATCAAAATATAACGGAGATATATTGAGTTGAAAAGTCGCATGACGTCACGTCTTGGTACAATTTGGTACGATTTTTACACAGAAGTGACGTCACGAGCCCTCACTTTGACGCGCTTTATCTTTGTAATTTTTTGTTTGATTGACCAAAGAAAAAATACGTGGCCACTATTTTTTGATAATCTAACTGACGGACTAAATAGAATTTCGTTTTCTTTACCCGGTCATCATCCCTGTTGAAGACGACTGTACAAGTGTACAGTCGAGTTCAAAGATATGTAAACACTTTTGCGCCTTAACTCATTGAAATAATGTGCAAAAGTGTGCACATATTTCAGAACTCGACTGTACATCTATAAAACGATGAGTACCGTCACTTATAACTAAGCCAAAACGTTCATTCACACTTTCATATCAAAATTCATGACAATCTCAAACATCATACTCGCCCTTCATCACCAAATAAATTTGAGCCCTACCACACTGACATACAGTATACTTTTCACTGCTTCCTAGTCAACTTCCACCCTAGCTCACTGCACGCGTCTTCGATTTGAATTGTATTTGATAGTCGATACGGTTCACTTTCCTCTGTTAATGTTTAAGACAGGAAGTGAGTTATTGCGGCGAGTGTCGAGACGAGACTTCCGGCCAATGGCGTCGTGTGGACATACAAATCAACAGGGGCTTCGACACTGTCTTAGCTATAGTATACGGTTAGTTTCAAGGTATATAATGTAGCTCTTTCTCTTACTAACAGACTTACTGCCGCACTCAGAGATGTCAATTAACTTTTAAGTTTGATTAAAGATGCTGCGTCTTATTCTATTGTTATAGCTAAGAAAGTGACAGTTTTGTAACTCAGTTATCCATTTTTCTAATATTTTTCCCTTAAGAACCATATTCGGACTGTTATGAACATTTTAAAAAAATAGTCATATCGGTCCAACGTTCTCTAGTGATGCGTTTAACAATAACAAGGAGAGGCATTTAGCTATATAGATTAACACGAAATAATCGATATTGTAACCAAGTATGGATTAGACTTTCCATTTCACTGAGGCAGAGACGAGCGGGGATGAGTGGCGTATTATACAAATTTAATACAGTCGTCTCCAATTGACTGTTTCCATTGAAGCGGAGCGGAGACGAGATGTGGATTACAACCTATGTGATTGGTCGATTCCTACACGGCTCCTCTCCGCACCGCTCGTCTCCGCTTGAGTGTTTCCATTGAAGCGGAGCGGAGACGAGATGTGGATTACAACCTATGTGATTGGTCGATTCCTACACGGCTACTCTCCGCACCGCTCGTCTCCGCTTGAGTGTTTCCATTGCAGCGGAGCGGAGACGAGATGTGGATTATAACCAATGTGATTGGTGGATTCCTACACAGCTCCTCTCCGCTCCGCTCGTCTCCGCTTCTATGGAAAGGCAGCCTTAGGCGTACATGCTATGCTAATTTAAAAATAAAACGCGAATCATAAATAATCACTACCATTTTTTGTTCTTCAAAAAACATCGAACGACTCGCACGCGCGTTGAAATCTTTCCTTAAGCGACGTCCGGTCTGACGTCATATCGAGTTGCACCTTATTTTTATTAGTATTAGAGTTGATTTCAAACTGCATATAGACCAGGTGACATAAGCCGTAAAGTTTGTTTACACCTAAATGACATTTCCAAGGATTTTTACAATAGTTGAGCTATAAAATATTATCGTTCGTTAGTTTACTTGGCTTCCCTTGAAAAGTAATTATACAGTTAATTAAATTCAAAGTTAAACGTGTTCAAGATTAATAAAATGTTATTTATTATTTATTTTATTATTTTATTTTACTTTTGGCCATAATTATTTTTTGACACTTCTGACCAAAAAGCATATGCATAGCATTCAATATATTTTCTTTATTTCCTTCTTTCTTTCTAATTCCATTCATGAATTTACACATAACTATGAATATGACGTATAATATGTTTTATTCACAATACATAAAATTAATTAAATGTAGAAAAATGTATTTTTTACATTTATCAAAGTACATTTTAGGTGCATTAACTTAATAGGGTGTTCCTTCTTTTCCCATAACGTCGTTTGTCCTAAAGTCATTTGCCATAACACTTTTGTCATAATAAATGTTAGCCATAATGCGGAGTACCCATAATGTTTTATTCCTATAATGTATCGATTGTCCTAAAACATTTTAGTCATAATTTAGGTAGTCATAATTTATAAAAACCTAAAAATTAGGGACCTACCACTAAATGACACAACTATAATGTCATAATAACCTTTCTAAGGTCCACCGTAGACCTAGGGTGAGCTAGGCGCAGCTAGTTCGAGGCCAGCCCGTCTAGGGTCCCTACCTAAACAGGCGTAAATGAACTTGTCCACAATTTACCCTCATTACCTACTAGATTCCAATGTTCGAAGTTTAAAAAAGAAGAATTGAGTTTACATGTTTGTTGGTCCTTCTTTAAAAACACAATAACAATTTTACCTTTTTTTTACCCTAGTTGGTGCGACCTACCTTCAAGTTTTTTATTACATTGTTTAAGCTGACATGCTCTTGCTGATCATGATCATCTGTTAAGAAGGTAGTTTTCTAGTAAGTAGTTACCTAAGTCACACATTTCAAGATTCCTGTCTAGTTTTAAGTTTGGCAACATATTGTTAAAGATTGTACCAATTTACCTACCTGTTGATAAATATAAAAAAAACTGTAGCTAAAATCTTAATAAGGACTTTTACAAAAGAAAAAGAAAGCACAATTTATGTATGCTCCTATTAACACATACATAGGTTACCTAGTAGATTGAGCAACGGCAACAACATAATTGCAACTCTTAAAATTAGTCAAACTTGTTTTAAAAAAGTAAGCAACTAAAAATTCTTAATTATGATTAGGTAAATAGGTTTGTATCTTTCTTCGGCGGAGATCATTCCCAACTCTTATCTTCAGTCAAACGCTATTACAACCGGTCAAGTTCAAAAGTCATTAGTATTACTGACACGTACCTAAGCAAATTCTGCTCACTGATAACAAAGTGGCCGTATTAATAAACTCATCTCAACTGTGATCCCCGTCGCAAGATATGTCAAAGTAAACGTCAGTCCATAGAAAACTGTCATTATTGACGCATCTAGTGACGGGGTCACAGTTGAGATGAGTTTAAAATACGGCCCTAATGCAGATAAAGGGATCCAGGTCCAGTCCTTCGTCTCCCATATTTTTTTGTTTCGATTGTTGAAAATCAGACATTGATACCCATATTATTTATGTTCATAATTATCGGTTACCATAAAATAACGCTTAATAATTCTTAAGTCGATAATGTTAAAGGTTAAAGTCATATATCCAAACGTATAACATTCAAAGGTGATAACTCAGACATATTTTAGGACATAATTTTTATAGCATCAATAATTATTATTCATAATATTTTATTGCCTAAAAATTATTATAACATTATTTAATGATTTAAAAGCTAAGTGATTTAAGGGCGGGTGGCGAAGAACCAGCAAAAGAGGGGTATGGGGGGCGCAGCGCCCCGCCAATACAAAGAGTGACCATGCATAGGTAAATCTAGGTAAATAGGTTAGGTTAGTATTGCGTCAAGGCCAAAAGCCCTAACTACCCAGAAATAGGAGCTCCGCGAAGCGGAGCTCTGTCGACTCTGTCCTATTACACGTTACATGTCTACTTGAAGACTAACAAGGTGGGACCTAATAATCTCTATTACAATTAGTACCTATTATTATTTTTATTTATTATTTTTATTATCTTTGACATTACCTATTAAGTTAAACGTATGACATAAAACACAAAATGACATAAAATGTTATGACTATTACTTTTATTACTTTCGACAAATAAGACACGCAATAATTAAAATTCCAATTTATAATATTCAATATTATGATTTTCAACATTATGACTGATACAAATAAGAATGAAAAATGTTATGTAGGTACTATAAAAATCGTAAATTTAATTTTATGGGAGTCAATATAGACCCTCAGATAAAACCTTAATTTAAAATAACGGTTTTTAATGAAGTAGAAAATCGTTAAAGACCTAGATGGGAATTTCATACTTTAACACTTATTTCATGACGATTTCGAAATTATAAATTAACTTTCCTATTAGTTTAAAAGTTTTTTTTAAGAATAAGAAAGTAGTTAAAAATAGTTATATCCGTTATATATCGTAGTTGCCACGCAAGTGATTGCAGGCGGTTAAAGTCAATACTTAGTTTGAAAAGGCCTTAATGTTTGCGTGATAACACTTAACTAAACGTAATAAGAAAACAATTACCTAATTACTTATTAAATAACGTGCGAGAAAGCACATTAAAATTATACGTGAAGTTTTTAAAGTACATAAAACAGAGTTAACAACAAAGTTTAAATGTCGTTGGCATTCCTACTTTCCAAAAATCCAAATTTAAATTCAAAATAAATGTTGCCACATCAATGAGAATAATTCCCGCTAACTTTAACACTGGCCAGTTTGAAACGGGACTGACCTGATAGGTGCCGCGTGTCTTGCGCGGCGACGGCCAACACCAAGAGCGCGAGCCAGCAGCCGCCGGCACAACGCATCTTCACTTCACTAACACATCAACACAGCACTGACACTCACAATAATAGATTTTTCTGGTTTCTGGAAAGTTTCTTTGGAAAGTTTTGGATGTGTGGCGGGGACGCGCGTGGCGTCTCGAGCGGGGACAGAGAGAGACTGCCGTGCCGGCCGGCCGCAGGTGGGGTGGCGACGCGGAAGCGCGAGAAACCGTGAAAGCCTTTGTGAGCTCGGGGATTTTCCCCATAATATTTTGGTTACGAATGTTTTGTGTAGATGTTAGTAGATTAGATGTTAGAATTGGTTCGTCGATATTGAGTCGTAGGTAAATTTCTTCATTGATCTAGTATTGGATACCTGCTTGCGATAAACGATAAAAAAATCATTAAAATTACAAAAGTACTAAAAATATTTACATAATTTTTCATTATTTCTTCATATACAGGTATCAAAAAATATAGTCTGCAAATTATGTAACTTTGTAACAAATCTCTTAAGAGTATTTCCTTTAATTGTATTATAAAAACGCAGGTAAGGTTAAATATAAAAAAAAAACACTTGAAAAAATATAAAAGAGATCGGTACGTAATTTGCCGTCGCGATCACCTTCATGCAATTTCTAAGGATACCTGTTCTATTTAACTTACTTTAAATAATTAACACATCATATTAACAAATAATGTTCACCTAATTATAGGTATTCCTATTTATAGCTCCCTAATTATATTTATTAATAAACAAAAAGAAAAATCTACTGTACACCAGAAAAATTACACGCACTGCCAGGAAAATCAATAATTATAGTTTGTTTAAATCACAATAAAAAACTGTCCATACCTTTATTTTCAAAAACTAAGACACCTGCAGTTGCCATTTATCATTTGTTTTATTCACTTATACCAAAATACGTTAACTTTTGACTTGTATTTTTCATAATAAAATTTTTATTATTCATTTTTAAATTCAAAAATAAATTATTTTACCAGAATTATTTTTTGGTTAGCCTTAGTAGATAAATACCAAGTCACTGTTTATTAAATAAAATCCGCCATTTGTATTTCTTATCTACATTTCTACAACAAATAATTTTAAATAAACCATGTCATCTGAACACAAAGATCTCCATCGACCTCTAAATAAATAAATAATTTAACTTCATCGTTTCGAGGTTTCGATCAAGTAAATCCCCCGAAATCCCCCAAAAGTCGGGGAATGGTCCGGCCCCGGCGCGCCGGCTCTCACAGGTGGTTGTCAGGTAGCGGGTAAACAAGCGTTCTTTATCGCGCCGTCGGCAGCCGTTGTGGGTCACAATCGCGTCGAGCGTGCTAGCCGCACTGCCCTCCGCAAGAAAGGCAGTGTAAAAGTATAAAGTTCATACATGGGTGTCCCATAAAGGTGTCAGTTGGTAGCCGACTGCACGCAGCAGCAGCAGCAGCAGACTACGTGTCGTCGCGAAACTACTGGTTTCTATGTATTTCTATGAAATTCCCTCCGTAGCTAGCGACACGTCACTTTCATAGAAACACATAGAAACCAGTAGTGTCGCTGCGACACGTCGTCTGCTGCTGCTGCGTGCAGTCGGCTCCCAACTGACACCCGTCACTGACACCGGAGGTAGACCAGACGCACCGAACCAGCCTAATATGACCTCAGTAAAAGTCGCATGGTTTTCAAAATATGACAGTTTAAAGTTTAAGTTTTTTGCCAATTTAAAATTTTAACTGGAAATATCTTGAAAACCATGCGACTTTTACCGAGGCCATATTAGGCGGGTTCGGTGTGGGGATGATTCGTAACGCGTTTTCACCCAAAAAAATGGCTGGTTCGGTTTGGAAATCAAATTAGATTTAAGGAGAAGAAACGTTACCTGATTTTATTCATATAAAACCACCGACACGCACTGATGGTGTTTCCCAATACGTTACCTATTGTAAACGGGTCACATACCCGTAACAGACGATAGGATTTGGTCCGGGCCGGACAACGGGTTTGGTTCGCTCCGAACCATATTTGGCCGATATGGTCCGAAGACTACAGACGGCCAGATATTAGGCGCCCATTACACAGTAGGTTTGCCACAGTCACTGCTGTGACTGACGGATAACCTACCGTCTAATGCGATGACTGATGTTTGCATGATCATTATCCAGATATTTTGATTTTTGTGTCATGCACGATGGTGCAATGGGTAGATAGGTATGTAGCCGAGTAGATACCCAATTTTCAGGACAATACTTGGGTAAACCGAGTTAATGTGGCATATAAAGTGTGTGTACCTGGCTGTTTTGCCTCCATTCAGACAGTACGCACGCAGCGCATTCCTTTGCTTGGGCGCATTTAGTATCCCTAAGTAGTCTGTGGGCGCATTGCATAGTTGGCCATAGATAGGATAGGATTATTTTAGTTTTTAGTTTTAGGTTATAAAGGTTTTAGTACACAATGGCCGAGTTTGGTGTGATGTACACCCTAGATCCTAGCTCATGTGTTTTATTTGTCTCATTTTATTTCCTCTTCTGTTCTATGTCTGCTACATGTTACAAGTGTATATGTACCTGTTTGTGTTGTGTCACCTTCCGTGTGTTCACCGAGCGGGCCCAGCGGAAGACTAGCGTTGGCTTCACGGCCAGCACATGCTGAGCTGGGTCCGTTTCGCAACAATCAGCCACTATGCCTTTTATCTGTTTCCTTTTTGTGTTATTTTTAATTATTATTTTAGTGTGTTGTTGTTGTGAATAAATGTTTTTCTTCCTCTTCTTATACCCAGGTAACTACCTATAAAAATTGGGTATTTACTCAGGGACACATTTCTCTATTCGGCGGGTAGATGAGGTAAAAACCCGCCACCGCCCTTATAGTCATGAATGACTGATTGAATTGACTGACGCAAAACCTACCGTCTAATGGACGCCTTATGGTTCGGAGCGAACCAAACCCGTTGTCCGGCCCGGACCAAATCCTATCGTCTGTTACGGGCTTTACGGGTATTAATGTTTGAGTGGGTGGTGTTTGGGGTTTTTCATGGGGTTCTCCAGTTTGTCAATATCGATACGGTTTTAACGTAGATAATTTCCTGTGTTGTTCTCGGAATTATTATCTAAGTCATCTAATTTGTTTTTTATTACTTTTTTATTAATATATCTGTTGATTCTTAGGAACGTCTTTTTTTTTTATTCTTAGTAGGTATATTTAGTCAGTAGGTAAGTAAATAATAATTATTCATTATATTATTATTAATATCGCATTATTCTTGTATGTATATATTTTTTGTTAAAACCATTTATCAAAAAGTAGAAAAAACTACATGTTTTACTATTTTCAGTTTTTAAAAACGAATGTTTCAATTAGATCGTTTTTTTTTTAATTGATAAAGAGTACGTAATACCCAGAAATTTGATTTAGGTATTAAGTTAGTAATTACGTACGTAAAGCCAAACTAGCACAGTAGTTAGTTATTTATTAATTTTTCAAACACTAAACGCAGCAAAAAAATAGAAACGTAAGAAAGTGCAGTTGCAAAGTTAGCTATACATTATTAATAACTTCCAAAAACTCGTACCTTGCTAAACTCAACCAAGCCAAATGCAACTTTATTTTGTTAAACACAAGGTGACTTGTTTCAGAAACAAAATGCGTGATCAATGAGAGTTGAAAAATAATTGTAGCGTAACACTGGCCTCAATTTTTGGGGTAATCAAATCAAACTATTGAGTAGGCATCAAAATAACCGCTACATTCATTTTACTTTTAGGGTTCCGTACCAAAAAGATAAAAAGTTTAATGAAAATTAAAAAGCAGACTTTAAAAACCCGACTGCATATTAACATACTGAGCGAAGCAAAAAGAAGGATTATGTGTTTAAGAGTCTATGTATGTATGAATGTAAGTGTGTATGTACGTATGTGACCGAAAATCGGATGTTCCACTCTAGCTCCTAAACTATTAAACCGATTTTAATGAATGGGGTGTCATGTCTTACCAGTAATATAGGTTATATAAAAACCTGCATTTGCCCGCGACTCTGTCCGCGTAGAAGTCGTTTAACACTGCTCCCTCGGGAGCTGTACATTTTTTTGGGGTAAAACGTAAAATAGACGAAGCAACCGGATGGGAATGCGGTTGCTTTGAAGTTTATGCCCTATTATATAAAAAAAATTTGCCATCCGAAAAACGCGTGCCGTTTTCTCAGTAGCGGACCTTGAATTTTTTTTTTTAATCGCTAGTGTGAAAACGGCCCGCGTTTATGAACTGTTATTCTAAGCCCGTGTACTTCCCCGGGACTCAAACTATATCCATACCAAACATATCAAATATATCTATCGGTGAGAGATTTTCCCCTGATATTTCCGTGGATGGCGCGAATAAGTTGGTAACTCGTCAAAAAAGCAAGAAGTTATTTAAACCTTATGCAATCTGTTCTAAATACAAATTTCCTTAAGTTGACATCTCGACTTATCAACTTATTCACGCTATCTACGGATTTATCCTGCCATCTGTCTCTAGTCGCGTCATTGATTTTTATATCTCTTTTCTTTGGAAAACTAGAGTTGTAAAACCAACCAGAGGATGATATTAACTATCGAACGGGAATCCCAATAATCTTAACAAGCAGTTTGAGATATGGGGTTTACACGTTACAGATATTTGCGTCGCACAAGTACCTAACCTGTTATTGTAGAAGAGTTTGTTTCTTGCGAATACAAATTATATGTGTACAAGGTTATCAAGGACGAGGAAAACACGGCCTTTCCTGCTTAGAAGAGCAGTGGCTTTATGAGTAATTGCAGTCATTTATCGAAATTGTTTTGATGCCTAATTAGCGTGTTTGTGTGTGTGTGTATTGCAATTTCATTGCAATTTCATCTATCACCATGTGAATCTTTTTTTGAAAGCTTTGACTCCGGGTGTAAAAACCGCATAGCCACAGTATAAATCTAGTTTAATTACCTACCTACTGCTTTATCTATATAAACTGTGGCATCACAGAATAAGTACCCTGCATAGAAACCGGACTATAAGAAACAGCAAAAGACATATAGGTATTTGACCTTTTTCTATTTATGGCATTCATAACGAGTTAGAAAGAGATGTCCTAATAGGTATTCATTTGTTTTCCTTCGTGTTGTCACAAGGATCTGTCAAGCGGTAAAGTTGCTATTCAAATGAAATCTGTTGTTATTTGGGTGAATCAACTTTTAAGGTACTCCCCATTTTTCGAAATGTTTGACAATTTTTATTTTTTTAGAAAATCTATTTATTTGCTAACGTCGTGGCTTACATATTTATAAAATCAGATATATAGGCTAACATTTAAAAAATGTGGTTCTAAAATGATACAATTTTAAATAATAATATAGTTGGTAACGCAGGGGACGATGTTGTCCCCAGGTTTTGTATGAAAAATGTACATTTTCCCCCGAGTTACCAGGGTTTTCCGAAAATTAAGAAATATTTGAAGTGTCTAACATGTGGGATCTGTAAATTTGATGGTCTGATTTTAATATTTATAAATTATTATTAATCATAAGTCACCAGGAAAGTTTTAGTGCCGCAAAAGAAAAGGAGTACCTTAAAAGTTGATTCACCCATTTGTGCGTTTCATTTTGCACTGCTAATTAGTGGTCAGGCTTCACAATAGATAACAAAGCCATTCATTGGAAGATAAGCTCTCAAATGGATTCCGACATTTTAAATAAATTCTACTATAATAAGATGCTTTGTTGTCTCAAGCTTCAATGTGTCACACTTCCTCAATCAAAAAGACGTAACTTCCAAGAACTGCACGTGACCTCTCACACATTGCGGTATAAATGTCATCCAGCCAGGCCCGACTGTCTGGATCCCATACATAATACACGTAATAAATTGAGTTCTTGGGACTGAAATTGGTAATTGGATCATATTGAATCGTCATTGAGTAAGTTTCAGAGACCTGTATGGTGATTCTCTTAAAGATCTCGGTGATGAACTCGGCCGAGGTTTAAGCAAATAGTGCCCTGTGGGGCTAGACAAGATGCGTTACGCTAATATAACGATTGTCATACCTAAGCAGTTGACGCGATCGTCAGCTTACGTCAATCCTATACATTTTCTTTAATTTCGAAAATCGTAAAGCTTATAATTATGCTTCCACCGTAAGTAAACCTCTAACCAATCCCGCTCATGTCACAATTATAAAATATAATACTACTTTTTACTAATTTTTTTTTTTGAAAATCGGGTTAATAATACCTACTTACTCAAGTTATTGTTGAAACGTACAAACTAACAATGTCCTCAGTTGACCGTTCACTCGGTCGACTAGACTCGCCCCAAAACACTGCCCAGGCTAAGCAAAATGGCGCTATCTCGGACAAAACTCCTGTCAGGTAGCAATTGCGACCTAATTACTAACAGACGACGACTGAATCTGATTTTGCTATTCAATTTGAGATACCGCTTTTTAGCTTAGTAGGGCAGACCAGGCCTTGTTATTTTCCCTCCTAAATCCATAACCCCTTCACAGATCTTGCTCATGTTCGTACATAAAAATTTTGACCTTTGACTTCACTCAACTACTCTTCTACCAAATTTCATAAAGATCGGATCAACGATTCTCAAGTTACCGCCGAACAAACATACAAACATACGAAAGCACACCCAGTTGACTCTACTAGTAACAGACGATCGGACGTGTACATTCCGAACTTGCTCCGAACCACTACCTTGGTACGTGCTCGCGCAACAGACGATCGTAATGTCCGCTCGAACTACTGTACTTTATAAACTGGCAAAAAAGAGTAAGAAAAAGATGAGGGCGCTGTTCGGAATGAAATTGGCAACATGATCCAAGGTCTGGTGCTGGTTGCCATTTGAAAAATATTGTAGTTCCAACTGTCCCCACGTTGCACACTTTTTTTTCAGGCTATAAAGTACGGTGGTTCAGAGCGGACATGTCTATTGCGTGAGCACTATTGCCAAGGTCGTGGTTCGGAGTAAGTTCGGAGCGTACATTGGTTCTCTAGGTAATGTTTGCCCTAAAGCACGCGCTACTTAAAACCACTGTTTACACGGTTTCAAACCGTGTAGCACACGCATAATGTGGCGCCCTTTGCCTTTTCTTTTGAAATACTGCTATAAATACTAGCTTACTCAAGTTTACTTTGTTGTCAATTCTTTTTTTTTAGTTGTTTAATCGCGCCAGTGTTGTTAAATATATTATCTAGTTAATCTGTGGATATCTATAATTGGCTATGTTTACTATTTAATTTAGTATTATCGGTTTTTTATTTTCTGTATTGTGCTGTAAATAAGTAAATAAATACACGATGGTCCTGAAATAAATCCTGAAATATTTACAGTTTCGGAAAAAAAAGCGATTTACTAAATGATTTGTTTGTGAAATGAATCAGTATGTGAACGTTGTTTGATAAAATAAATTTATTATTAATAATAATAAATAAGTATCAGGGGACAACCTCACACAAATTGACCCAGTCCCAAACTAAGCTCTAGGCAACTATGGGTACCAGGCAACGATATCCATACTCAGATAGAGAAATACATACTTCAATAAATAGAAAACATTCATGTCTCATCCAACTTAAATTACTTAGGTAGGTACCTAGATACCAAATATAATTGTTTTTTTATTATTATTATTATTATTATTATTATTATTATTATTACAGAAAAGCAGCTATCTTCATGTTTTGTAACTTTTGTGAGTACGCAATATCGATGTGGGTATGTCCTACCCGCAAAATCTTATGCATTTTGTGGTAAACATAAGCCGATAACGATAATAATGGCCTATATTCTAGTTGTAGCAACGAGCTAATGTACCCATCAATAAAAGGGCGACCGTGTCGCGACCGTGCACAGTGACTTGGTGTATAGCACGTAATCAAATCAAGCAATGAATGCAATAACAGCTCTGAGAACAATTGTGTTGTGCCGGGCACGGGTTTGTACGGCATGACTTGTCACTTAACTGCTAGCGGCGTTAATTTCCTAACTATTTACTAATACTAGCTGTAGTTGAGTATTTAGGAACAATACTGCTTTGATTCGAGTAATTGTTAACTGTTTTTGTTAGATTAGATTACTGGAAAGAGTGGGACTTTGGGAACTTGTTTTATGGTTTTATATAACAATAGCCATTCAATTATTTATTACCTACTGCTCTTTACTTTACTGCACTACATTTGTTCGACAAAAGTTTTTTTTAATAATACCTAGGTACATAAAGAAATTGGTTTTGTACAATATTTTATTTATTGACTTTGTAGAAAATATACGTGAAAATTTTTGGACTGGCAACTTCGCACTAAACGTCAGTATAAGATAATTTTTAATTTGTTTAAAATATACAACCTATATTTATATTTTTAGTTCACTCATTATTTTTAAGTACAAAAGAATGGCAAAATATGTTTTTAATAATAATTAGTAGTGTACTTATTATGTAGAGTAATTATTATTGATTTTAGTAAGTGATTGCTATGCATCCTATCGTGATAGTTAAGTGAATGGAAAAACGTCTTATGCTGACGCGAAGTTGTGAATGAGAGGGCCGTGTCAAGAGCAGTGCAAATAAAAATAATGAATTTTATTACTTTCTAAAGTAAACCGTTCCTTTAAAGTGAATATCGAATAATAAAACTTCAGAATGTCTGTAATCGATCAACCGGACCTTTTATTCTTCGACACTTTCTCTCACGACACGAGCGAGGTTAGAAAAACGGTATCAACATCGATTATTATGTTGCTCCTTTTTTTGGTCTTTATTTCTTGATTTTCGTTTTCCAGGAGTTGAATTTGGATCTAGTGCAGTTTCCGAAGTCAGTTTACGTGAGGGAAATACGTATTATCCCGCTTGGAGCGCGTGTGGAGGGCGATTTTCCGGGTGGTGTGCGGCTTGGAGCTACGAATCCGACAAAGTTTCACATAGACTTCTTCGTGAACGACCTGAGTAAGCCGGGAGCGTCGACTTTCGAGGCGCTAGGGAGTTTGGACTACTGTCAGAATGGACAGATCCACATGGAATGCGGGACAAATGTGGAACAACCAAGGATACCCACAGATGGATTGGTTCTTAGGGGTAAGTTTACCAATTGTAGAATATAAGGTTGTCAGTGTTTTTATTTTTAATTTTATTGCCATTGACAGACAAACCGACAGATGGCACACCTGATGGGAAGTGGTCACCATATATTACTAATAAATTTTTCTTAATTATATTTAGATAATCAATCAATCAATTGTCAAACTAACAACTTAATACATAGAAAGTATTATTAAGCTCACACTAAAAGTATTCTTGGGTTGTTTTTAGTTACATAGTGCCCTACTAATTTTAAAATGAATGTACCACTTTAAATTAATATCTAAAACTTTTTTCACACATCACTTCTACGGGCAAGAAGGTTACAAAAACAGGTCAAATTAATTTTCAGCAATTGATATTATAATCAATTTCTTTTGTCTTACGGCCTGCCAGCCCGTCCTGCCAGTTGAAGGAATATATAAAACATAACAAACATCCCAACTGTACATCATTGAAACAGCGGTAATAGTAGGAGCGATGCTAAAGGTGGTTTTGTGCACACCTTAGGCGTAAAACTACATCAGTTGCATCTCAGGGTGATGATGATGGACCGGGTTGCAAGGGAATGAATACAGAATAAAGCAATGAAAGGATAGCATGAAGTAGGCATTTTTGACCTGCCTATACACTGTTTTGTTAGGAAAATAGGCCTATACACTAGTTTCAAAATAAACCCATGAATCAATTTACTACTGCTGCATTATTGTGATCTGCATTTTTGATTCTTTTTTGGTGTGGGTAACAAATTAAATAACTTACAAGCAAATTAACTTAAGGATTATAATCAGATTTCCATTATACTACACTCACGTGCAAACTTAGCGGAACATAACAAAATATATAAGCTCTTTTTATTAAGATTGGTTTCATTGTTATGTTAAAAATTAAACCTTTTTTTTAACATTCTGCTAAATATGCCGTGACTATAGTACAGCCCTTGAATCAAATGATCTCCATATTTTATTATAAATACCTCATCTAGTGTCTTTTATCTAGGTGGTGTTTGTATACATAATTAAAAATCCCTGTTTAGTATATCATGTTGACATACATTTCTATAATTCGATAGAAGGTATGAGAGACGTTCCATAAGTTTTGATAATTGGTATTAAATATGGGAGATATGTAAATGGTTATATTTTAATGGGAATAGGCACACATTCTATGTTTGCAAACTTTAATTAACGTCATTCAATTGTTTTATTTTAACTCTATAAAAATAATTTTACTTATGGAGGTCAAGTTTTGTACTTTCACGTGCCTTCACTGAGTCATCATCAGCTCGTGATTTTTATGTAGTTGTTTTTGAAAATTAGTGTATGAGAAAGAAGTAGTAGTTGAAAGATAGGGCTAAATAACATTGGGAGTGGTTACCAGTTCAGAACTTTGGTCGGAGAGCAGCACCCTTGTGAACTAGAAGGCTTTGAAGCATAATTTCTGCTGCAAATTCGTAATTATTTTTTTCCAGCTTTTTTTAAATATTTTTCCATAACTGTGATAGAATAATGTTATATAACTCTTATAGATTATATGAGCTCAATTGCTAAAAGCTATAATGTCACAGTATTTATTTGTGGGCCTCAATAATCTTGAATAAGGCCGAATAACCACCTTGAATTTCGGTGACAGAGCTGGAGATAAAAAATCCACTGCAAAGATAACTTGTTTGTCCTTTAAATCATAATGATAAACCAAGGTTTCATTTTCAGTTAAAATATTTTTTATTAGTGCAGTACTTTCTCCACAACACACCAAATAATGACAAAACGAACCCTTATTTTTGCCGTCTTGTAAAATTGTTCAAACAGATGTTTTTTGTATAGCTATCACAGAAAAACAAATGAAAAATGTATTTTTTTCTCTAATTTATAGCCATATTCCATATTAAAAGAATATCAATATGATGATTGTTCATACCGATTCTCAAAACTTATTGAACACCCCTCGTATAGACTGGAAAATTTTGGAACCTTAGAACTATCAGAATAAGAGTTACCTACTTACAAAAAAAATGGACACTATTTGATTCTAGATCTAGGGCTATATGGCCTAGTATGGAAGTCTGACTAAATTTATAATTAATATTAACAATCTATAATTTAAATATTTGAAATATCTGTTATTGTTTTTAATTAGAGTATCACCTATTATGTTATGACGTGTATCGTCGTTTAGCTGACAATACCTCTTAAGTCAGCGATACAACGTGCGATAATTAAAAGCTAATTCAATGATATACAAACTTTAAAATTAAATACTGACAAATTTTGACTTGAGCGGTATTGTTAGCTACGCGACGATATTAAAATGACTTTTCAATCAAATGAATGGTTGAATTGAATTCATGGAATTAAGAAGCTCTATCTCATTTTTCAGGATGGTATACTACTATTACCCTAGCTGTTTATGGCAACTTGACCCAAGTCATCACTGAAGCCCCGGTGGGGGTGAACCCTGCACCAGTTCAAAGACCCTCAATCCCGAGGGAAGTACCCACAGTGTCCAATGTTCCACCACCAGAATGGAACGCAGAAGTTTCAAATCCTATACCAACTTATACGGGCTCTGCTACTGCCACCACAGAACCCTATGGTCCTAACTATCCTCCAGAAACCTATGATATTCCTTACCGTACAGATTACTACGATAATGAGCCTCCTAAAGATCCTCGGACATATCATATGGATGATGATTGGGAAAAGGACCGCAGAGCTTTGAGCCTTGACAGAGAGGGAGACAGGATAAGACATAGCCCGCGTTCCATTGAGTTGGAAAGAGAGAGGGATCGAAGAGAAGGTCGAAGTCGCCGGAGGTCTCTCGACAGAGGGCGTAGTTGCGATTCGTCGCGCCTGCGCGATAGAAGTAGAGATTTGGAAAGAGTCGACCGTTTGCACTCAAGGTCGAGAAGTCGGGAGAGAGACTATGTAGTTAAAGGGGAATATAGACCCTTGAGTAGGTCTAGGTCGCGTAGTATTGACAGGGATAGATTGCGTGGACCTTCCAATGATCGCGACTGGGATCGAGGTTCTTATAAAAAGGATGATTATAGGCGTCACAGGGACTCGTCGTACGATAGATCTCGTGGTGGATCGTATGACAAGCGATCCGGGTCCTATGAAAGACGTTCACCTTACGATAAAAGAGCACCTTCGTATGAACGCAAGCCCTATGAAAAGAGGATGTCTCCTAGAGCTTCGTCTTACGAACGTCGCGCGCCCTCGTACGAAAAGCAGGCACCGTACGATAAGAAAAGACACTCGCCCTATAGTCGAATTAGAACTTCTAGTTATGGAAGCCGTTCCCCAAGTCGTGATGATCCTAGAAAAAGACCTAGAACTCCTCCAGGCGAGAGCAGTAGAAGACCTTTATCACCAAGAGAAGGAGACGCCTCCAGTCCTATTAACTCCATCAGGTCTGAAGAACCTGGTGATTACGATAGAAGTGGAAAACAGATACCACGTGTAGATTTCTACCATCAGAGCTATAGACACAAAAACCCTATTAGAAGTCCTTCGCAAGAAGTCGAAAATCCTCCATTTGTTGAACCACAACATTCTAGTTTGGTGACAGTTCAAATTGTTGATACCACTGCATCAAAAGCGATAGAATCGCCCACTCGCAACACAGAAGAAGATAGGTCCATGGATGCGGAACAATTTGAACCAATTTTATCTGATGAAGATATTTGTGATGATCTCGAAGGACCACCGTACATGGAAGTTGATTACGACGTCAACGATTACGGTGGCATTGATGATATAATAAAATACTTTAACCCATTCAAGAACGATTGGAAAGAGTACGAACATGTTAATAGCATTCATGCAATTGCAAATGAGAGTAAAGAAGAAATCAAGGATGTTATGACCGCTAGCTTCGTCGAGCTTTGTGACGCCAGCACGGATCTATTTAAGATGTATGATATGTCTAAAGCGGCAAAGAAGAGGGATCAAAAATTCTTCTCAAACTCTTTTACTGAGGTTGACAATGCTCTGAGAGAGGAATGGGTTCATCAGTGCGAACAACTCGCTACAGCTCTAACTAATCTTTGCACAAATACCGATATAATTTTAAGAATATTCAGAAATAAATCCGAGGAATCAGATGAATTCACGGATATCTACAGTTTACTGGCTACTTTTTGCCGAATCGGACTGAATTTCGATTTTGCCTTAGCTCAACAGTTAGCAACGTATAAAATAAGGCATATGAAATGCGGAATCCGCTTAGCAGAGTCCCTTCTGTCTCACAGGCACAATAAACAAGTTATGAAAGTATTACTTGATGCCGGAATTGATATTCAAATGCTACTATTGGAAATGTACTCCAAAGAGTACATGGCTTTAAGCATTCGTCTCATGATCTTGAAGGCTTTAAATGGCTGCCTGTCTTCAAAGGTAGCCATTGACCATTTCATGAAGGAGGCAATATATCCGAAATTTGGCAAGAAAGATAGTGACAATGAGAGAACACCTAAGAATGGTTATCAAGCTCTCATTACAATCATGCAGACAAATCCTCTCGCTAGAATAAAATTTTCAATTAGTGCTTTGATTAAGAAGCTGAATATCTACGAATTACTAGAAAAACTACGGGACTTGGTGTTAAATTTTAATAGCTCGGCAGCTGAGAGCAACCAAGCTGAGGATGCAGAACTTTCAGAGAGTGACACAGATTTCATCGTCAATTCTTTTGAGGAGGTTCTGTACATGTATCGTTCGCAATGCTTCCATATTTCTCAACCGAAACGTTTTCTCCCTGTGTCCGCACAGTTTGAGATCAGCAAAGATTGTTCCAATGAAGCATTACTAGAATTCTTCAATATACACCAAATTTTAGAAGTCTGCTTGTACCTACTGACATGTCCGACTACTTGCAACAACCTGGTCGTCATAAGTCCAATACACGATCTTATATATGAGTTGGTGCATTCACAGAATGGCTTAAATTTCCTATACAAGAATATGAGGATGAGTGAACTACTTTTCAAGACTCTAGCGCAACCTTACGGTCAACAAAATACAGATGAGTTCCTTTACCCCCATGATTTGAGCAACTACACGGATTTACAAGTCCTCGGTTTAGAAATGGCGTACAGACTCAAGGCGTTGTATTATTTGGACTCCATCTGCGACTTGCAAGCCGGCAAGGCGGACGAAAACGAGTTGATAGATAGACTGCAATCTTTATATTGTCTTAGTTTTGGCAGCATCGGCAGAACGGCCGTTCCTGACGTCATCGCTATGGGTGATAGAGCGGAATGTTTGATGGATGTGTTCGAAAAGGAATTGAAACTTAAAAATAGGAATGAATCGCCGTCGAAACAGAAATCACCTGCAAAGGGTTATGCTATTGAATTGATAGTGTCTGCGGTCCGATATGCAGCCAGTGTACCATTTCTTAAGAAATATGGGAATCGACTTATAAACGTTTCTAAGGAACACGATAGATTTGAGCCAAGCGTTTCTAGCGTTCTGCAAGAAGTGATACCTTACTTAAAACCTGTTGAGAAAACAAATCTGTTGTCAGGAGAGGACATGGGCGAGTGCGTAGAGATTCTCAAAGGGACGTTGGAGCAAGTACCCGATTTACCTGGAGAACTGATGACTTGCCTGAGGATCCTGCGTCATTTCTGCATTTCGGACTACGAATCGAACGTATCGATTGCCAGTGAATCTGCTACGGACGAATACATCGAGTTGAAATACAAATACAACGTTTTACAACTGTTTTCTCTGGACGGCGTAGCTCATTTAGCAGGTGTATTAGACCGCCTGGCAATCCACTTCGATCAACCGAGCATGCATACGGCTTTCTTCGCTTCAGTGAAAGGACTTCAACTGGCCCAAATTCTTCTACCTTGCTTGAGACTTTTGGATGAAATGCTAGCGAGAGTGGTCAGATGTCGTGGCTCGCGTTTCCGCGACTTGACAGCGGCTCCTGTCCTGCTTAAGACTTACGGCATAGCTAAGGCATTTCCTGTCGGATCAGTAGGATATAGGATTGCCACTAAAGCTGCGGAAGCAGCTGTGAAAGCCTTACTGGCTTACGCGCAACCAATTGCCGACAACGCCCACGACGGTGATTCCATACGCCGCGGTCCGTGGACGTCTCTATGTTCTGAAGTCATCTCGTATACAACCACAGCTCCCTACACTTTCGTATCCGGTCTTTTAGTGTTTTCGGAGCTGTTGCCATTACCCTTACCGATGCAGACGAAAACGCGTCCCACTGAGAGAGAGTTGGCCGACGCTTCAAATGAAAGGAGGCTGTGGTCGGCGCATCTTCACGCGTTATCTAACGATTTGACTGACATGATTCAGATCATATGTATGTCTACCTATCGTCCAGTCGTCCATATGTTGAGAAGAGTGTGTGTACAGATAGCAGACTTAGCGCCGAATACAGCGGCGACAGTGGCTAGAGCGGCCGTTGGGGCTGTGACGAGGGAATTGAAGCCAGGAGACCCAGCTACAGCAAGTTCTGCTAGAGTCATGGGATTCCTAGCTTGCTTAGTTTCACACGCACCAGTCAAATGCGCGGTGCTACACGCTATGAACAGCGGAGGACCTAAGTCTACTGACGTTCAGACAGCTTTATGTGGAGTATTCAGTTTAGCTAATGCTTCGAACGAGCACGCTGCAGCGCAAGAGTTTGCGGCGCACGCTTTAGCAGCGTTCTGTGATGCAGAAGTCACGTTAACACCTTTACACGCTTCTACTGACGTTTTACTTGCCAATTCGTTGCCCGGGAAAGAGACTTTGGCGGCGTTTTTGGAAGCATCTGCGGATTGCTTAGAATCAACAACCAAAACCTGTGCGGTCGCTTCAGCTATTTTAAGAGCTTATTTTGTTCTTACCGAGCAGCAGTACGGATTCGTGCAGTTTAGGAAATTTGTGACGAAAAAAAGAGAGGCTTTGGGGAAGTTCTTTAGATGGGCGATGGAAGGGCCGGGAGAAGAAAGGGCAGAGTGCCTGAGTCTTTACTTGGACCTCATTAGGATCCTGAAGGTGGAAGAAGGTGAGGGTCCGGTTGGGAGGAAGGCTCTGCTAGCCGATGATGAGGTCGCTGACATGGTGGGCTACTCCGCCGGTGAAGACCATCCTGCTTTGACTTTGGAGAAAGCCCTGAGGGTATGTATTTATTAACTTATTTTTGTGCATTTGATTTTAAGATTATCCACTTATTTCGGCGTGTGAAATTTTTGGTTAAGAGTTATTTTTGTTTCTACCATTAATTATGGATTCTAATGGGGTTCTAATTTATAAATACTGTTTCATTTTGGTTCTTACTTAATTATTGCACATTAGTACCATAACTCAATCCCTCATTTTCTTATCTTTCATATATGCTTTAGTACTAATTCATCCTTATAATTATAATATACAAACGGTAATCTTCACGTATCTACATTTTCAGGAGCGTATCACAGACGAAGACGCGATCGCGAACGCCGGCTTCCTCGCCACCTGCCTCCTCCGGCTGAAGCCGGCCGAGGAGCCGGCCGAGGCGCCGGAGTTCCTCCTGCCGGCCCCTGAGACCCTGGTGGCCCAGTTCGCCGCGCGCACGATATACGCCATCGGGGAGGCGAGCGACGAGAGGCTGACGTCCAGTTATTGGCTGAACCTGCCGGCCGTTGGGGGGGAGGAAGACGTCAATGATAATGAATTGGTGAGTTGTTTTAGAGATGTTGGTGATAAAACTGAGACGCTTTATAGTGTCCACGGAAGACGTTTTATTTGTATAGTTGTGTAGGTTGTAGCACATTGTATGGGGTCCGCCCGAGTCGCTACCTTCTACGCTTCTTAGTTATTGCTTGCACCAGTGTTAACATTGTTATCTTCTGGTGAGGTAAGATAAGAACTGGTAAAATGACTAGCATAGTGGCATTCCATCCAAGTTCATACGGTTGGCAACGCCTTTGCGATCTTAAGGGTGCAAGTGTCTCTTTCTATCTAACTAACGGGTGTAACTAGTCTGTAACGATAGACATGATTTTAGCGGCAAGCTAGAAAATACAAGATGTGAGAATCAATAATCAGGAAGAGGAGGATAGCTATAGTAATGGCTTGTTTCACAATCGATAAGTAAATTTAAGAGCTAGGCTCTTGTCGGTGGAGCAATTTCCATGACTCTCTATCTAGAGCCTTTTCTTTTGGGGCCTGATACGACACGATGTCTACTTTTTCTTTTATCTGATCCATGAACGTTCTCCTTGGTGATGAGTGAAATGAGTGTTTCAGATATGGTTTAGTTGAGGATTGTGAAGGAGGCGGCTAGTGTAGTCCGGGGCGTGTGGCAGGTGGCGTGCGACATCCTGGAGCTGGCGCGGTCGCTGGCGGCGGGCGAGGAGGCGCTGGCGGGCGCGGTGCGGCGCCTGGCCGGCGCGCGCGCCGCGCCGCCGCCGCGCGAGCCGCGCGAGCCGCGCGCGCCCGGTGATACATACGCACCACACTCATACTCATTTATCCATACACATACACTTTATTCCTTGACTATTATTTTATTTTTCCGGGATAAAAAGTGTCCTGAGAAGTCCCATATACCAGATTCCGTCAAAATCAGTTGAGCAGACAGACATTCAAACTTTTGTATTTATATTATTATATTAGAAATAGTAGAAGTTTTGTAAAATATTGGTTTTTGCCTTTGACTTCATCCACGTAGAAGTTGTTCGTCGCGATTACCTCGTGAACTGTCTATTATTACGAATTACAAAATATGGTATGTTCCTCAGAATAATCTTTCTCCTTGCCAAATTTAATTAAGATTGTTCAGCGTTTTATTGTAAAAAATAATATTTAAACAGGGTGGCCACTTTCTGGAAAACCGGGAAAACCGGGAAAAGTCAGGGAAATTCGCATGTCAGGGACAAATCAGGGAAATGTCAGGGAAAATTGCAAAAGGTCAGGGAAAAATACATTACTAAAACTATAACTTGCATTTCGTTTATTAAGAGAAAAAAGTCACAAAGTACAAAAATCAAAAATCGGTGTAATAACAACTATGAAATAAGTTGTCGTTGTGACATCTACTAATTCTAAACTACGCAAAACTATAAATTAATTTGAATAAATTTACTAAATTAAAAATATCGGTGCATTTTGGCAAAAAAATATATGTTAAGAGTCTTGATTAAAATGTAAAAATCCTCGAAGGGCATCAAAATCCTATATATAAAAAAACATTTTTTATAAAATATAATTTATGTGACATTTTTTTTATTTTTGCTTGGATGATCAGGGAAAAAACCGAAAAAGTGCCTGGAAAACCGGGAAAAGTCAGGGAAATTCAAATGATGTAAAAAGCGGCCACCCTGTTAAATCATAAAAATAGTAGGTGGTCGAGCTATAACCTTGTATGTATGTCCAGTGGCTCTGAGCCGCGCGCGCGTGGAGGGCGGCGACGCGTTCCGCTCGCGGCCGCCCAACACTTCGCGCCCGCCCAGCCTGCACGTCGACGACTTCACCGCGCTGCACCCACCCTACGGCAAGCTTCGGTGAGACAAACACACGTACACCACCCGCCCTATGACTAGCAGCGGTGAGATCATACAATCTTGCACTACCCGCCCTATGTCTAGCAGCGGTGAGATCATACAATCTTACACTACCCGCCCTATGACTAGCAGCGGTGAGATCATACAATCTTGCACTACCCGCCCTATGTCTAGCAGCGGTGAGATCATACAATCTTGCACTACCCGCCCTATGTCTAGCAGCGGTGAGATCATACAATCTTGCACTACCCGCCCTATGTCTATCAGCGGTGAGAACATACAATCTTGCACTACCCGCCCTATGTCTAGCAGCGGTGAGATCATACAATCTTGCACTACCCGCCCTATGTTTAGCAGCGGTGAGATCATACAATCTTGCACTACCCGCCCTATGACTAACAGCGGTGAGAACATACAATCTTGCATTACCCGCCCTATGTCTAACAGCGGTGAGAACATACAATCTTGCACTACCCGCCCTATGTCTAGCAGCGGTGAGATCATACAATCTTGCACTACCCGCCCTATGTCTATCAGCGGTGAGAACATACAATCTTGCATTACCCGCCCTATGTCTAACAGCGGTGAGATCATACAATCTTGCACTACCCGCCCTATGTCTAGCAGCGGTGAGATCATACAATCTTACACTACCCGCCCTATGACTAGCAGCGGTGAGATCATACAATCTTGTACTACCCGCCCTATGTCTAGCAGCGGTGAGATCATACAATCTTACACTACCCGCCCTATGACTAGCAGCGGTGAGATCATACAATCTTGCACTACCCGCCCTATGTCTAGCAGCGGTGAGATCATACAATCTTGCACTACCCGCCCTATGTTTAGCAGCGGTGAGATCATACAATCTTGCACTACCCGCCCTATGACTAACAGCGGTGAGAACATACAATCTTGCATTACCCGCCCTATGTCTAACAGCGGTGAGAACATACAATCTTGCACTACCCGCCCTATGTCTAGCAGCGGTGAGATCATACAATCTTGCACTACCCGCCCTATGTCTATCAGCGGTGAGAACATACAATCTTGCATTACCCGCCCTATGTCTAACAGCGGTGAGAACATACAATCTTGCACTACCCGCCCTATGTCTAGCAGCGGTGAGATCATACAATCTTGCACTACCCGCCCTATGTCTATCAGCGGTGAGAACAAACAATCTTGCATTACCCGCCCTATGTCTAACAGCGGTGAGAACATACAATCTTGCATTAACCGCCCTATGTCTAGCAGCGGTGAGATCATACAATCTTGTACTACCCATCCTATGGCTAGCAGTTATTAAAAATACGTCTTCAAAAGAACTGCATCAGAAAGGTTGCACCTTCACAAGCCGGGTACTTCACTCCGTACTTTAGGCGCGAAACTACAAATACAATTGCTTGCATTTCTGGGTGTACAATTTTTGTACTTGGCATGCCACGTCGATCTACCTGAACACTGTTTTGTTTGGTTTAGCGCCTTCTGTGCGGCTAGCACATCTTGTATTTTCTCGCTTGTCGCTCGGGACGTCTCTATCGTTACAGACGAGTTGGAAAAGGAGTTCCGAGCGACAAAAAAGTCGCGGACCACTTGTGCTAGCCGTCCTGTAGTGTACTGTGACAAGATATCGTCGCCTTACTTTCTCAACTTCGTATCTGCAATTTTTTCTTGCAGTTGGTAATTTAATTCCATTAATTATAATTTATGATGTAATCAGTTTACCGACCGCAAGAAAAAAATGCAGATATTCGTTGAGAAAGTAAGGCGACGATATATTGCGGGCAGTCGCCGCTAACGTGGTGCTGTCGTGTTGCAGCGGCATGCGGCGCGGCGCGGGCGCCCCGGACCGCGGGCGCTTCGCGTCGGCGGCGCCGGTGCACGCGCACTACCGCCACCTGTGAGTACCGCACTCCGACCCCACGCCGTCTCCAACTCTGCTCGATTGGGGGCAACCGGGGCAACTACCCTGGCGATCATTTTAGGAGGCGATTTGGGATGGCTAGCGGAGAAAATTATATTTTATTTGTATAACTGAATTTTATTTGTATAACTGGTGTACAGTCGAAGACAGAAAGATGTTTACACTTGTGGACCTTATTACAATGGAACAAGGTGAAAAAGTGTAAACATCTTTCTGTCCTTGACTGTACATGCCTTTTTTTCAAAGGTCTTTGGAGGAGTTTAAGTCCAGCAGTGAATCGGCTCACATGATGACGATGTGATGATGTTGATGATGTTGTTGTTGTTGTTGTTGATGATGATGATGTTGTTGATGTTCAGTGATCGGAATAGGTAGAGTATATTTACCTAAACTTGATGCATGTTCATTCAATAATGTGGTCCCATCTCACTCACTCGTGAATGAACAAGCGTCAAGTTTAGGTAAATATACTCTACCTATTCCGATCACTTGATGTTGTTGTTGGTGATGATGATGATGTTGTTGATGTTCAGTGATCGGAATAGGTAGAGTATATTTACCTAAACTTGATGCATGTTCATTCAATAATGTAGTCCCATCTCACTCACTCGTGAATGAACAAGCGTCAAGTTTAGGTAAATATACTCTACCTATTCCGATCACTTGATGTTGTTGTTGGTGATGATGATGATGTTGTTGATGTTCAGTGATCGGAATAGGTAGAGTATATTTACCTAAACTTGATGCATGTTCATTCAATAATGTGGTCCCATCTCACTCACGCGTGAATGAACAAGCGTCAAGTTTAGGTAAATATACTCTACCTATTCCGATCACTTGATGTTGTTGTTGATGATGATGATGTTGATGTTCAGTGATCGGAATAGGTAGAGTATATTTACCTAAACTTGATGTATGTTCATTCAATAATGTGGTCCCATCTCACTCACGCGTGAATGAACAAGCGTCAAGTTTAGGTAAATATACTCTACCTATTCCGATCACTGTTGATGTTGTTGTTGGTGATGATGAACACGTGATGGCAGGCGCGGGCGCGGCGCGTGGGAGATGGGCGCGCAGCACTTCGGCCACTTCGCGCCCGCCTCGCCCTACATGATGAGTGAGTACACCTACTTATATGCTTGTACAATTTACATTAGACAACATTTATATGCATTTCAGACGTCATAACTTCAAAATATCAACGTGAAATATACATATTCACAGAGATAAGCGTTCATAGCACTAATGTTTCCCATGGTTTACTAGATCAACTAGGAATGATAGCTCTCATTTATTCATTCATTCACTTGACAGTCAGTGATGCTATAATATCAACAATATATTTAATTACAACAAAAATAAATATAACGTTAACCGAATTCGACCAATTTTTGATATGTGGTCAGTCGGAACAAAAACTATGTCCGTACGTTTCGTTTTTTAAAATAGTGATTAGTTATAAAGATATTATGGACGAAATTACTTTTGTATGAAAACAATAAAACAACACAGACAACTTCTATTAATATTATATTCGAGACAATAATTAACACTAATTACACGGCACTTCACTTGGCTGCAATATTCGTCAAATATTGTAGTTGCGTCTCTTTCATTCGATATGTCAAATGTAAGAGATGCAAGATCAATATTTGGCAAATATGGCCAAGCGAAGTGCCGGCATCGGGAAGACAATGGTCGTTTTTCCACTTGCCGGCACCGGCCCGGCTGCCGTGCCGGCAAGTGGAAAAACTACCAATTGCTAATGTTATTTTCCAGGCATGGGCTGGGGCGGCGCGCGCATGCGCGGCCCGCGCCACCGCGCCTTCATGCGCTGACCGCCGGGCGGCTGTGACCGGTTCATACAACCTATATTATAAATACCAATGGGACTAGACAAGTTGCATTCGGTGAACGTTACGTTAGACAAATTAATCGGATTGATATTAGCGGCCGACGCGATATATGTATTATTAGCAGCTTACGTCAATCCTAAACATTTTGACAGTTTTCTGACATCGTTATCATCAGCGTTATGTATTGGGTACGTTCCACTAAACGCCCGCAACGATCGTAACACCCTCTGTATCGTTCCACCTACGGCCCGTGGTCGTCGCGAGCCATCGCTCGACGTCATAGATGACGTCACTGTTCGCGCCCACTTCTAGCATATCTTGTATTTTCCCCTATTGTAGGCCCCCTAGCATGCATGCACGAGATAAAATTTGACAGGTGCTAGGGAAATTAATACATCTATTCCGTATTCTAACGTAAGACTTAATTAACGCTTAAGGTTTAAAATAATAGTGTCCCGTTTTGATAGAATCGCTATAAAAATGTGACAATCGCAATAGTAATAAAAGTTAGGGCACTTTTATTTTAAACCTTAAGCGTTAAGTCTTACGTTATAGAGTAAATGCACCTGTCAATTTTTTTCTCGTGCAAGCATGTTAAGCCCGCTGACTAATTGGAAAGGGATATCCGAGCAAAACAAGTCATGGATAACCATCCAAATCAATTAAACAGTGTTAATTAAAATTCGTGACGTAATTTATGGATGGCCCCAAAAGAACATTTTCAGTCAGGGTGATGGCACCAGTGTTGGACACTTTAAGCTGACAGGCACCAATAATGGACACTTAAACCTTAATTCAAAGATCATACGGTTAAAAATGTTTTGTTGCAAAACAAATGAATAACCCTTATCTTCTTCAAAATAAGAATCATGTGTCCATCATTGGTCTTTGTCCATTACTGGTGCCATCACCCTAATA
Source organism: Tortrix viridana (assembly GCA_963241965.1). Taxonomy (NCBI): domain Eukaryota; kingdom Metazoa; phylum Arthropoda; class Insecta; order Lepidoptera; family Tortricidae; genus Tortrix; species Tortrix viridana. The sequence continues at coordinate 14,415,140 of OY725180.1, read as the reverse complement.
TCTTCTTTTTCGTCGTACCATTTTTTCAATCTATCCGTATTGCCTTTCTACTTGCACAATCTTATGAAGTACGATTCGATAATCCTGTATTTACTTGCGCGTCTCACCCCTAACATGTGATATTGAGCGCTCGCGTGTGTGCAGTCAAGGTCATAAATGGGGTGTTTCAAAAAAATAGCACACCTTTCACTTTTTCTTCTAAATTGGGAAAAAAATTGCACGTTGGTTTGGACCACCATTCTGAACAACAAAAATAGAATTCCTGATATGTCCCCAAAAAGTTGTATGGTATTGTCCGTTTTGTTACCTAAATTCAATATATTTCTTGGTAACAAAACGGACAATTCCATACATCATTTTGGGAACATATCAGGAATTTCTATTTTTCTTGTTCAGAATAGTGGTCCAAACCAACGTGCAATTTTTTCCCCAAGTCTGAAGAAAAAGTGAAAGGTGTGCTATTTTTTTGAAACTCCCCAAATATGTGTTTACTATTTAGTACCTTGTCACTTTAATCGCTGTGACATTCATATATGGCAGTTTAAACGTGACATTAAATAGACAGGTACTAAAACATATTATATGACCTTGACTGTACTAAAAATATAGTGGGGCGAGTTCGTAGATTGAAAACCCTAACTCTGGATAAACCTGTTATTACCTTCGAGATGCATTTTCAACATATTCGCGTAACTAGCTGCGCTGAATTTAAGCAAAATATGTTAGTGGTCTGGAGACATGGATAATTTTGTCCAAGCATTTATTTTTGTTAAATTCAACGCTGCAACGACGACGACTAATCTTTGATAGGAGTAAACTATCGTATATCGATCTGTAATGTCTGCTTCGACAAATAAATGAGTCTATAAGTATACTTCGCATTTTATTTAGGTAAGACTGCTTTACAGTTCGCGTAAAAAGGCCGCTCTGAAGTTGGCTGCAAAGCCCGCCCGCCCCCGCCTTCTTTCCGGTGATACCAATATTTCGCTAATGCGCAGCGAATGCAGCAACTTCAGATCGGCCTGTGTACGTGACGCGAATTATACGTTGAACTATTTAAATGCATAGGATATCAAAAATTAAACGCTGTATTTAAAGTTAATTTTCATACATGCCGCATTCAGAGACGTCAATTTTTTAAGTAAGTTGATGCGTCCTATTCTATTGCTTTGACATTTTAACATTGTAACGGATAACTATATAGCCACTTACTACTTGACCAATAATTTGTACGCCTATTTACAGGTACAAAGTGGATGAACCTTTTTTTTTTTCTATAATCTAAGACCTACTTTGTATAATACCCACTTTTAACAAATAAATATTTTGAATTTTGCTATAGAAAAGAAAGTGACAGCAGCAACTTTAATGAAACTTAAAAGTTAATTGACGTCTCTGAGTGCGGCCGTTAAATTTCCAAATTAAAAATGTCAAATCTCCACGCCATTGATAGCTGAATTTTAACCTTATTGGATACAGATGAACCTATATTCTGTATTATGTCACTGAAAAATGAGATTGGGTTGAAATTCTAGTATGTACGAGTAGTTTCATTGAACAAATAAGTTTAAAAAATAATACTTTGTCCGATGACGTCAAGTTCACGTCACGTCACGTGACGTCATCGGACATTTCATGCCAAATTACTTGATATTATAATTCCACGATGGTTAGGGTATCTAAAGTGTATGAAATAAAACAACAAATTTCTTATTAAACTATATTTCCTCATGCACTTCGAGGGTAAATAAAAACAATATGAGAAAATTTAGAAACAAATCAACTTTATTATCAAGATGAAAAAGATCAAATCATATATTATATATAAGCTTACGAAACAGATATGTCACCAGCGCAGGGCGCGGAACCGAACCTGGGCGTGCGGTGAGCCAGGCGACTCTACGAGCTAAGTCGGCGCTCGCGCTGCACTGGGCTTTACTACCAACTAACAAAGGCGAATAATGCTACATCACATATACAAGGTCGCGCCAAGCGCGTATAAATGTTACGCGAATTTGACTCTTTCTATCTTAGTGTTAATGTCACTTGTAGATCGCATGCGCGCGCGCACGCGTCGGCGGCCAAGGGCAAGGACCGACGCTCCTCATTTCCCGACACAAACCCAGTGCAGCGCGAGAAACCACCGAACACCATTAAACATATAAAATAAAAACAATTATATCACTCAATTCATAATGCCTTCAACTAAAACGATGTAAAATTTACATTTTCTTTATAATTAATTCCACCGAGAACTTTTCCCATTACTATAATTGTCTTTGTTTTTTTATTTATTTTTTGTTTTTAATCATTAAATGGTAAAACGTTTCACTAGCATAATATATTTACAAGGCGTTAGCCGCAGTCAGTTCATTGTATAAAAGTATCACTCGCGACATGGCACGTGGGTCGGCCGGGCGGCCGGGCCGGGCCGGCGGCCGGACCGGAGCGGGCCGGAGCGGACCGGAGCGGACCGGGGGGCCGGGGCGGGCCGGGCGGCGCCCGCCTAGTCGCCCGGGTGCTCGGGACACGATCTGTTCACTTCGAACCATTGGTCTATACATCTGGAATGACATAACATTACGAGATTAGAAAAGGAAGAAAATATACTTCGTTTTACACATTTATTAAACTAGTGGTGTTTGCAATTTCCAGTCAGCGAAGATATCTCGTTGGATAACGGTCAAAGAACACCGAAAATCGAATCCAGTTAACTACATTACAAAGTTTATTTTTCGAAGTTCTTTGACCGTTCTTCAACTAACTTGATAACTCATACGTAATTAAAATAGTTGAAAATGCTCAGATTCAACCATTGGTTAAGATTTTTAACTATCCATTTGTTAACTATAACAAAGGATAAAAAAAACCGCTTTAAAATATACATAATAACTTATAACATGTAAGTACCAAACTAGTAACAATTCGGCCTAAGATTCGACATTTAACTAATCACAGTTTTTGCAATTACACAGTTGAATAAATTACTAATTTGACTAAATAGTCATTAGAACTTCGATAAGGAAACCTACAATAATTACCCAATAAGCTTGGTATTACATGGGGCAAAACAACTCGATGAGGATCCCCACTGCCTCATGATCATACTACAAATATGAAAGTGGTCATTATTTGAAAGTACCATTGTCATTCGCATCGTTTTAATCTGACTGACCTGATTTTTAACCGACTTCAAAAAAAAAGGAGGTTCTCAGTTTGACCTGTATGTTTGTATGTATGTATGTATGTATGTTTGTCCACGATTATCTCGCGTTTGGCTGAACCGATTTAGATGCGGTTTTCAGCAAAGTATTTGTTACATTCTGGAGAAGGTTTTGGTATACAAGAATAATGGATACCACGTGACGTCATCCGCATGGATCCGTTATTAAGCGATATATTAGTTCAACTCGACCGATTTTGCGTTGACGCGATTTTTTTAGTGATAGTTATACTCGTATCACTAAAAAGCGAAATCAAAAATGTAATAAAAAAAGACGAAAAAAAATTTTTAATAAAAAATAGAACCGTCTTCAAAAAAAACCCACTAAACAAGACTAAATAATGACCGGCTTCCTAGGAATTGCCTATTTGATGGGTGCCTAATAGGTACATGGAATATATCGAAGTCGGTGGCAAGAATCATGTGACATTGCTATTGTGTAAACCTACTTGACACCGGCTTAGATATATTCCATGTACCTATTAGGCACCCATCAAATAGGCAATTCCTAGGAAGCCGGTCATTATTTAGTCTTGTTTAGTGGGTTTTTTTTGAAGACGGTTCTATTTTTTATTAAAAAAATTTTTCGTCTTTTTTTATTACATTTTTGATTTCGCTTTTTTTTGCATAATGATAGCTCAAACTTTATTCTATAAATACGTCGAATGGGCACTTTTACAACTGGTAAACATCGAGCGTAAGTTTACAAAGAAAAAACAGTTTCCGTAATGTTGAAACGGTAACAAGGGCTATCGAAGAATATTCAAGTTTCAACAACCCTTCGGCACCTCAAAGACATTTAGGCAGCACAAAGGAATGTAAAGGCGAAGCTGATAACCTGAACTGGGTCGAGCGCCGGCTGGCCGCGTGCACGTAGCCTTTGCGAGTGGTTTTTATCTAGATTCAATAAACTTGTTCAGACCCACCATACAAGCATAAAAAAATCTTATAGAATTAAAAAAAAAATCAACAAAATCGGAACCCTTTCTATCAAAGCACATAACTATTATAGGCTTAACTTTTCATCAAAGCAAGCTAAGAACAGTCTCGATAAAGTCAACTTTCTAATTAAAAAAACTACATCAAAATCGGTCTATCCGTTTAGGAGCTACGATGCCACATACAGATGATACACAGATACACACGTTAAAACTTATAACACTTTGCGTCGGGGGTTAAAAAGATAAAAAATCAACACCTAAACTGACCTAAAACCTGTTTTATTTTTATTCTTATGGTATTCTAATTTATTTATTTTTTATAAATAAATAATTTTTGTTAATTATTACTTGGTAGCTACAAATCACGGAAAAGGCCGATCTGAAGTTGGCTGCAAAGAGCCTTCTTTAAGGTGATACCGATATTTTGCTAATGCGCAGCGAATGAAGCAACTTCAGATCGGTATTTTTACGTGACGCGAACTGTAGCAGTTTCCCTAGCCTAAGGGCCCCTTCCCACTTAGCGTCGTTCGAGCGTCGTCGTCTCATCAACGCCCGCGAGCGTCGACGCCACGTTCGCGCAGCGCGCGGTACGCCGACGCTCGAACGACGCTAAGTGGGAAGGGGCCCTAAAATGAGACGCGGCGGCGCGGACGCTGTTAAGACGTTCCGACGTTCGATAGTCGCCACTGACGTCGCGGCGGCGTTGCGCGAACGTGGCGTCGACGCTCGCGGGCGTTGATGAGACGCCGACGCTCGAACGACGCTAAGTGGGAAGGGGCCCTAAGCTGACGATTAGTGGTCTGTTTACATGATGCTCACCCCTTGTGGTAGATACAGAGGCAGGGCAGCCGCGCGATGGTGTCCCCGGTGGTCAGCTCCTCCAGGCAGATGACGCACTCGCCCTTCGAGTCACTCAGCACGTCCTCTGAAACGACGACGCGCTCTCGTTAAACACCATACATTTTCATACGGTCGCAATGGCCGATAGCGATAATCGGGTGAAGTTCAAAAATACTGTACATAGTTAAGAACTTAGTGAAGAAAGGGTAACGATACAAATGTATGACTAATTTTCGTTACGAAACTGAGAAAGTTACCGTTTCTTCACTTAAGTCCTTAACAGTCGTTAACTATGTACAGTTTTTTTGAATATCACCCAGTCACTAAATGCTTTCTTAAAAGATTCGGGTTTCGTCGACGCTCTATATCAGGACACAAATGATATGGCGCGTGGATTTTAAGCAATAATAGACTGGTTAACGCGTAAGCGCTTTAACGCGAGCCATATTTTGTGTTCTGCTATACTCGATTTCACAGGACCCCAATCACCCTTTTTATACCTTACAGAGCGTAACACTTGGACACTTCTAAAATAACAGTGTAAACACCCAATTGTTGCCATTCAGAATACGATATTATTAATAAGTTCATGGCGCCAATAATCGGTAGTATTGTGCCAAAACTGCCAACTAGGATAGTTTCCCCTGCACTTATACAAAAAAAAAACATTTTCAAAAACCCACTGAAAAAAGTAAAATAATGACTAGCCTCCTAGAAATTGCCTATTTGGTGCCTACTAGGCATATGAAATATATATCCAAGCCGGTGTCCAGTAGGTACACAATAGCAATGTCACATAACTGAGGGCTTATTGCCTAACGCACTCGCGATCGCGATCGCTTTCATTTTTGACAGTTGAAGGCAAGTCTGCCTACAAAATGAAAACAATTCTTCCACTTTCAAGTCGATCGCGATCGTGAGTACGTTAGGCAATAAGCCCTCTGGTCTTCAACATCAGTTCCTCTTCACCAAAAGGTGCTTTTAGAATGCAAATTCTTAAGGTCTTACAGGAAATACTACAATCGCTATAACTTTTGAGGAGTTCTCTCGATTTCTCCAAGATACCACCATCAGACCCCTAACCTGATGAAAATGGACCAATGTGAAATCCTTTCAAATAAAAAAATAATTTTCTAAATCCGTTCATAAATGACGGAGTTCTGAGGTAGCCTACCTAGAACTGAGAACCTCCTCCTTTTTTTAAAGTCAGATAAACATACTAGGTAGATACATTAATAAAATGCCGCATCAATGCTTAATGATTTTTGTGGAAAAATATTTGTGCACAGAGAACAAAAGGAAAACAACCGATCATACTTGGTATTTATGGTTTCGAAGTTTTCCTCTGTAGGAACTTTTTGTTACGCTTCAGAGCGTTGAAAATACAAACTCTCTGTTCGATATGTTTGAACAATACCGGCGATCGACCCGCTGCTCGAGCAAGCCTTTAACCTTTTGACCGCCGTAGTCTGATATCCAAGCCACCACACCATAGCTAATGTCAACTTTCCACAAATACACTTAGGTCTATTTTAAGCTGTCAACCATGACGGCTATAGCCGGCAATGGCGTTCAGAAGATTAAACATTCACTCTATATAAGAGCCGTTTTTTATTAACGGATATCAATTAGCTTAGCATTGAATGTATAGTTACTAAGGTACCTATTCTATTCATTGATCGTATACCGACTATAGGTATCCTAAATAAAGGGTAATGGGAGCCTGGTGTAGGGTAAAACCGGGATAGATGCCGCAGAGGGATAGGCGCCTATTTTTTAAAAACCTAACTTCCCAAAATCTCATCAAAGAATTAATAGTCTAAATAAGGAGCGTGAGGGCCACACACCTCCGTCCCCCACAGGTCGAGGTGAGGAACAGACGCGTTTCGCTTGCGTGTGCAAAAATCTCCGCGGCGAGTGCGAAAAACGCCTCAAAATTTCAAACGTAAGTATTTGCGGTTTCATAACTTTATAGGTAGAATTAACTTCAGTTCTGTTTTTATTATATAAATATACTGGTTCATTAAGTGTACATCTCAGTGTTAATTATCGCTCTTTTGTATTTAGTTTAGATAAGAAATAAAAGGGCACCTATCCATATCAAAAAGGATAGTCGCCCCAATTTTTCGCGGTATACGTGCCCTTTGGGGCATCTATCCCCCATACCCCATCAGCGTATTTTTTTAATTGTGTTTATGTTCTGTTATAATTTTTATTGCTTTTTTCAATCGATTTAGTTCTAATGATAAGGTTCATACGTTTTTCTAAGAATCTACCTATACTCCGATTTTGCCACCGTGTTTTGAAAAAAATATTAATTTATATTTATTACTTTTCCGAAACATTATGTTTTATTTACTTAGAATGACTTTTGTATTTTTTATTAATTAATGCCTACTGACGTGAACCATGCCACCAAGGTACAAGAGGAAGGAAGGAGTAAGAGCTCGAGTATTTTCTTGGAGTCTTGAGCAACTATAGCCAGCTTTTGATGAAATCGAAAAAACAAACTTATCAACAAGATATCAAAAAAAATTGGCATTCCATCGAGAACACTGAAAAGGCAATGTGCTACAAAAGATAAAACACGGTTGAAAATCCTATTTTTAGACTTAAGATCAACCGGGGTAAATGCGTATATGGGGTAAATGCATCTTTTAAAGACTTTAATACTGTATACAACGTTTTAAAACGACGCGGTTAGCCTAGTTGGTAGTGACCCTGCCTACGAAGCTAGCGGTCCCGGGTTCGAATCCCGGTATGGACAAATATTTGTGTGATGAGCGCGAGTATTTGTTTCTGAGTCATGGATGTTTTCTATGTATTTAAGTATATATTTCTCTATATAAGTATGTTTATCGTTGTCTAGTACCCATAGTACAAGCCTAGAGCTTAGTTTGGGACTAGGTCAATTTGTGTGAGATTGTCCCCTGATATTTATATTTTATTTATTTATAAAACTATTTTTGCAACATTTTATAAAAAGTTACGTAATTAAACTACTATGAAAAGGCTCAAAAAGAGCCCTAAAACGTTTTCTTCTTTTAAATCTTTAAAGGACGCATTTACCCCGTAGACGCGTTTGCCCCAGTTGATCTTAATTGTTCACATTAATGACAAAATGTTGATTTTTTGTTAGACCATTGCCTATTTTTATCTTCTATTACTACAAATAAAACATTTTACTCCTAAATTTTTACTTATTTTATTCCATAGGGCATCTATCCTACACCACAGGCATCTATCCTTCTTAGCATTTTAATGGTGGGGCATCTATCCATATAGGTAGGCATCTATGCTCAAAAAAAAGGTTTTGCGAAAACTCAATTTCTACAAAATCAGTAATTATTAGGTCAACAAAAACCAGTCCTAATGTTAGATTAAAGACTGAACTAGCTATATTCATAGGAAATATTCATGGAAAATTGATAGTTTTTAAATTAGGAGGCCCTTTCAAAAAGTGAGGCATCTATCCCGGTTTTACCCTATGACTGGAATATTTTAGTCGAATGTATAATTTCCCAAAAATGTATTTTTGTTTTGTTGTCTGAATACCAAAACCGCTTATTATGTCGATTAGGTTAGGCTAGAGTTGTAACTACAAAAAGAATAGTTCCGAAGGGGAATCGTTTTTTGGCAAATGAAGGTTGAGAATTATACATTCCGGCAACAAATATTTCGGCCAAACCGTAGAGACCCATTCTAAATTAAATCAGACTGTCTGTAGAATTGAAGTTTAAATGCAGTTTTTCTACAATTAGAATTAACATATCTAACTGCATTTTAAAACTGCTGGCCGACTGCGCAGTCCGCTTCCTGTTGGCGTCCAGTACACGACTGCAAACTGGCTGCATATAAGGCAGTTCTAACACGCCTAAACCTAAACCTTAAGCGTTAAGTCTTACGTTAGAATATGGAATAGATGTATTCATTTCCCTAGCACCTGTCAATTTTTATCTCCTGCGTGTCCTGGAGGTAATAGGATACTGACCGTTGTACGAAAGGCGAGGCCTGGTGAGGCACATGACGAGGTGGCACTCGATGTCGTCCGGCAGCACGAACTTGCTGCACACCGGGCATTTGATACCTGCGGCAAGGAAACTTAACATTAGAAAACATCGAACAACAATCATTTCGGAAATACAACGAAACTTTGGATGTCCCGTTCCTTTAACTCTTCATTCTAGACCAGATCGAGAAAAAGTAATAAAGCCAACGTATCTTCGATCATCGTCGGTCCCCTGGGCTTTCTTCTTCGATATCGTAACCACTGTTGACGACATGACAGCTCTTACTATCAAGAGAATAAGAGTAATTATGTTAACAATATGATTCCGATATAGAAGTTATCCAAGGAATTAATCCTTCAAACGCCATTATTTTAAATGTCCATCGTATGTAACTAACACATTCTAATCCGGAGACGCAACGTATGCGTCCAAGCGTACCGCTCCCGACGCGCTGAAGACGCAAACGCTGCGTTCAAAAAGTTACTCTAAAATGTGAGGTGGCCGCGCGTCGGGTATTGTTCATGCGCAAGGCATCGGAGTCCGAGCTACAAGTCTCCAAAATAATATAAGTACGCAAAAATTATGTAATGTATAAGTATATAGGTACATGTTATAGAAATATATTATTTAAATACAGCACGTTGAAGTATTTCCACAGGAATAAACATGAGATTGATGTACATATTTCCAAGTCAACGGCTGCCATATTTCTAGCGAGTTTGAACGCAAACGTGATGTTTTGGCATATAAATATGAAAATGCAAAATTGCCGTGTCACCGTACGTGAGGCTGAAGAGTCGGGATACATTTATTCGTCAAAGCAAAAACAACACGGAGTATTTTGTAAACATATTTATACAGAATTTTCTTATAAATATTTAGAAAAAAATAACGAAATGAATGTATTGACTGGCGTGTCAACTCGAGAAACACGATTTGGAGATATCGCTCAGCAACACTTGGTTGTTGGTTGCACATATGTGCATACATATATATGTAAAAGGTGGCAACACATTCATTAACCTTCCATCATACGACACCAGAGCAATGTGAGTAGATACAGTTACGGCTTTAGTAACCGTCATTACTGCGATAAGGTACACACTAATCGTTCGGTGTCTGATTACTATTCGGTCGGTGTAGACACTGCCCTTAACACGTTCGATGCCGCCTAACTTCCATCCAAATGTATGTTATTTCGACACACCAGCGCCGAACGTGTTAACTTACATATTACTTTGCTGAAAAAGTTTATATATTACTAACATTTGCCCGCGACTTCATCCGCTTAAAAACGGGAACGGTCTATTTCTCCTACCCCAGGATTCAATTTGGCGTTTTAAGATCTGTTTAGTCGTGGAAAAGTAACAAACAGAGCTATTTTTCGCATTTATAATATTAGTAGGTATGTATACATTTTATAAATTTTACATTGTATATAAACAGCATACGTAAACTTTTCTTTTAATCTGCGCGTGAGCACCCTTCTTGGCTTAACAAATTAATTGCCCATTTCTCTTTTTTCCATTTAAATTAGACACCAATATGGAGTTGACGGCACCGCATAAAACCCGTCCTCACTTGACGTAAACACCATCACCACACAAACTGACGTTCGACGTACAAGGACCGCGATAAACCGGTAGTTGACGCTAATAGCCTTACTGTTAGTGTAATGGAATGGTACGAGAACTCGATGCAATAGACATTTGCAAAATGCTTAATTACTTCTCATGGTGGAACTTCACTTGGCAAATATTTACGTTGCGCTCTTTCATTCGGTATATCAAGCGTAAGAGATGTAAGATAATATTTGGCAAACATGGCCAAGTAAAGTGTCATCGTTAGATTCACTATAAACAACAGTTTCCTGTAAACATATGTAATAAGGATTCATCATCTCATCATCATCAGCCGCAAGACGTCCACTGCTGGACAAAGGCCTTCCCCAAGGTTTTCCACAGCGATCGGTCCTCTGCTGCTGTCATCCAGCGGTTTCCCGCGATCTTTATCAGATCATCGGTCCACCTAGTGGAAGGGCCTTCCTTTCCGCTCCAACGGCCGTCGGTTCTACGAGCAATGTGATTGGATTAATCAAATTAATAAGAATTGGATTGTCCAAATTTTATCTTACTCGTGCCAAGAATGGGGAGTATCGGAAAAATTATTATCCGCGTACTAAATAGCTGGTTTCTTTTTACTTTATTTAAGGCTTTGTAGAAGAAAATGTTGATCCGCATAAAGACAAGAAGCACTCAGCTCGTTGAGAAAATCTAAAATAATGACGAACTGGAAAAACTCTCGTACGAGTAGGTATTTAAGTCTTCTATTGAATTAAATGCTATAAATAGCCTTAGTTTACATAAACTTGTGTTTTGTTCATTACCATATTCAAAAACGTTATAGTTAGTAGGTATTGTTTCTAATGGTTTTAATTATTTGCCACGTACAAAATATATCAAATTTGAACACCAAGTAACTAAATATATCCGCAATATCCGCATTCTAAATACCGACTGGGAATGAACATGACTGTTGCTTATTTAATTAAAGTCACGTACCTATTTAACTAGAAACAATGTTTCGGATGTATACACTGTTTCTGAGCCCCACGGGGATTTTTACAGAAACAATTAATGTTTCAGCAACAGCGGGGAGCACAGATACACGCCGGTAAACAGTTGTGTTGACCGCAACAGTTTCTAAATGTTTCAGAAACACGCAGATTTGAAATCATATTTATAAACAAATGTTTCTTAGTGAATACGTAGCTAAAACGTGCTATTACGTGGAAGTATAAGCCAAGCCACAGCGGTAGCGCTTGGGGTGCAATATCAAGCTCGTTCTGATCTTTACACCAGTTAACCAAGGAAATAAAACGTTTATTAGACCAGTTCGTAGTTCCATTCCACCAGCATTTTTATACAGAAACAAGATATTCATTTAGTAACACAAAACAACCCGCCGGCGGTCGAGCCCATTCGAACGTGACGTGCCTACGGACTGCACAGTTTTATTGCCAGACCACCAATAGGCGCGTCGAATGGAAATTTGTTGATTAAAGTTCGTGTAAGATCGACTCGGAGATACACAGGCGTTTGGGTGGTACCTTTGTTTTTGTTACGTTGAATAATGACTTGGTTATATGAATGTCAGCGTGGGGTTTTGTAGTTAGTTGTTCTCAATTTCAATTAAGAATTAATTTTGTATGCAACAGGCAAAATCGGGAATTCCAGAGGAAATAACGATCAACAGTTATTTTCTCTGGAACTGCCCGTTTTTGGGATAAAAGTGGAAAAAAATCACCTGCCGATTTCCTCTGTAGATACAACAAAATCACATCAAACCGTTGACGTAATATAAAAAAAAAAAAAAAAAAAGATCGCATTTTCATTGAGTATTATTGTTACCTATCGACAGATGTGCCTCCTATGTAAAACAGTCATTATTAACATAACAAAGGAAAAACGTGCAAAAACTCAAGTTAAACATCAAACGCACAACCACAACTTGATATTCAGCAGATTCGATAACCTGTTTACTATGCCATACACAATTTCAATCTATATACCTTCCTAAGAAAAATCACCGAGATTGATCTGTCAACGGAATATAAAACATGGATGGGCAGAGAATACTGAGCAGACATAAATATATAATTAATACACCACATTCTGTGACAAGGTCTCTTAAACAACTCTTTTCAATTCGCTGACGGATTATTAATAATTTATTAATACAGTGGTACCCGCGCGAAGCCGGCGCGGATCGCTAGTGACATTATAAATTTATACAAATAATACCATTATATTGCTAGTTAATTAAACAACGCAACACAACGCTCTAGCAATAAAATATGAGGCAAAATGTAGGAGGATAAAGATGTCTCATTAAAACTATTTAGTTTCGAATATTCTTTCCGGGTTAGGTATATTTAGAAGGAAAATCCACAATTTTAATATTAAGTTATAATTATACGCTAAATATTAACTTTAACTAACTAACTATAAAACAAAACGCAACTGGCGACTATTACGACGCAAACCTATATTTATATATATTTTATTTTTATATTTAGAAACAAACAGTCGTACATGACATAGCAAATCGGTATATTAGCTAAATAGCCTCTTAATCATAGACCTACAATAGTCTCCTATATTAAACTTATAATAATAAACTTTTTATTGTGACCTTTTATAGGTACGTTTTGCTTTGCATATCTAACTTACGTTATATATTATATATCTATTATAGATATTTGCAAGTAATTTGTGTTTAGAAACAAAAGCAACAAATCAGAAACAAGTGAAATTGCAACCACTATCTTAAACTTAAAAGTACATATAAGCTATGTTTACCAACTAAATGATTAAATCACACCATTGTACTCAATAAAAAATAAACTTGTATTTTATATTATTGCCATGACACACACGTTCTTGAAGAATCATACGACACACTATTCATTGCGCTCATCACCCTTCTGTTGGCCTTACGCAGTCAGGTAAAAAGTGGTATTTAGTTCACCTATTTAATTACAATAAAAGGTAGAATAGACAAAATATAATATTATGGCAGCACGAGTTTTCTACAGACTTTCAATTCACTGCGAGTCAAAACGATCACTTGCATGTTTTACTAGGCATGCTTACGGTGTTTATATACAAACATTTTTAGTATGTTACACGCTTGGGTAATACATTCGATTTTAGTTACGTAATAGCACTAAAATAAAACTCCCATCGCGCAGGAAAATTGAGTTGCTAGCAACACCGACGCAAACAATATTCAATAAACATTCGGCCAGAGCGAACCGGATAGAGCGAGAAACCTTGCAAGTGTAACAAGCGTGTCTTACTTAGGCTGTGATACTCTGAAATCTATTTAATTCGTAAGAGTAAGGACAGTGAAATATTTCCAGTCGCATATTTTTCTATCCGATGTAATCACTTGTAATCAGATTGAAATCGTAGTTTTAGGAAATGGTCGTCAAACAAATCGATACCTCGGGGATCAATTGGCGTAAAAGCCAATTCGAATTGGCTTATACGCCAATTGATCCCCGAGGTATCGAAATATTAATTGATAGACCTTTACATCTATTCCAGATGATTTAGGTAGCTCTAGGAATTAAGGCACTTGGCCGATTCGGGACAGGATCCCCCGACCGCACCCCCGGCAAGTGTATGCACCCCCAGACAGTCGCAGGTTGGTGGCCCGCTCGTGACGCCTAGCACCCTTCTCTTTAAATAAAGGTAAAGAAATAACAATTTTGGAAAATTGATCTATCAAATCTTCATATAAGTCACCGCAACATAATCAGTAATCAGACAAAATCGTTTATCAAGCTTTAATTTTCAGATACATGTTCATCCTGCTTTTGGTGTTGCTGCCGTCACCAGCCTCGGCAGCCTCGACAGCCTCAGCGACCGCGGACGACTTGAACTGCCGGGATGCGTGTGAGCACTGCGACGACGCCGCCGAGGACCCGCCCCTGCGTGAGGTCTACTGCTCGATGTGTGACGAATGCGTGCAGCAAGCCCACAAGAAGCAGAATAAACCAGACACGCTGCAAATCCGCGAGAAGCAGGATAAACCAGACACGCTGCAAATCCGCGAGAAGCAGGATAAACCAGACGCGCTGCAAACCCGCGAGAAGCAGGATGATCCAGACTTGCGGATGCAAGAATACGGATGGTATCCTTACGAGCAAATGGAAGGTGAGTCGCTTTAATGCAGAGTTCAATATTTAGAGAGAACTCGAGAACTGTTAAAGGTGTGTACTGCTAAGGATAGAGTCCACTTGAATAAAACGGAAACCGATGTAAGTAGGACAAAACCGGCCGTCGTGGTGGGCGATCCTGGGTAACACTGCAGTGGACGTCTTTCGGGTGATATGAAATAATTGACTATGAGCCACTGATTTAGATATAATTTCATCTAAATTCACTTAACGAAATATTAGATGCAGATACCAAACAGGTTACTCCGAGGAAGCCAGCAATTTGATACAATGCGATACAATGTCCTGACCACAGACCATGACGTGCAAGTAATTATAACTATACCAAATTTCCAGGTTACTACCCCGAGTGCCCGACTGCCCCTCCATGTTCGGAGGAGGAAGAGTTGAAAGAAGAGGTAGTCACCGAACCCCCTTACATGCCACCGTGTCTGCCGCCCTGCCCAACCCGCCCGCGCCCGACCTGTCCCCCTATCATTCCGTGCAAGCCCAAAAAGTTAAAATTGACCAAAAAACCGACGACAAAACAGCCCTGCCGACCTCCGTGTCCGAATATGCCCTGGTGCTACCCGTACCATGGACAAAATGCGGAGAAATTGAAGGATACTCATCCTGATACTACTAAAGATTTCGTGTACCTTTATGTTGGTATACCGAAGGGCGTGATGACTCAAACTGATCCAAGCTAATGGTTATTGATTATCACTGGATATTTACTTTTTACAATAAAACTAAACAAGCTTTAGTTACATTTTATTAGTTGTACTAAATTATTTCCATTAATTGTACATTTTCGTTATTATTATAACAAAGGGAACCGATATCAAATATAAAAGACCTCCGATAATTTTTTTTATTTATTTCAAGAACAGTAATACGTTTTTTTTTTATTTAATTTCAGTCAGTTTATTGGCGATTATTGCACTTGCACATTCTGCATGTTAACAACTAATTGACATTTATATCTACTTGGTTTTGCAAGGTCGAACAGGTGGTGCCCACAATCGGCCATACGTACCTATCTAACCGCACAAAATGTATATACAGGGTGTTTTTTTATTCGTCTTAAACATTTTGGGGGTTAAATCAGTAAGTCATACTGATCAACTTTCACTATGGGACCAACCCCGAAATCACGAAAAAAAAATTTACCATCCCATACATTTTGGCTAGTCAGCTGACGA
The DNA here is from genome assembly GCA_963241965.1 of Tortrix viridana. Classification (NCBI taxonomy): domain Eukaryota; kingdom Metazoa; phylum Arthropoda; class Insecta; order Lepidoptera; family Tortricidae; genus Tortrix; species Tortrix viridana. The sequence continues at coordinate 14,399,196 of OY725180.1, read as the reverse complement.
TGTTTTGTATGGGAGGGTCAAATGTGAGTGGTCACTTCGAGCACCTACTAAAATAAATTAAAGTATGTGAAAACAATGCATTTTATTCATTTTAGACATCATGTTTCATAGAGCCATTTACTGCTTAAGACCTACACAATCGATATCTAAATAGAAATTGTGTAAGTTTTTTTTTTTTTAAAAAAAACCGGGTTTGATTCCCGAGCTGAGTACAGGTTTTTTTTAAAAATCGCATGCAGTTTTTCTTCTTATTAAAATCGATGACATCGTTCCTAAGAACAGATCTTCGTATGTCTTATAGTTTCAGACTTTCCCTTACTGACCGATTTAAATGAGACACCCTGTATATTATTCAATTACCACAAACACAGTGTTAAATCTGGTAATAAGTAATTATATAAATTAAAACGCAATAACTTAAATTATCAGACCATTGAACATTGAAACCTAAAGTAGGTATAATGCATCAAAGTTCGAAATAAATTTTACTTCAATCAAATGACACTTGTTTCCTTTTTCCTTTAAACATGCGACATGTACTTGTATCTTCAGGCCATAACGTCCACTTACGTTATTAGCAGATACGCGGGCGGTAAACTTTTTATCCATACCTGCAATTACCTAATGGACGAACATCCCCGGCAGCCTCGAGCTGCAAACAGGGGCTATAACTCGCCACAGGCGGCGTTTATAACCGTTATACCACAGTATAAATATAGCTAAAGCAGTAAATAAACTACGAACAAACGTTCGAAACGTCGCACTCACACAGACGCACGTCTCAACGAGACCCCTAAGCGAACATGGCAGTGCTGTCAGGTGGCGGGTGTCGCGGGGAGACGAATGGTTGCGACGTGCGTCTGTGTGAGTGCGACGTTTCGAACGGTTGTTCGCAGTTTCTTTACTGCTTTAGCTATATTTCTAATGTGGTTATATCGTGTAATGAACGTCCTAACGTACGCGCGTCTGGTCAATATCCTCTTTTTGCTTTCACCAAAGCCAATAAGATTACTTTATTTTTAACGCAGCTATCCTATTGGATGATTTTCTTGGGCACCGCTAATCTACTAGGACAGTTCTGGTGGAAACGCAGCCTTAATAGGGTAAATACATTTTTAAACAACACCTTTTTTCGACTTGCGTCCCTCACATTCGAGTAACAATAAGTTGTTCTCTTTACTCCATCAAGTAGTGCTGTATGTCGTTATCACTAGCGTACTGTTATCGCAGTCCGTGACCCTTGCGGGCCCCGATAACGCGTTAGTAAACACTTCACTTATGTTAATAATAAACACATACTCGTCTCCGATAAACAAACTAACATCTTTAGAAACTTTCTAACATTTGGAATTGGCCGTTACGTTCCTTTCAAAAGACACTTTCATTTTATATTATGCGAAATGTTTTGAAAGTTGTTGCGAGTCTATTTAGGTAAGGTTCAAAAGTCAAAACGCAATTAAATTTTCTATGAAACTTTCCGTTGGGCGACGAAAATTAACCATACAATTATAAGTATAGGTACCTTTCGACGCACAACGGAACCTTTTTTCGCCTTCGTTGTTCGTACCTTTTAGTTAACTACGCTTAACTATTTACTAATTGGGTCCAACTTTTTGAACCTTACCCATTTACGGTAATGTGTTAATTCACTGTCATACAAATCAAGTAAAACTGGTTAACACATATTTCCTTCTTTTATTTAATCTTAAGCACCTATAGGTTGTCAAAAAAGAGCGCCCTCTTTTCGTTCGTTGTTCGGAATGAAATTGACAACATGATCCAATTTTAACCTAGAATCTGATGCTGGTGGTGGTTCACCTAGTCACCACGCTGAACTCTATTAAACTCTATTTATCCAAGCTATACACTTAACATCTGATTCATAAACACATAATAAAGATATTTTAGTTAAAGTATGCTATGTCACTTTCTGTCACATTCAAACGTCATAATGAAAGATAAGGCCAAAGCATACTTTAGCTATAGCGGGTTTCTAAATAAATAGTTTAATATGTGCACCTAACGTTAGGTAGGTATATATTTTCAATTATTGTCATTTAATAACCATGTAATTGTCGTATTTCCACCATTATGATTCCATTATTCCTTCGGCATCGACGTCATCACATCCTAAACGGACTAGCATTGTCAATCTCGGCCAAGTTTGTCGCGAGAACAATCGAAGGATCGCCTTGATTCATTCAACGGAATCGTTTATTATACAAACCAAAGATGGTAGGAAAGAAAGAAACAAGTTAAGGGCAACACGGACTAACATACCAATACTGGCTGCCCTGATAAGGTAAAAGGTAGTTTTTTTACACAAAACTACTGTAGCAATTACAACCTTATTACCCAGTAATGAAGTTGCAATTGCAACAGTAGTTTTGTGTAAAAAACTGCCTTTTACCTTAGCTGGGCAGCTGGGCTGTCAGTTCATCGTATTACGTAGTCCACGTAGATAAAAAGATAAAAAAAGATAAAAGATATTTATTAAGTAAGTAGGCCACACGGGCACTTTTACACGTCAAAATCTACCAGCGCTTCCCAAGAGGAGACCACTGCTGAGAAGAAGCGCCGTAAGAAACTCAACAGTTAGTCATTTTTTTAATAAAAAATATAACAATGTCACTACTTATTCTAGCATTATATAAAACTGTAAAAATAATATTAAATATCTGCGTAGTTTTGCAGGAAAACATGTCAGAATGACTACGAGAAAATTTATATATATATCACACAAAACAGTTTTGACATGTCTTCCTACATAAACCGTGTCCCCTAGACAAGATACAGCGTTTACATGATTTTTATGAGGTATGTACGAGTAGTAGGTAAGCTATTGAACATTAAACATTAGTTAATTTAGAGAGACTGACGTCGTATATTTTCTTGATATATTTTGTACTTGGCCGACGGGCCGCCTGACTTGTTCGTGGTCACGTGGCACCCCCAGAAAGACGCAGAGCATTTGCTGCTGGGATTTAGTGGGCATTCCGGCCGCTCTCGGTCGGCGAGTCCCGGAACCATCCCGGGTTCTCAGGAACATTTCTCCAGCGGTAAACAAACATAATTAGAAAGCATCAATTTGTATTAATTTATTCGGATTAACGACACTTTGGGACAAATGAAGCTACGCCGATATGAACCTACTCAACATACTAATACAAGGCACTTTTTTGAACACCATGATACAAGACATAATGTGCACCTTTTCAGAGAGCGAAGGTTCATATTCATATTCCATTATCGTTAAAGTGTCTACGAGGGCAGCTTATTATAATCGCCCAATATAATTAATACTAGAATAATTAATACTAGCGACCCGCCCTCGCTTCGCTCCGGGTTATTATATACATAAACCTTCCGTGAAAATGTATCTAACTGATGGTGAAAACCGCATTAAAATCCGTTGTGTAGTTAGAAAGATCTAAGCGTACATACATACAAAGACTTTGTTTTATACTATGTAGTGATGTTCATCACCGATGACCTTAGTGTGATCAGTTTATAAACCACTACCTTCGCCCCGCGACTCCACCCGTTTGGAATTAGAACTTATAGAACTCACGTACAGAGAAAAACTAGTGACCAGTTTTTTTAAGTTAATCATAACCTTTTAAACACAACTAGTTTAACCAAAGTCGGCATCCTTATGATAACTCCGATCACAATACAATAACATGGTACCTACCTGCCGCCGAAGGAAGGTGGAGGAGGAAGGGTAAAGGCGGAAGGTGGCCATGGAAACTTCTCCATGGCTAAGGCTGCCTTTCCATTGAGGTGGAGATGAGCGGAGCGGTGCGAAAAGGACCAATCAGATTCCTCTAGTTTCTGTGTGCTATGCGCTAGTGTGGGTACTGTACAAGGTGATTGATCCTTTTCGCACCGCTCCGCTCGTCTCCGCCTCAATGGAAAGGCAGCCTAATAGTTGGTTCGGCGACTCGTTTATCTGGTGGCCTAGCCAAGATGCTACACGTTAACTTAAGCGCTGTTCGAAAACTGTCGAAATGTATAGGAGGGAGAAGTTAGTTAAGGACTGTTAAGGATTTAAGTGAAGAAACGGTAACTTTCTCAGTTTCGTAACGAAAATTATGACGTTCTCAATATAAAGGGACCTTATGGAGGCAGGTGGTTACGCCGTTGTTAGAACTGTTACCATAGTATTCGTATAGTTACAAGAATAAGAAGAGCGTAACTGCATTCCTCCATAAGGTCCCTTTATACTGAGAACGTCACAATTAGTCGTACATTTTTATTGTTAATTTTCGTTACGAAACACTTCACCCAGGATTGTCGTTGGCTAACGATCAGTCGCGTCAGCCGCTTATGGCAACTCCATACATTTTGTCGATTTACGAAAATCTTTAAGTTAGTGTAACGCCGCATCCACACTATGCGGCATTCGGCGAATATTCGTGATGACGTCTTTTTCACAAAACGTTAAGTAAAACAGAGACGCCAACACGAATATTCGCGGAATGCCGCATAATTTGAATGCGGCACAATGCATGTTGCCTATGGCCCTGCTCTTTTGCTAGTGAGTTAGTTATCAGTGATGAGACTGTCGGCAACCATATTAGCGGGTGTTTTTAAAACTTATACTATACACAAACAGTTTACCATAATACAGTATCCTCCGGGGCGGCCGCCTGAGCTGCGCCCCGTACGCGGCAGCGTCGGGCTCCGCGTCCGGCACACACGTCCCAATTATGATCCCCATACTTCACGTCCGACACATAACACACATTCACCGCCCTGCCGTCACTTCCCTGCACTGTCGAACACAACACAGGACACTCACTACCCTGCGGCTCCAGAAGAAACAAGTTCCCAATTATTTCAATGTCACAATTCCCTACGCTACATTCCACTGTCACTTTGAATCCACTTTATCGTGGACTAATACACTTCAAACAGATTAAAACGGCATCAAACATCATATTTCCACCCTGCAAGATTGCTAGAGACGTTTCAAATCGTTCCCTGTCCCACCGACTTAAAATACCACTATGTCATATTGTAAAAAATACTTATTCGTACTGTTAATAAGGATAAACTGGAATGGAAACAGAGCTATTGATAATGTATTGTATTGTATTTGAAGTGTACGTGACGCCCGGCTGACGGCGGTGAGACGAGTGAACTGTGGTGACCGCGTTAGGCGCGCCGCACGCGAGTTATGACGCGCTAGTGCGTCACAGCCTTAAGTATGTAAATAAGGGCCCTATTTATAGTCAAATAATGCCTTGGCCGTTATGGAAATAGCTGCGGTAATTGTGGTGAAAACTACCGGAAAACAGGAGGATAAACAAATTTTAAACTTATTCCTAATGTTCGAAGCTTGTTTAAGACAGATCGGTTAGTGAGTTATTGTTGTTGTCAGATAAACACAAGTTTTTAAGATATATATTTGATTTATTTATTACTGGAATTATAACGGTCTAATTCTTAAACGTTTATTCTTAGAATGAGAATACAAATTATCAATTAAAAAGTATTTGTTTACGTTGTTAATTGCCGTATACTTATTAATATTATTTACTCGGAAACCTACCTATTTAATTATAGGGAAAAGACTATTATTAACCTTTTATAAGTCAGAGAGGATATATTTACAACCATTTTTTTTATTGGTATAAAAATACGTAAAAGTACTGGTAAAACAAACAGTAAAAACAAAAATAAGTGTTTTCCATTTCATACAAATCATGCGTAAATTTTGGGACACCCTTTATAAAAGCCATATTAAAAATAAAAAACAATTTGACCCTTGGTTGCTGCCTTATAAAGGGGTAAACGGTATTTAAAACAAAACCCATTTTTTGTTGGTTGTTAACCAAGAGCAATAAATACCCATCCAACAAACACCACTGTCGTCACCCCTCTATTTGCAGCCACTTTTTTGCACGAAACTAAGGAAAATCCCGCGATTACTTATGAATCATAAACCGTATTTCCCGCTCAGCGATAAAATCAATCCAGCCCTGACTATTACGGGTGGCGAACCAAAAACAACGGAATCCCGTAATTAGATTAGTGACGTTACGTGACGTACGCATTTTCATTACTTGCGACATAAAACTATTGATTTAAAACGTAGAATTTGAAATACTTTTGAAATCGCCACTAATCCTAACTAAATGACGTATAATTGGATTTGTGACGTGACGTGTCATACGCATCTAATCCTTATTATTTGTGACATAGGTACAACTATTGATTTAAAATGTTAACTTTGGAAAACGTTTGAAATTCCAATTAATCCTAACTAAATCACGTATAATTAGATTTGTGACGTGACGTGACCTACGCATCTAATCCTCATTAGGTATTTGTGACGTACAACTATTGATTTTAATCGTAAACGTTTGCAATCCCCACAAGTTTAACTAAATGACGTATATTGACGTATAGCCGCCATTATAAATATCTATTTTACACATTTATGAGTACCCATTAACTCGTAACTCGTATTACTATTCAATATGTCATTTCAATAATGATTTTAAAGCTACAAAATACTAAGTGTAGGATATAATGTCAATAGAAATTTACTTGTAGGTGAAAACGTCATATTAAACGTTTTGTAATTTAAATAACATATTTGCCGAATCGCCGTATATGAATTAATTTACGTAAACAACTGTTTACGCAAATTTCAACCGTTTTTTGATAAACTCGTCAGTGAACAAACATACAGTACAGTCATGTTTAAAATTATCTTTAATAAGTAAACATGGATTGATTTTAAATACCTCCTCTCTAGATTTCTTTGTGCAATATTGCGTTCGCAATGTTTAAACTTGGGAAAATTAAAAAAAATAGGCCCGATATTTATCTATCTATCTATATAAACATGAATCCCAATTTCCCGGCATCACGCGTGAAAGTCTGGACCGATTTCGTTAATTCTTTTTTTTTATATTCCTTGAAGTCTGAGGAAGGTTCTTATGAAGAGAAAAATTGGATATTTCAACTTTAAGGCGGGGAAAGACGGAACTTTAACCGAAGCGAAGCGAGGGCGGGTCGCTAGTCCGCAATAAAAAAGATTGTTACTGTCCGTTTAGTTATCGAGAAATGTATTACATTGGTAACAAAACGGACAACAAGAAGCAACGTTATCGGAAAGTCTTTTAAATTGTGCTATGACGGTCCCGCTAAGCAGCGGCTAAGGTATGAAATGTATATGATGAAACTCCCGAAATGTTTTTCGCCAAAAATCACTAATCCAATTCCTCACATAGGTACGTTAAAAAAAGCACTATCCAAGTTTGAACACTCCGCTTAATTCAAAGGCCTAACTTTATTCAGTAGCCTAACGTGCAAAACATAAGATCTCGACCTTTGTGTAATCAAATAAACTCGAGTGGAAACCCCAGGAGTGGATAAAAAGCCGGTAGCGTGCTGCTAATCTCCCAACACGGGGCATAAGGCGATAACACCCCGCAATGACCTTGGGGGGCAGTTCTACTAGGTTCCTGCTGATAAAGGTTGGCTCAGACAACCGCTCGGCAACGGACCGGCCGGTCAACTTGAGCCGTTCAGTATTCTTTGTAAGAAACTCCACACTAATCAGCACCGTAACGGAACAGCGGGGTGAGGCGGTGCCGGTCCGTTGCCGAGCGGTTATGTCTGCACCAACCTTCTCACAGACGGAAACAAAAATACAACAGGGGTTACATTGGTTTTACCCTTTTTACTGCGATATCGTAATCGTATTGTTGACGTCATGTTATAAATGAATGCGCTATCCTTATAACAGTCATATAGCTGGGTCATACACAACCGCAGAAACAAAAGTTGTCTCTCCTGTTCTAGAAAGTTAAGGACTTTGAAACCATTTTTTTTTGTTTAAGATATATCCGCGTAATGGGAGCCCGGTGTAGTTTTGGCTTGTGTCGAAATTATACGAGTTAAAAACTCCCAAGTCGTTGACAGACGTCAACCCTATACATTTGAAAGCATCTTGGCTAGGCCACCTGAAGTCGAACATTTTAGTCACTCGATACGCCCCTATACCGTCGCAATACTCCATGGTAAACCTTACATAATCGCACCTTCAGAATGAAAGTGACCTAATCCAAAATGTTCAGATTTTGAATTAGGTCTCTATAACAATAATTTTAAGACTCGAAGTAGAAAACGTAACATGTTGTATTAGGTCACTTTCATTCTGAAGGTGCTCATATTATGAGCGTTTGTGCTGAGATTAAAAAGGGGTGTTCGCTGAGGCGGACTTGATAAGCAAAAGGAGAGCGTCTGATGAACAGATACCCAGAGCCGCAGGGAAAATTATGCTTTTTAATGTTTAGCAAACAAATAAACCCCGTATGGTCCAACGGTCTCGGTTTCAGAAGATTTTTTTAGAATCAAAGATTTCGGTGATTACGCTTACTGGGCCACATACAATTTTCAAATTTTAATTTTTTGTCTTCGTCATTTAAGTAAATCCTTTTATAACAGTACCTAATTAAAATTCGAAATAAGTGGACTTAATTAGTTTTATAGGTACATATTTAAATCATTAAATATTTGCGAGACGTAATCAAAATGTTATTTTATACCTTTTGACAATACTGGTAAATTTGACAAAGTTATTGTATCTAAGAAAAGTTATGACTATAGTAAGAATTATTTAATAAAAAAAAAAATAGTTGTTAACTTGATGAGTATAACATGAATATGGTCGTTAGAATCGTCAGTCACTGTGGCATCTAATTTACATTTGAATAATTAACTAAGATTGACGGATAGAATATCAATAGCTATGGTTGTCTACACGTCGCGCCGTTAATTTGAGTGTTACGAGAAGATCACGCATAAGTGTTAGTTTCACACAAAACAAAGACCTTTACCTCAGTATAAATATAGCTAAAGCAGTGAAGAAACTACGAACAAACTTTCGAATCGTCGCACTCACACAGACGCACGTCTCAACGAGACCCCTAAAGCTACACACTAGGGTATGCTTGCGCAGTTTTGCCTGTGCAGTTCAACTGCACAGGTAAACTCGAGCTGAGTAGAGGACCTACCTGCACAGTTGTGTCACATACACGCTCCGATTGTCCTGTAAAGTTGAATTGTACAGGCAAACCTGTCAGGTACACCCTAGCGTGTATGGCCAGCTTAAGCGGACATGCGGTGTTGTCAGCAGGCGGGTGTTCGCGTGGAGACGAATAGTTGAGACGTTCGTCTGTGTGAGTGCGACGTTACGAATGTTTTTTCGTAGCTTCCTTACTGCTTTAGCTATATTTATACTGTGCCTTTACGCATTAAGCAACGTAATATTTATGACTAGCTTTTGCCAGCGACCCCATCCGCGTAATCTTTTTAAAAGTAACAATTTTTGTCACGGTTTTTGACATAAATCAAAAACCGTGTTTCCGTGTCTTCACTGAGCGGGCCCAGTGGAAGACCAGCTTTGGCTTCACAGCCAGCACATGCTGAGCTGGGTCCGTTTCGTAACAATTCCCCACTGTCTCTGTAACCGCTTTCCTGTTCTGTTATTTTTAATTATTATTTTAATGTGTTTTTTTTTCTTTCTTTCTTTCAAAAACCCAAGTCGATGGCATTAAAACACAAAACATACATTCAACTTAGATTTAACAAGATAAAAAGTCTTATTGTATACAAAGCAAGTTTCTTTTCATGCAGAATAAGTGAACTGAGGCGTCAAATTGTTTAAATCCATTCCAGCGAATAGGTACAAAGGCTGAAAATAAACTCGTAACTCCTGCTTGTGGCATATAATAGCTCCTTTATAGTGTCAGGCGTGTTCCATTCACGTCAGAAGTGTATGTGATCGTTTAAAAATAAAGAGAAACAAAAAGCGATGAGATATATCTGCTGTTTAATTTCAGTAAAACCCCGCCGCCCTCGCTTCGCTCCAGGTAGGTACTATTATATACATAAACCCTCCGTGAAAAATCATCTAACTGATGGTGAAAACAGCATCAAAATTCGTTGCGTGGTTTAGGAGGAGTTAGCGGATAAACAGACAGACGCGGAAGGTGACTTTATTTTATACTAGCTCTCCCTCCGCCCGCGACTTCGTCTGCGGAGAGTCAGTATATACTTTCGTAAGTTAAAATATAACCTATGTCTACCCTGAAAGTCCATTCTAAATGTTGGTGAAAGAATTTTTGAAATCAGATGTGTAGTTCCGGAGATTACCCCTTACATACAAATAAAAAAACAAATTTAAAAACTTTACCTCTTTATAATATTACTAGAGACTATGTAAGGATTTCAGAAAGTTGAATACGATATTTTTTGTTACCTTCTAAGGTATCATTACCCAAAAAATTGTTCATCACGTACCACTACCGTGTAAAGAAATGAATAGGTACTAATGACCAAGATGCACCTAAAAGTGGACATTCACGGTCAGTTAAACTGATCAGTTAACTGACGTACATCCAGAAGCTGACCTTGAGTTCGTATAATTTCAACTTGAGAATTCACATTCACGGTCAGTTTTTGGATGTACGTCAGTTCAACTGATCAGTTTAACTGACCGTGAATGGCCACCTTAAGACAAACGTACCAGAACACAAGAAAAAAAAACGATCGTAACAGATGGTCCGTCCGACATCTCGACGGATGACGGCCGGAAACGCCCGACTGCCGTCCCGTGGGGCGGCTTGATTAATTCTTTTGTTTTTGAGGAACGGGGCTGTTACCTTAGGGGGTAGATTTGTTCCAAAACGTTAGCGGAAAGTTTGGAGATAAGTGGAAATGTCTCTAGGTGTAATAAATGTTACATATTTGTCTTTGTAGCGACGGGGCGGCTTGGTACTATGTATGTGACAAAAATCGAAAGTTCGCACTAGCGCCTGAACTATCGGGCCGGTTTTGATAAAAGGCGTATCGTGTGATTTGCCTTGGTTTTGCTTATCTATGTAAGGCTTAGGGACTCTTGCCCATACTGCCAAACAAAGTAGGGCATGAAAGGTTGCGTGCGAATTTTTATTTATATTTCGCTTTCTTCATTTGTTTTTGTATGTTTTTTGTAACTGTCTTTCAAAGTAATATGTGTGCAACCTTCTGTGGTTTCACCTGATGGTTCCAACGGAAGACCAGCGCTGACTTTAGCCGGAATTACGCTTAGTTGGGACCATTTCGTGACTAAATTCTTTCTGTGTGTAGTTCTCTGTCCTTTGTTGAAATTTGTTACGAAAAAACGTTTTTATTTCTTTCTTTGTGGAAGAGTAATTTTAGTTTTCATTTGGCAAGTTAAATTCCATTCCGCACGAGAACCGAGACAGGAATATTAAACTGACCTCTCATATCCCCGTGATAGTTTAAAACATCCTTACTTAAATTATACATTCTAAAGTTTGTTTATTTGTATGTTACGCTTTCTCGGCTAAACTGCTGAACCGATTTCGACGAAATTTGGTATGGAGATAGTTTGAGTACCGGGGAAGGACACAGAACACTTTTTATCCCGGAAAATTTGACAGTTCCTGAGGGTGCATCGATAAACAACTTGTAAAAGCAAAAGCTAGTGTTTTATAACTTTCTTCCATTATCCAATGCGCAACTAGTACCATACGAGCATAATTAACTAGAAAGGCACATTATCTTTACAACGCGGTTGCCGTTATCGCAGTATCGACGCGCTCGGCCTGATTACGTGGAAATTAAACCTTATGCCGTTGACATAAGCATCCCAGGACGGTTATAGTGTCGTTGATAGCACTCAGCTAATGAAGTGATCACGCGAAGCGAACGGTACCCCATGGTGTTAATGAATCACTAGATGTATTAAAATTGTCCACAAATTGATAAAGTTTAGTCGTGACTGCGTTATAGACAGACATACTTATGCCAGCATCCACTTTTATTTCACTTACACGAGGAAAAAATGTTTCAGATAATCGTACCATTTCCCAAAAATCAATTTGCCTAAAACCTTTTTCTCGTCTCAATTCATTTTTTGTAGTCACAAGTTAAACCTAAATATTTGGGAATATTAAATTATTATTAGCTTCTTGTACAGCAGTAGTTGTTACGCACGCATACGCATGTACCCGTGTGAAAAAGTTTTTTTTTTAGTTAATTACTGGTTTGAACACATGTTTGTGAACATGAAAAAATAATGAGCACGTGTTTTGTTAAATCGGCTCACAATTATATTTTGCTAAAAAACACCTTTCAAAGTTTTATACTTCTCATTTGTGTTATACAAAAAAAAACTACAGAAGTTGCGGGTTAGTCACTTTTCAGTACTTTGGAGGACAATTTCTCCCAATAGGCTGAGATTGGGCAGCTAAAAAAAATACGTGTCAGTTATTTTAGACTACTTTCTAACATTGTTTGTGAGTGGAGGCCTGTGCCCAGCAGTGGGGCGTGTATAGGCTGGGTTATTATATATTACTCTCTAACATATAAAAATAAATCAAATCGGAGCCGGGCAGTTGGGCACCTTTCCTTGTTAGTTGACTCGCATTATTTGAGTAGGTCAGACCATATTCGAAACAGCATCATAATACTTACATTATACCTGGCACTATAATATAACCGTTATATTACTGTAATATAAAAAAAGCTTCTGTTTACGAGAGTCGCAATAATATACTTACAAGGCGGGTAAATATTTGTCGACCCGTTTTTAATCTCGTTCATTTAATTCTTTTGAAGCTAAATTAAAGGAGGAAAATCTTCGTTTTAGCCTAGGTTGGCAATCAGTTCGCCATTTTGAAGGAAAGCAAATAAAGCGATAAATAGCACAAGGAAAAAGTGGATAAAGTATTTTGTAAAAAATGTTTTTTTTACGAATTCGAGCCAGAGACTTATGGGAGGTCGCACACCGTGACATCTTGTAGCGATTCAGTAGCGATGCAATCGCGATACAGTATCGATATGCAGAATCGTGTTTACTACAGCAATGCAGAATCGTGTTTACGTGTGCGAGGGTATACGACCAGCGACAGTATAGCGTCTGTGTCGCGATTGCATCGCTACTGAATCGCTACAAAAATTCGCGGTGTGCGACCTCCCTATTACATGCTATTCCCTTCTTTAAATATTTAGCAAACAAAATTACTTTACTTAATAGCGACTTCAGCCAATGTAATCAACTTTATTTAAAAACACATACTTTTTACTACAAAATTATTTTTTTAGTAATCCTCTTGCTACGAAGCTTTTGAAAATTCTACGGTGCTACGGCGTAGCGGTGCTACGAGAAGGGAATACTTTATACTTTATTTATAATGTTTCCGCTCATGGATCAAGATTCAAACTGAAGCTAAACACACAATAAAAGATTTGACTCACTAGTGTCGGATTTCACCAACTACTTAACCGACGATTAGAGTGTTAACAGTTATCAAAATGTATTATGAACTAACTAACAGTCGATTAACCCCCAGGCGGTCGCCTTGTACAGTCACGAATTTTAATTTGGGACCCACTTTAGGTCCAAAGTCAATCTGACATTCTACAGCAATAAGGTGGAGTTTCCTGTAAGTTACAAATGACTTGGCATCTCTGATGACATTGACAACTTCAAGCAATATTTTTTTGAAATGGGTCCCAAATTAACGTTCGTGAGTGCACAAGGCGACCGCCTGGGGGTTCGAACTCGGTACCTCACAAACGAGTTGTCACCGCAAGCCACTAGGCCACCGACGCTGAGTTTACGCGACATTGACGCGACCAATGAGCTTTTCTATCTTACATTACCTGCACGGTAACCGATGCTCTTACGGTGAGGGAAAACATCGTGAGGAAACCTGCACATTTAGGTGGCAAAATATGTAAACATGATTAAATTGGTTTGGTTCCCCCGTCACAAGGCTTACGGAGGTCAGATGGCAGTCGCTCCACTGTAATAACCAGACTGGCTGAATCTGGATCATGGTCAAGCGTACCCCGACGAAGAATGAAGAGGATGTAGATGGTAAAATTTGTATTAGGTCAGAGTCGTTCAAAAAATGACAATATTTTAATAAAATTAAAATAAATTATAGTAGGTACCAGTAATTTTAACGTTTTATCACACAGTATACTATGTATAGATGACACGTCAGAGTCACCAATGTAGAAGAGAGGAAAAAAAAGAGAGATCTCTCTCCAGGCGGGTGCTGTGCCTGAGGACCGAAGTCCACTCAGATAAGTTGAAAGGTTGTGTACCTATATGCAACTTGACTGGGGAAACTTTGATAGCGCGTTGTAGAACATTTAGTTGCGCTGTTTGTCGCTGGTGGCGCTGCCCGTACATAGTTGCCATAGTTGTCTTCTACTTGCTACGTGTTGTAGCTAGATGTCGCTAGTAGTCGCTACAGTAAGTAAAGTTACAATAATAAAACTGTCAACGTTTTTTTCTATATTTTTGTTTCAATCCAGTGAAAAGCGTTAAGTAAGCGTTATGCATCTAGCATCTTATCTAGGTCCCCTGAATAATTATTGAACCGCAGAAAACAACTCTAGAAATATCTTAAAGAATGTGCGACTGTACGTTGGTATAATAAAAAACCGACATAATTTGTTTTTGTATACTTTTTCACTCAGATTCATAAACGTTCATTAGCGCTAATAACCCATTAGCCTAACCAGCACGCGATCTAAGGCGACATTTATGAACGTTTGGAAAAGGGCATCAATTAACTAGTCTAACGTATCGAGTAAAAAAAAGATACAACACGTCTTCTAAAAAACTTAATAAACCTTTTAAAATAAGTAAACAACAAATGCTTCGCAAAATAAATAAATTGCTCCAGCGAGTAAACCGGCAGAACAATGGCACATAAAAATGCTCACTGTAACGTGAAGATATTTAAGGCTTCGGCACACCAAACGCGTGTCGTGAGCGTCGCGTCGCGTGGCGTGGCGTGGGGTGAGCGACGCGGCACCCGGCACACCGCAGGCGGGCGGCAGCTTCAACGCGTTCCGAACGCGTGCTCGCGTTGCTGACGCCTCGCGGCCGCGTTCGGTACGCGCGTACATCCATCACGCGTTTGTAAAATAATACAACGACTAGTACCCACGCGTTCGCCCCGCCCCGGTGTGAAGCTAAACATGGCGGCCATATTTAATACACCTTCGCGTGCCAGCGCACGCGACGTGCCTGCATTGCGCACGCCACGTGCCGCGCTGCCCGAGTTGACCGCAGTGACTGCGGCGCGTCGCGCGCGCGAAGCAGTTCAATCGCGTGCCCACCGCGGGCACGCGTTACTTTTTGGTGTGCCGGGTTGAATCAGCTTTGTTGTATTACAACACGCGCGGGCCCGCGTTCGAAGCGCATCGCGCCTGGCACGCGTTTGGTGTGCCGGAGCCTTTAGTTTTCATACGTAAAATGGTGAGCCTTATAAATAAAAGTCAAAGGTTACTTATGCGAAACAACCTTTGGCGAACTTCACGGGCAAAATTTATATACAGAATAAAGATACAAACTTTATTATTTGTGGGTATTCACATAATATAAGTTACATTTAAAGCGAGCCTTAATGAAATGTAATTAGGGTACCCAGGATAAAAAAAACTGGTCAAGTGCGAGTCGGACTCGCGCACCGAGGGTCCAGCACTACCCGATTCACTTAGCCGGTTTTATTATTTGTTGATTATAATCATACCAAATTTGACGCTTGTATTAATTACCGTTTTTACTATAGTAGAGCAAATACAATAAAACTTATTTTACTTTTTTTTTGTTAGGAAATCCGCCGTTATACACATATTCTGTAAAAAAAAATATCAACCGGCTATTTATTACGGTACAAAAGATTTTTTAAAGTTAGGACAGACGGACGGACGGACGGACGGACGAGCCGGACAGCGTAGGCGTAGCAATACTAAAGTGAAGCGCTGCAATGGCGGCCGCGTGATTGTGTTGGTATGGCGGCCGATGGGGCGATGGGCTTACTCAAGGGCTTACTATGCTTTAGATGTGTGCGTGCCGCTCGTACGTACAAGCGAACCGGCTTACTATCGGCTAACTATGGGTGCGTCAGTTGCTTAGTGACTTACCATCCGTCAGTTTCATAGATCCATGGTACCGTTTGGCACCCTAAAAATGGTACGGAACCCTAAAAATCTCTTCTAAAAATTCCGGGAATGTAAACAGTAAATTTTATAAGTTTTTAATAATGCCCTCTTGAACTATAATCGTTCCTTATTGACCACGAACGGAACCCTGAAAAGTCACGTGTGTTTAACACAAATGTTACCTAAATTGAAATTGAAAGAGACGAACGCAATTGTTTGCCTAACTCGAACAAAATTTAACTTATTCAAGTTAAATTTAATACGTCTGAAGTTTTAAATTGGACCTGTTAACTGAATTTGATAATTCGTTTCAACTTTAATTTCTTTCACAAGTTCAATGGTTTCGAAAACTTACTCAAACGACGGTGGGTATTATAATTTTAAATTTATAAGATAAATTGTCTTTAGATAAGCTAAATTTGTTAAAACAATGTTGTAAAGAAATACACCGTTACTGGAGTTTAGCCATCTGGTTTTCCTTACAAAGACGAGATACAATAAAAAAAGATAAAAGATATTTATTCAGTAAGTGCTTGTACTTGCAACCATTAACTCTGCGTCTAAGTTTATTTGAAAGCGATGCAAATGTCGTATTTTATGACATTATAAATGTAACTGACACAGATTTATACTGTAACCGTGTGTGTCAAACTTATTTAAAAAAAGATAAAAGATATTTATTCCCGTAAGTAGGCCGCACGGGCACTTTTACACGTCAAAATCTACCAGCGCTTCCCAAGAGGAGACCACTGCTGAGAAGAAGCGCCGCAAGAAACTCAACAGTTAGTCATTTTTTAATAAAAAATATAACAATGTCACTACTTATTCTAGCATTATATAAAACTGTAAAAATAATATTAAATATCTGCGTAGTTTTGCAGGAAAACATGTCAGAATGACTACGAGAAAATTTATATATATATATATATATCACACAAAACAGTTTTGACATGTCTTCCTACATAAACCGTGTCCCCTAGACAAGATACAGCGTTTACATGATTTTTATGAGGTATGTACGAGTAGTAGGTAAGCTATTGAACATTAAACATTAGTTAATTTTCTGGTTTAGGCCAAGCATTTTTGTCCGTTAGATAGTCCTCGACCCTATAGTACGCCTTTGACATCAACGACTTTTTCAAGTAATTTTTAAGTGCTGGAAGGGGTAACTCTAAAACTACGTCGGGTAATTTATTATAAAAATGAATGCATTGACCTACAAATGATTTATATACTTTACGGACACGAAACTTTTTTATGGCAATTTTATTTTTATTCCTAGTATTTATATTATGTATATCAGAATTTTTAACGAAAGAGTCTAGGTTCTTAATAACATACATAATATTTTCATAAATATATTGGGATGCTACTGTTAAAATATTAATTTGTTTAAAAAGTTCTCTTAATGAATCACGGGAATTTAAGTTATATATAGAGCGAATGGCCCTTTTTTGTAACACAAATATAGTTTGTATGTCAGCTGCTTTTACCACCAAATAATTTAATAAAACCATGAAGTAGCTTTTAAACACGACTTCAATTTATTTAAGGAATGGTAAAACTTTTCCATGAAACAACTGGTACCTAGTGCATAAAAATAAAACGTTAAAACAATATTACATCTATATTATGCTAATATTATGAAGTAGTTTGTAAATTTGTTTTTTTTTTGTTTGGATGTAGAGGGTAATCTCCGGAACTACTCATCCGATTTCAAAAATTATTTCACTACCATTTAGAATGGTCTTTCAGGGTGGACATAGGCTAGACAAAATCGCGGGGGGAAAGCTAGAATACAATAAAAAAGTAAAAAGTAAAACCCGACAGTATGATGCATCCTTGTAATGAATGTCTTTCTATCTTCCTTTCTAACTTCTATTAAGACATTTATTAAATTTTTGATCACATCACATACACACATACCTAAACCCTTCACTCATAACCCATCTTCTGGCTTTACGCAGTCGGGTAAAGAAGACGTTACAATTGAAACAAGTCCGCCATGACAACGGAAGCGATCCCGCGGCGGACACGCCGGCGGAAACGGAAATAGAGACAACACCTCGGCCAGCGATGAGGCTCTATTGCCTGAGCTAGTGGATATGAAGGGCAGTATACACGAGTAGGTATTACAAAAGGGGAAATGGCTCTGTTTGTTAGTTATATTTTCACCACAAAACGGTTCAACGGATCGTAATGAAATTTGGGAAGTAAGTAGATAGATTGTATCCTGGGGAAATAGGATACTTTTTGTCTCGGGAATTTGACCAAAGGCAAGGGGGGGAGAGGGGGGGGGGATGGGTTTACAATGCCCACCCTAGAGTGGTCCGGTGCCCATCCCAGGATGTTGGATTACCGATTCGAAATACTAGGGTGCTCACTGACTGTACATTGGGCGTCGACTCATCGGCCATCGCATTTCATGGGGCCAGCCCCCTAGAAAGTAGTCCTAGATACGCCAATGAATTTGACATTTCCAGAGGGAATAGCGAAAACCTAATTTTAAATCTATCATAGATACACTCAACTGAAATAAACAGACCAAGCCTACTAGCCAAGATGAATAACTTAACGATTTTCGGAATTTGACAAGATGTATGGACTTGACATAAGCGGCTGACGCGGCGGATCGCTAGCTCACGTCAATCATACTACTCTGTCAAGAAAGTACCGGGAAAAGATCAATAATACACAAACTGTTTGTTAATCATCCAAATTTATTTTATCACCTTCAAAGTATGCTCCTTCAGAAACGATACACTTACGCCAACGAATAATCCAATCATCAAAACATTTTTTAAACGCTGTTTCCGGAATTGAATTCAGTTCTCGGCGCGAATTCTCCTTTATGTCTTCTACCGATTGAAAACGGGTGCCACGAAGTGGTAATTTGAGTTTAGGAAAAAGAAAGAAGTCGGCAGGAGCCATATCTGGTGAATATGGTGGTTGCTCGATGGTATTTGTTGAGTGTTTGGTCAAAAATTCTTTCACAATGATGGCCTTGTGCGAAGGCGCATTATCGTGGTGCAAAATCCAAGAATTTTCATTCCACAAATCTGGCCTTTTTCGTCGAATTTGCTCTCTTAAATGCCGCATAACGCTCAAATAATATTCTTTATTTACCGTTTGACCTTCCGGCAAGAATTCCGAGTGCACAACACCGCGATAGTCAAAGAAAACAGTCAACATGACTTTGACTTTTGATCGACTTTGGCGTGGTTTCTTCGGTTTCGGTTCAGTTGGAAGGCGCCACTCCGAAGCTTGTTGACTAGTTTGCATGTCAAACTCGTAAACCCACGTCTCGTCACCAGTAACAATGCGTTTCATGAATGTTGGGTCGGAATTGACTCGTTCTAGCATGTCCTCAGCGACTCTCATGCGATTGAGTTTTTGGAGAAAATTCAGGTCTTTTGGGACTAGCCGAGCGGTAACATGTTTCATACCCAAATGATTAGTTAAAATAGTACGGATCGACTCGTGAGATACAGAAAGTTCGGCGGCTATCTCTCTCAAAGTTGAATGAGGATTTTCAGTCACTATTTCCTTCACTTTTGCGATGTTAACTTCAGTTGCAGACGTTGATGGCCTACCAGAGCGAGGCAAATCTTCCATCACATCTCGACCGCTTTTGAACGCTTTGTACCACTCATAAACACGTGTTTATGATAAAGTCGAATCACCGTAAGCCTTCTGTAACATTTTCAGTGACTCCGAACACGAAATTCCATTGGCGATGCAAAATTTAAGACAAACTCTTTGTTCAATGTTTTTGTCCATTATGAAATTCGCAATACACACTAGATATGATATAACTAAAAACAGCACTGTATTTAATATAAATAACAGATGCAACTCAAACTCCGCGCCAAAATAGAAAACAGTTGTGCCAATCTAACAACAACAAAAAAAACAAAAATTTGAATTTGGAACCATAAACAAATCATCCATTCCCGATACTTTGTTGACTGAATGTACTTTTTTATTTATTTATAAAATCGTCAAGTTAGCGTAAGGCGTCTTGGCTAGGGCCCCAGTTTTCGTGGCAGGATAAAAAATGGACGTAAAAAATAACCTTTTACCAGTCAAGCGAGTTTTAATCGATTTCAGTGGTTCGGAAAACGCACGGGTACCGCTATCTTGCTTGTCCTATAGTTTGATAACATTCCTACCCTCTGAATAAAAAGGGCGCATATGCAATTAAGGGTAAAGCAAATTCAAACTTCTAGTTTGATGAATAAGGTTGTCAATGCAATGGGTTTAAAACCGGTTAAGGCTTATTTTGTTGAGTTTTAAAAGGCATGTATGGCATAACTACTGATGTATTGATTTCTTTCACGATGTGAAGTGGACGACTGGATCATTACGGATATTGAAATGTCTACTTTTATTATGATAATGATTTGTTCTAAATACTTGCCCTAGTCCCTAAATATCTTTTTTAATATCTTATGGATTTCAGATCCTACTTACCCAGTAGGTGGCCAGTATGCTGGTTTGTGCGTTTTGGATGTTTTTTTAAGTATTTTATAAGTAACCCTTTCCATTTCTAATACTTGAAAATAGACAGGGAGAGGGCTATCTCTTAACTGACAGATGAATTTACCTGTAGATTGTGAAACAGGCCCTTAATCTCATACTTTTATGGACCACCCTTATGGTAGCTAATAAATAAAAATGTTTGAAATTTGATCCTTAACATTATAAAAGTCATTGAATCGTACTTGTCATTCTACGTATAGTTTTAAGTTTGTTATAACAAGGCACTAAAGTACAAAACGTTTTCTTTTTGGGGTACTGTACAAGTGTACACAGATAGAGCATGTCTTGGATTCTTTGTTCTTAACCCAAAAAAATGCGTTCCAAAGACAAAAAGCTACGGACAGAAATATTAGACATGGACAATATAATTTTTTAGCATTTATGTCCCAACGCTAAATAAACTTCGTATGTTTATAACATCTGTTGCTTTAGTAAGGGCCTAGGAAGCGATTTATATGATGTATCCACGGTCTTATTTTTTTATACCATGTTTCAACACCCTACACAACCTAACTAGGTCACTGAACAATTAAAGGCTTATAACGTATTCATCACTTAACAATATCATTAACGATTTTAACATTATCCAACTCATTCATCTACCAACCGTCACGACGAAAACCGTATCTTAACATTAAAAACTACACAAAAAAATCGAAATCCTGCAGTTTATCTAACACTCGATTAAGCTACTGTTTCGGGCCAGGAAGCGAAGCGTTCGCGTTAAGCGGGCACGTCCGCTCGCGACGTGCGCCCGCCGGCGACTGAACGGGCGGCCCCCGGCCGGTGTGCCGGTTGCCGGGCGGGCCGTCTGAATGGGCACTAATTGACGATCTATTCCTTAGGGATCTAGTGCTTGATAGAGGTGAAAAATGCTGAGATGGCTCCTGATTACGCACAGTTACGAATAAAAAACCGGGCAATAGCAAGGCGGGCCATGCTCAGTGTAGGGTTTCAGCTTCTGCTTCCAAATTCCTTCCAAATTTCAACTTCTGTTACATGTATGGAGTGCCCTAAAAATATTTATTTTTGTTATTTAACTACCAAACTAAGTAGCGGCTTTTCAATTTTTTGTTAAAATGGCGTCTGTCCATGAGGACAATTCTGCCAATGTCAAAGTTTTAGGATACATGTGATCGGTTCTTGAAAATGTTATTAAAACATTTAGAGTGTTATATTCTCCGAGATCAGAGGCAAGAGTGTCGGCCGCCGCTCGCGCTGACCACTCCCCCGAGCTCTTCAACACCACTGATGCACTAAAAAACGCGACAAAATAATCGACACGTGCAGCAACCAACACTCTTGTCACAGAACTCCAAAGTAGCGGCTTATACATGACATCTATACTCCAAATTTCATCAATATACATTATACAAATTGTAGTTTTTGAGTAAAAAATTCCTGTGGCACACGCACGGATAGATAGACGGACGGACGGACGGACATGACGAAATTATGAGGGTTCCATTTTTGCTATTTTGGCTACGGAATCCTAAAACCTATTACTTCATGATATTTTCACCTTATAAGTTCACGAAAAAATATTTCTTTCGCGAACTTATTCAGCCACGAGCACGAGCTTTCCAAGAAACCATACTTAATTATAATTCCCTTGAAGTAAATACTTTTTTGTGTGTAAATCCGTTACCATATTTACGATAAAGTTTGCGATGAAAATAGATTTCCCAGAATATTCGACATTATTTAGATTACAGGATGATGTTGGTAGACACATAAATTGGCATGTTTTCGGTATTATGAAAGTAAAGTAAAGATAAAGATGAATTTATTTGTTAAACATGATTTATTTTTTGCGTAATCAGCACAAGTTAGGGACTATTAAGGGCTTAAGTGAATAAACGGTAACTTTCTCAGTTTCGCAACGAAAATTAACGATACAAATGTATGACTAATTTTCGTTACGAAACTGAGAAAGTTACCGTTTCTTAGCGTCAGTCCCTAACATTCCTGAACTTTCTCAGTTTCGTAACGAAAATTAGTCATGTACATTTGTATCGTTAATTTTCGTTACGAAACTGAGAATGTTACCGTTTCTTAGCGTCAGTCCCTAACATTCCTGAACTTTCTCAGTTTCGTAACGAAAATTAGTCATGTACATTTGTATTGTTAATTTTCGTTACGAAACTGAGAAAGTTACCGTCTCTACACTTGAGCCCTTAACAGTCCTTAACTATGTACACTATTTTTTAATTTCACCCACTTAACATTTGCGTCCATTACATATTTTAAAAGGTAACCTACTCCCCGCTCTGGCATTTCTAACCCCTGAAATGTCCAAGGAAATAAGCATATCAACCATGTTTAAGGTAGTATGAGGGTGTTAAACTAATATCAACGCGTGTCCCTCAAACTGGGCCTTATTCGTCGACGGGAGACCTTTAGGCAAATGGGAATAATATTTATACATACATATAAAGCCGTGGTAGCATAATGGTTTGACCTGCCGACTCTTAAGCAGAGGGTCGTGGGTCCGAACCCGGGCTCGCACCTCTAAGTTTTTCGGAATTTATGTGCGAAATATAATTTGTAAATTCGCCATGAGCTTTTCGGTGAAGGAAAACATCGTGAGGAAACCTGCACACACCTGCAAAGCAATTTGACGGTGTTTGCGAAGTTCCCAATCTGCACTGGGCCCGCGTGGGAACTGTAGCCCAAACCCTCTCGTTGTGAGTGGAGGCCTGTGCCCAGCAGTGGGACGTATATAGGCTGGATTGTTGTTATACATATAAAACTGTAACTGGCTGACGCAATAGACAAAATAATTAAAGTCACCAGTATGCTTGGTTAATCCAAAAATGTTTCTATATTGTTCACAGTTGTATTTAGTTTCGTTTGATTCTAAGTAAACTGTACACTAGTGTACACGTAAGGCAAATAATGAAGTTCCTATTTGTATTTACGCAATGAAAAACTTGATAAGATTCTTGTTGAGAAAAAACGTTCTAAATCACTTCTTTACGGGCAGAAATGGGGAGAAAACCTTGAAACAGACAATCCACATTCTATTTACGAGTAGCAATATAATTAGTATTGTGATGCCAAAAAAGGTCTGGACTCAGCATTTTGCTCCAGTGCGTCAGCGCTGAAGCGTGGTTTTCAGACCCTTCTTCCAAATTTTATATATTTTATATAACTTAAGATCTAATCAATCTAGTTTAGTAGAGTATGTTGCGACCTATACGTATATATGTGTATATGTAATGGATGTATACATTTTTTCTCTCGTACCGTGAAATATGCCAACTTTGCCACCCAGGGTAACTTTACCCAAAATGCAATTCACAAACAAATCTTTCGATGTGGAAAAAACGTGCTGATTTATGGCAACATTAATTACTGTGGTAGAAAATAAATTATATCTGTGGCATCCCTGATGGTCGTATCTGCTTCTAAGTTTAGTCAGTCGCTTGTCACAACTCGTCAAGTGCGGCACGTGTTTTTGCGGGCCA
Source organism: Tortrix viridana (assembly GCA_963241965.1). Lineage (NCBI taxonomy): Eukaryota > Metazoa > Arthropoda > Insecta > Lepidoptera > Tortricidae > Tortrix > Tortrix viridana. The sequence goes on along the minus strand of OY725180.1, from coordinate 14,375,188 downwards.
AAATTTGTCACGAAGTGAGTGTAAATTACACAAAATGGCGAAACACAAGGTAAGTGTATTCCATTGTATGTTTTAAAATACGAATTAGAAAGTATTTTTATTCAAGTTTCAACACTGTAAGCTTTATAAGAAAAAAGTTATGATGATGGGCAATGTTATCTAGTAATGTTCAGACCTCTGAGTGTCAACATTGCCCGCCATCAAAAAAGACTCAGGGTTGTCACATTATTACATTTTAATATTTGGAAAATACTTAGTATTATTAAGTATGTATTCCGTCCTATAATAATTTCTAGCCGACATAAAAAAATAAAGAAGTGTGTGCAAGCAAAGTTAGCAACACAACCTAGTCACTTGTGTGATGGATTAAATGCCAGTCTAAAGCAAAACGGGACAAAATGGGGATTAATGGCAATTAAGGTAAATTTGTGTAAGATTTCCCCTGATATTTATTTTATTTTTATTTATTTTAAAATTGAATTTTGTTACTTTTTTAAACTTTAATAAAAGTTGAACTTTAAACACCTTGTTTTATTCTACATAATAGGTACCTATCTACCTTCTCTTCGTTTCCTCGAAACTCAACAAAACATACAAAGAAAGTAATAAAATGAACAAAACACGATTAATTTAATCATTTTACCCAGATGTGACAACCCTGAACACTTTGTAATCACTCGAGACGGTTTGTATGGAAATGATCAAAAATGCGAAGGTAACATTGCCCACTCCTTTTGTGACGAAAGTATACATGTACTGATTAACGCATTAAATTGAACGCCATCACTGCCCAAATTCTTGTACTGGTCTTTGTTTCAACTGTATAAGACCTGTAGTTACGTGAGAAATGAAGGTGGGCAATGTTGGCAAGAAGTGCAGATAACTTTGCCCGCCTTCAAAATCAATCAAATTTTGGTTAAAAAATTGACATATATTAAATTTTGCATGACGAGTGCATGCAAATGATCATATAGATGCAGCAGACACAAAAATATAGTTGGGCGTCATAGAAAAAACTTGAGATATTAAAGTTTTTTCCAAAAAATCGGGCAAAGTTGGCATATTTCACGGTAGTCATTTTGACATGTTTTCATTCTAAACTACGCAGATATTTTACATTATTTTTATAGTTTTATATAATGCTACAATAAGTAGTATTATTGTCATAAGACTCGTAAGCTTTATTTAAAAAATGACTAACTGTTGAGTTTCTTGCGGCGCTTGTTCTCAGCAGTGGTCTCCTCTTGGGAAGCGCTGGTAAATTTTGACGTGTAAAAGTGCCCGTGCGGCCTACTTACGGGAATAAATATCTTTTATCTTTTTTTAAATAAGTCTGACACACACGGTTACAGTATAAATCTGTTTCAGTTACATTTATAATGTCATAAAATACGACATTTGCAACGCTTTCAAATAAACTTAGACGCAGAGTTAATATGGTTGCAAGAAAAGTACTAAACGCTGAATTATGTAAAGTAACAATGGAAATTCGATAAAACTGCATTTTTCAAGAGCGATAACCGCGTCTGGCCGTTAAGATTTAAGTACCATGATGATTTAAGATCCTAATCGATCTGTCGCCGATATCTCGTGTAAAGTAACCTCGCATAAAATATTAAACCAAACTATTTTATATAAAGAACAGATTTCCATAACCCTGCAACAACGTGGTAACTAAATTTGACAACGTATATTAAATTATCAAGGGCTGGTCGAGTGGCCCCACTTGCAGCGTTCAGTGTAGACAATAATCGTATATCGCGGAAAGTTGCGATTGCAATAAAGAGCAGCCGAGCGGAATGCGCTACAGAGTAACGACTAACGAGCCTTTGAGGTGTGGTCCCACTGGCGGCGATCAGCGTCGACAACGACGCGAAAAGTTGCAATTACCTTAAAGAGCATTTGGCTGAAGTTCGCTACAGAGTAACGCCCTTTGAGGTGTGGCCACTGGCGGCGTTAGGCGTCGACAATAACAGTATACAGGGTGTCCAGGGATAAAGTGCACAAAATTACATGTACGTAGTTGCACCCTTATTCGTTTGTGCACATTATCCCTGGACACCCTGTATAATGAGGTACAGAGTAACGACCAAGAAGCCTAAATACTAACAACTACCAGAGCAAACATTGATGTTAGGATCTTTTAAATCTCGTTCTCAAAGGGAGAAATAAAAAACAAAAACATCTTGCATCTCTTCTTCATTTCAAAGATCATAACCATCAAAGATCATGGTTGCGACTAACGAGACCTTGAGGTGTGGTCCCACTGGCGGCGGTCGGCAAATGTAGAGCATTCTGGGTCCTTGCTCTGGGCGTGCTTGTCGCTCCGCTCCAAGTGCGTTTGCGACTTTTAAGTTAAAATCGCTACCGCTTATACCATCGCTCATGTCCTAGACACTAGCCTAAAGTGCCCCGCCGCAGCCGCGGGCGCTGTGCCAGTAGCTCGGTGCTGCCGGTGCCAAGTCCCGAGTTCGAATCCCGCGCTCGATGTACGGCGTAATTGGACAAAACTGACGCCTGGACAATTTGTTGAGCATCGTTGTAATAATGATGCACCTATCACTCATGAAGGTACCATGTGTAAGAAGTGTTGGAAGTCCGTCTATCAAAGTTAAATGAACAACTCGGTTTATTAACCCCAGACGCGAAAAAGAGGGGTGTTATAAGTTTGACGTGTGTATCTGTGTATCATCTGTCTGTGGCATCGTAGCTCCTAAACGGATGGACCGATTTTGTTTTAGTTTTTTTCAGTTTGTGACAGAAAAAAATTGTAAAAATTAAACCCCCATACATTATTTTTGGTTCATTAATAATTCAGTTATCAGTGCACTTTATCGCGGAACACCCTGTATATTTAATAATAGGCATAATAAGACGTAAACTAAAAACACTTGAGTAACCCCCGACACAAAACAGAGGGGTGTTGTAAATTTAACGTGTGTGTCTGTGTATCTGTCATCGTAGCTCCCAAACGGATGAACCGATTTTAATTTAGTTTTTTTTGTTTGAAAGGTGACTTGAACACTCCCGGTGTTCTTAGCTAAGTTCGGTGAAAATCTGTTAAGCCATTTAAGAGCTACGAGCTCTTAAAGTAGTATTAACCTTTTCATCGCCATCGACGGAAATATCCGTCATGGTTGACAACGCAAAATAAACCTGAGTATGAATGAATTAATGTTGATATCAGCTCTAGTTTTTATTTGACATGGCGTTGAAAAGATTAAACTTGACGCACTTTTGAGTCGTTACATTAAAAACCTGACCCGAATGCGCAAATATACATTTGAATAACCCCAGCAACTCGCCAAACAGGATCTAATGTTCCAGCACCCCCCCTGGACACACGGAGCTGTCTCAACTTGAGTCAGGAGTCACCGCCAACAGTTGCGAGTTACTTCGAGCTCGGCGGATAACGGGCCTTCACAGTTACGTGTTTACACTTGGCCAGATTGTCTGTGCACTTGGCTAACTGAGCATTGGATACTTGGAGGCCTAACAGTTGTACTAGAAAGCCGGTCTTTGTGTTAAAAGTAACTGTAGCACTAAAAGCTAGCGCCTTAAGTTCTAAAATCGCAATTATAAGGGTAAATAGAAAAAAATATGTAATAAGGACTACAAAGCTGTTATATTGCCGATTTGCTGTGTTATTTTATTTGTCGCCCATCATCACTAACTACGTACAGTCAGCGTCAAATATATAGGAGCGGCCAAAATGGCCAAATATATCCTTATTCCTATAGTAATAAAGATGTGTTGCGATATATTTGACCACTCTCTCTGCTCCTATTTGGTGCTGACTACGTAAACGCATCTTGTTGACACAATATCTTCGTTAGCGAACCTCGTTCCATCCAGTTGGTAAATAACATTCCTTATCACGCACTTTGAGTATCACACAATCACCGACAATCTCGGCCTGTCATTACAGTGACGTCACTACGCACGCGCAGCACTAACAGGGATCGGATGTGCAGGCGCTTATTTAGGCACGTAAAGTTTTACGTTTGCCGCTGCTGTTGCACGTTATGGGGCGGACTGTTGAATTTAAAATTGAAATTGAAATAATTTATTTGTTAACAATTTAAAAAAAAACAGTATACAAAAACTAATGGTACAAGTTTATCCGTACACTTAATTTGTGTGTCTGTGTGTTAATTTTTTATTTACTAAATCGATCGACGAATTATCTGTATTATTATACTGGGTGTTTTTTTATTCGTCTTAAACATTTTGGGGGTTAAATCAGTAAGTCATACTGATCAACCTTCACTATGGGACCAACCCCGAAATCGCGAAAAAAAATGACCACCCCATACATTTTGGCTAGTCAGCTGACGATGTTTTGTATGCGAGGGTCAAATTTTTTTTCGCGTTTTCGGGGTTGGTCCCATAGTGGAAGTTGGTCAGTATGACTTAGTGATTTAACCCCCAAAATGTGTAAGACGAATAAAAAAACACCCTGTATACATATTTACTTAGTTAGGTTATTTTTAATATGATTACATGCTTGTTATAAATATTTATACGATTTCACATTCCACAATGACTTAGTAGACACGTAGGGTCGGATATAACATGTTAAGAAGCCGCCTCTTTATTAATTTAGTTTTTATTGAGTTGAGATTAATTGATCTTTAGGTAATCTGTGGTATTTATTTCAGACCATAAGTCGATCCATAATTATTGTGTTAGACAAACAAAATACTTAAGAAAAAACGTTCGTACCACACAAATGCCTAGAACTAAAACAAAACAATACAAAATAATTGCCGGCGCTACAGCCCAGACTAGCCTACTCCCCCCACGCGTGGGTGTACCCAGTGCCCCTGGTATTGGCAGTCCTGGTTGCTGGCAACAACGGCCAGGATGCTATTAGGGCTGCACAAGACATCAAGGAGGCGGCCCTTTTACCAATAATGGCATAGAAGCCATCGGTGCGCGCCTCCACAAGCGTACCGAATACAATATCCCGGCAGCCTGCAGCATCCTACAACCTCCTGTCCTGTGTGACAACTTGACAATAATCGACTAATTCGTATAATCATATCTTATTAGTCAATTACTATATATTTTTATAATTATTTACAGGTAATTTATTTTGACGACCTCAATGTGTTGTATGTTTTATATTTTAGTGGTGTATTTTACAGTCATTCATACGTAGACAAGATAATCTAACGATCTCAGTATGTTTGCGTGTGTTTTTGCCGTGTAATTCCATACTGTATGACTATTGAGAAATAAATGATTATGATTATGTAATTCCCCCGTTCGCAATAACTTAACCGTGCATGAGAATAATTAATTGATTATTGTTCGATACTTTCAATAAAACCCATGCAAATTGTTCCCAATCCTTAATAATATCATAGTTGCGATACATTTGCGAGTTATTTACCACGGTTAGGCAAAGTTGCCACGGTTGACGGTATGTAATCGTCCGAATATCCGATCTCTAATAATTACACAAACTCTCCGTAATTACGGCGAACACGTCTTGATACTTGGATATAGGGGAGCATTTGTTAATAAGTTATGTATTCTTTGATGTTTGTTTAATGAAGGATATTAGGTTACGTCATACGGGATCGCGAATATATCAGTAGCAAGAAGCACTGAAGGGTCACAATTTATTTATTTATTTACAAGTAATGTTTTGGCCTATAAGGAGAAAAATCAGTGCCTCCAGTGAAAAGGGAAATAAGACGAGTTATTCCCTTATCATCCTGAATTAAAGTAAGAACGGCAACTATACAAACAACTGTAGCCATATCGTTAGCCTTGTTCATAAGATGAAAAGTTTACGATTCTCGCAAATATACAGGATGCTTGGTAATGCGATACGGTCCTTTTAGAGAATATAGTAGAGCTTGATTAAAGTAAATAATGTCATATCTTGACCAAACAAGCCTTTTTATTTTTCAAAAAAAAAACTTCCAAGGCGTTTTGTGGAATATTGAATTTTTCATACAAATAATACAATACAAATTCATTTATTTCGGACTATACATACATCCATTTTCCGGGTTAGTAAATACAGAATCTACATTGGTCACTAAGGAAACAAGTAGCAAAAGTATCGCTTTAATGTTGATCTTACTTAAGAACAATCTAGACCCCCTCCCACCCCCATGTAAGAAAATATAAGACTTGTTCAGACCCCCTCCCCCCTAATCGTCTTATGTAATAAAAGAACAGCCCCTAAAATGATTGTTTTACATTACCAATCACCCTGTATGTTTTATACGGAGCCAAGAAAGTTATTCGGACATTATTCACGAGTAGGGTCGCCATACGTCAGGATTTGTCCGGACATGTCAGGATTTTTGACCCTTTGTCCGGATTGCCGCCGGACTTAGCAAGTGTCAGGATTTTTAGGAACGACCTCATAAAAAAATAAATTAGTTTACACAGTTTTAATGAATGAAAGGATACATAAAAGTAGTAAGTAATCAACAAAATCAATAATATTTATTTGAAAACAATTTAAAATAGGATAAATTACAGCTAAAGAGATCTCGATCAATTTGTTTGCTTAAAGCTCTAAGGCGCGTCGTTCAAGCTACGCCAAAACTCTGTTACAAGAAATGTCAGGATTTTTAGGGTGATGATGTCAGGATTTTTATCAGGACATTTAATTTTTCTATATGGCAACCCTGTTCACGAGTGGCTCCAATAACAGCGGTCCATCTCGGCTAGTTGTTTGGAGCGCGCGAGTTCACTTTGTTCTCATATTTACGGCCAAACTTGTTTGAGTAACTTGGTCACAGTATAAATATAGCTAAAGCAGTAAAGAAACTGCGAACAAACGTTCGAAACGTCGCACTCGCACAGACGCACGTCTCAACGAGACCCCTAAGCGGACATGGCAGTGCTGTCAGTGGCGGGTGTCGCGTGGAGACGAATGGTTGAGTGCGTGTGTGAGTGCGACGTTTCTAACGTTTGTTAGTAGTTTCTTTACTGCTTCAGCTATATTTATACTGTGACTTGGTCTTGAGAAAGTATTATTATATCAAACTGCTTTAAAAACAACTAACTAAAAATGAGTAACTGTTGAGTTTCTTGCGGCGCTTCTTCTCAGCAGTGGTCTCCTCTTGGGAAGCGCTGGTAGATTTTGACGTGTAAAAGTGCCCGTGCGGCTTACTTACTGAATAAATATCTTTTATCTTTTTTTTTTAACATCGACATTACCGATCTCGTAGTGGTGCTTGTGAAAGAAGGAGGGGTGAGAGGTTAAGTTCGCTGACAAGGGGGAGGAAGGGGTTATTTATCTGAAAATACAGTGTGCACGGAGTAAAAAATCTAGTTCCGTGTAACAGAATATTGTATTATATGTGACAACTATACACACATTTTTACACATTAATATAAAATTCAACTTCTGTACAACATAATTTCTAGTACCTATTACCATTTACCTAGTATCGTAGGAAACAAATTTTGTGTAGTAGGTATACAAAACCTGTTGCAAGCTAAATGCATATTTTACTCTGTAACTATTAGATAGTAACCACTACAATATCAAAGTTTTCGTGTACTAGAATATTTTAACTAGAATATTTTAGTATTAACAAAAATATGACGTGTTGTCATTAAAATAAAATCTGTTAACAATAGCTGAAATCTGTTTTCCTACACCAGAATCATAACTACAATAAAATCTGGTAAAAATATTGTAGAATATTTTTTTCTCCGTGTAAACTCTATATAAACGACACTGAAGGACTGAGCATTTTTTGATGTTATTGAGAGTTGTCGTTAAATGGAGAGCAGAAAAATCAATATTATTTTACTATTATAAATAACCTAACGAAAGTCTGTGCACTGTCTCGCTCTAACGTTATGGCCCGGTGTGCCAATTTTGTTTGCAGCAGGTATATAGCAGCCGAGGTAAACACGTGCAAGGTAATCACAATAAACAAAATAACGAATTTCTCAGAATTATTTAATTATTTGGTACGTTTGATGCCGAAAGTCGAGGTAAATATGGGCTAGACAATAAATCAACAAAATAATAAACAAAATAACGTACACAGCTGCAGTTCTTGTTAATTTCGGCAACTTAGAAAGTACTGTTTATTGGTGTGATGCTACATAGAGTGTATCATTGTATGGACAACAAGGTAAACCAACCAGGGTCAAGTAATGTCGACGTTTTAGAGAGTGTGTCGTTAAATCGTGTGACGTTAAATGGAGTTTACACTGTAGTATCTTTAGTGACCGTAGCACTGTCAAAACCTGCCGAGTCTAGTCAGCGAAAGAAATACATAGAACTATAGGAGCCATATTTCTGTTCCCTCATTGACTTAGCAGGGTTGACAGTTTATTATACATCTTCAGGTTACGGTAGTTTATAAATTAATCATTCTCGGCACAAAATAAAAGTTTTAACTCCTGAAGCACTGTTTTATTTAGTGAAATCTGTAAGCATAAGTAGAATGAGCGTTAAGGTTAATATGTGACGTTCTCAATATAAAGGGACCTTATGGAGGAAGGCAGTTACGCTCTTCTTATTCTTGTAACTATACGAATACTATGGTAACCTTTTTAAAAACGGCGTAACCGCCTGCCTCCATAAGGTCCCTTTATATTGAGAACGTCGCATATTTTGCTATAAAGCCAAATGGCCGGAGCAAACTTCCCGGCATTGTTAAAAGTTGGACCTTCGTTACCGGAGCAAACAGGCCCGTCCTCACCGCAAGTTGCCTGCTTGTCGGTGTTCTACAGACTGTACTTCGGGGAGTGTGCACAGGAGCTCCACGAGCTAATACCGCCATCTCCTTTCTACCATCGGACTTCCAGGCGCACCGCGGGATGCCATCCGTACCTGGTTCAAATTCCGCCTTTTCGAACGAAGCGCTTTGCATCATCTTTCATAATGCGTACTGCAATGGAGTGGAATGCGCTTCCGGCGTCTGTATTTCAGAGTGCATACAATCTGAACCTATTTAAAGCTAGGGTGAATAGGCATCTTCTGGGTGAGCTCGCTACATCGTAGACTGAATCTTCGTCCTCCAAGGGCGGGAGTTGGTCAAGAGCAAACCCATTATCAATAAAAAAAAAAAAAAAAAAGGTATGGTAAATTAGTTTACTTACAGCAATAAACTTTTTTCTTTCGCTGTAAATATACTGGGTGTTTTTTTATTCGTCTTAAACATTTTGGGGGTTAAATCAGTAAGTCATACTGACCAACTTTCACTATGGGACCAATCCCGAAATCGCGAAAAAAAATTTGACCCTCCCATACAAAACATCGTCAGCTGACTAGCCAAAATATATGGGATGGTCAATTTTTTTTTCGCGATTTCGGGGTTGGTCCCATAGTGAAAGTTGATCAGTATGACTTACTGATTTAACCCCCAAAATGTTTAAGACGAATAAAAAAACACTCAGTATATAGGATTGTCGTGAGCTAAGGATCGGTCGCGTCAGCCGCTTAGGTATGTCAATTCCATACATTTTGTCAATTTTAGAAATGATTGATTGATTATTCAATTACTTTTTCTTCTGTCTTTCTATAACATTTTGACAGAATTCTGCATTAGGAATAGCTAAGTACAATTTGATACAAAGTTAAGTTTTACTCATTATTGCAATGGGATAAACAATACTTGACTGTACAAAAGTAATCATCTTCTCACGGACTGTACCATAATTAGATTTTTTCACGTTGCAAACAAAGCCTTAATTTCAGTGATTAAAAACTTCATTAACGTGGCACCCCGTTGAATTAAGGCTCGCTGCACACCGAGCTAAGGGTGGCGGCACACTGGCTTAGCAATTAGAGCGCAATCTCGACAATTGGTCCTTAACGAGCTCCACGGCAACAGGGAGGGTTAAATACCTAGTGGATTTTACTTGGTAATAAACTGTTACTTATTGCACTGGGGCTAGATTTTATGTTGGTCTTGGATAAAGCTAACGTTCGATTTTCTACTCGTGTACTTTACAAAGTACATAATGCCTTGATTTAATAAATTGAATAGTGTTTCGATTATAACTAAACTTATTTGACGTTTGATCCTCAATTCAGCTATTCTTTGTCTAGCTACTGGTGAAAATTGAGCAAAAAATACATAAAAATACATAAAAATCGTTAATCGGTGTGATCGCGCTCTAGATGCAGAACCGCCACTTTCTGAATCCGCCATCTTACCCCTCCCCTCCGCCCTCTTACACCTCCATTTCCGAACATCCTGCGAGACACTTTTTCCTACGTGCATTCAGTCGACATAATGTGCATTAATGTGTAATGGTGCGATAATGTACTGGAGGCGACAATTTTGAACACAGAAATGTGTATTTGTCTTGAATTACAAACAAATAGTAAAAGATTATTGGCGAATTTTGAAGGATGTTAGATAAAACTGCCTTCAGATGACAAAGACATAAATCCTAATATTATAAAGAGGAATGATTTGTTTGTCTGTAATCGATAAACTCTGAAACTACTAAACCAATTAACAACTCTTTAGCTATGTCCACACCTTTGCGCTTTCATGTTCAACTTGCGCTTTCAACTTTCAGAACGTCTTGCGTCAAGCGCATTCAATACGAGGGTGACACTGAAACTTCAATAAAATCCAATCTTTTGACTTTATCTTCCGCCATTTTATTTGCAAAATGTTGCACGTCAACCCAACGGTGACGGATCAGCGTGCGCTACGGGGATGCGCTGATATCAAACCACTTTGAGCGCATTCGTTATTGCATGCGCTGTGGTTGCAGAGACATGCGTCAAGCAAAGCGCAAGTTGAACATGAAAGCGCACAGGTGTAGACATAGCTTTTCACGATAATAAAGCTTCCGTTTCCGAAACTAAGCGAGAGCGGTTCACTAGGTAGACAATATTGAAAATCGAAGTTAAGTCACGTAAGTCCCATTCCCGTCCCTTTTTCTCGATTTATTTACGAATGACGAGTAAAAGGGATGGGGCATCCAGTTTTGAATTTAGTGCTCCGTAGGTACTGCCATCCAGAACCTGATCACCGTCGCCTATGGGCTGGCCGGCCGCAGCGAAACCAGGGGCACATCCAACTCGCTTCAATTCTGTGACCCGACCCAACCCTTAGGCTGCCTTTCCATATAAACGAAGACGAGCGGAGCGGAGAGGAGCTGTGTGGGAATCGACCAATCACATTGGTTGTATTCCACACTTCGTCTCCGCTCCGCTTCAATGGAAACAGTCAAGCGGAGAGGACTGTATCAAATTTGTATAGTACGCCACTCATCCCCGCTCGTCTCTGCTCAGTGGAATCACATACCTCTTTTCACAGCTCCGCTCCTCTCCGCTCCGCTCGTCTCCGCTTCTATGGAAAGGCAGCCTTAGTGCTAATACACCTAAGCTACTTTTTGTGGAGCAACATTATGATACATGATTACTAGGTAATAAAAAATTGAAAAATGTCATACGAGAAGGACAATATGCCTTAAAATGGTTTGAGTTGTGGGTGCAAAAATCTTTTCTTTGTGTTTTGTACACTTACGAGATGTTAAAGTCTCGTCCCGTGGATATTAAATATGCCCTTACCTGTAACAAAAAGTAATAATGAAATGTTGACACCAAATAGGGAACGAGATGAAAATCCTTGTAAATAATCTTACGAGATACAATCTCGCTTCGGTAATATTTCTGATGAGTTTTTTTGTATTTCGGCAAATATTAATTTGAGCTAAAACATCGAAATATATTGAAGGAGATATATGTTTTATAGCTAAATAAAATAAGTATAAGTAAAATGTATTTTTTATATGTTGACTTTCAGTTCCCCGATATCTCGGCTTCTTCTTCTTCGACTTCTCTTTCAAAAAAAGTGGTAAACATTTCGTTACGTAATAGGCAATAGACCGGGCATCACACAAATAAGAACAGATGGCGTTCTTCGCCGACTTGTCAAAAAAGTTAAGTGTGTGCGTGTGTGTGCTTATTATAACTTGACGCTTAAACAGCTGGACGGATTTGGATGAAATTCGGCACACATCTAGTCCTTATTCTGGATTGACACAGGATAACTTTAATCCCGGATTATTTTTAATTCCCGCATGAAAACCTGTAAACGAGTTGTACTCGAACGGAGTCGCAAGCAAAAGTAGCTCATATTACTCTGACTATATGATACCAATTCGTCGCTCCATTTTAACAAGTGACTCAGAAAACCCAAACATATATATAATATATAAGGGATGTTAACTGACCCACGTCACTGCACCGCTAATGCACTTTCAACGCAAACAGCGAGCTAATGGCAACGATTACACTGTCCACGATAACTAATTGCCGTGAAACACAATAACTTGCAAAATGGACACGTCGTCACAGTATAAATATAGCTAAAGCAGTAAAGAAACGTCGCACTCACACAGACGCACGTTTCAACGAGACCCCTAAGCGGACATGGCAGTGCTTACAATGGCGGGTGTCGCGTGGAGACGAATGGTTTCGCTTTGTATTTTATTCTTCTCCAGTTCGTCGCCGTTATCTTCAAAGCGATAGCAAACTTATTTGGGTAGTGAAACACATGTTGACTCCACATATAAGCTAAACAGCACCACATGCAGCCGCGGTTAGCCTGCATGCGCAATTAAGAAAGCCTGTTTACCTCTGCTCGTTACTGGGGAACTTAAGAATGATAACCGCCATGTTCAAACTCAAGCGGGGCTCCTAATGAGGCGCGCACTTAAAGCTAGGCACACAGCCAGCGAGACGCGGGCGGGGAGCGAGCGACCACAAAATGAGAGCGACACACAATCGTTTATTTCGCTACTAGCGACCCGCCCCGCTTCGCTCCGGGTATTATATACATAAACCTTCCGTGAAAAATTATCTAACTGATGGTGAAAACCGCATTAAAATCCGTCTCGTAGTTGGAAAGATCTAAGCGTACATACAAAGGGACAGACGGCGGTAAGCGACTTTGTTTTATACTGTAGTGAAGAGCTCGCTTCAGCCGTAGCATTTTTTTTATTGGTCGCAAATCTAACCCACCTAACCTATGTAATAACTAGGAAATCTATCCGTGTAGCCTATGATATATGTTTTTTTTATTTTATTTTTCAAAAAAGGTACCTACATGCGTTATCATATAAATAAATGCTCGCCAAACTGTTACCCAGTTTGTTGGCGAGTGAAGCGCTCAAACACAAGCTAATCATGGGCGATTCTTCGGCGTTTTAACCGCCGTCATTGTCGTCTTCGCATATATTGACGAAAATAACGATTACTATCAACAATTTCCGATGTATATAGAAGAAGCACCGGGAGTAGTTCTCATTGCATTCAAAATTAAAATAAACTTGTTAGTTTTATTTGGAATAATATGCGAAGACGACAATGACGGCGGTTAAAACGCCGAAGAATCGCCCTCATGCACCTGGGCAAAGTAGGTACAACTCCTAACAACAATGAAATTGCATCTTACACCTTACAGTAATATTTTAGAAAATATAATTATAATAACATTTGTCAAACGTAATTTTGGTCAAATGACAGGACTTCTAATAACGCAGGAGAGTGATTGGAGCGCTTCTAATAGAATGTACTGGTTATTTGAAAACTGGTATATGTATATCTGCCCCATGCAGCCACATACAGAGGGCGCCAAAATCATGTGATTGAAAATAACTTATATATTCTAGGTGAGCAGGGGACAGGTGCCAATATAGTTATTTTAAATTTAAATAAAAAAAAGGATATTTAGGTCCGTCTTAGGCTATTCTACCTAACTATTTATCAATAATATAATATGTAAATACATTACAATTTACTCCAATGCTCTCTACCAATGTCAAACACGTCTTGATACTTAATATACTTATATCAAAGATTTACGGTGTATAATATACTGCGTATCAGCTCAGCCCAGACCGGGTCGTAAGTAATTGACAAATATTGACTCCCAATACAAAGCTTTAGTCCCCGATCGGCATTTATTTACAAGTACTTATTTGAACAAAATCTTTTGTCCATCGAGTATTTACAATACCTACGTTTGTTTTCGTTCTCAGCTATTTATATTTCTGTATCAAATTCTATATTCCTGCGGCAAGACAAACACACACACAAGCCACCAGCGCCTAATTCCAAAACGTGACAACGACCGATGATAATGTTGATAAATGACAATTGACAACATTTCATATCGCATATCGGTGACGTCATTCTTCCTTGCACATATTCCCTACCCTAATATTTACTGAACTACTGTAGATGAAAAAAAAACTAAAATAATTTCCAAAATCCTGACCCTTAATTACCCAAACAGTTTTGGATTTTGCATCAGTTGCAATTTTGAAACGTTGTCAATTCATTTGACGACGCGGTTAGCCTAGTTGGTAGTGAGCCTACGAAGCTAGCGGTCCCGGGTTCAAATCTCGGTATGGGCAAATATTTGTGTGATGAGCGCGAGTATTTGTTCCTGAGTCATGGATGTTTTCTATATATTTAAGTATGTATTTATCTATATAAGTAAGTATATCGTTGCCTGGTACCCATAGTACAAGCCTAGAGCTTAGTTTTGGGACTAGGTCAATTTGTGTGAGATTGTCCCTGATATTTATTATTATTATATTAACGTCAAAAATATATTGTCAAACTGACGTTTTTCTCGCAGACAATGCGTACATTATTTAAGCTTCTTGCACACCAAGGAAGTACAAGGCTAGTCATCGAGGTAGACTAGTGCGTTCACCTGGCGATCGATGCGTCCCGCCGGCGGCGGCCAGACTCAAGTGGGCACCGTTTAAAACTATCTGTCTGTGTATGCGGAAACGAACTCTATATATTACGGAAGTTTGTACTTTTTCAGACTCGTCTAGACGTTCCGTTACAACGGAGAAATGTTTTATGTCCTTATTTGAAATGTTGATTAAGTGAAGCAAAAGCCAAATTTGCTGTAGAATGAACGGAGGGAATGGAGTTTTGATTTACTTTTGAGATGCTGTCTAGTTTTTATTTTAAAATATTTCGGAATAGACTATACACTTTATTTTTTCCTTCTAGTGAACACTTTTGGTTATTGGGTCACACCTAACATTGGATCTACACCTAAAATTAGGTCGTTCTACTTTTCTATCGGCAAGGCTTACAAATCAACATTTAACTCTTATATAACAGGCTACAAAATGATTAGTAATGTGTTCTAAATATTGGTTAGTAACCATTGTAGTGATGGACTATTGCACGATGTAAAACTTAATTGATAATCAATACTTTTTGATCAAATTGTACCCCTCCGTCACTATAATAGTACTAATTTGGGGGAAATTAGTACTATTTACCCCTCCGTCATGATTTTTGGGTTAATTTCAACCGCCGTCATTAGTGTCACCAAATATATTGACGAAATCAGTGACACAACAGCAACTTCTGATGCTGATAGAAACTAAATCCACTACATCCACTAATGACGGCGGTTGAAACGCTCTGAAATTCACCTTTATATTTATATTTTGCGCAAGTTAAATCATGTGAAGTACCTACGAGGTGATAACATAATGTTGTTGTTTATGGTAGATTAGGAATACCTTGATAGTGTAATGTATGTGTTTGTTGATATAATTATAACTTCATATGTTACTGGGGACAACTCATTGTCGATAGAAAAGTAGAACGACACAAATATCAAGTTACGGTGGTACGTGGGTATCCTTGTCGAACGTTTCTCCTTAGCAACATTACATAATATAATAATATCACTGACCAATCAACTGAAACACTTATAGATAACATTTAATGACTGGAGAATCACTCATGACATAACATCCGCTATTAACACCCAACGCAGAAACCAATCCAATATCTTTTTCAGAAAGCTTTACCAAGCGAAACAAAAACGTCGAGCTATCAACGGCAACATGGGTTATATTCGCTTGCAACGGGCAAGAGTATTAACATCGAGTGCAGGCGTGCGTGTGCGCTCGATATTAAGCTTTATCGAAATTAATGAGATATCGAACATTCGAGATCGCCGTGTTTCATTTTCATATTCGAGATTCCATATTTCCTGAATTTCATGCGACGTAAACCACTGTAGCATAATCATTGTGAACGCGAAAATATCTTTGTACAGTCGAGGACAGAAAGATGTTTACACTTTTTCACCTTATTCCATTGTAATAAGGTCCAAAAGTGTATACATCTTTCTGTCCTCGGCTGTACAAAAACAAACTTTCAATTAAAATAAAATCCCATTAAAATCAGTTCATTCCCTTATAAGCTACGAAGCCACAGACAGACATAGGCACCAAACTTATAACAACCCCTCTTTTAGATTGGGGGGTTAAATAATAAAAATCAAGTTTGCCTGCTTTTGACATGATTTAGTCTTCATATTTAACCATTTCAATGTCAATGTTTCCAAACGTTTAAATCCTAAATAATAACTAATTAGAGTGGAACAACATCACATTAGGTCGCCTCAATCTCTTATTTAACATAAAACAACCATTTCACACAATTTATTGTTCATTTTACCAAAGCTGAAAATTATAATAAATTTGCGAATAAGGCCAGATTTTACCAACACCCGGATAAGTATAAACGTCAATTAAAGTCGTCTTCTTTTTTTCTGTCATATGAAAGATAACGTAATGTAGTTAAATGCTTCCTTCAGAGCTCATCACTCTTAAATTGCTAAATAGATTTTCATCAAACCAAGCTAAGAACACTAGATTAAGTCACCTTTCTAACAAATCAAAATCGGCCCATCCGTTTAGGAGCTACCGTGCCACAGACAGGTACACAGATACACACGTCAGACTTATAACACCCCTCTTTTTGGATTGGGGGTTAAAAAAGATAGAGCTATAATTTATCTGTCAGATAGGTGTTACCAGGTGGTAAAATCAGCCTTTAATAACACAAATCGATTAATGTTAATCGACATCCATACATTCATCCATTCGAGTTATTTCGAGCACATATTATATTCATATTATTCATATTAATATTTATAACCCACTGCAACGCAAGGCAGGCATAACAATATGATAACGTGATGTTACAGATACAAATAATTTACAAACAGTATTTATAAATACATACCATACATAACGGTTCTCTTTATTAAATTATTCCAAAAAACACCATGGTTCTAGCTAAAAGCAAGTTTCGAAATGGCGTATTAATTAATATTTCCGAACCTAATGCCGATTACTGACGATATTCGGGTGAATTTCAAAAAAAAAAAACGTAGTTAAGGACTATTAACGCCTTAATTAAAAATCCGTTAATTTTTCTTTGTGTAACAAGTCAACCATGTGGTTTGTAAGACAAATGTTCGTTACTCACAGGTAAATGTTAGCGGTTTTTTAATTAAGCCATTAACTTATTTTTTTAATTTACCCATATACATTTATAATCATAAAAAATATGGTAAAAAACGGACTCCCGCGCGGGCTGCTCAGTTGCTAACTTATAAAAAGTTTAATTACACAGTTACTATAATTCCCGCTTACTCCTACAACCAGGTTTTTTAATTACTGTTCTACTAAAGCTAAGCCAAGCCGACGTTCCCGGCTAATAGGGGTTAAAGGAACGATGATTAACGATTTAATAAATTCGCAGCCCGTCTTATAAATCACTTGCTGGGAGTAAATACAAGGGAAACACACGGGGGTAAAGTGCGGACGCGAACGCTCAAGACAGGAACTGCTTAAGCGTTTCCTCATCCGCGTAGAGGTTTGTCGTGTAATTCTAACATATATTTCCTAAAGAACCTATTTAAATAACATGACACAACATATTTAAAAGGGTATTTCATCACTTTATCGAAACACCTTTCATCGATCATTTCATCGAATTTCATTTCATCGAAAGCTAATTTCTGCTGTATTCTTATTGTTTTTAGGTTACCTTAAGCATGGGTTACGTAGGTTAAGTAGGTTAGGTTAGACCTGACACCACCAAAAAATTATAACTCCTGTACGTGGAAATTACCTTCCGATGAAATGAAATTCGATGAAATGATACGTTCGATGAAAGGAGTTTCGATAAAGTGATAGCTACCGATTTAAAAGGAGTCTATAACTTCCAATTGACACGCCAATAGCTATTCACTAGATTGCACCCTCAACATGATAACGAGGACCCTATTTTCAGAACTGTTAACTCTAAAATGGGCCCAAACATTTTTTTATTAAATAAATGTCCGAATCTGTTTGGAAGCTACGACGCCACAGACATATCCACAAACACGTTAAACTTATAACACTCTTTTATTTTCGGCGGGAGTTACAAAAGTAACTGTATAAAAGCTTTTTTAATTAACTAAGGGCCGTATTAATAAACTTATCTTAACTGAGGTGCTCGTCTCAAGATGTGTCAAAAATGACAGTATTCTATAGCTTGACAATCATTTTGATCTCTGTCAAGATCTCTTTTGACCGCCGTAGTCTGATATATAAGACACCACGCCATAGCTAATGTCAACCGTACCCAAATACACTTGGGTCTATTTTACGCTGTCAACCATGACGGCTATAGCCGTCAATGGCGTTCGTAAGGTTAATACCACTTTCAAAGTACAAAAGTTGCCTAAATACTTCATGTTACCTCCACTCCACTTCAAGCTGTTTACTTTCCATGCTGTAATTGGATGTGCTGTTTAATAAAGAGTAATTGTGTTGCATTGTACCCGCTGTAATAAAATAAACGTCCATATAAAGACAACGCCATAAATTAAACATATGTGACGTTCTCAATATAAAGGGACCTTATGGAGGAAGGCAGTTAAGCTCTTCTTATTCTTGTAAAGTAACTATACGAATACTATGGTAACAGTTCTAAAAACGGCGTAACCGCCTGCCTCCATAAGTTTCCTTTATATTGAGAACGTCACGTATGCGTGCCCGCTACGACAACATCTCCGTATGCTCCGTGTTTCCTTTAACCCCTGCAGTGCCCAGCTCGATGAGTTTCATTGAGATTTAACTCAATCTCGAGTCATTGGCACCGAAGTTATAAGCCGTAAGGAAAACAAAGAAAACCGCAAGGAGATAATACCTACGGAAACATTTACTTTAAGTCGCGCAACAAATTACACGTGGCCCGATGTATCTCCTGAGGGAGGTTAGGGAGCGGATAATTCAAGGTAAATATACTTATTGTGCAGAATACACGAGGAAAGCTCGCTATAGGTCTAAAGAAAAAAAAAGAAAGCCTCATAAGATTACCCACGTGACTGTCTGTCGTTTTGTCATAGTCCTGAATAACAAAACAAGTATGTAACGAAATCCCGATGCGCCAAAGTTCACATAATAATTTGTAATCCGAATGTATCGTTATTCATAATCATCGCAAGTCCTAAAGCATTTTTAACTGAAACCGTTGTTGTTTCAGGATTTTTATAATATCTAACTATGATAAATAAGGTTAGGTTAGGTTTTTATTTGAAAAAATCCTAAAATCGGAACAATTTCAGTGAAATTCACTTTAGGACTTGCGATGCGATATGTGAGTGCGACGTTTCGAACGTTTGTTCGTAGTTTCTTTACTGCTTTAGCTATATTTACACTGTGTCCACAATGAAGTACACGTGTAGGTAACTAAACTAACTGCTAAAATGTAGTGCATACGACCATAACGCGCAGTTCTTATCTGTATACACACAACGTTTACTGCGCATCGCCACTTCAGTATCCACTTTACTAATAACAGTAATAACGCATAAAATACTAACACTGACGATTTTAACAAAGAAATTCATCGCAAAAGAAACTTACGTTTGCGTAAAGCGCGATAAATACGGTAGGTACGATTCGTCGCTTCGATCGATCGTCAAGAAAATCGTACGATATTACCACACACGTAAAACCTGTCGTTAGAATTTTTAACGTAAATAAATTTTAACGTTACGAAAAATTGCTCCATGTAGGGGCTAAGTAAGCCCGATTTACATCGTGAACAAAACAAAATGAAACGCGAAAGAATATTATATTTTAGAGACTGCATTATCCTTCGTCGCGGGTACAGTTGTTAACATACTGTAAGAATATGTAGGTCGAAGGTCATGGACATATAATTACGGTTGTTTATTGTCATGTAAATTATGAGTTTCGTCAACTGCAAAAGTATAAAAATAAACCAAGTTCTCATGTGCCACCAATAGTAGTAATATTTAAATACATACATACAAAAAACATAACCCTCCTTCGGGCAGTCGGGTAAAAAGGTGCCAAGTTTGACACTAGATTGTTGACAGTCAAACCAAATTTTACTTGGCATAGTACAGCTATGATGATTCCCTACAAAAACATAAATGATAAAGATAAGCCGAGGCTCATCTGCCATGAAAAGTAATCCTACTTATTAAACAAGAAACATTTATATACTACTATAACTTTAATTAACTTTATTGAAATGATACTATGATTATATTGACTTAAGCTCAGCAAAATATTTGCACGCCCGCATGCAGGCTGAATAGGTAGGTACACTGTGAACATTATTTTGTAACACCTTAATTTACCGTATTCTGGCAAATGAATTTATTTGATTTGATTGATTTGATATATATATGTACTCACGTTCTCGAGAACGGCTCTAACGATTTCGATGAAATTTGCTGTTTATGGGGGCGAGAAATCGATCTAGCTAGGTCTCATATCTGGGGAAATTCGTTTTTTGAATATACTGATCGTTAGAGCGTTGGAATACTACGCAAAGACTCCGGGTTCGAACCCCAGCTATATGGATCGCTTTTTTTTGTGTAGAAAATCGATGAAAATTCGGTTTCGACCCGACCTACGACGTTCGGTCTCCCAGGTACTGGTATTATAAAGTGCTCAGTTCGGCAATTGTGTCAATAACACCATAGTATAGCTATAATTAATTTCTCGCCGTCTGTCCATCTGCGCAGACGAAGGCTGCAGGAAATTGCATTGTCACGGTGGCTGCGCCAAGCAGCACGCATCGCTGCGCGTACTTGATACTAGGACGGTGATTGCAATGACGGATTGTGCCAATAACCCTTCTCTCTCTTCTTATTTAAGAGCTATGTTCATGTCGGTGTAGCTCAAAGCAAGCCCTCCATTTTGTTCGATCCCAGGCCGCCTCTTTTGATGTTTTGATACGACATGACGTTTACATTCTTTTTAATTTGTTCGATATAGTTTATTCTTGGTCTTCCTCTTTCATGCCTCCCTTCTATCTTCCCTTCAATTATATTTCTTAGAAAGTTGTCATGTCGTATGAGGTGACCTATCATTTTCCCTCTTCTATTCTCTATGTTGTCCATTAATGTATCTTCTCTTCCACTCCTTCCAGTACCTCCGTGTTTGTTACTCTCTCGGTCCAGCAGATCCTCTCCATCCTCCTCCAACACCACATCTCAAAGGCCTCTAACATATCTCTATCCTTTTGGGTCATACTCCACGTTTCGCAACTGTACAGTGCTATGCATATCCGTTTGTGTGGAGTCCATACAAACGTTTTGATAATTTTCTTTTTGGTAGATTTGGATATCTTTGAAGTTAATATATGTTTTTTGTTATGGAATGCTTGCTTGGCCATTGCTATTCTGGATTTAATGTCAGGCGTGCACCTGGAGTCTGCGGTGATAAGGCTTCCTAAATATTTGAAAGATTTGATATTTTCTACTTTTATGCCATTTAATGTGATTAGTGTGATAAATTGATTTGCCGTTTTCGATGTTACTAAAATTTTGGTTTTATTTACATTAGTTTTAAGTGAAAATTCATTAAAAAATGTATCCATTGTGTTTAATAATATCTCTAAATCCTTGTGTGACTCTGCTATTGCTGCTATATCATCGGCGAACCTTATAAATTTTATGTTATGTCCATTAAACTTGACACCTACGTCTGTTTGTTCGTTAATTTTAGTAATGACTGACTCTATGAAAATGTATAATTAAAGTTGCAGCGTCTTATTCTATTGCTATAGCAAAGAAAGTGACAGCAGCAACTTTAATCAAACATAAAATTGACGTCTCTGAGTGCGGCCGTTCAGTGATATCTGTACTTTACAAAATGTCAGTTAGGAGGTAGGTAATTACACTTCGTCGTCGATATGTGATTCCTTCGACTGTAAAACTCATAACCATTTTAGTTTCGCAGTCAGGTAATAAAATAATATAGCAACTGGAGGCTATTCTTCAAATTACTAATCCTATTAGGTACTAATTGATTCTTCGAATCAGCCCGAAAGCCTTCGAAGCCCGAATCAGACTAAAGCAATCGATTTAATTCAATACTGTAAAGTATAATTAAACTTGAATATTGTTTGATGAACGAACCCGATTGTTACAAAACGGCTCAAGAAATTGAGACCTTATTCAATTAGAAATACGATCACTTGGGGATAGAAGGGTAGCCAGTGTAAACGAAAATTCAAAATGGCTGTCCTTTTTGGCAGCAACGGATTATTTATTCATCAAAGTGACTCATGAATTCGCAACAGTTTGTGTTTACATCATGATACGATGATGTTCTCTTCGCATCACAGTACCTATAGGTATATTGAGAATGAGTTACTTTAAAAACTTCATTAAAAAAAAAAAAACAAAAACCTCAAGACGGTTTAATAAAAATAAATAAATATCAGTGTATAATTCACAAATTGATCTAGTCTCAAACTAAGCTTTCTAGTCTTGTACTGTGGGTACTAAACAACGGTAAACGTACTTATATAGAGAAATACATACTTAAATACTTAGAAGACAAACATGTCTCGGGAACAAATCGCGCTCATCACACAAATATCTGCCCAGTGCCCATAGCGGGATTTGAACCCGGGACCGCTAGCTTCGTAGGCAGGGTTACTACCAACTACTCCTACTAGGCTTACCGCGTCGTCGTCGTATGAAAGTTTTGTAAACTAAGCATGAAGATGACAACTTATTAGTTAACTCATGCACCAATAGATGGCGCTACGGTCTATGATAGATAATAACCCAACATTATAAACAGATAAGATTAAAGATAAACATTGTATTTATTTGTATTAGATAGCGATTTTTTTATGATCGGCTTTTCCGGGAGTTCGTTTAAGCATACAACATAATTATTGTTATCAGATTAACAAATATCTCAGCGTTTGCTTTAGGAAATATTAAATTAAATAAAACAATAACAAAAAGCAAGCTTTTAAAAGCGGCCCCCTTTTAGTTTAAACTAAACTAAAAGGGGGCCGCTTTTACTATAAATTATTAATGTTTATAAAGAGAAATAAAACTTTTCCCCACCAACGTATTTTTTTTTTCTTCAAAAACGGTCCCATTTTTTTCAGCTGTCCAGAGTATCCCGCTATAAATAATTAGGTATACGATTTACTAATCTATTAAAATAATATTAAAATTTGACTACAAAATGCAATAAAAAGTGCATTATCCACAATGACAACAAGAATTCGTCATAATAACTGGATGATATAACGTCATTCATTATGACACTGATAACACGCGTATAAAGCGTACCATTATTTGATCATCATGTTCCGTATTCTACACAGACGATTGTACGACTTACGTGTGTGACGTCACGGTTTAATGTCGATAAGCAAAACAATAACAGACGTGTTAATCATATGTAAACCGAATTGAATGGTGTTATTAAACAAAATGGCGTTTATTGCAGCGTCAGACTGATTATAACAATTCGGGGTGACGAAGGTATTGAAATGTTGAATAATACTGGGCCTTTATTAAAAGCGAAACGGGAACGCGAGGTTGTAATGTGTTACAAGACTTAGAGCACACATTTGTATATGCAGTATAATCATTTCTACAATTTATTTACTTATCTACAATTTATTCTAGCATTTTCCATCCAAACTTTCACATTTGGGTAAATTTTCGGGCGTTTCTACCGCCGTCATTAGTGTCTTCAAATTGACGAAATCAATAACACCTACCAGCAACTTCTGATGTGAACAGAAACAAAACAGGGGAAGTTTCTATCAGCATCAGATATTGCTGTAGTTCATTGATTTCGTTAATATATTGAAGACACTAATGACGGCGGTTGAAACGCTTGGAAATTTACCCCTTTCATAATATTACTAGTAGGATTTGTCTATTTGTTTGTGTTTCGTTTGCCTGTTAACGCCTAAAAAGCTCCAAGCGAAAGTCCCATTTCAATAAGTGTTCTTTAATGTTCCATGAAAATCGGTTAGGCCAAAGGAATCACAAGTTATTAGCTCTCGATTTACTTTTTTATGGTCATTTTAATTAAAAATTATAATGTTTTACTAAAATAAATGAATGACGACATTATTAACGTCAGAACAAACATTCAAATTACGTGACTATTAAATTATGCGAGTAAATAATTTCTACAATAAAAGTACGTCATGTCATACATTCACAGTCAAGTGTCTCTTTAAACAGTAAGGAAAGTTCCACAGCTACCTATTAAAGATCGAATCATGTCTTAGTTTTTCTTACATCAACGAACTAATATCTATGTAAGATAATATCTATCTAATATCTATGTATGTATGATGTATGTATGTCTATCTATCTATCTATCTACAGACATCCCAGTTACACAAAAACACGCACAAAACATACAAAAATACTTTCCCACACCGAATCTCAGTGTAAACGTGACGCGACATTCAATTCTATGGCAACACAGCGATATTTTCCGACAACGACTCATCTTACATAATAAATGTTTCTCTTTGCTAAGGCAATATAATAATGGATATAAGTATCCATTGCTGGATATTGTTACTGTTTGTTGTAAAGAAAGCGAAATTTGTGCAGATTCTGACGACGCGGTTAGCCTAGTTGATAGTGGTTCTGCCTACGAAGCTAGCGGTCCCGGGTTCGAAACCCAGTCATCATCATCATCAGCCACCGCTGGACAAAGGCCTTCCCCAAAATTTTCCACAACGATCGGTCCTCTGCTGCTGTCATCAGACCTTTATCAGATCGTCGGTCCACCTTGTCGAGTCCCAGTATGGGCAAATATTTGTGTGTTGAGCATAAGTATTCTTGAGTCATGGATGTTTACTAAACATTTAAGTATGTATTTCTTTATATCTGTATGTTTATCGTTGTCTGGTAAATAGTACCCATAATACAAGTCTAGAGCTTAGTTTGGGACTAGGTCAATTTGTGTGAGATTGACCCCTGATATATATTTTATTTGTTTATGTATAACTAGCGACCCGCCCTCGCTTCGCTCCGGGTACTATCCGTTGCGAAGAGGAGTTAGCGGATAAACAGACAGACGCGGAAGCGGCAAGCGACTTTATTTTGTACTATGTAAGGACGTGACAATCTCGCGTCTCAAAACTGCCACAAGGAGGTAAAACCGTCAACAGTACGTGTAACAAAGAGTCATGAGAATGGCCATTGTTGAGACGACCTTACGGTGTAATTTCTAGTTTATTATAGTAATTGCGGCGTAAACCTTGCCGATGTCATGGCCAGGGACTTGTATTAAAAGATGATTGTGTTTTGATTATATTGTTAATGTTTGTAGGTACTTACCTACTATGCGGGCTATCGGCCGCACACAGAGACGTCAATTAACTTTTAAGTGTGATTAAAGTTGCCGCTGTCACTTTCTTTGCTATAACAATAGAATAAGACACAGCATCTTTAATCAAACTTAAAAATCAATTGACGTCTCTGAGTGCGGTAGCATAACATCATGAGATCCTCCGCAACACCACACAATTGAAAAGATATTAATAGAAGATTTGGAAGACTGAACTTCTTAACAGTGGTCTCCTCTTAGGAAGCGCTGGCAGATTTTGACGTGTAGAAGTGGGCACTTAGTAAGGCCTACTTGCTAATTTTTTTTTTAAAGTAAGGTGAAAGGGCTTCCTAAACCCTCACTGATCAAACAAGACATTAGTAATACTTTATTTTAAGCCAAAACAAAAAAACAAAATACAAAATTACTGTCATCAATACGTGTTCTAACTCAGGGCACGAATTCTAAAGTGATGTAGCAAAATATTTTATTCGATTATATAATATTCGAGGATAAAGAAATATCCTTTATTCTCACTTCATTTTAAAATAAACAATCAACGTGAGTATTATTTTATATTTTGAAATTTATGTCAGGATCCATGAGTTAATAATATTCACATGGTTTTTTCCTGGGCGGCGCGCATGATTATATGGACTTCGTGGTAATCGTTGCGGGATATTACTTCATGTTCTTACTCTAGCATATGAATGACAATGACAGTAAATTGTCTTATTTTAATTAAAATTACATCCGTATACTTCTATTATCTTAAGAGGCTCGATATCAGACATGATATTGAACCTCTAATTGACGCTGTTACGCAAAAATGTGTCAACCCACAATTATTTAGCAATAAAATGTCAACCTACAGAACCCATCATGTGGGTTAATATTTTATTGCTACATTATTATGGGTTAACACATTTTTACATAACAGCGTCCTTATAGTAATCGAAGATTTTCAATGAGCACATGTAAATATAAATTTAATATCGACCTCTTATTGATCGATATCAAATCCCTAGAACATTCCCCGAGGTAGCATACGTATTTACCGATAATAAAAATAACAATAATTAAGATACCGGTTATTAAAAATCCAATCGGATTTTTTTGGGAGAACTCATCTCCTTACACGCGCAAACGAAAAATTATAGAATTTATCTAAACCTAATTGTGACGCTGAGATTGCAAATATCTACCCATTCAGGTCAGTTCCTAAATGAAACCTAAGCAATCCCGTCCCCTTCCCTTCTCTCTTGCCTGCTCTAATTTCCAGACAACCTAGACTAGCCTAGACTAATGAGGTAACAGGATTACCTGGCAAGTGGCAGTGAAAGAACAATCTTAAAGCCATGCCGCTAGGTTCCTAGTTGATTGCCTGGCTTGCTAAATGGCGTGGGTATACTAAATCAATAGGCGTTTGTTGGTTTCTTTAAATGGGGAAGACTTTAAATAACAGAACGTTGTGCTGGCTTTGGTACTTGGGATTTTTGCAGAGATGCTAATATATTCAGTGCCTGATCATTATATTAATCAGGTACATAAGGACTCAGTCTTTGCACGCAAACAGGTCACAAGTAACATGAGTAACTTCAGATGAGACTGAGGTCAAACGCAAACCCATTTATGATTAAAAAAAAAAAGTTCATTTTGAATAAAAACTAGACATACTCTTATTGAAAACCTCAATTATGAAAACGCTTCACGTGCCTTCTAAGCGTATAGCAGTTATTAGTGTACGTGATCTTCGTAAATATAAAGTAGCTTCTGGGGAGAAACCTGGGCAAATTGATGACAGAAAATTCGTAAATTACATTCCTTTTTACTCGTCTACGCGTAATAAATATGCAGCCAAGATTTGAGTGTCAGTGAGGCTAAATTAATCGCCTTACCAACACACAAATAAAACTAGACTTCCTAATATCATCAACGCATTCGGCCAAAAGTCCGTTACAGATAAATTTCCCATTAACACCAGTTAACCGTTTAAAAACATGTAGAGCGATCCCGTTGTCTCCGGTTCTTACCTTCTCGTAACCTGGCCAGCCCGCACGGCCCGGCGCCGGACGTCGATCCGGCTCCCCGCCGGCCCCGCCCGCCTAGCCAACAAAAACACTTTGCCTAATCTGTCCGGTTGAACACAGGAGCTACTCAAATGTAGCAACTGCTCAGTTAGAGTACAGTTAGTAAGTTAAATGGCATTTCCCAAAATATTAATGTGAAAACGGTGCAATGCGTTATATTATACCTACTTTCTCATTTCTCGTTTCGATTGTACTTATATTAAAAATGCAATGCACGATAAGACTGAAGTGGGGGGTGTATGAGACCTTTTGCCACTCGTGAAAGCGATTAGGCTCAAGCGCCCAGCGGCCCAAGATAACGATGTTCGAAAACTGACAAAATGACACCGAATGCAACTTGTCTACTGTTATTTTTTGCTTAAAACGCTGCGATAGACGCTCCCCGGCAGACGCCTCCATTGCGATATACATCTTACGGGCTGGCCACGACTTTGAGAGGCGGCGACGGCGGCGAGCGAATTCTCGCTGCATCGCTCGGTGGAGTCGCTCACCGCGCAGCGGTTAGTTGACGTTACACGCAATCTATTAGAAAATTCGCTCGCCGCTCAGCCGGTCGCGCAAAGTCGTGGCCAGGCCCTAGGCTGCAATTGCCGTTTCGTTTAACGTAAAAAACAATGCGTAGCGTTCTTTTTGCTAAGATAGTGAGCGACAACCGCAATGCGTTTTGCGCCTGCGTTTACTGCATAAAATAAACCGCACGCTTTAGTCTTGTTTTCTCTTGTTTTCGTTCCACACCTAGAGATGTGCCATTGTGATAATTCTCGAGAAACCTCGGGAACATCACACGTCCCTCCACTCCTCCTTTTTCTTCAGTATTTTCGTTACAACTGCATTTAAAATACAGTCGAAGTCAAAATAATGATATCATGCGAACTTTTGTCTAAATAAATGGAGTAGCTCAGAAAAAACAAGTCAGTTTTTTAGAAACAACAAAATTCATTCCATTATTACTATTAAGCAAATCTTGCATTAAAGTCAAAGTTGTTAGTATCGCGCATTTCGTGCATGGAAAATTTACAGAAAATGACAAGGTATATTAAAGCAGAAGCAAGAAGGCGAAGAAGTTTTTACAATATTAGTAGATTTCTGTTAAATTACATCAAGATACTCGTACTTGAGCGGACAACGGCAGCGGTCGCCACTTCGTACATACCAATTAAGTTTATCTAACTCAAATAAGGTTATTTGGGGCAAGTGTGTTTACAGGGAAAGTGCAACAAACCATAAATATCTAACAAAGTAAAACAGCATTCAACAAAATCTGTTTCTGTATACCAGTTTGTGTAAGTGGGATAGGTTATGGTGCATTTTATTAGTTTGAGATAGGTACAAAGATGAGATGATAGACGCTGGAAGTAATTAAGTAATAAAAAAAACTTGATAATCGTTTTTAAATAGCGTTAAGATTTATAAACTTTATAAATACCATTCAACGCTTACAAATCAACTGCATTGTCAATTTATTATATGCTTATTTAATATCAATCATGCGCATATCAGTGACGTCAGAGTATAAATATAGCTAAAGCAGTAAAGAAACTACGAAACGTTCGAAACGTCGCACTCACACAGACGCAAGTCTCAACCATTCTTCTTCACGCGACACCCGCTACTGACAGCACTGCCGTGTTCGCTTACGGGTCTCGTTGAGACGTGCGTCTGAATACGACGTTTCGAACGTAGTTTCTGTACTGCTTTAGCTATATTTAAGCTGTGGTGATGTCATCTGTTTCTATTGCTCATATAATAGACATAATAGGAGGCAGCATCATCACGTCGTCGTTGATAAATCATCGGGCACATCATGCAGTTGTGCACGTAGTCATCTATACAGTTATAGTATCACTCTTTGTTAGTTGATTATCGACTAGCGCCTCGTTGCAAGCGAAATGCGAAATGTTTCTACGAAACCAATTGAGGTAAATAAAATGTTACATGATTCCGTAGTTTGGGAAAATACGATGGTTATACGGATAAGAGCAATTAAATGACTCATATTTCATTATACCTATACAAGGAACGTCTTAACCTTTCCTCTAATTTGGAAGTCAATTGACTTTAGGTCATGTTATACCGGTGGAAGAGGAAATGATGCAAACCATTAAAAAGCGCTAGGTAGAAAGAAACCAAATCATTACAGTAAAATGACAACACTGTTCTATTGACTCCTTTGAGAGTTTGACTGTCAAATGTATAAACCTACCTAAAGTTTTATCTAAGTTTTCTTCCAACAAAGTCACGTTAACAATAAAAATATCTCCTCAACGGTGCTAAGGAAATGGCGAAACTTCCCGATACAGCCGAGTCTAATCGAAAAATACTAATAAGTAATAACATTATCGAGAAATCAAATTCAGCCAGTTTCCGGCGCCGCGGCAACACTAACTTCACCGCTCAGGTGGAAAGTTGTGCGGAAAATCGTATTGTTCCGGGAATAAAAAAGTAAGTTGGCAATTTGGGCTTATTTGCCAATAATTTGATAACAGTGTAAGATGGGTATATCTAGCCTAGTTGGTAGTTACCCTGCCTACGAAGCTAGTGATCCCGGGTTCGAATCCCAGTATGGGCAAATATTTGTGTGATGAGCGCGAGTATTTGTTCCTGAGTCATGGATGTTTTCTATGTAATTAAGTATGTATTTCTGAATATAAGTATGTTTATCGTTGTCTAGTACCCATAGTACAAGCCTATAGCTAGGCACCCTCCTGGAGTCATAAGCGCAGAGGTGTCACAGCAGAGTCCGCTAGTTCGTAGTCCTGTGGCACCTCCCTGAAAAGCGCTGAGGTTCTCCGCTGGGTTTTAGTGGGTATCCCGGCCGCCCTCGGTCGGCGAGTCCCACACAACCATCCCGGGTCCCGGGACCTGGATCCCAGCGCAAAAAAAAGGTCAATTTGTGTGAGATTGTCCCCTGATATTTATTTATTGTTTGTACAACAATGAGCACATTTTCATCACATCCGCTTATCTATGTCTCAGGGCCCGTATCATGCCCGCCTTTATCGCGGTGGATAAAACATCCGTCTCTCTCGCACTTACATACTGGTTAGAAAGTGAAACGATGTTTTATCCACGTTTATCCACATGATGAACACGACAGTACTATGCCCGCAGTAGTAGTAAGTGGTGGTGGGACATTGCACAGGGTCGGACCAACTCTAGGCACCAAGCACCAGTACATCTGGGTGAATCAACTTTTAAGGTAGGTACTCCCCATTTTTCGAAGTGTTTCACAAATTATATTTTTTTAGAAATTATTTGCTAACGTCGTGGCTTACACGTTTATAAAATCAGACAAATAGGCTAACATTTAAAAAATGTTGTTCTAAAATAGTACAATTTTAAATAATAATATAGTTGGTAACGCAGGGGATGATGTTGTCCCCAGGTTTTGTATGAAAAATGTGCATTTTCCTCTGTGTTACCAGGGCTTTTCGAAAATTAAGAAATATTTGAGGTGTCTAATATGTGGGATCTGTAAATTTGATGGTCTGCTTTTAATATTCATAAATTATTATTAATCACAAGTCACCGGGTACCTTAAAAGTTGATTCACACATCTAGCACATCTATGGAAGTATCTTTACCTTAATTGATACTTCCATAGTCGACATCTTGAATTTTCTCGCCTGTCGCTCAGTGCGTCCCTACCGTATGGCTTGAATTGCACTTGTAAGTTTTACTTACTTAAGTAACTTACAATAAATTACAATAAGATTCTCACAAAGAGTGTTTACATTTGCAAATTTTACATAAGTTAATGACTTACGTGAATAAAACTTACAAGTCTAGCCTAACAGACTATTTGCAATCATTTTAATGCATATTTTGTACTTAACCGCTTGTTTCACAATCGTCAAGTAAAGCATACCTGCCAAATAAATTTAGCCCTTTCCCTTTCTTACACTTGAAAATAGACAAGGAGAGATCTTTATTTGACAAATAAATTTACTTGTTGACTTTCATTACTAAAAATAATAATAAAAATTAAAAGGTTTAAACGTAATACTAAACAAACGACTTTAATATCAAGTACGTATTATAATTACGAGGCAAAACAACCCAATTTCAACACTAACCGTATAACGCAAACACAAGTGTTACCCAGCCGAATAAAATTAGCCACTAAAATGTAATTATACCGCGTAAAGTAAACATTAATTAACCATTTAATAGTGCCAAACAATAGGCACGATTACATACTAGCCGTTAGACGCAGCGTTGCCATTGTAACAGGAAAGATTCTAAATATGTGACGTTCTCAATATAAAGGGACCTTATGGAGGAAGGCAGTTACGCTCTTCTTATTCTTGTAACTATACGAATACTATGGTAACAGTTCTAAAAACGGCGTAACGCCCTGCCTCCATAAGGTCCCTTTATATTGAGAACGTCACATATTATCTCTTCGTTTTTACACGTAATAGAGAATATGCCAGAATTTTTTGCTTTAATAAAATTCACGTAACAAACGGTAGAGAAAAATAAAAACGTAAAAAGGGTTTTTTATAAATTTCTTTGATTCTATCAATTATTAACGCTCCTTTATCTAATAGCTCAAAAAACGCACAATTTTATGCATTATCACATAATAAATAAATGCCATACAATAAAAGAAAATAAGGAACTTTTCCGTTTTTTTTCCTGTAAATCTATGAAGAGTTGACAGGGGGTCACTTCTGGACTTTTTATTAGAATATTGAACTACGTCGATCTGCAGAGTCAGCAAAAAATGTCCGGTCCCAAGCGTTTATGGAACACTGTGGGCAGTGTAGTGTACGCTAACGTCACAGTTCATGTCGGATCTCTGTCTAATTAGTAGTTTTTAAATGCCTATAGTAGGTATCCGTATTTTTTGGGCGATTTTAATATTAATTTCACTTTTTGCCATCCCTTTTACGTCATTTTCATATTTTGTAAAGAAATGCGATAAAAAAAAAATTCATGCATATTCTCTATTCATAATCTGTTTCTAAGGATGATTTATTCCTAATTTTATCTGCAACTTTGTATCCAAAGAGAAGGATTATTCTTGCTGTTTCCTTAGAAAATATTTCATCATTCAGGAGACAAACGTAGCCGTCTGTGCTTAGAATAACTACACCCCTATTCTATTTCAACGTAAAAGGACCATACAAAACACACACACACACACATACAGAGGAATTGGAAGAAAAAGGCTCCTGCGACCAAGCATCAATGTCTGCTCTGTTGTGCGTTGTGCGTAGTGAATCATTACTACGAAACACTAATTTCATAATGCCCCATCCCTTTTACTCGTTGTTCGAGACTACATCGTGAGAAAGAGACGCAACTACAAACTTCGATTTTCGAAGTAAGCCCCTCGGCTCCCCCGTCCGTCTTCGTCCGTATCGTCAACTTCACCAATAACACTAACTGCCGCACTCAGAGACGTCAACTAACTTTTAAGTTTGATTAAAGTTGCTGCTGTCACTTTCTTTGCTATAGAAATAGAATAAGACGCAGCAATTTTAATCAATCTTAAAAATTTATTGACGTCTCTGAGTGCGGAAGTAAATCACAACTGTTTGTCAACTCCTAAAGTTTCGAATTTGGTAGTGTGGCGATAAAAAAACAATACCTACCCGAAAGCTATAAGTACAGCTGATAGTACAGTAAGCGTGAAGATAGAAGCCAATATATTGCATAACATCCTTATTCCCATAGTAATAGAGATGTGTTGGCCACTTTCGCTGCTCCCATCTATTTGATGCTGCCTGTAGGTACTGTCAACCTAATTTACATCTGAGCAAAAATTCATTAGAAAATAGAGCACTGTTTACAACAAAATTAGGGTAATAAAGTTTAAAGTTTTTAGCTAATTACTTACAATAGAAACAAAAGTAAGAAGTGAGTTAATTTTAACTTACACGCGATGGAACTTGAAAATCTGCTTTCAAATTAAATTAACTTTAAAATTAATCCGAGTTGTTTAATTACATAACGGATATTTCAGGAAACTAATCTCTCATCCCGGACGAATTTATTGTCTAATTTTCCATCCTTCAGAGTAAACGATCTAAGTTAATAAGTGTACGAAGTTATTACTTGGAAATTCACAACTAAAATGTATAAACTTCTGAAGACACTTCAATGAATATAACAAAAACAGAGCTCCATAACGATCTCGATTACAGCAAGCGAGAAGCGCTAAGGAACTTGGCACTTAGTCGATACTGCACTATCTTCTAGTAGCACTCTATCTACATATATAAAGTTACCCGTGTCCTCTTGTTATGCAGACACTTATTTCATCGAATGTGTCGTTTCACCGAATTTCATTTCATCGAAAGCTAATTTCTGCTGAAACCTTATTGTTTTCAGGTTATATTAGCATTAGCATTAGGTTAGGTTAGACCAGTGACCACCAAAAAATTATCATTAGGTTAGGTTAGACCAGTGACCACCAAAAAATTATAACTCCTGCGCGTGGAAATGCCTGTCGATGAAATGTAAATTCGGCGAAGGAAAACATTCTATGAAATTAGTGTCGTAGATTCAAGGGTAAACCAAAGTTACCAAATTCAACTCAATAATATAGCATATTTCTGGGAATAGGTATCAACTTCCAGCTAATCTTCCTGCTCCGATGTGATCACTCATCACCAAGTAATACGTTAAACATATTTCATACAATCAACAGACATAATAACCGGATTAAAAATACTAACGCAAGTTAAAATAGCACGACTATCTAACTCAAGGCAAGACACGAAATAACTTAACTTTCATAGTTAAATAGTATAACCTAACAATATATAAACTTACAAGACTATAAAAAGCACACATCTCCCTTCATCCTTAGTTAGGAGAATCACTGATTGATTATGTATTATGTGTGTTATAGGAAATAAACATTACTTACTTTACGTATGCCGTGTCAAAATCACTTTTAAACCAAACCAATATCCTCAAAGTGCGGGTATAAATGACCCCACTCTCAAATACATAGATAAGCAAACTGGGAAATAAACAAGCCGGAGCGAGAGCTTGTAAACTTTAGCGGATCCAGTTTTGCGAACTAGCCCGTTTCGATTAAATGGGATCGTCCAGATTAACGGTAAGAAAATTGCTGTTGCCACTCGGGTGGTAAAGATTAGATAAAACGTTTATTCGGGTAGGTACTACAAATCACGACATAATAAGATTATGATCTTATTATCTTGTTATGTTATGACATAACAACACTAAAATTATATATCTACAGCAGAGCAAAAGACAAAAACAAAAGAGAAAGAGCGAAAAAATTAGATTAAGTAAAGTATTCACTTTAAGACATTCAAGAGAAATAAAGCGGGATACAAAGTAAAATTAGAGTTGGTGAATATTCACCAATTTTATTTCTACTTTGCTTACACATATGACAAAAACGTTAGAAATAATTGAATTACAATCGCCTGAATCAACTTGAGGCATATGCCGATTGTCATCATGTGTTCCCGTCACATACCTGACTGCGATGTCAAACATTATGGATTGTCTTAGGTATAACTTTGGCATTTCGGTGCTCACATCACTAGCTAAATGTACAAAAATGTTACTATTCCATTACTTAATATTATTTAAAATTATCTTTAAACGATATCAAAGATATACCGTGATATACGTAAAATAATTAAAATAACAATGCAAAGATAAATAAAAAACGTGCCAAGGCCAGACTGCTCCAAAGCAAAACGAGGTTGCTACGATATGCATTCACTTAAGGTACATCTAGCAGATAAAACTATGGAGTTATATTAGAAATAACTACGGAAAATATAATTAAGAACACAAACACAACTATTAGAGCACGTAATTCTTATGTAATTTTAGAATTACTTACATTTGCATGGTTGTATCAAGCAAAATGTGTTGCCATACAAAAAAAATAACACCCAACACCTTTTGCGAATTTAGACGTATCTTCAATTAAAACCATAGTAAATAACAAGGGAAATAATGTGCAATCCTCGAATTTCTCGGAAACGTAAATATGTAATATAATTGGTAGGTAAATGTATTTTTTATCAAATTATAAACAGTGGGTATTAGGTATTGAAGTTTACGAAAACATATATGACTCGCTTTCTATTTTTAGATATGTCGTACGATTCCAAATACCGATAAGTATCAAGTGTAAACATCATATATCTTATTTCTAAATGCATTACCTATTTTAAAAATATCCTCAACTGAATATATTACGGTGTCGAGATTGTTGATATTGAGTTCAACGATCGCATAAACATAGGTATTCTGCCTTGAATCTTTTTCTTAAACATAAATGTCATTTCCTTCAGCAATAAAATTGTATGCCCCTCCATCCGGTCGACCTTCAATTCTTACATTTCAATTCACACCTCGAGATTTACCAGTCGGATTTATTCTTGAACTGTTTATGCTATTTTACAGTTTTTTTTTTTTTTTAGCCATCTTATCAACAGTTACTGACCTAGAAAATTCGATATCTATTTATATTTGCATCAGTAACTTTGTAAATTGTATACTACCTATTATTGTCAGTTCTTAGATATTCAACCTAGCTAGAACTCCTAAGATGTCCTAAATTTTCACCGTCATATAACGCGTTCCTTTGTGTTGATTTTTTGCACTCTTTGTAGTATCATGCGCATCGCTGCGCATATTGAAGAATCATGCCGTCGTATATTTTTCAACTACGTCACAATGAGAACGACACTAAATACTGCGTAAAACCCCTCACTTATTCTCGATCTAATCTAATAAAAACACACTAATAAACTAAACTAACACACTAGTAATCTGTTTTAAAATTATAACAAAACAAAATTTTAAAATACGCGACTTTTTAAAGATATTAAAGATAAGCGGAAAAAGTAGAAACGATGCAAATCAGTACGTATCGTCCAATTACTTCAGATATCGATTCGGCGTCAGTTCACGGCCTTTACTTTCAATTATTAACGACCAACAGGGCTGGGTTATAATTTACAGACTTGGTAACATTTTACGTCGTAACAGAAAGTCAAGACAGAGGACCGGAGGCACCGGAGCGGTTGCCGATTACTCCACCGACAAGAGCTTGGCTCTTAAATAAAGAGAGAGGTAACATTTTTTACGTTTAAGAATTTGTGTCAATTATACCCCTTGTTATGAAGAATTGGTCCGTCCGTTGTCCCGATGACCAATTTACTGACCTGAATAAATCTTCGGCATCAACTTCAGTTACCATTTCACACGTCTCAAATCTGATAAGACCATTACATCCCCGCCACTTGTTTCAATCAGTCTCAAGTCCCAATCAAGATTTCCCGGGTTCAGTCAACCATACCAAGGTGACGAGTGGGGAACCTCACGTCTCCGTCTACGTATGCTGACGTGTGAACGAACTTTATCGCATTGTTGGAGATATTTATAGTCTTATTTGCTTCGTGTCCTCCGATGGTCCGATGACCTGAATAAGAGTAAGGAAGACAGATTGCTTTAATGGTAGCAAGGCAATAGGTAAGAGGTGTGGATCAATGGAGTATTCGGTTTGATGCCCAGATCAAATTAAGGATTTTTTTATGATCATTGTTATTATCGTCGGTCGAAAGATGTTTACTGAAGATGACGATGATCCTAACTCGAGTTGTCAGTAACTTTTGATAATAATAAGCAAATGTACAATAATATTACAAAGAGGAAAGATTTGTATTTTTGTATGTTTGTAACGAATAAACTCAAAAACTACTGGACCGATTTCAAAAATTCTTTCACCAACATTTAGAATGGACTTTCAGGGCGGACATAGGTTATATTTTAACTTGCGAATATACTGACTCAAAGCAGACAAAGTCGCGGGCGGAAAGCTAGTTATAGATAAATTATTTAGCGAGTGTTACTGTATGTTCACATAATGGTAATCCATCAACTAACCTTTAACCGTGTCGTAGTCAATCATTTACGCCTTTGCGTTAGAACATAAAATTAAAGCAAGACAGACTCGGATGTTTTTCATTCTACTTTTAGAACATATTTGTAACAAAATTATTTTCAGAAAAAGACGGGAACTCTTCGGGAAGCGAATTAATTGTCTTCAGTTCAATGGCCTCTAAATAGAACAAGCGTCATTAAATATTAATATAAGAACCATGAAATCAAATACGTTCGAATAGACTTAATGAAGGCAAACAGCAGAAGGTGAAAAATTGATTGAAGTGACACTTGAAAGAAACCTTGCAATAAACAACGTAACCAATCCAGTGGGGAGGGGATACCTATTTAACAAAATAGTTAAATGTGTTTTATATTGATCAGTCAATCGGTCTGACGACGCGGTTAGCGTAGTTGGTAGTGAGCCTGCCTACGAAGCTAGGTGTTCCGGGTTCGATTTCCGGTAAGGGCAAATATTTGTGTGATGAGCACTAGTACATTCAGTCAACAAAGTATCGGGAATGGATGATTTGTTTATGGTTCCAAATTCAAATTTTTGTTTTTTTTGTTGTTGTTAGATTGGCACAACTGTTTTCTATTTTGGCGCGGAGTTTGAGTTGCATCTGTTATTTATATTAAATACAGTGCTGTTTTTAGTTATATCATATCTAGTGTGTATTGCGAATTTCATAATGGACAAAAACATTGAACAAAGAGTTTGTCTTAAATTTTGCATCGCCAATGGAATTTCGTGTTCGGAGTCACTGAAAATGTTACAGAAGGCTTACGGTGATTCGACTTTATCAAAAACACGTGTTTATGAGTGGTACAAAGCGTTCAAAAGCGGTCGAGATGTGATGGAAGATTTGCCTCGCTCTGGTAGGCCATCAACGTCTGCAACTGAAGTTAACATCGCAAAAGTGAAGGAAATAGTGACTGAAAATCCTCATTCAACTTTGAGAGAGATAGCCGCCGAACTTTCTGTATCTCACGAGTCGATCCGTACTATTTTAACTAATCATTTGGGTATGAAACATGTTACCGCTCGGCTAGTCCCAAAAGACCTGAATTTTCTCCAAAAACTCAATCGCATGAGAGTCGCTGAGGACATGCTAGAACGAGTCAATTCCGACCCAACATTTGTGAAACGCATTGTTACTGGTGACGAGACGTGGGTTTACGAGTTTGACATGCAAACTAGTCAACAAGCTTCGGAGTGGCGCCTTCCAACTGAACCGAAACCGAAGAAACCACGCCAAAGTCGATCAAAAGTCAAAGTCATGTTGACTGTTTTCTTTGACTATCGCGGTGTTGTGCACTCGGAATTCTTGCCGGAAGGTCAAACGGTAAATAAAGAATATTATTTGAGCGTTATGCGGCATTTAAGAGAGCAAATTGGACGAAAAAGGCCAGATTTGTGGAATGAAAATTCTTGGATTTTGCACCACGATAATGCGCCTTCGCACAAGGCCATCATTGTGAAAGAATTTTTGACCAAACACTCAACAAATACCATCGAGCAACCACCATATTCACCAGATATGGCTCCTGCCGACTTCTTTCTTTTTCCTAAACTCAAATTACCACTTCGTGGCACCCGTTTTCAATCGGTAGAAGACATAAAGGAGAATTCGCGCCGAGAACTGAATTCAATTCCGGAAACAGCGTTTAAAAAATGTTTTGATGATTGGATTATTCGTTGGCGTAAGTGTATCGTTTCTGAAGGAGCATACTTTGAAGGTGATAAAATAAATTTGGATGATTAACAAACAGTTTGTGTATTATTGATCTTTTCCCGGTACTTTCTTGACAGAGTAGTATAACTATATTCTACTATTCAGGCATTTATTTCTCTATATAACTATGTTTTTAAATTTTTAGTACCCACAGTACAAACCTGGAGATGGAGTAGGTCAATTTGTGTAAGAATATCCCTAAATTGATGCCTTTTAAAACTGACAGACTCTTGAAATCAGGCCGAAAGTGAAACCAAGCGTTGTCGCAACCTGTTTAATTTTTCACAAGCATAACAATTTTTTCTGAAAGAAATTCACGAGCATTCAATACTATAGGTATTCCGGTAACTGTGCCACGCATGACAATAGGTAATTATTCGAGAGAAAAACAACAGAGGCATTACGAACAGAACGGGACAAAACACCGAAATAATCACGGCTTTCTTAGGTCAATAGCACAAATTTGGCACAGATAGTTTGGCTGTCGCTGAAAAACGTACGACTCAAATTCGTTTGTAAAACAAATTTTGTTTCTCAATCTTTATGAGTGGGATTTTTATTTTAAATAACTCTCGATATATACAGAGAGAAAATTTTAAATGCGAAAGCAACTACAACGTCTTTGAAGTTCTGAAAACCGGAAATTACAAAGAACATTGAGAAGTATCCTCGATCAACTGATATAGGTATTAACTTAGCAATGATACTGGTGTTATTGCCAAAAGTAAATCTGTCATTAGGGAACCCAGTTCGGCAGCAAAAAAAGTTTGTTTTTGTTGACCAAGAATTGCCGAGTCTACAAACAAGCGGGAACGAGCGAAGTTCCTAATCTCTTGAGCGGCATTGTATTCTTTGATTGTATCACACCTAATGAAACTTGTTCAAGTAATTAAAGTTCTGTCGAAGAGTTTGTAGACAATGTAGTTAATTTTTCTTCGGAATTAAGTGCTGGTTGCAAAGCAGCTGATAGTTTTACTAAACCTTTCTTCGAAAAGAATTTACCTGTATTTGAATAGATTAGAATTAGAAAGGAGGTTATAAATAAAGAGCTACCAAAGAGATCTGTATAATTTTCGGAAACAAATGAAATAAAAATACATAAGAGAAGTTAATCTATAGAACCCAGAAGCCGGAATGAATAAAATTGCCATATATTTGTTTCATGACTTCCTTTGATTATTAATTGAGTTACAATTAATGATGTTTAATACGTCTTAAATAAATTATTGATTGTGTCGTGCTGTAGAAGATCTAGTTGTAATTGTGGTTTGAACCGTTCAGAAAATTTTGCTATCCGGTTATCCTTTTTACAGTAAAATTGAAATCAAGTTAGTGACACCGACTGCGGATTGATTTCGAAACTAGATCTAGGCTGAGATAATCTCAGATTCGAAATTGTACGGTTGGCAACGACCAAAATAACGCCCATTCAGGGACCCAAACTAGAATTCCATGTAACCGTAAACCACATGCAATGCACAAAGGACCTCAATTCGACATTGGCCGCGACCGAGCAACTGCTAAATGTCTATGTCAATACTCATACATATTTGAATAAGGTCTTCTACAAATAGGTCTTCATAATACAAATATAAAACCTTTGCTGACGGCGCGCTCGTTGCTGCTAGTCTCCCCCCAAAATAATACCTTTAATAACGATGTGAGCTTTAGAAACCCCCCGAGTCAGGCACAATTTTTTTTTTTCATAAATGCAATAATCTATGATTGTTGTCCAAAATTGACATAAATCGAACCCAGAAGTGTTTATAGAGAGCATAACTTAATTAGATTACTGCAGAACGCTTACCGTTTTCTATCACTTGACATTTGACATGTCTTGAGACGACCATCTGACTCAAGATGAGTTTATTAACACGGCCGATCCGAAACAATATCTCAACCTTATTTCGCACCACTCAGTCCAAAGTCTCCTTGATGCAGTAAATTTTCGGCTCTGTCCATCACCCGGAAACCAGTGAGAACTGGATGGAACTGGGCACCAATTACAGCTGTCTGACACCGCCTTTGACTGGTATTGGTAAATCACTTGGAAGGTTTACGTCTTTGTGTGTAGTGGTGACAACACAACAATGATTCAGCACCTGTGTTATGGTCGCCTTTATCGCGGTGGATAAGTGTGGATAAACATTTGTCACTC
Source organism: Tortrix viridana (assembly GCA_963241965.1). NCBI lineage: Eukaryota > Metazoa > Arthropoda > Insecta > Lepidoptera > Tortricidae > Tortrix > Tortrix viridana. The sequence continues at coordinate 14,333,864 of OY725180.1, read as the reverse complement.
TCGCACTTATTTACTGGTCAGAAAGTGACAGACGTTTTATCCGCGTATATCCAAATGATAAACAAGACGCACACATGTAACCGTGCTCCTATGGTTAATGTCGGATGCGATAGTCATCTGTTAGTTTATGCTTACACACATTTTTGCAAAGGCAAGACGGAAGCGGTTGTGCTAGTTTGATTAGGGTATAGGTTAGATTTTGGAAGTCTAGACGCAGGTTGGATGCATTATGAGATTCGAGATTGGTTGTCATGTGAGGTCCGGTTTCAAGGATGGCTAGTGAATGCTAATAGAGTGCTAGAGTTTGTGTGATTATTATGACTCATATCACTCATACGCATATAGATAGGGCAAAAAAATCCATGACGTTTCCAGGGAGAGCGCTAATGGATAACAATTTCGCGTTTGCGCAAATAGTTTTTTCGAGGACTGTAAAAGAATATAAAACAATCCGTTTATGAATTTACGACTACGAGTTTGTCAAAGCTATAAAAATTAAGTCGCATTTTTTCATATAATATATTTCAAGTCTATTTCCGCCTGGATATACTTAATCTGTTTTATACAGAAAGCAACATAAGTATCTAATCGTCTTTATAATTAAATATTTCGCTCGCTCAAAGAAGTCTTTACACTGTTGGGGAAAAACCGGCTGAAACGAGAATTGATAAACTTAGGTTTAAAAACATAATAATATATGAGCCACTTAAACTTATTGACTGCGGCTCTCTATGCTTATATTAAGCGAAGCAAACAAAGCTATAAGATGAATGAACCAATAAGGCCGCACCAAACCACATATTAAATGTAATTCAAATTTTACTCATGGATCTCATCACTAGCATGACCCCAGCTATTGAGCAACGGCTGAGTGAGACAATTCTGTTTGTACTGAGCTCGTGTTCGTGCTAGGTCCGGTTGCGAGCGGATCGCCTTGAACAGCGCAACCACTTGGCGACCTTTATGACGGAAGAACCGAAGGCAGTGTTTAGTTTAAAAGTGTGGAGTTTAAACACGTTATGTTATCTATTACTACATAGTATAAAACAAAGTCTATTCCCGCCGTCTGTCCCTTTGTATGTACGCTTATAGCCTTCAAACTACGCAACGGATTTTAACGCGGTTTTCACCATCAGTTAGATAATTTTTCACTGAAGGATTGTGTATAAATAGTACCCGGAGCGAAGCGAGGGCGGGCCTTTGTTTGTAATTTACTAACTAATCCCTACTGAATGTTAAAAACATTAGAATTTGTTTAAAGTCCCTGTCCCCCCTGTCCTTGCCCTTTGCCCTTTTTCTATAACAACGTTAAATCTGCAATAAAACTGAATTTAAATCAATATATACACCAACAATAATCGGGATACGTTTATATTTAGGGCCAATTTTTACAATCCCTGGAAGAATTTGTATGCCAGCATCATTGTCTGCCAGAAGTTATCGCTTTTCATTTCTTTTCATTTATCTGACAGATAGTGTACCCGAAGATTGAAAAATTCGCACTTGTTCACTTTTATGTCCGTTCCCAGTGTTCAAACCGCGGATACATTTGGTTACTCCAGGTTAAAATTTGACACATACTGTCTGTGAAAAATGGCATTTTTTTTCCCACAGTTACCAAATCTACCCCAGTTTGAATATTGAAATGTGTAAAACTCCGCAACTTCGAGGATTCCCACGCTAAATTAGAGTAGTATAAACAAAATTAGCACAACAACTGAAGCTACCAAGGCCACATAAACAGGTCAGTGTTGGATAACAACTCAAACAAACGGCGAAGAGAGAGACGCTGCAAGACATAACAATTTAATTATAATACACCAGGACAACATAAATTACCTACAGTTTTCTTCTTCACGACGCAATTACACGGGTATCCGATTTTTTCAGCGTTTATTATACTGAAAATCCTTGAGGGTTACTACTTACTATGGCGTGTAGCGTAGGTACTATTTATATCTTATCTTATTTTATACTATTAGATGTGAAACATTTGTTTATAGTATATACGTTCTCGAAAACGGCTCTAAGGATTTCGATGAGAATTGCGACGTGACCGTTTACGGGGGTGAAAATTCAATCTAGCTAGGTCTCATATCTGGGAAAATTCGTGTTCCCCGTATTTAAACGCAAAAAGATTTTCCGCGCAATATGGTTCGTATTTACGGAGCAACTGCCGCCGTCTGAATAGACTGATGATTAGAGCGTTGGCCTACTACGCAGACTGCGGGTTCGAACCCAAGCTATGGATCGTTTTTTTTTTTGCTTTTGTATAGAAAATCGATGAAAATTCGGTTTCGACCCGAGCGACGACGCTCGGTCAATTAAGTACCTATACTCTTTCAATTAAGCATAAAAATATAAAGGTGTAGGTGTGAACTGTAATTGTGGTATTTAGTTATATTTCCTTTAAATATTCTAAGGCCGGAATGCAAATTGAAAGTATTTCCGGAAACTGTAATGATATTTAATTGCTTCTTTGCGTAGCGTTGTATAATGTTTCTAAGTAAAATCCTTGCTGTCTTTGTAAAACAAGTACCTATCCGATGCCTATTATTAAATTCATACCCAGTTGCACAAACGTTAATTAGCACTAATATCCCATTAAGACACGTTCTGTCACTTTCTTATTTAGGCTAAATTAGTTGGAAATAGGTGAAGTAGACCTCTGCTACCAATGGTAAAGATAATTCACGCTTAAGAATCATCTCTATTACGGCCGCACTCAGAAACATCTATTAACTTTTGAGTTTGGTTAAAGTTGCTGCTGTCGCTTTCTTTGCTATAGCAATAGAATAAGACGCAGCAACTTTAATCAAACTTAAAAATTAATTGATGTCTCTGAGTGCGGCTGTAAGAATGCTATTTAGGTACGTTTTAAAGCGCTGTGCAAATGTTAGTAGCGAGCGTACTTACGCGTTCAGAGCAACGAAACATACCTGAAACAAAATAACATAATTAGTCAAAAAAAAAAAAAAAATTGTTAATTTGAGGTTATGTATACGCATTCAAAATTCTACTTAAGTTTTTAACAATAACAAGTATTCTACAAGTTAATTTAAAAAGTTTCTGTTTTAGTAGAACGTTGAAAGTTTTCATATTAAAACTTCGCATCAGTGAAGATTAGTAGGTACCTACAGTAACTTTCTTCAAGTAAAGTTAACTCGTATATTCTACTAAGTATTACCACCATTATACTCTATTTCATTAGGTACTAAAATGTAAGCAAACCAAACCACGTGGCAGTGTTAAATAGCCAATCAAAACCGGCAGTATGCACACGTCCATGAGCTTTCTCTTCAAAGATAGAGGAAGATTTCCCTTCATCAAATTTTTCATGGACCAATAGCTCCTCTAGGCATTTTCAGTTCGTCTTTACCATGCGACCATACGATAACGCAACTTTTTATTGTTGATGTATTTGATAAATAAATAAACAGTGCACATAACTACGAGTATACCGCATTCAGACGTAAAACTATCTCGCAACTTGCAGCCCACTCGATCCCAAGTGTCTCCTGAAGTGCGTTATCAGACCTTCGCCCGTACTCGGCACAAAGCGCAGCTCGAATGACGTTTACGCAACGAATTGTGCAATGCAGGATGCAGGTCGGTTTTGGTTTCGCGTTGAATGCAGTTTTGAGGTTAAGCCATTCACAATGCGCTTTGTTAAATAATCATTAATAGGCGAGAGTAGAAATCATTCAATATAATAGAATCCAGAGTCCATTATTACGGGCGTCAACTTTAATTGTTGAGGCACCGTATAACCCTGTCTTAATGACAGTGTCAAGTCACGAGTCTTCCTCGTCACGTCAAAATTAATCATTCGCTTTCAAAAGCGGATCCAGGAAAATACTTTTTTTTTAAGGGACCTACGTAGTTAGCCTCTGACGGCTTTGACTACTTCACCATGACGCATTGTTTTCGAGATACCAGGGCTTACCTCCGAGGGGGGGACTTTTAGTATGTGTGTCTGTCCAAACATAGTCCAAACAAAGTCCCGAAGTCAAACTTTCTGCTTTCGACCTTTCCATCCACAATCATTCGTTACCCAGACTATGATCAAAAAGGCTAGGTAATATTAAGGATATATAAATAAAATTGTAGCACAGAATAAATAATAGTACCTACTAACGTAAAGAAGGATCACTCTCTATCAAAACCGGTGTTTATTTACGAAACGATTCCTAATCATGCCTTCGCTCTTTGACGTATAACACGTGCTCTTTCGTGTACGCTAGGATTGTCAGTGTGTCATTGTGTCATTGCCGACGCAAATCACCTAGTCTAAGAACTGGTCGCTTATTTGTAATACTAAATTTATTAAGAATCCGATAGATCAAATTCCGATCAGGAATGTCAATAAATTTAGGAATTTACTAATATCCGACATATTTACTGAGGGGTCTTTTGAAAAAGGGTCTAAGTTTATAAAGAAAATATAGAATACGGGCCCTGGTCTAATTCGTTTACTCTTAGGCACTTACTTAACAAAACGATGCCTTTTGAAAAATAAATCGAATCAAATTTGATGTGTGTAAAACACGAAAGTCTATTAAACAGATTCCTAGTTTTTTTATATTTTGAATACAAATAGGTACTTTAATTCTGACACACTATTACTACCAATAGTGCCTATAATAAAATAACTCTTATTAATACAGTAACTACTGTTAGACTATCTTGGTAATACATAAAGTATATAACATCAAAACCTTTCAATATTTTTCGGAACACGAAGAAATTATAGTCCCGATTTCGATATACTTTTTGTTTTATTTATGCACCCGTACATGCAGCAGCAATTTTATATATTTATTATTCGTATTCATTATTGATTCATGAACACAGAAATTCACAGAGAAAGTAAATTAATAAGTTGTGTTGCTATGACGACGCGAAATGCTGCGTGTGACAAAATGCTTCGATTATATGGTGGCAACGCGACAGCCAAGTATACCTAAATTTGCGGAATGAACCCCCCCCTGATTGTAGCAAGACTTGGGGGTCATGACCCCCATGAGCTGGATCAACGTAGTTTTACAACGTAGTACTTGTTTAAAGTTATACCGTAGGGAATTTCTTTTTTCAGGATTACAAGTAGGAAGGTATCAATATGTTTTAATCCAGAATAAAGAGTAGGTATCTGGGTGAATCAACTTTTAAGGTACTCCCCATTTTTCAAAATGTTTCACAAATTATATTTTTTAGAAAAACTATTTATTTACTAACGTCGTGGCTTACTCGTTTATACAATCTAAAAAATAGGCTAACATTTAAAAAAATTGTTCTAAAATAGCACAATTTTAAATAATAATATAGTTGGTCCCCAGGTTTTGTATGAAAAATGTGCATTTTCCCCTTAGTTACCAGGGTTTTCGGAAAATTAAGAAATATTTGAGATGTCTAACATGTGGATCTGTAAAGAAGGTCTGATTTTAATATCCATAAATTATAATTAATCATAATTCACCAGGTAAATTTTAGTGCCGCAAAAGAAAAGGAGCACCTTAAAAGTTGATTCACCCAGACACCCAGGGAATTATTATCAAATTCCGAACAGCCGATTATAAGTGATCGAAAGACATCTTAACATCCTAACATGCTTGATAGTATTTGCAGGATTGGGTAGTAGTACAAGCATGTATGTTCAGTTTCGTGCCGCCTGCACTATTCCACTGTAGAAACTTGTTTACAGCAAACTAATTTTGACAGAGCAATGAGTGACTCGTCTAAAGTAGGTATAAACAATCTGCAGAAACTGACGAATGAGCGAATCGGATCGCCGCGGCTCGTCGTCATTTGACGCAGTTTCATAGTAAATGTACAGGAGCCGAATTATTGACTCGACTCGGCGAGCCTAGTGGACGCCAGCCCTAATATGTTAACCACACACATCGTTATACACTACAATAACCGCTATTAAACGTCTGTTTAAAATAAAAACAAACAAGCTATCGCGCAATATTCTGCCACAGTGTTTTTTATTCTAATTTCCGTTAAGTATATTTCTTCCATTTTTTTGCCCGTCTCGCTAGTCTAAACAGTCTGTCTCCATGCTCCTACTTATTTACGTTTGTACCTATTCGCTTTTTCCACCTTTGTACAATTTACATAAATTAAACATACCAATGTACTATTCCTAATCTCAATCATTCGTCATGATCCAAATCAAAAACAATTCTACGCGCAGTTATTGACCTAAAACTGCAAAACACAAATAAAACAAAACAATAAGCTTATTTAAACAAAACGTTATCTTTTATTATCTCTATAGAACAATTGCGCATAGATTATCAACTATCTAGATTATACGTCACGTCTGGACAGAATCGCTTGTCTCTATACAACTGCTTTGATGAGAGATACATATAAGGTATGCTGATCGAGTCGTTGGTTCGAATCCCTTCAAGGAACAAACGTTGGGTAATGAGATCACACACAATGGCATTTCACATCAAACTTAAAGTTGTATTTATTAAAACTACATTTCAGCCGAGAGACGTCTACTGTTCTTAGACTAGTTCTTAGGTCTCGAACAAAGTTGTCTTAGCGGCCAGTCCTGTGCACTTTCCAAAAGAGACCCTAAAATTTCAAATATATTAACCGACAAAGTAGACTATCCTACTTACTCAAATTAAACGAGAAACGTTTGCATATATATAATAAACGGCTCTAATGATTTCGATGAAATTTGCGTTACGGAGGTTTACGGGGGCCAGAAATCGATCTAGCTAGGTCTCATATCTGGGAAAATTCGTTTTGCCCGTATTTTCACGCAAAAAAATTTGCCCGCGCAATATGGTCCGTAATTTCGGTGCGGCCGCCGCCGTCTGATTAGACTAATGGTTAGAGCGTTGGCCTACGACAAGGCTGCAGGTTCAAACCCCAGCTGTGGACCTTTTTTTGGGTAAATCTTTTTTTTTTCTTGTTTTTGTATAGAAATCGATGAAAATTCGGTTTCGACCCGAGCGACGTCGCTCGATCTCCCAGGTAGGTACTAGGTATTATCCTACAAATAATACAAATAACACTGGCTGGAAACCAGTCAAAACGAACACATATTCACATTGACAAGAATTGATGTAAACCTGAACAAAGGTAACTGAACAAAACCTTGAAAAATGGGGACCAACGACACCAAACTAATTACAAATCCAACTAATCACCTATCAACAATGCACCGCGCATTTACCATTCGCCATTCGCTACCAGCATGGTCCCATTGAGCATGGAGGAAACTAGTCCATTCGGCTTTCCATTCACAGCAAATAGGTCTTGTTTAAAACATAAAGGCGTCCAATTAATCTAGCTAGATTTATAGGCAGAGCCACAAAAGGGACGAAACCCTTGCACGACCTTAGAGATATATGTATTCCTTTCATTCTGAGGGTAGGTACAAATCTTTTACAATTGTGAAATGTTATTTAGCAACTGACTTGTAAATATTTTTCAAATGATAAATTTATATATAATACTTCATCTGCAAGTAGACACACCATAATTAGCACAAAGAAAATTTGAGGTTCGAGGCACTTTTTTTTATGTCCCAAATCCGGAGAACTTCACGGTCTTTCGACCTAAAAACCGTTCAAATAGTAGGCAACAAAATGTTATCTATAAACATCCGATTAAATCACTTAGACATCCAATTATTCTAGATAATCTAAGACTTAGACATTCAATGCGAAACCTTCGCAACGATAAAGAAAAACTGCCATAAGAAATCAGGAGTGTCTGAGCATTTTAATCAGCAATAGCCTTGGCCGTGGCATTGACTTCAGTCGCGGGGTGACGCAGGGAGTGCCTTTTGGTTTCGCACAGGTACAACAATTTTACAATTTGACAATCTCTTTGATATCAGAATAGAGGGAATACTCTGTTAATAGAGTAGAATACCATCTAAGTCATAGACACGAGCGCAGCTATTACACGCACGCCAGAAACTTGTGTTATATGGATTTTCAGGGTAATTGACAGTCTTGTTCTTACTGTGTTCGTTGTTGTGAATAAATGTTTTTTTCTTCTTCTTGTAATCATGAAAGCACAAGATAAAAAAAACCGGACAAGTGCGATTTAAATTCGCGTGGAGAGGGGTCCGTACATGATTATCTAAGTTCAATGTATATTTTTTAATCTGACCCAAATTTGTTCGTGGTAACTAAATACCATGGACTTCTAGTTTTTCTGTAATCTATAAGTAAAGAACTATTCTGTATTTTGTTTAAATTTTAGGCCTAGAAGTTTCGGAGATAAGGGAGGGGTCAATTTTAGTTATATCGTCTTAGTCTCCTAGCTCGCTCCACATATACATAGCTAACGCATCAAGCTGATGCAATGTGCAACGATGATTAAAACCTGATAGCAATCAGGTAAATTACATATAACACAATACGACTAACAAAGGACGTTTGAAGCACCGGGGAGATAACCGCGTAGAATCAGTCACGTATGAACTCGACAGAACAAGACATTTCGTTATAATATTACTCAATAATTATTCTGCCTGTTATATCGACCCTTTTGCCTTGATAATGGTGATTATTTAGGCACCAGAAGAGATATCATATCGCAGATGCGTTGTCAACCTTAAGAGTACGGTCGTTTTTCGAATGTAACAAAAACGTATATTTTAAATGTTCCGATAAAATAGTGTCAGTAAGTATACCTATCTACCTATGTCATAGCTATGTACCTTCTAACTCCAAAGACGTTTTTAATAAATATTGTTAATTAAAGATTCTTAAACCGCTCGTGATGCTAGGAACCCGCCTCAATTTAAATAAACTAAAACTTATTCCGACAAAATAAATATGTACGTAACAGATACAGACCAGAATCTTGTTTTATATACAGGGTTGGGCAGATTAAGTGTCCTAGTTTAAAATAGCCATAAAATTAAAAGAAATCTTCGAATTTCAACATCCCTTGAACATTGAATCCTATCCCTTTTTCCAAGAACTAAAATCAGTCCCCATCAAATTTGAGCTAAATTGGTTCAATATTGACCCATGGAAACGAAAGAAGTAATCAGATCTTTCGTATTTGTAAAACTCTGCGAGGCTGTCGTCCGCGTGGATTTCTTTTATCGCAATACATTTCGCTCGGAAAAGGAAACTATTTCTAAGGTAAAAAGTATTCTTGAACATCATGCCTACTTCTTTGAGAATTTACCCCAATTTTATACCCGAATGGCCAGACTAGCCTACTGGAAATATTCAAGTCGTAAAATCAAACGAGCCGACTCACTTCCGCACCTAAAACATAACGTAAAAATATCACACAAGTAAAATAAGAAACACAGAAAAACCTGTTTTCCTTAGCTGTTTACAAACAAAACCATTCCCATACAATCTAAACGTTTACACAAAAGCAATCACGCGAAAAACAACTTTATTGGCCACGTTACGAAACACTTTTCGGCAAGCTTGAGTCAGTTTATAAGAAATCTCACTAGATTTCATAGAAACTGACTCAAGCTTTGTAGGTATTTTTTTTAGATAAAATTCTTAATCAGACCACTCTGTGATCACGCAGATAATAATATAATAGCTCCTTTATCTTCTCGTTTGGTTTGTCTCGCTGTCGAAGCAAAGAGAAGAGTATTTATTGAGTTTGGGTCATACACAGAATTAGGTTCAACATTGTCCCTTCTCTTCCTAAAAGTTAACGAGACGTGAGAGTTTTTAACTCATATAACTTCGATACAGGCCAAAACTACACCAGACTCCCATTACGCGGATATATCCTAACCCGAAAAATTTGGGTTCAAGTTCCTTAACTTTCTGGAACAAGAGAGACAACTTTTGTTTCTGTGATTGTGTATAACCTGTTTAACAAACTATGGGTGTTCCAGGCTAACTCCTGAACTGTACCGATGAATAAGAAGATGAAGAAGATATTCGAATGAGATAATTTTAAAATAGGTACGTCACAGTCACAGAGTATAAATTTATAAACAGCTTACTATTACAATCGAACGCAACTATACGAGAGTACCTACCTATTGTTGTAACGTGACCTCAGCTACAGTAGCAATCTTTCCAACCCGACCATAGCAACTATTATGGTTGCTATGGGCGGCTTAAGGTATAATAATACCTTTACTGACTTTTGCTTCAAAGTATTCACTGCTTATGACTCCGCAGTAATATCACGAACATATAATATAGATAACAATGATAGAATTAATTAATTAATTTATTTATTGCGTATAGATTCAGGTCACATTTTGCAGATAACGCTTATATATGCTTCCACTAAATCCTACCTAATCACATACCTACCCTTGCAGGTGTACACTCAGCGTATATTTCAAATGTTAACGTTGTTCCTATAAAAGCAAATATATATTTTAAAATTACCTAAATTCAGCACACTTTCGCCCTCATTCCGGACAAAATAGGGTTCCACTTTTGCCATATGGTGATAAAACCGTAATCGTCATATGTTAACCATCCGTCTGTGTACTCTGCCACTTGGCACACACCGCTGGCAACGCCGGGGGGTCACGCAAGTCGTTTACCCACAGATTGGTTCAACGGTCCCACATGGTAACCTATAAACGGCGTTCAAAGCTCCAGTTCTTGACCTAGTAACTAATACAATGGCTGCCGTATTTTTTGAGACCCAATTAAGTTTTTAATTTCATTGCAAATTTGCCAAACTTGGAGCCGCCTCCATGATAAATACTTTTCGCATTGCACCCGATTCAAATCAATGTTTTAAGGCGACAGTCAAAAACAAATGTTGCGCGCAACATGTAAATAGTACTAAGCTCAAATCGCTATGTATTATGAACGTGTTTTGTACAACTGTCACGATAAAAATAAGTGTATCTGGTACGATAATCTGATGTCTTGAATAGATAGTCGACCCCGGGTTAAACAAATACCAGATTAGAACGTAACAATCAGATTTGGCCACTGATTATTATCACAACCCGGATGACCTGGTTCCTCGGTCGTGCGGGATCAAACCAAACAAATCCTAATTCGTGAGCTAAATGACTAAGAGCCTTTACGGGCTGCTTGATTTCGAGAGCAGCTGCGTAAAAGTATTGCAAACAGAAGCTAAAAAAAATATCGGTCATGATTAAATAAGGTTGAAAATTGTTTTACAAAGTTTACTAGCTCCTCGTTAATAATTGTAGGAGTTTCAGAGTCACTTACTAATAAATTCTTATTTTATTTATATTGCTGACAATAAAACCTGCCTTATAGAGTAAAATTATTACCATTACATTGTAGCGTTCATTACAATTCAAACCAATAATGATAATATAACGATGTGCATGCCACTAATGATCATTAATCAAGGAACGCCGCGTCAACTGACACTTGATAACTATATCGTTTGAATGTCAAGAGTTCAGTTTCTTATCACGTTAGCAATATAAACAATGTTTAAGACCAAGGGCCGTATTGATTGATCTTAGTGACATGTGGACGTAGCTTAGGGAAAAGGGTCCTACCCACAAAGTAACTGTATTTAAATTTGAATTCTATTGCTGTCAATATTATGTCAAATTCTACAAGTGTGAAATGGTTGAATTGGATCCTTTTCCCTAAGCTACGTCCATGTAAGCTTCAAGCCACGGTAACCTTTTCAACGTCGTGTTTCAAAACGTTTCAAACAAAAGTCGTCACTCACGCGCCAATGACAGCTGAAAACCAGAGCTAATTTCAACCTTACGCACAGATACTCAGGTTTGTTTTTCGCTGTCAACCGTGACGGATATATCCGTCGTTGGCGTTGAACCAGTGGTGCGGATATATCCGTCGTTGGCGTTGAACCAGTGGTGCGGATATATCCTTCGTTGGCGTTGAACCAGTGGTGCGGATATATCCGTCATTGGCGTTGAACCAGTGGTGCGGATATATCCGTCGTTGGCGTTGAACCAGTGGTGCGGATATATCCGTCGTTGGCGTTGAACTAGTGGTGCGGATATATCCGTCAATGGCGTTGATAAGGTTAATAGAAAACTATCATGCATGTGTCTCACGCGTCTTGAGGGCATCTCAAGAATGGCAACCGTCGTGGTAAACGTGTTCTTAAGTGGAGACCACGAATCGGCAAATGCAGTTCAGGACGCCCTCAGGCCAGGAGCGATATATTCGCGGGGAGGCTGGTAGTAGCTGGATGAGCCAAGAATCGTGCCCAGAGGCCAACATATTGACAGGTATGTCAAGCAGTGGACTATTATAGGCTATTTAAAAACTAGGTTAGGCAATGGGTCCCAATCTCCAGCTTGTGCTGGGCAGATGCCCAGCGCTGGTTTTCAGACTGGTCCCTAGAGGTGGGACAGTCACAAATAGGCCTCAGAATGCACTTAGCATCAAGTGATATGTGAGCTCGTCTGCCTTTTACATGCAATAACAAAAGAGAAACTAGTTTTAACCGGTATTCAAAATTATCAAAAACCATAACACCAAGCTCAAAAATCCATTTGAGAATGATACTATAGGTACCAGTTAAAACTCGACATCGGATCCGTTTACTAGCATACTCGACGGTCGTATGACAAACGACACCGGCTCCAGTTCGCACTAAAATCTAGAATACTGGCACTGAACACGACAGCCGGAACATAAACCTTCAACATCCCACTTACACCGAACCAAACATTTGACGAAGCGGTTAGCGTAGTTGGTAGTGACCCTGCCTACGAACCTAGCGGTCCCGAGATAGATTCCCGGTAAGGCCAAATATTAGTGTGAAGATCGCGCGTATTTAGTCCTGAGACTTATTTAAATACTAGCATTCCGCGACTCCGTCCGCGTAGAAGTCGTTTATCGTGTATCCCACTATCTCCATACAAAATTACATCTAAATCGGTTCAGCGCAGCGGGTTAAGCGTGAAGAGGTAACAGGCAGACAGAGTTACTTTCGCACTATAAATAATATTAGTATATATGTTTATCGTTGTCTACATAGTAGGTAAACATAATATAGAGCCGGGACTAGGTCAATTTGAGCAAGATTGCCGACCGATAAAACAATAATACGCACCTATTTCTTTCCTATGATAATGCCTGTCATTGTGTGACGTAGTTCCGAAAGATTGGCCCATTTTGCACAGTTCACTGTTACACTTTGACAATCAGCTGGCACTGTTTCCACTGCGCATGCGTGCACGCGTCGCGGCGGCGAAGAGCGGACTGACAGCGGTGAGTGAATGGCGCCGAGTGAACGAATGGAACCGGCGGTGACCGATAAGACTGACCCATATGATGGTCGCGGTCTGTTTGGGTGCTTGAGGCGTTTTTTTTTGCATTTCGAGACCGTTGATGACGTCATGATAGTAATGGATAGATAAGCACCTAGCGTTGTCCATTTAAGGAAAAAAATTTTTTTCTTTAGCCCGTAATTTACAAATTGCGAATCCAGGATTCGGTTTCAGGGGGACCAGGCTCCAAAAATACAATTTAAGATACTTGATAAAAGGGTTCCGTAACCAAAGGGTGCCAACGGAACCCTATTACTAAGCCTCTGCTGTCCGTCCGTCCGTCAGCGGGCTGTATCTCATGAACCGTAATAGGTGGACAGTTTAAATTTTCACAGAGTGTGTATATTATTGCCCGTATAAGAAATTAAGAAGATTATATTTACCGAAATATAGCAACGTTTTGTTTTATCTTGGTAACTGCACTTAAAATGTGGATATAAATATGCATTCAAAGAGATACTTTAATTGCGGTTTGAGGTAAATAAGTACCGTAATAAACAACAATAAAGTAAACAATCCCAGACGATAACTGTAAAAATCGATCGCATAACGGCTTCTTCGATCTGCTGCCAAACAGCTGGTGCCGTGCTAATGGGCCATTAGCAGCTAATTGACTGCACAACCCAACTAAATACAAATCAAATTTCAATTAAAGTAATGCATGACATCGTAATCGATGATTTCCTAGTAACTTTTTTTTATTAATAATGGGTTTGCTCTTGACTAACTCTTGCCCTTGGAGGACGAAGATTCAGTCTACGATGTAGCAAGCTCACCCAGAAGATGCCTATTCACCCTAGCTTTAAATAGGTTCAGATTGTATGCACTCGGAAATACAGACGCCGGAAGCGCATTCCACTCTTTTGCAGTACGCATTATGAAAGATGATGCAAAGCACTTCGTTCGAAAAGGCGGAATTTGAACCAGGTACGGATGGCATCCCGCGGTGCGCCTGGAAGTCCGATGGTAGAAAGGAGACGGCGGTATTAGCTCGTGGAGCTCCTGCGCGCACTCCCCGAAGTACAGTCTGTAGAACACCGACAAGCAGCCAACTTTCCGGCGGTGAGCTACGCTGTGAAGCTTAGCTTTTTCAAGAAAGTCGTGGCCGATGAGTCTGTCAGCTCTGCGTTCAACTTTCTATCTTTTATAGTAAAACTTTGGAACCAATTCTGCGGTATTTCTAAACAGTTGTGGTGAACAAAGTTAAAAAAAACCCCGACCATAACGGGGCACCTATTTTCAGAGCTCATAACTCTTAGGGCCTGCGCAAACCGGCGGAGCGCAGCGCAGATCACTTTAAATTGATCAATGTATATTCTTCCCTATTTTAATTACAATAAGGTATAAATTTAGAGCCGCAGCTGCAGAGTAGAAATCCCCCGTGATGCTCCGAGGTCATTCTCAGAGCATTCAAATTTATACCTTATTATAATTAAAATAGGGAAGAATATACATTGATAAATTTTAAGTGATCTGCGCTGCGCTCCGCCGGTTTGCCCAGGCCCTTAAACGGTTTAAAGGATTTAAATCAAATCAAGCTAAGAACACTGTCGATTAAGTCACCTTTCTAAAAAACTAAACTAAATCAAATTCGGTCCAACCGTTTAGGAGCTACGATGCCACAAACAGATACACAACAAGTTAAACTTATAACACCCCTCTTTTTGCGTTGGCAGTTAAAAGAATCTCCAAGTTCCCTAAAAGATCGGCAACAGACCGACAGCTCTTTAAATTGTGTGTGTTGTGAGTGCTTCTAAAGCGGTGATTCGACCGTGGCCCGATTTGCCTCTATAATAATAGCTATAAAGAATGTATTTTTAACCGACTTCAAAAAAGGAGGAGGTTCTCAATTCGACTGTATGTTTTTTTTTATGTTTGTTACACGATTACTCCTTCAATTGTGGACCGATTTTGAAAATTCTCTAAGTTTTAAAGGGTATACTTCCCATGTGGTCCCATTGTCACGAAATCAGAATCTGATGATGGGATCCATGAGGAATCGAGGGAAATCCTCAAAAGTTATACAGCGATTTTGGTATTACCTGCAAGACCTTATTTGAAGTCTGATTAGAAACATGGCTACCACCGCACCACCTGTATTTGCCCCACAAAGAAAGCCCTAATAACATAATCCGTCAGCTGTCCATACAACACGCGGATCCACGTGACCAAACAGATTAGTGCCATCACCGTGGCTAATTAGCACAGCACATGATTGTCAACAGTATACCAGTAAATATAGAAGGAAAAATCTATCGAAAGATTTCACAGAGTACAAAGGTATAACAACTGCCAAAATTGGCATATAATTATATAATTTAACCTTCCCACATGTTTTGATTAATGTATCTTTTAATTAGTTATAATTAGTTACAACATTGCCATACCCTAATAGGGTCCATGTCTAGTACCTTTATTATGCTTGTAAGACCTCTGTAAATACCATGGATGCAATAAATGAATATGAATATGGTTTCGTAATATCCTGTCGCTTTGACGAAATTTGGTTTATTTTTCATGAGTAGGAATAATTTTATTGTACAAAAGATGCCAAACAGAGATTAACTCACTATATATAAATAAGTTTTTATAGCAGACCAAAAAACCGGTCAAGTGCGAGTCGGACTCGCGCACCGAGGGCTCCGTATTTAAGTCCGCACCTTCGAAAATATACCTTTTTAACCCCCGGGCCCCGACGCAAAAAGAGGGCTGCTATAAATTTGACATGAGTATCTATCTGTGTATCTGTCTGTGGCATGTGGATGGACCGATATTGATTTAGTTTTTTTTTTGTTAGGAAGGTGACTTAATCGAGAGTGTTCCTAGCTTGGCTTGATGAAAATCTGACAGGCCGTTTAAAAGTTATGAGCTTTGAAAGCGATTTTGGCGGGAGACCGAAGTTCGTCCTGTGACGTACATAGGTACGTGCTCGGAGCCCGTTTATGTCTTTGTCGGACGTGACGACGCTCGACAATCGGATGGATATGTCATGGAAATTCTAAATTCATCCTATGGGGTTAGTTTTATACATCGTGGACTGTCACCACATTTGCAAAGACATAAGCATATCTAGTAATTCCCACTTTTTCCAACTCCTTTCTCTTTCCAGTTTTCACCTGTGTTCACCCACGTACTGTTCTCATCGCGTCGACTGTGCTATTAGCCACAGTACCGCGGTTTTCTACCAGAGACAACTATGACGTACAACAACTATGCGTAGGCGCGCAACCCGCAGCTGAACAAACGACTACACGTAACGATTAACATATTGGTCACACAGCGGGTTCGGTTCCCGGCAAAAATCATTTGAAATTTTCCCGAAGGTGTCTTCGGGAAAATCAGCAAAATCTATTGCTTTAACTCCCACCCAAAAAGGGGATGTATAATATGTAACATGACCCCTTTGTCTGTCGGTCTGCCTATCTGTTTGTCTCAGGCATCGCAGCGCCAGAACGAACAGACAGATTGTTACCTGTTCCATATTCTAACGTAAGACTTACGCTTAAGATTTAAAATAAAAGTGTCTCGTCTTGACTTTTATTACCTTTTATTACTAAGCGACTATAGCTACTTTTATTTTAAACCTTAAAGTCTAAAGTCTTACGTTATGGAATAGATGTATTCATTTCCCTAGCACCTGTCAAATTTTATCTCGTCCATGCGTGCTAGGGGGCCAGAGCTGATAGATCTTGAACGGCCCAAAAGATTTCTACCAAAACTAGTTAAAAAGCCAATTAAACTAACTTACAATAAACAACCTGTTTGAAATAGTTTCATTTGCTTGATAGCTACAAAGACACAGGCGGATATAAAGATAGGCATCAGACTTATAACACCTCTATTTTCTTCAGAGTTTAAAAATACGGAAATTAAATGACACATTTCACATTCTGACGGAAAATGAAAATCTTCCACGGTGGCTTAGTCACGCGAACCGTGTCACCCGAAATGACTAAATGCGTCGAAACTAACTGTACACACTAATGATGCGACTGGCGTCATCTGTCATCGGATACTTCCATCTCAACCGTTTCGGTTAGCGTAACAAAGGAAATTGAACTTATTGAGGGCAAAGGATTTTTTTGCCATTTTATCTTTTAACAACATAGGTTTAAGTGTGAACGTGGAGGGCTATAGTGCAAGGGGAAGATCAAAAAACCGGGCAAGAGCATGTCGGAGCATGCTCAGTGTAGGGTTCCGTCGCCATGACTACAAATACAATAACTCGAGAACCAATGTTGTCTACTTAGTCGTGATAGTTTCCCTTTAAAATTCGTTATGTGTGCTTTCATTTAAGTCATTTATCAGATTTTTAGTAGGTATTTGTAGTTTTGGCTGTAGGGGGGGAGACCGCTCTCTACTGTAACAAAAATTAGCACTTTAAAGGTTAATATTTCACAAACGGACCCCTTAATCAAAAAGGTGTTTTCACAAACACTATATTATTGAAAGACCTATCCAACGACATCCCACACAATGGGGTAGACGAGAGAAAAAAAACACCCCCACTTTACGTGTACGATTTTTGGATTTTTTTAAAACAAACCTAACCTAACCTGACCGAATCTTATTTACCAGTTAGATATTTTTAAAATCCTGAAACAACAACGGTTTCAGTTCAGAATACTTTAGGACTTGCGATGATAATGAATAACGATACATTCGGACTACATCTCTTACATTTGACATATGGAATGAAAGAGATACAATTACAATATTGGACAAATATCAGCCAGCATAAGTTTATAAACAGGAGATAAAGCCATACGATTATTATTAACTTTATTTGTAAAACATTAAGATCCAAAAGTGGTTAAGGAATTTCTTGGTGAACCATACGTAAAATAAAATGTGTGTAATGTACGTGTGTGTGTTTTAGACGTTGTTCACACGTTTTACAGTTACACGCTAAGTGGCAATGTCAACCGTATGTAGGACGGAGCGCGGCACAAATTACCGTGACTCTCGAACGTACCTGAAACAGAAACATTATTTTAAGTCAGATTACTGAAAGAGAAAAAGAAAATGGTATTGCAAGTATAGTAGCAAACTCTTCTAATACGAGTAAGAAGGGCACTGGTTCTAATAAGAAGGGCAACGGGACCCTATTAGGTACTAAGCCTACGCTGTCCGGCGTCCGTCCGTCTGTCCTAGCTTAAAACTGTAAACTGATAGCCGGTTGACTTTTTCCGCAGAATATGTGATATAACGACAGATTTCCTAACAAATAATAAAAAACGTCATAAAGTAATTTTTTTTTTCAAGTTATTTTTTTTGTAGTTGCCCTATCGTAAAAACTGTAACACATACAAGCGTCAATTTTGTTATGATTATAGAACAAATCCTATAGAAAATACAACAAATACTAAAAACCGGCCAAATGTTACGGAACCCTCAGTGCGCGAGTCCGACTCGCACTTGACCGTTTTTTTTTACTTTTCTTTCTTTGCTCTAAACCGAAATAATAAATAACAGAGTTTCAAATAAAGCCACAGTGGCAGTTGTCTGTCTACAACATTTTGAGGCTGTCTGTATTTTAACGTTATTATTTTTATTTTCTCAATCAGATCACAATGGTTTTAAATTAAAAAATGCATTCAATTATATTAATCTCTTTTAAATTAATAAATCTAAGTCATTTAATTAACTATAAATTAAGACCATTAACTTTATCACCGTTATAATTGCTAAGATTGCAGTGTTTTCAATTATTAACGCTTGGCATTTTACTGCATTGCGATTAATTAATTTTCAACTGTCAATTTACGTTATTTATAAGCACCTTTGATATAATGTTTACTAACAAAGAAATACTTATTTTTTATTAAGAAAACTATTTTTCAGCGTTACGAGGCAGCAACAATGGCACAGAGTAACTACTAATTAATTATAAACAGATTTATCTGTTGCACGGCGACCGCTCAGCCTGGTGCAACTAGATTGCCGAGTTGCGCAATGCTGCTGACACACCGGTAACATGCTAGAAGAGGGTCCACTTGCAGAACAAACGCTATGAAAATATATTACAATGACACCTAATAAACAGGCACAATTTCACTTAACACCTTGTAACCGTATTGTAGCAAATAAATATATTTTCAATCAGTTTAAAAACCGACTAGATCAACACATTAGAAGTACAAAAAATACTTGACCAAAGAATAGCCGGATTAGGCGTCTATCAGTTGTCACAACTGCCAGCCTGATAAATAATAATAATAATTTTAAAAAAAACCGGTGACAGGTGAAACTATATTATATTCTCAGGTGGCAATCACCACATTAATTAAATAAGTAATACATACACCGTCCGTCCTTTATAAATAGAATATAATAAAAACCGGGCAAGAGCATGTCGGGCCACGCTCAGTGTAGGGTTCCGTCACCATTACTACAAATACAAATAAAGTGCACCAGCAAAAGAGCGTATCTTCATGGCACTTACGTCCAAAAGGACGTACAAAAGTTGAGAAGCGCAGTTTTTCGGCAACAACTCAAAAACGGTATCCGATCATGTTGAAAATAATTTTGGCTGAAAGTATTTATTAAGCGTTACTTTTGTCATTTGTTTTTATTTTTTGGACATACAGTTAAAAAGATAAAGGGGAGGACACAATTTATCCAACTTTCGGAGCGATTATTTCCGAAAATATTCACTTAATTAAAATATTGCCTAGAAACCTTAGTGTTTTTAAAAGAACTGTCGAAATATGTGCCACACTCTGTTGTTAGCTGAAAAAAAAAATCAGCTTCTGTCACATATGGAGTGCCTACTCTAGAAATATTTATTTTTGTTACTACCAAACTAAGTAGCGGCTTATACAAGACACCTATACTCCAAATTTCATCAATATACATCTTGTAGTTTTTGAGTAAAATGCCTGCGACACACGGTAGGAAGGACGGACGGACGGACATGACGAAACTATAAGGGTTCCGTTTTTGCCATTTTGGTTACGGAACCCTTAGATGAAAACAAAAAGAGGAAGATACGTGATCGGCGCGCAGGCTTGATCACCTAAATATAGGCGCTGAGCGCCTATGTTTGAGTCAGTTGTCCGGCCGTCACCGATCTGTGCACTTACGCGCACGACGTTAGTCCATCAATTTATCTCTATTGCTCCTTAGTGCATGTTTACAGCTGTGTGTGTGAAATTTGCGAATATGTGGCGATAACGTGTCTTCCCCTTTTGCTTTAGTCTAAGACGGAACCCTAATAACTGTTATATTTCCTGGGTGTCAATAAAACTTAAGATAAACGATGCTATATCACATATGACCCAGATATAAATACATTAACGACTGACCATGTCGCAAACGTGCGCGTTTTTACTTCAAAAGTAATACATCTTATCGCCACCTCTATGTTTCTACGTTACGTGTCTTTGTCCGCGAGCAGCTAATAAAGCGTTATGTTCCTTGAAAGGATGTGACGATTACGAGAGCTAATTATTTGATTGCAAGCCCTATTAAACTAAAGATGCTTTTATATGTACAGTCGACGCCAAAAATATGTTTATACATTTGAACCTTACCTCAATGGAGTAAGGTGAAAAAAATGTAAATATATGTTTGACGTCGACCGTATACTGCCGTCCTCAAACTAAAAGGCGGCTAAACTTCATACGCCGCCTTAAGCTTTCGGCACACCAAACGCGTGTCAGGCGCGTCGCGTCGCGTGGCGTGAGCGACGCAGCACCCGGCACACCGCAGGCAGCAGGCAGCAGGCAGCGTTTCGAACGCGTGCCAGCGCTGCGCACGCCTCGCGGCTGCGTTCGGTGTGACTTGCTGCGCGGCGCGCGCGTACCCCCACCACGCGTTTGTAAAAAAATACAACGACTAGTACCCGCGCCGACGCCGCGCCGATGCGAAGCGTGCCAGCGCGCGCGACGCGCCTGCTTCGCGCACGCCACGCGACGCGCTGCCCGAGTTGAGTTGTCTGCGGCGACTGCGGCGCGTCGCGTGCGCGAAGCAGCTCGAACGCGTGCCCTGCGCAGGCACGCGTTACTTTTTGGTGTGCTGGGTTCAATTTGATTTGTTGTTTTACAACTTGCGCGGGCCCGCGTTCAAAGCGCGACGCGTCTGACACGCGTTTGGTGTGCCGAAAGCTTTATTGTTTAGCCGCCTTTTAGATAGAGGACGGCAGTATATGCAACTTTACTCGGCCATTTTTATCACATCACATGATATAAGACAATAGGGAATATGTATAATTTTTTATGGCTTTATTAAAAAGTCATTCATGTAACAAACAGTAGAAAAAAATAGTTTTCCAATTACTATAAAAATAACCAAGATATAAGCCATTAAAGATTTCGATCTCAAAATAGAAATAGCAAAACAGAATTTAACATGAAGTTTATGTGACCGTAGTGCCCACTGAGGTCACAGTATATGTCGGATCTCTCTGTCTAATTAGTGGTTTTAAATGCTTATATTATTCGTATTTTTTGGCCAATTTTAATAATCATTTCACTTTTTGCCATCTCTTTTACGGTATTTTCATATTGTGTTAAGAAATGCTATAAAAAAAATTCATGCATGTTCCGTATTAGGAACTTGAATAAGTCATTTTCGATCTTCTTGGGAGCTACACACACATGTATGTATGTATGTATGTCAAAATGGAACCCTAACCCACAATTAGAACCGTATGACAGCGACGTCATAAATCAAATAGAAAACCTCATCCTACAGCTACCAAGTTTTTTCTAACATGAGAAAGTAAACACATCGATTCCCTGAAAGCAAAGAACGGTGGGTAAATAAATACGAAACAATTCGTTTTGGGACGCGGCCAAACGCCTATGTACTCGATTGACGCGCTGGCGCTCTTTGTTGCTATTACGTTTTATGTAGGCGCTTTCGGAACGTAAATAGATTTCTGCTCTACGGTCAGTACTGACTTTACAAGTAATTACCTACTGAATGAAAACTATATGCGGTACAAAAACAGACAGACAAATAGTTTCAAACGTGACTGGGAAGTTAGAATAAAGTGCTAAGAATATATTGCAAATTCTTGTTTAAATTAGCCGTAGCAATTAAAAAACAAATGCGAAATTACTAAGGATTCTCCTAGTTGGTTTATTTGATCCATGAGGTGCTGCTTTGTGTGAAATTGTGTGTACTAATCACACATAAAATTCCAATATAATAAATAAAGGAACCTAGTGTTTCTTTGTAAGTTTTTACATTGACATATATAAGTTTCAGTTTTGTAAATTTTTTGTAGAAAACCGACGTAATAAATGTTGTTTAAGGGCTTAAACGAGACAAACCTTTATAGACCCTACTACGAGTACGTAATATTATAAATGCGAAACTAACTGTATGTCTGTCTGTCTGTTACCTCTTCACGCTTTAACCGCTGAAACGATTTAGATGAAATTTGGTATGGAGATAGTTTGAGTCACAAGGAAGGACATGGGATATCAAGTTTTTATCCCGGAAAGTTTGATAGTTCCCGTGGGACACAAACGACTACTACGCGCAAGGAGTCGCGGGCAAAAGCTAGTAAGTATTAAATAAACCTGTGCCGCAAGCGAATATAAATATAATAATAATAATCCAGCCTATATACGTCCCACTGCTGGGCACAGGCCTCCACTCACAATGAGAGGGTTTGGGCTATAGTTCCCACGCGGGCCCAGTGCGGATTGGGACATTCGCATACACCGTCAAATTTCTTTGCAGGTGTGTGCAGGTTACCTCACGATAAAACATCGTGAGGTAACCTTCACCGAAAAGATCATGGTAAATTTACAAATTGTATTTCGCACATAAATTCCGAAAAACAGAGGTGCGAGCAGGGTTCGAACCCACTACCCTCTGCTTAAGAGTCGGTAGGTCAAACCATTAGGCTACCACGGCTTTTTTAACAAGCGGATAATCATAAATTAATAATATTTTCGATGAACATACATAAACATTCAAATAATTTACTTTTATAATATAGCTTCTGAACAGTGAATTTTCGGGATAATATCGACCCGTTTCAGCGTAAAGAAGTAACAAACACACATACAAACGTTAGCATGTATAATATTAGTGTGATTAGTGCGACCTTGGGTGTTACGTCTGAGAAATAATTTCTTAAATATCCTCTTTTAATAACTCAATTTTACCAAAACCCTCTAATTTATTACCTACTTTTTTATCTAAGAGTACCAACCCCTCCTCACAGGTAAGGAAGCCCATTAAAAAATGAAGCCGCGAATAATTACCGGCGGTAGTTTCCCCCGAGTAGTCCGCTCAAGTGGGAGGGGGAGGCAGACGGTGAAAAAATGGTCTGGCTTGCGATTTACAAGCGATCCGTGCACTTGGCTTGATTAATAACCGAGTAAGCACGTTTAAATTAAAATGGAATCCACTGTATAATTTGGTTAAAATTTTAACAGTATTAAAAAGTTATTTAAATAAGTTTTTTTTATAGAATAAGACCGATTGATTTCTATTTTCCCTGGTGATAAGTGAAGTTATTCTTGATAAAAGGATATTCTAACCAGCGGCGTATGGGTAAAGAGCCATAAAATTAAGCAAATTAGTTAATCTATTGTAAAAGCTAACGTAATAGTTTCTACCAAGGTTCAATGTCAAGTAACGTCCTATACAACTTATGAGTTTATGACCATTCTAAACAAAAATGCTATTGTTAAAAGTTTTATGCCTCCTTAGGGCCTGCGCAAACCGGCGGAGCGCAGCGCAGATCACTTTAAATTTATCAATGTATATTCTTCCCTATTTTAATAACATATACTACTCTGTCAAGAAAGTACCGGGAAAAGATCAATAATACACAAACTGTTTGTTAATCATCCAAATTTATTTTATCACCTTCAAAGTATGCTACTTCAGAAACGATACACTTACGCCAACGAATAATCCAATCATCAAAACATTTTTTAAACGCTGTTTCCGGAATTGAATTCAGTTCTCGGCGCGAATTCTCCTTTATGTCTTCTACCGATTGAAAACGGGTGCCACGAAGTGGTAATTTGAGTTTAGGAAAAAGAAAGAAGTCGGCAGGAGCCATATCTGGTGAATATGGTGGTTGCTCGATGGTATTTGTTGAGTGTTTGGTCAAAAATTCTTTCACAATGATGGCCTTGTGCGAAGGCGCATTATCGTGGTGCAAAATCCAAGAATTTTCATTCTACAAATCTGGCCTTTTTCGTCGAATTTGCTCTCTTAAATGCCGCATAACGCTCAAATAATATTCTTTATTTACCGTTTGACCTTCCGGCAAGAATTCCGAGTGCACAACACCGCGATAGTCAAAGAAAACAGTCAACATGACTTTGACTTTTGATCGACTTTGGCGTGGTTTCTTCGGTTTCGGTTCAGTTGGAAGGCGCCACTCCGAAGCTTGTTGACTAGTTTGCATGTCAAACTCGTAAACCCACGTCTCGTCACCAGTAACAATGCGTTTCATGAATGTTGG
This sequence comes from Tortrix viridana, assembly GCA_963241965.1. Lineage (NCBI taxonomy): Eukaryota > Metazoa > Arthropoda > Insecta > Lepidoptera > Tortricidae > Tortrix > Tortrix viridana. The sequence continues at coordinate 14,309,190 of OY725180.1, read as the reverse complement.
GTCGGAATTGACTCGTTCTAGCATGTCCTCAGCGACTCTCATGCGATTGAGTTTTTGGAGAAAATTCAGGTCTTTTGGGACTAGCCGAGCGGTAACATGTTTCATACCCAAATGATTAGTTAAAATAGTACGGATCGACTCGTGAGATACAGAAAGTTCGGCGGCTATCTCTCTCAAAGTTGAATGAGGATTTTCAGTCACTATTTCCTTCACTTTTGCGATGTTAACTTCAGTTGCAGACGTTGATGGCCTACCAGAGCGAGGCAAATCTTCCATCACATCTCGACCGCTTTTGAACGCTTTGTACCACTCATAAACACGTGTTTTTGATAAAGTCGAATCACCGTAAGCCTTCTGTAACATTTTCAGTGACTCCGAACACGAAATTCCATTGGCGATGCAAAATTTAAGACAAACTCTTTGTTCAATGTTTTTGTCCATTATGAAATTCGCAATACACACTAGATATGATATAACTAAAAACAGCACTGTATTTAATATAAATAACAGATGCAACTCAAACTCCGTGCCAAAATAGAAAACAGTTGTGCCAATCTAACAACAACAAAAAAAACAAAAATTTGAATTTGGAACCATAAACAAATCATCCATTCCCGATACTTTGTTGACTGAATGTATATTATAATATTATATATATTATAATTTTTTAAATAGTGACAAATAATCAAACAAGAGAAAATAAAAAAAGTCACATACATAATTATAATGTCAACATTTTATTAATAATAATCTTAAACACAACTCTTACCGCGACTTACCAGCGCATACTGTGAGTGTACTGTACAAGCGTTTGAAGTCGCCGACACCGCTTTGTGCATACGCCGGCGGCTTCTTTGTAGCGGCACATCAAAGCATGAAAACTATTTGAGCGAACGAACTATACAAGCCTTTGAAGTCGCCGAAGCCGCTTTGTGCGTGCCCCGCGGCGGCTTCTTTGTAGCGCTAGCGGCACATCAAAGCATCAAACTATTTGAGCAAAGGAACTGTATGCAGTATGCGTTGGTAAATCGCGGCAAGTGGTTGTGTTGTGTTTCGTTGCGAAATAAAAGTGTGTAAATAATGTTTCGCCCTTGGGATGACAATGGTGGACCGTCTCAAGAAAACAATATTGTTAACAGTGAGAATACTAAGAAAAAAAGACAAATATTATGCAAAAATTGTCAACAGATTATTATAAGTGTCCATCAGTACTGTGTTGGTGTAATGAATAGTGCAGATGTGCGTCCTCCAGTTATTGAAACAGTTTCAAAAATGGTTGGTGTAAATCGAAACACAGTTGCGAAAATTATAAAATCCGGACCAGTTACACCTAAGAAAAGAGGTAACAGAAAGAAAAAATTTTCACGACTAGACAATTTCGAATGCGACTTAGTACGGCGCACAATATACAAGTTTTACACAAATAAAAAACTACCGACCCTGGATATGATTTTGCAGGATTTAAAAGTGAACAATGATTTTCCATGCCAACGGAGCACTTTGTACGAACTTTTACGTACACAGGGATTTAGATACAAAAAGGTGAATAGACGTAGCGTATTGCTTGAATCGTCGAGATACCACGTCTGGCGGTATAAATATATTACGAGTCTCAGGAAAGCACGCCGCGAAGGACGAACCGTGGTGTACCTGGACGAAACCTGCTACGACAGCCATGAAACTGTCAAAAAAACTTGGAAAGATTGCAGCTGTCAGTGTATTTCGGATTTGCCTCCCACTCGCGGGAAACGAATAATCATAATACACGCAGGTTCAAAAGATGGATGGGTAGCAAATGGTTTGCTGCTATCAGAGAGACAAATAGAAGATGCAAGCGCAGACTTCTGTGATATGAACACAGCACTGTTCGAGAAGTGGTTTAAGGAGCAATTATTGCCCAATCTAGCACCAAACAGCGTAATCGTGATGGACAACGCCCCCTACCACTCTCGTTTGTCCATCAAGACACCCAACAAATCGACGCCAAAAAAGGAGATTCTCGACTTCATGAGAGAGAATAATATTCCCTTTCCAGAACCTACTCCAACCATACCGGTATTGTTGGATAGTGTGAAACGAGCAGGCATCGAAAAAAAATACGTGATTGACGAACTAGCAACAGCAAATGGGTTCGAAGTTGTGCGTCTTCCTCCGTATCATTGTATATTCAATCCCATTGAGCAAGTGTGGTCTAAAGTGAGACAAGACATATGGGCGAACGATTGTGATCCGACAAACAGTGATGCCGTATGTCAACTAATTAGAGCAGTTACGACGAATGTAACACCCGAATTGTGGAACAAACATGTAGGGGATGCTATTAAAGAAGAGAATAAATATTTCAGAGCAGACCGAGACATTGATAAAAATATTCAAAATATAATAATAAACACACAAAGTGACTCGGAGGATTCAGATGATTAATATTAATAAAATGTTGCCATTCTATGTATGTGTTTTATTATTAACTCTTGTTTGACTATTTGTCACTATTTAAAAAAATACACAGTGTAAACTCTATATAGCGTCACGGAAGGGACTGCGCATTATATGGCGTTATTGAGATTTGTCGTTAAATTGAGAGAAGGAAAATTAATATAACTTTACTATTATAATATGTATTATTTACTAATAAAGTATAAAAATTACAAACAACAAACATTAATTTATTAACAGCGCTGTCTCGCTCTATTTATGGTCCCGTGTGCCAATTTGGTTTGCGGCAGGTATAACTAGCAGCCGACGTAAACAAGTGCAAGGTAATCACAATAAACAAAAGAATGAATTTCTCAGAATCTTCGGTACGACAATATCGTTACTTTATATATATCTTCAAGAGGAAGGTTTATGTATTGTCGCAACCTACCGGGGTGGTTAAGAGAAACAAGTCGAAAGTTAAAGACGTATAATCACGTATCTCCCGGTGGCTCGAACAATAAGAAATTTAGAGTGGGTAGGTAGATATGATCTGCTTTCGTATACGCGTGGGACTTCCCTCGGTAACACGCAGCGATGGGTCGCGGCGCCGGAATCCGGAGGTAGGTAGTCCAGCAGTCGTACTCCCAGCAGTGGAAGTACTCTCAGCCAAGTTCAGCTCCCAGCGAGGTTGAAGACCCAACAAGGTTGTAGACAGAGTTCAGCTCCCAACGATGCTCCCCGATTTGGGGAAATGTACCGTAGAACAAAGCAAGTGTTTAGGCACCTGGTTCTAGTGTCATCTACCCGACAATTACTCGATATAATTTAACTGCATCCAAAAAGTTAATTAAAGGATTACGAATATTAAAATGACATTATTATGTTTAATATAAATTTATTTAACAATATTAAGGCTATTTATTGTAATTTAGAATAAAATAATTGAAAAGAAAGATTGACGATAGTAACGCCATCTTTCGAGAAAAGGTAGCTAACATACGTCATTATTGAACTAATATCAGCCTTTGTTAGCATAGCTCAAATAGCACGCAAGAAGTGACATTGACAATTGACAATCAAAACAAACAGAAGATATTGTGATGATTTAACGTTATAATCGTGAAGTTAAAAGTTGTGTTCATTATTGTAGCATAAAAGTGAGTATCGTCACAACTACATTGTGACAGTATACAGGGTGAAGTTAAATTCAGTGTCCAAATTTTGGAGATTAAATCAATACCTAAGTCATACTGACCAACTTTCACTGTGGGACCAACCACAAAACCGCGAAAAAAAAATCGACCCTCCCATACATTTACGAACGAACGCTTTATTTGCTTACCTACTTGTTTTATTATTAATTTTACAAGTTCGTATGGAAATCTGTTTAAAGCTTTCGGCACACCAAACGCGTGTCGTGAGCAGCGCGTCGCGTCGCGTGGCGTGAGCGATGCGGCACCCGGCACACCGCAGGCAGGCGGCAGCTTCAACGCGTTTCGAACGCGTGCCAGGCGTTGCGCACGCCTCGCGGCTGCGTTTGGTGTGACATGTTGCGTGGCGCGCGCGTACCACGCGTTTGTAAAAAAATACAACGACGTCAACGACTAGCAGCCGCGTCGACACCGCGCTGACGCGACGCGTTCGCCCCGCCCCGGGTGTGCCGGTAAACATGGCGGCCATATTTAATAAAAATTCGCGCGCCCGCGCGCGCCGGTGTGCCGTGTTGAATTTGCTTTGTTGCATTACAACTCGCGCCTGACACGCGTTTGGTGTGCCGAAAGCTTAAGATACCTGTCTCTGTAACCATAACAGGGCATTTATCCTCATAGTGTAGCCCGACTCGCTTCGATATCATAACCACACATATGAAGCTGCCATAGCGTCAGCAGCGTGACGATATGGAAGCAATATGGGCTAAACCACACTGTAATAAAGGCCATTAACCCGTACGCAATCTGCCTGACAACCCACGCCAATGACGACTGGACCAGTCCTAAGCAGCCCTAATCAGAACAAAGAGGCCCAAAATAACCTGTTGACTGCATCCTTGCGTGCGTGGACCACGGGCAATGACACTGAAGTCTCTGTTTATTTTCTGGTGATGGTGAGTATGTACTTTACAACCTTCTATGTTTATGCGGGCAAGTCACTTAACGAGTGCGACCTTTTTGTTGTAAGTAGTGGTAAAGGCAACACAAAAATTGACACACACATCACTGTGATTGGAATATTCCCAGTTGTCCGCACCCTAGAAATTAGGTGTGGACAACTTGGGATAAATATTCCTTCGAGGGTGCGGACAAATGGGAATATTTATTCTCAGTTTTCCGCAGTGTGGACAAAGGGGTGCGGACAACTGGGAATAGCCCCTGTGCTTGTATGAGATTGATTTAGAGGACGTCCGCGACTTCGTATGCGTAAAATTCATTTTCTACTCTCCTAGTTATTTCTTCCCGTTGGGGGTTGATTTCCGAATAATCCTTTCTTAATGCACCCCTAGGATATCCAAGGAGGCCTATTTAATGTCATGTTTAAACTGCCATATACGAATGTCACAGCGATTAAAGTGACAAGGTACTAGAGTGTACACATATTTATGACCTTGACTGTACATAACATAATTCGTCAGTCTAACAACTTACCCGCTAACAAGCAGCAGCATCGCATTATTTGTGTTCCGATATAGCTAAGACAGTCGTGAAATAACTACCATTGATGCATTCCAGTTTATCTATTACAAACAAACAAATCTTTCCTGGGTCCATATTGGCTCACTGAAAAATTTGTAGTGCGAATGTATCGTTATTCATAATCATCGCAAGTCCTAAAGTGAATTTTACTGAAACCGTTCTGATTTTAGGATTTTTTTTACAACAAACCTAACCTAGCCGAACCTTACGGTTAGATATTTTAAAAATCCTGAAACAATAACGATTTAAGTTATAAATACTTTAGGACTTGCGATGATTATGAATAACGATACATTATGTGAACTTTGGCGCACCGACATGCCACACATGACAAAGTTTACGTCAAGTCTGCTATCGCTAACGCGGCAAAGTTGTCGCCGCGATCGCGCTTCTGTTTAGGAATTTTGCAAGTCAAATATGCAGCCAAGTCCCGCGTGCTAGTTAACTAAACCCTGAGGATTGCTGTGTGCGACGATCTTGTCAGCCAGGCAGTTATGATGCCTGTCAGCTGACGGGCACCTACACATCGTAATTTCTACCAGACATCAAAAAAGGAAGGTTCTCAAAACGAGCGTTTTTTGTGGGAGCGGGTCTAGTCGCATAGGTGCGAGTACATATTGTTTGTCATAATGTAATGTTAGTCATACACCCTTTCAGGCTGAAATTAGAGGATTTAATAAACATCCATCGTGTAGATTAGTTAGGTTAGGTTAGGTTACTTTAATAAAAATCCTGGAAAAATAACGATGTCGTGAAAAAAATGCATTATGACTTGCGAAAATTATGACTTAAAACACATTATGACTAACAATATATGTATGCAACTCATTATGAACGCTTTTTTGGGTGTAGGTATGTGAATCAATATATTTGCCGATTATGAAACGATTTTAGTGGTTATTTTTATCGGATAGCTAATATCTCAGGAGTGGTCCCATTAAATAGACAAGATCTGGCCATGGGAATTCATGGGATCCAGAGAAAGTCAACGAAACACCATAATAGTTTGGAGTCGGTTCATTATTATTTAAACATTTAATTATAGGGCCGTATCATTTGGAAAAAAATGGTGTTCACAAGGGAGCAACGATAAACGACTTCTACGCGGACGGAGTCGCGGGCAAATTTGGCACGAAGATAGATTTAGTCTGGAATAGCGCATAAGCTACTTTTTATCCCGAAAAAATTGACTGTTCCCGTGGGAGAAGCGATAAACGACTTCTGCGCGGGCAAAAGCTAGTTAATAATAAGACTACCCGCATAACTAAACAAAGTGCACAAATCTTTACTCATTTACAATGCAATGCAAAGAAGAACTGAATTCATTATGAACTAGAGTCCAGTCTGACTAGGACGCAAACTGAACCGGAGAGACTGGACTTACATTATAAATAGGTACGTAGGTACATCGTAGGTAGCTTTGTATCGTTGAAACTAGAAATTCTCATGTAATCACATTAGGCGCCGGCGACTCAGCGGGCGTGTTCGTAATGTATACAATCGCTAGTTGGTGGCCGTGAATTTGGTTACATTAATTGTCGAGAACTCCCTATCGGGTTGTTTTGTATGAAAATGAGATAGTCTGGACCTCAGGAAAGTACCGATGAATTCGTTTATTTACCTCATTGCTTAGCTATTTCGGGGTTCCGTATAGCAAATTTATCTATTAAGTTACGTGTGCCCTTGTGTTGCAGACGGGCGATTCTTCGGCGTTTTAACCGCCGTCATTGTCGTCTTCGCATATATTGACGAAAATAACGATTACTATCAACAATTTCCGATGTAAATAGAAGAAGCACCGGGAGTAGTTCTCATTGCATTCAAAATTAAAATAAACTTAGTTTTATTTGGAATAATATGCGAAGACGACAATGACGGCGGTTAAAACGCCGAATAATCGCCCAGACACTAATTTAATCGAATGTGTCGTTTCGCCGAATTTCATTTCTGCTGAAACCTTATTGTGTTCAGGTTAGCTTAAGCATGGGTTACGCAGGATAGGTTAGGTTAGACTTGAGACTGCCAAAAAATTATAACTCCTGCTGGTGTAAATGCCTGTCGATGAAATGAAAATTCGGCGAAGTAAAACATTCTATATGAAATTAGTGCCGGTGAATCAAGGGTAAACCATTAACATTGTGCGATCGAAAAGTTAGGGTTCCGTATTAAATTTATCTATTAAAGCATCGTTCCTATATCCAAATGGCGGATATATTAAGGGTACCTCGCGTTAAAATTTGACATTTGCCACATACAACATGCGTCAAATTTGAATTTGAAGTAACCTTATATATCCGCGATTTCAATATAGGAACCAGGCATAAGTTAACATTGTGCGAACGAAAAGAAGTCGGTTGAGTGATTTTTTAGGGTTCCGTAGTCAAACTACGAACCCTTAAAAATTACCCAGTCAAAACTACAAAAACTAAAAATCTGAAAAACATCTTAAATGAAAGCGCATATATATATAATACATTTAAAAGTAAAACTATCACGACTAAGTAGACTTTATTGGTTCTTGAGTTACAGACGATTAAAATGTATATACCTATTATACCTACCGAAAATCAGCTAAGATAAGTTTGAATAGAAAATTAGCTAACTGTTATGTTTTTTTTGGAGATTGTTGTTTCTGTTTGTTGTAACGGCGACGGAACCCTACACTAAGCATGGTCCGACATGCTCTTGCCCGGTTTTTTTATAGTCGTGTTTATCTATGTGGATAAGCGTGGATATAGCATCCGTCACTTTCTGACCAGTAAGTGCGAGGGAGACAGGTGCTTTATCCACCGCGATAAAGGCGACACACATTAACCACTAGCCGGAAATCTCGAGGTGCAATTGCACAGTATCTTGAACTAGTTATAAGCGGATATGCTAGACGGCACACAAAATACTTTATTCAGGAGACGACGGCCAGACGACAAAGGCGAAGGAACAGTGGAGATGGATAGAAAGCACCAAACGGTAAATTTACCATTCAGTGTCATTAAACAAGGCCCTGCTTTCATATTTAAGGTAACTAGTACAGTCAAGGTCATAAATATATATACGCTTCAGTACCTTGTCTATTTAATGTCATGTTTAAACTGCCATATATATGTCACAGCGATTAAAGTGTAAAGGCACTAAAGTGTATACATATTTATGACCTTGACTGTACCTGGGAGACCGAGCTTCGTCGCTCGGGTCGAAACCTAATTTTCATCGATTTCTATACGTATACAAAAACAACAACAAAAGATTTACTCAAAAAAGAACAAAAAGGAAACACAGAAAATCGGTCCATAGCTGGGGTTCGAACCCGCAGCCTTGGCCGCTCTAACCATTAACCTAATCAGACGGCAGCGACCGCATCAAAACATTTCACTCAAAACATTTCTCTTGGGAAGTGCTGGTAGACTCACACATGGGAAAGTGGCTATACCTATGATTACTACTTACAAAATATAGATTTTCATATAATTTTTAATAAATTGAGTAGGTAGGTATAGAGTCAAATCATAGAAACGTGAAAATATCTACTTATAAGAATAATTATATTAAAATTACATAAGTCATTTCTTACAAGGAGGCGAGACAAAAAATCTTAGACGACCTATCCCAATGTCACGTTCATTATACCTTTTTAAGCTTCTTACGATAATGCCAAATCAAAGAATCAAAGTATTAATCCATTTTTAACCTGTCTGCCCAAGGAGGGCTAATGTTTTTGACCTCTATATATATTATGTATGTATGTCTGTTGTATTGCAGTGTGTCTGTCAAATAAATGTTTTGAGTTTGAGTGTGTTTGTTTATGTATATATCCATATCGTTTCTTCGATTTTTGACATACTTTGATTGACTAGATTTTCAACTCGGTATAATATTTTTACAGCATTGCGCCAAGCATTTATTTAAAAAAAATTGTAACCAACAAAAAAAATCTCTTTTTTCTTCAAATAACCTACCTACTTATTCGAGTTCAACGGATCGTCCTAATCCAGTCTCCTTAAAGAACATTTCTAATGGATGACCAAAGAAAGAAAATTTCTAGCCCGGTCCAGCTTATAACAAACAGGGCCCTTAGGGAGTCTGGAACAATCCGTCTAAAAGCCTTTATAATCAGTAAATTGATTTCTTATCTTAGGGTCCGTATACACTGCGTTTTATCGTGGATACTAGTAAGTTTGAAGGGTCCCGAGGGTAGTGTACAATATAAAATTGATTCACAGACGTCATGGTGATTGTGTAAACTTGGATGTCTATTGCTATTGTGATCTATGATATTGTGCCGTCGAGGAAAGTTCACTAACTATAGTACTTACGAAGCGTAGCTTACTTGCATCTGTGTTTTGCACCAAGTGCACTGATTAGCGTCAGTAATTAGTAAATATATAGAAATACTGTAAGTAATACAGTAATAATATCTATATCAGACTATGTAAAATACATGGTACGCCTACGCGCAAGACACAAGCGTATTTATGTAAATAAAATAAATAAATAAAATTGGTTTATTAAAAATAAAATCAATAAAAGACATTATACAATGGTCCGTTAAAATGCGCGTTCTTGTAAAACTCGATCACGTACCGCTAAACAAAAGCACGTAAACGCGAAACCATCGCGCTTTGTTTTTGATTATATTAATACAAACGCTCGTATACAATGAATGTATCGTACGTTTGGGTGTGGGTTTATATCGTACGACGTATTTTCGCTTTTGTGTGTAATTTAACTTGTGTACGTGTGCAAAAGCTTATTGGCTGCGACTAAATCTCGTTTGCAGCGCGTTTTATTTGCGTTTACTCGCGTCATCTGCGCGAATGAGCATGGGCCTTAGATCGATAAATCGAACAGTTTGGATTGGAGTTGGACCGAGCGCATACATTAAACAAAAAGTCGACAAGCAACCGTGAAACAAAATAATATAGTTATTTTAAAGCCGTCTTCACGCGACCATTGAATACTTTTTAAAACGCTTTTATTCAGGGACTGTAATACCGGTATACTCGCAACTTAGATATCGATATAAATATCGATAATTAGGTATCTTTTTATCGATATAGGTATCGATAAATAATTTTCGGTACATTAATATCTATATTTTGACAGAACTGCGTCATTTACGAACCGATGTGATAATTTTTTTATTCGAAGCTACATTCTTACATACCCTGTTCAGATTGGTCTCATTTCTATAAGAATAATACTCTGATGATGGAATCCATGAGGAATCGACGGTACTCCTCTAAAATAGTAGGCACAGTCAAAAGCACTAATATATATACACCCATCGCATATGTATCTGATTACTAACACGATTTGCAAAAAAATATGAACCTTACTATCAGTATCGGTACCAAGTACTGATAAAAGTATCGATATCTGTTTACCGATACAATTATCGATATATTCGGGAAGTATCGATATTGTTATCGATATTTTCTTAAAAATACCGATATATCTCGGTTATCGATATACAGTCCCTGCTTTTATTAACGTAACCTGTATGTAATGGAATCTTTCAATTCCATTTTCCCCCCCGTGATATTTCCATCTGGTATGATGATGGAGGTGAAACGTGACCATTTATGATTTCTTAAAGGGCTATAAGTCCATATATTTGAATTACGTTAGTTCTGCCCTTGCGTACTATGTCAGTAACATACGTATGAGGGAAAGAAAGCGTGGTTTTTATGTGGATACTCAAGGCATTTAGGTGACCAATTTAAACAGCCACAGGTGAGAACATCAGAGTTAGAAAGATGTTTCCAGGCAATCGGAACAGCTATTTAGCACGGCGTTTTACAGCGGTCGCTGCACTCGTAAACCGACTAAATACGTCGAACCGGTATTAAAACTTGTCAGTTTCCAGGAAAAGAAACAAAAACCCATGAATACCTGTTCTTCAGTCTATAGCGATAAAAAGCATAAAAGAAGAATATACTGGGTGTTTTTTATTCGTCTTAAACATTTCGGGGGTTGAATCAGTAAGTTATACTGATCAACTTTCACTATGGGACCAACCCCGAAATCGCGAAAAAAAAATTGACCATCCCATACATTTTGGCTAGTCAGCTGACGATGTTTTGTATGGGAGGGTCAATTTTTTTTTCGCGATTTCGGGGTTGGTCCCATAGTGAAAGTTGGTCAGCATGACTTACTGATTTAACCCCTAAAATGTTTAAGACGAATAAAAAGACACCCAGTATAATAATAATCCAGCCCATATACGTCCCACTGCTGGGCACAGGCCTCCAGTCACAATAAGAGGGGTTGGGCTATAGTTCCCACGCGGGCCCAGTGCGGATTGGGAACTTCGCACACACCGTCAAATTGCTTTGCAGGTGTGTGCAGGTTTCCTCGCGATGTTTTCCTTCACCGAAAAGCTCATGGCAAATTTACAAATTATATTTCGCACATTAATTCCGAAAAACTTAGAGGTGCGAGCCCGGGTTCGGACCCACGACCCTTTGCTTAAGAGTCGGCAGGTCAAACCATTAGGCTACCACGGCTTATTTAAAAGAAGAATACCTTATAATTATAACTTGGTACCTTGTTAAGGTTACTGATCCTTTTTCTTAATCGGTGCACTCTTGACAGAGTGGTACCAAACGAATATGAAAATTTAAAACGAAAGGTAATAACTTTCTCTATCAAATTTACTTAGTGTCTAGTTTTGTAACTAAAATGTTAGACGACGGGATTTTATTTCTTGTAAAATTAGAATTTCACTAATAAAATGATAAATCAAAAGTTTGCAGTTAATCTATAATATGTATTAACAAGTCTCGTTGTTGTTCTTATGCATTTTCCACCTAGAGATTCAGATGAAATCATCAAATTAAATAGTCTAGACTAGTCATAGCTACATAACCCGACCAAACTTAAAAAAATCCACGATATCTAAATAAGGGTTTACAATCTAATTATATGAATATCCCCATGAAAATGTGCCCCAATAGCACTTATTACTCGTGTATGCGAAGCCTATCGACGGTCAAGGTCAGCGCCGATCAATAAAGTTCAAGGTCACTTACATACGAAGTGGTTAGGGCACAAATGGAAGCAGTAAATTCAAAATAAGGCAATATATAGTAGCTTGGGTATTGGTAAATGAAACTGTAACGTTACTTTATTTGATTAAAGGCTTAATTCACCATCGAATTATTAAGAATAAGAATAATAGGAATAAAAATGATTTATTTGGACACACGTACCATATGGTTACATGAAATAACAGGTGGAAGATAAAATTAAACAGTATAAAAAGAAACAACAAACCAGTAAGAAATAATTAAGACTAATTACTTAATAATCTATGTAGTGGTGTCCAAAATGATCACTACTCAGCATGTGTCACAGGATTGGGTAATCATGTGACGCTGATTTTCAGTAGGGCCAGGCGAAGATTTGTGTGTGTGTGTGTGTGTGCACGCGTCTGCATGCATACATGCTTGTGGGTAGGTTTTTGTGTAAGTGTTAGGTATCAGTGGTTAAGCTAGGCTTAGAAGCTTAAGGAGCTTTTATTGTCCACAAAGAATATTGATATCAATATAGTGCGTCTATTTTAATTTAATTCGCGGGTCGAATAAGCAGCTCGACTAAAGTAGTACCTACCTAACACTGCCTGACGTGCCTACGAACGCGCGGGGCAACTTAATCTCGTCGGTTAATATATCGGAATTGAAAGGCGTGTTGTTAAAAGGAATAGCACTGCATGTGAATTAGCTACAGTGATCTCACTTTTGTGTACACTTCGTAGATTGTATGAAATTAACATTTTTTTCTTCTATCTTGAACGTGACACTGAAGTTTTTTTTAATAAGGGACTATGTCACCTGATATTAATTTATTTTTTAGTGACATAGTTATTTTGAACAGCACTCGTGTAGTATGCAAAGTCTATCGACATCGACGGTCAAGGTCAACGTCGATCGATGAGTGTCAAGGTCAAGCTCTAACAATAGACCGCGGCTATGTCACAAATGGCAGTGGGAAATCCCACATTCACACTTAAATTATTAAAAAAATATATAAAAGGGCATATAAATACTTTGAACTAGGAACTGCTATTATAATTTACTCGTGTGCTGGCGCAATTATATTAAGTTTCTTACTTATTTAATATTTAAAATAAAATTACTCGATTTGCACGACCACCACCGCAATATATGTATTTATTGCTCATCAATATAAAAATAATAGCAACTTTAACAAAAATGGTAAGAATGAAGTTAGCCATTTTAGTTTTGTTAATAAACTAAAATTTCACCAACAACTTAACATACGATTAGAGTGTTAACAGCCGTCAAAATGTATGAACTAAGTCGATTAACATTCAAATGTTAATCGACTGTTAGTTCATTCATACATTTTGACGGCTTAACCTTCCCTTAACTTAAACCTGGCTAAATTAACAAGCATTGTAGAGGAGACACTAAAGCAGTAAGTACCTATTACAATCGAAGTCTACAGCAGACTTTGTTGCGATCTACTCAAGCTCGACGCCGTTCTTACGGGGCCGGCTGGGACACAGTCTTCTTGCTTGAATAAAAAGCATTCAATACAACTTTCCAACTTCTAACCAAACTATCATTACGTCAATCAGGGCTCGGATACCGGTAAATTTTTTAAACCGTTATTATGTAAGTGTCGCAAAATCTTTTTATTTCGGTTTTGTTAATATAAACTGGTTTTTAAAACCGGTTTTGGAGGAACCTTTATATAGTTCCTTTCGAATTAACCGGCTTCGAGCTAAAAAAAACGGTTCATCCTGACGCACGATTTACAAACGCCTTCACATTACAAGTCAAAATACAAGTTGCAACGAGTTTGTTTACCGACTGACCTCGCGCGACCCGTCGCTCATGGTTTAAACCGGTTAATTTAGGTTAACTTAAAAGTTCTCAAAACGATCGCGTTCTCTAAAAAAGTACGAAGCAAAACCAAAAAAACCGGTAGGTACTAACCGATATTTTTTAAACCGGTTCCGAACTCTTGACGTCAATACTTGATCCTTATCGACATAACAGAGACGTGTTAGGTTATTTTCCAGTATATTTTTTAAAACGCGATTTCTAAAAGGACAAGCCTAGAGCTTAGTTTGGGACTACGTCAATTTGTGTAAAATTGTCCCCTGATATTGATTTATTTATTCTATTCGCATTTTTCCCGTCTTAATTTTTATCTAGTCGCATTTTTTCCTATTTCTAATTACAGTAGGTAGGTAACTTTAGGTTATAAAATGTTAATTTTGAAGCAGGCCCGAGGACCACAGCACCCACAAATAGGAGCCATAGGAGCTGTCAACGCTATTAATTTGATTTCTGGAATGGGGAAAAATGCGACAGGCCATAACACGTCAGGGAAAAAAAACCGGGCAAGTGCGAATCGGACTTTTTATAGTTAAGACAGACGGACGGACGGACGGACAGCGTATAGGCATATTAATAGGATGCCCTTGGGCACCCTTCGGGTACGGAACCCTGACAACGACTTTTAATACGGGATAAAACGGAAATGGAAATTCTGCTACTAAGAAAACAATTCTGCGAAAGGCCTTACACAGTTTTGATGTGTACATTTATGTCGCGCCGCCTGAGCGGGTTAACAAACTTGGCGACACGACGAGGGCAGAAGTTCCCGTCGACAGGATGTATTAATCACAGCTGATTGGCCCACTGCTGGGCTTGACGGAGATATCACGAGTGTTATTAATGTTATGCCTGCATATACTAGAGTAAACAAATAGAAAATTATTTGGTTGCTACTTACAAGATTGTGATTGTTGTGATTAGCGTATAAACTAATACCAAATATATGTTGCAGCATAACCGCTGCAGTTTTATTATAATTGACATAATAAACCTCTTTTCCTGTGTTCTCCTATTTGGCCTACTTTTGTTTATAAACTTAGGATTAACATGTACAGTCAGGGTCATAAATATGTGTACACTCTAGTACCTTGTCACTTTAATCGTTGTGACATTCATATATAGCACTTTAAACTTGACATTAAATAGACAAGGCACTAAAATGTACACATATTTATGACCTTGACTGTACAGTGACGAACTAAAATGCAATGGCGATAATTAAAAGTTAAACATAATTTTGAAGTTAACTGCCAATGTAACCCTAACATTATAAACGAGAAAGTTTTATGCGAACGAAAAGGCGGGGAATAAGCTAATTATTTCTGTCCCTGGAATTCAATTTAAGTTTTTAAGTTTTGACGCTACGTTCAGTACAGTCTAAGTAATAAATATATATACATTCCCAAGATGACATAAATATCTACACACCCCTATGCCACTGAAAATAAGGTCTATGTTTACATATATTTGGCGCGATGGCCGTAGTGCTTTTGACTGTACATGGCTTATCTAGACGATCTTGGATTTTATCTGAGATGAGTTTTTAAAGGCAAAGTCAATGATGAAGTTATAGAGATTTATAAGTTGGACACTCGCCGAGCAGACTATACACCATTTTAGGGTTCCGTAGCCAAAATGGCAAAAACGGAATCCTTATTTTTTTTCGTCATGTCCGTCCGTGTATCGCAGGCATTTTATCAAAAACTACATTAAACAGGCACTTAATGATTATAATAGGGCATTAAGCTTGCATGCATGGAATCATTAAGCCGCATTAGCATTCATGCAATAAGGTCGAGATTTGCATAACCTAGCGAACCAGGCGAAACTAGCCGCGGTCAAGCGTGATTGAATCCTAATTGGGTTACGTCTTGATCGATTTGAAGATCGAAGATTGTTGTATGAATATGAACATGTAGATACATATAAGACGACGCGGTTAGCCTAGTTGGTAGTGACCCTGCCTACGAAGCTAGCGGTCCTGGGTTCGAATCTCCGTATGGGCAAATATTTGCATGATGAGCGTAAGTCAGGAACATTGTTCCTGAGGGTTTACCCTAGAATGACTGATATTAATTTCATAGAATGTTTTACTTCGCAGAATTTTCATTTAATCGATAAGCATTTCCACGTGCAGGAGTTATAATTTTTTGGTGGTCACTAGTCTAACCTAACCTAACTAATTCATGCTTAAGATAACCGGAAAAGAAAAAGGTTTCAGCAGATTATCTTTCGACGAAATAAAATTCGGCGAAACGACACATTCGATGAAATGAGTGCAGAACAAGGGTACACGGTTCCTGAGTCATGGATGTTTCTATGTATAGTACCCACAGTACAAGCCCGAAGCTTAGTTCGGGACTAGGTCAATTTAGTGATATTGTCCCTGATATTTATTATTATTTATTTATTATACACGTACCGAGATGGGTCGAGTTCGACTCTCTTCGTCGACGAGTTAACTGTGAGTTATTTAAGAGAGTAACCCTGGAGCTTGCGTCAAATAATAAATAAGCGGCTGGCGATCGGCCAGGGCACCGATGTTATCGCTCGCTGTAACCGTAGCAAAATTAAAGAAAACCCGTTTTGCAAAGTGGTTATAAAAATGTATACATCGAAATATATTTATTATTCCAACATACTTAAATTAAAACTTATTATCAGCAATATTTGTAATCGTGTTCTCATAAACGGCTCTAACGATTTTGATGAAAATTGCAGATATAAGTTTTTGCGTCAAGAAATTGATCTGTCAGGGTGTCTTCGGGAAAATTCGGTTTTGATCCGAGAAACGCTCGATCTCCCAGGTATTAATTCTTATATAGCCTATGACAGTCGCATGACTTCCACACATCATAATTGATACCCCGAAACCCCGAAAGCAAATGACAAATCATAGAAAACTGTCATCTTGAAACGGACATCTCAATCAAAATCATTTTATTAACACGTCCCTCAGTTAACCAAATAAAACAATATTCCCTACAACAAATACAATTTGACACTAGAAACCCTATCAAAGCTCGAACAACCAACCAGTGCTTTACCGCAAATTCCACCAATCCGACACGCCTCTACTCGACCCTCCAGCCAATAACGCGAACGCATTTACAGAACAAATCCAATTTAAAAACCTAATACACAAACGTGAATGGAGAGAACAAAACGATTTCATTAAGAGCCTACTGCGCCTGATCAAGGGCCCTTATTCGCAAATTGACGAGTTTAAATCATTTGGGATCGAATAATTCATAATACGGGTACGAGTTTAGAGAACAAGTCTGGGGAACTTGCTGGACCTATTAAAATCCAATATGCAGAATACTAATTGGATATTGCTTAGTTAATTTAACTAATGCTTTATTGATAAAACTATTTATATAAAACTACTTGTGAATTTATACAAAAGATATGTGTACAATTAGGTTCGGAGTTGGCAACGCATTTGCAGGATTGAAGCCTTGAGATTGCAAATGGACATAGCTTAGGGAAAAGGATCCAACTCAACCATTTCATACTTGTAGAATTTGACATAATATTGACAGCAATAGAAATCAAATTTAAATACATTTTCCTTGTGGGTTGGATCCTATTCCATAAGCTACGTCCAAATGTCTATGGGACTCAGATCCCGCTCGCCAACAGAGTGCCTGTGTGCTTGTTTGCTCTTCATGTCATTAAAAAAAGCATGACTATTGCGCTTGTAGTGTAGGCTTCTACACTAGGTTGATCTACGACCAAGGTCGTGCGTGACACGCCTTAGCATGCAGTTTTCACGAAGTTTTATAAGAGATTAACTGCACTGCACCCCGTCGCATATAAAATTGCGGCCGTGACGTAAGGTCACATTGTTTTGTCAATACGGCTTGATTGCTCGACAGTTGCCCGGCGACCGCACAAAACCGCAATCTTGAAACAAATAGTAAATTACTTGAGCGGGTGCTTGTGGCGATCGAAGGTCAGTTGAAATTAACATCTGCTTCTACAAATGTTTAACAAAAAATAAAACCGTCTTCAAAAACCCAGTAAAAAGGGTTAAAAGACCGGCTTCCTAAGGGTCCTAGGAATTGCCTATTTAGTGCCTAATAGGTACATAAAATATATCCAAGCCGGTGTCAAGTAGTTATACACAATAGCAATGACACCATGATTCTTGTCACATACTTCGATATATTTCATGTACCTATTAGGCACTAAATAGGCAATTCCTAGGATCGTTAGAACCGTTTAATAAGCAAGATAACAAAGAAAAACTATCTCCTAAATTTACAACTCCAGACAACAGATTCCGCTCATAGGTCATCAATCTTTTGTCTTATGCCGCTCGCCAGCAACAAAACACGCAAAATCTTTGATATCAATTTGTACAAAAACATTGGCGAGATATCCAGAAAAGCGAACGATAACGAGTTTATTAGATCGGGCTGGCTTGTGTCACTGCCAAGGCCGACGCCCAAATCTCCGGTAGGCATCTAGAACTCTCCAAAATATTGGGGAGAGGTTTCTATCATTCCATGGGTGAATTTCACGGCGTTTCAATCGCCGTCATTAGTGTCACCAAATATATTGACGAAATCAATGACACCTACCAGCAACTCTTGATGTAAACAGAAGCAGAACCGAGGATGTAGTTTCTATCAGCATCAGAAGATGCTGTATAATGTCATTGATTTCGTCAATATTTTTGGTGACACTAATGACGGCGGTTGAAACGCCCTGAAATTCACCCACATCTGACTTGGACATGACGTACTGTATGGAACTTATTTAAATCGGCTTGCTATTTATAATAGATACTGGTACACCCGATCATTATTTGAAGCTTTCGTTTTGTAATAATGTATTGGTAATGGTCAAATTACTCGTATCCAAGAAAGAAACCAATACGATCGTATTATTCCACGAATGATTCGTCAAAGGAAATTACTCTCGGCAGTTTTCAGGTCAGATTAATGACTCCATCAGCATCGGAAATGACACTCTGGGAGCGAATGACGGTCATTATTTAAATCATTCGTCTCAATAAAAATTTGGCAACTTGTTATTTAACCTGTTGATAAAATTTGATTTATATGTATATAAGTAATAATTTTTTGTCATCCAAAATAGATACCTGTTGGTAATATATTGTTTCAACGATTTTTTTTTCGTCCGCTAAATCTTTCTCAGGTCCAACAAAAATTAACAGACAGCCTAAAAGTAGAAGCTCGAATAATGATCTGAAATATTAAACCGTTTACAAAAAAAAAATACAACCCTGAATAATTCCGACAGAGAATAATTAAAAGCAATCCCACGGGAGCCTTTGGTGTCCATTATTTAACACAGTTTGTCGCAGTACTTTTTAAGTGATTTGATACGGAAATGATGGTGATATTGCCGGGCATATTTACATTTGTGTATGTCGCTTCCAGTCTTAAGCTTAACTTGGGAATTACTTGTATTATTACAATAATATTTTCAGTGACTGTCGCTTCCGTTTCAGCCTTACAAGTCATGTAGGTATGTGTCCAACAAGTGAACATCTATGTATAATATCATCATCATCATATCAGCCGAGAGACGTCCACGACGGTCGTTTTTGTGCAATTTGCATCGGCTTTCTATGATCCTTACCATCTGGTAACGATCACGGGTAGCCGATCGATGCGTCGGTCCACAAATATGGATCTAGGCGCAATGCTCGATGACCTGACCCTAAGAGTTTCGCAACAGGCCTCAAAATTAATATGGAGAAGACAAAAATCATCAAGTCTGCCCACTGAGTGGTGTCACAATAAAAAGGCGGCAAATTCAAAAAATCTTCAGCTAGTACCTAACACAAAATATTACGCGAGATAAAATAAAAAAAATCTGACGGTATGTTTGATATATAACTAAAACCCGACTGCAAAAAAAATAGCCTATAACCATCGCACAATAAAGACGAATCTATAGACGCTAGACTACATACATATAGGGTGTCAAAATCATTACCCTTCCTTTGCGTTGGGTAAAAATTGTTGTCATATGAAGAATTTAAAAAAATTTGCTCACTCACTGGTCAGACTCTATCTATATGCCTCTCAAAATATTGACGTAGTCATCCCACAGCAAATACATCGCAGCCCGACCATTGCATGATTTATGTGCGGCGACCGCGTCCGGCGCATTTTATATCATTTTATATGCTCCAGCCATAAACTAGCCAGCTACGTTGTAACCTTATAACCTTTATGAGCAAATAGATAAAGGCGTCATAAATGTCACACTGAAAATGTATTGGTGTTGCTTACAGTTCTGTTAGCTTTATAGTAAGTAGGCCAATGAAGTGTAGTTTAAATTACAGCACAATAATTCTTGAAATTTTCACGTTTGTTCTTTTTTAGGGTTCCAAAAGGATCCCTGTAAGTGGGTGAAGCGCGTGCTACACGGTTTGAAACCACGGTTTCAAACAGGTGGTTTGAAACCGTGTAGCCAGTGGTTTGAAACCAAATTTCGCATGACCTTAAACGCCCTTGGCAGATGTCAAACAAATGGGCTTGTTTGAAACCGTGTAGCAGCTCGCTTCTACCAAGGTCACTTGGTTTAAAACCATGGTTTCAAAACGTGTAGCACACGCATGAATTTCAGGGCGTTTCAACCGCCGTCATTAGTGTCACCAAATATATTGACGAAATCAATGACACTACGGCAACTTCTGATGCTGATAGAAACTACATCCCCGGTTCTGCTTCTGTTTACGTACATTATGTGTTGCTGGTAGGTGTCATTGATTTCGTCAATATATTTGTTGACACTAATGACGGCGGTTGAAACGCCCTGAAATTCACCCAAGTACACAAGCATAGTTCGCGCGCAAGCTCGTAGAATTGGGGGTTGTAAACTTGCTGTGTCGTGATCACTAATCAGGTATTTGTAAATAGCAAGTAAACTAAAGAACCTAGTGGTAACAATAAAAATGAACCCGTAATACTTGCTTACCTCTCTTAAAATAAATAACTCGATAAATTAAACACCACACAAAGCAATGGACATGGATTTAAATACAATAAAACGTTCAAGTACAAAGTGCTCCCCGAGAGAACGAAAATAAAAGTCCAACCGTCCCCGCGAATGGAGAACCCATTAACTTATTTATTAAACCGACCAGACCGCGACGCTGGCAAAAACGCTACAATCCAAATCTATAAAAGGTTTGTAATTTAAGAAAATTGCGTCTATAGGTACTTCAAGTTGATTAGACAGCTTATTGGATTGTTAGGTCCATCTAAATCGCATCAACCAACCTCGCGTTTGCATACTTATATCTAAGCATGTACAAATAAGATGACAATCGCAAATCGATAATTGATGATGATGACGATGATGAGCCTCAAATTAGTACAAGTTAGTGTAATTTAAATGAATCATCGTACCGTACGTATCCATTATAATGCACTGGAGTATATTTTCCAGCAAGAAATGAGTATAATATAAGTTTACATATACGAGTATTATAAACACAATAAAAGCGACATATTTCTATTGATAGCAAAATGCAACAGTACTAAGCAGTTTCTATAGGCCATTTTCTTTTCATTTAGTCGTGTTCAAAAGAGAAATTGATAGACGTTACAGGTAGGTAGGTGAAGCCAGGAATAACAACCAGTGGTTCTACAACTCTTGAATCCGACAACTGAAAAAATAATAGATACTAAGACCTAAGCAACAAAAAACAACATACCTACACGCTTAAACAACCTGTCTTCTCAAGAAAGCAAATTGACTGTTTTCCTTCGGCTCATTCACCATAAGAAAATGATTTACGACCCAACTAAAGCTAAGTTAATACGTTAAATAGACAAGCACACCTTAGCCATAAACTATTCAGCATGAAGTCTAGACTTAAAACTTTCTCGGCGCCATTTTCACAAGTAACTGCAGAGTTCGCGGGAACCAGTAACATGTGCTAAAAATACTGCCGGGCGGCACGACAGGCGGCCTTCGGCTTTTTATAATTTCTGTCGGCATGCACTCTCGTGCGGTGCAAGATCTGGGGATTTGTTCCGGACGAAACAGTAACTTGGGTCTTGGTGTCATCTAAATGAAGACAAAAACGTTATTAACATAAGGATACCACTTTATATAGATTAAAAATCACTTCAAAAAGTCTTTAACGGCCCAACAGAATTCAATGAAAACTAGCTAAGAAGCTTTCGATAAAACTCGCATTGAATCCATTTGGTCCATACTAAGCTACAGATAAAGTGACCAAAGAGGCAGACCACCTTGGTACTCAGTGTTGGCAACGCGTTTGCAATTTAAGATGGCAAATGTCTAGATGGGATGGGCAAATGTCAGGCTTTGCCGTACCATTAAAATATCTGGTCTGCAGTTTGGTCAAGCTTGCTCAGTTTGGGATTATGACAATTTGTACGAGATCGTTTGCTGATATTAATTTATATAATCTATTTGTTATTATTCTGATCTTTTATGAAAAAATAACGTGTGCAGCCACAACTCGCTTTATAAACTGCTCAGACTGAGAAAGACTACTAGAGTAGAATCTGCATGCATGGAAAATTCTTATTAATGATGTTGTAGACACTCAGATCAGGAATATCTTTCAAGTGCGTCTGAAAAGAAAGCGTAGGTACATAAACCATTCCGTTATTATTGATTGCGCCGTTTTATCGGAACTTGGAGCGCCGCCAGCCAAATGTTAGGTCTGTGAACTCCTGGGATCCGCGCACTCTGCCAGGAGTTGCAAACGCTCGCGTGTGGGATTGCTTCCGGATAGACTTGATAGATGCAGCCCTAAAGATAGGCAGAGAATTTGACAGGGAAGTCCTGACTTCTGGCAGACGTCCTATGATGGAACCCTAATCATAGGCAGACAGCTGTTCGACAAAAAGTCGCCTAAGGCAGATGTCCTTTGAAGGACAAAGAGCCGTTTGATAGTAAGACCTTTACCCGTGGCAGAAGTTTGGTTAAGGAATTAAAATGCTATATGGAGAGCTGTTCGACAGTGAGTATACTTGTGGCGGACGATATAACTTTAATAAGTCTGAGAAATGTCGGTTCAAAGTAGCATTCGTATGCAAAATTAGATGATAGAAAAATAACCTCTCATACAAATAGTACTATTGCTGAAAAATTAACAGTGCACGTGCTTGTTAAAACAATAATAGTATTAAAACGTAACTCGTTACCGTTTGGCTTGTGGATCTAGATGGCTTACCTAAAAAAGAAAAAACATGGTTAATAATTATTGTTCGTTATTAAAAACTTGGAAAAACCAAGGAGATCCTGTCTTTTATAATATATAAATAAAAAATGCTGTGGCTGAACTGATGGCTAATTTTTTTTAATGTTCAGGGAAAGAAAAGTTGAGATAGTCACCTGAAAAATAAATTTGGACAGGAGGACGTCTGTCGGGTCAAAAGAAGAAACTTTTGGACTAGCGGGTATCCCTTTCAAACCAAGCTGGGTTCATCAAGCGGGGGGTATCAAGTGATACATAATATTGAATTTTATTGATTGGTCAATAAAATCCATTTTTTTTTATGTGGGTGCGTTTCAATCAGTCTAAAACCAATTTGCATCTAACGATATGTATAATAAACGTTAGGCATAAAAACATAATGTATATTTTGTTTTAGCATAACGGTCGGTATGTATAATATGACACTCATTTATCATAACAACATTTCGTATAACATTTATATGGAATGATGCCATTTGATAGGTATAATATACATACATTGAGTATAACTATCAAAATCAATAAACACGTTTGCAATAATGATCAGGTGAAAAAATATCAGATTACATAATGTGTATCAAACTCAATGACTACTAATTTGCTAAATTAGGTCAATCTCAACTTGATAGGTTAGGTTAGTTGCGTCTGGCGGAATAGGAGCTCCACGTAGCATTCGACTTTGTCGCATATTTTATATATTTATTAAGCACTAACTTAAGTGACATTATACTATTTGTTTATTATGCCACTACAGATGACTACTGATCATTATGTTTCTAAAAATTATGAATTTAGTTGTTATGCATTTTTTTATATCATTTGATTATTATACCTACCGAAATTATGCTATTCGTGTTATGCAAAATGAAAATGAGTACATTTGTTGTTATGCAGAATATTACACACCCTATTTATTTATTAGAAATCAGCTACGAACATGTTAAATCACAATTACAATAATTATTATATTTACAGAGGAAACCGGGGTAAATCATCGTTTGTTTGAGGTTAAATATAATATCCAGCGCTGTAGCGAAAACAATGTTATTCAGCACACTTTCAGTGCCGACAACTCACCCGGCGCATTCATATCACATGCGATAGCTAGTTGGTGGCAGTGAATCTGTTAACGTTTGTTATGCTACATTTAACTTCAACAAATATAAAGTGAGGTTACACCGCCAAGATACATAGATTGCCTGTTTAAATTATTAGTATGGAATAATCAATGGTGGAGATTCTTGGGGAAGGCTTGTCTAGCAATGGACATCTTTCAGGTGATACGATGATGAATCAATTGTGCTCTCCAAAGAATACGTTTTGAGGATTTTAAGGGCAAAACGGAACCCTGTTACTGACACTGTCCGTAAACCAAATTTCAAATCATCATAGTCATTTCAGACGTTCACTGCTGGACATAGGCCTCCACCAAGGTTTGCCACAAGGACCGGTCAAGGACCGGGCAGCGTGGGCAGACCTCCAACAAGGTGGACCGACGACGTGGTTAAGATTGCGGGAAACCGATGGATGCAAACTTCAAATAGGCACCGAATAATGAACTAGATACAGCAGGATTTGCAATATCACTTGTAGTTGTACTTGAGTAAAATTTAACCAACAGCAATTACTAAGCCGTGTTTTCAATGCGAACTGAAACATTTAAAAGTTCTCGAAAAAGCGATCACGGAGCAGAACGGTCGGCTGAAAAATCTGTAACAACCTTCGATAGCATTTCAATTGTTTGCAGTACTGCACGGTTGCAGCTAGCCAATAATAAAAACGTGCTTTTGTTTCTGTATTTTTCTGTATTGACTTGAATGCCTTATTTGAATAAACGTTTATTTAATGGTTGTTTTGAATTCTCGCCAATATTATTATTTATAAGTGCGGTGAATGCGGGTGGCATAAAACCGATCCTTTGGCAGAAGGCCTAATTTCCAGCAGCCTGTCGGATGCAATACGAGTATGGTGATAATATATTTTCTAATTTATAAGAATCGCAGTTGAAACACGCCTTTTCTCGCGGTTCTTTATTGTCTTTATTAATGGTAAATGTTTATTTATATTATTATATCTTAATTCAAGAGACCACCATGATAGGTATTAGAAAAGTGAATGACAGTGATGATGTGATATTTGGACTTTTGTGACCAATAGGTCGACGCGTTGAACCGTAAAGACGAAAGATACGACCCGGTTAGCCTAGTTCGTTCATAGTGAGTGACCCTGCCTACGAAGCAAACGGTCCCGGCTTCGATTCCCGGCATGATGAGCGCGAGTATTTGTTCCTGAATCTTGGATGCTTTATGTCAATTTAAAAATGTATTTCACTATAAAAACAACTAGCGAAACGACCGCTTCGCATCGGATAGGTACTATTATATACATAAACCTTCCGAGAAAAATTATCTAACCGATGGTGAAAACCGCATTAAAATCCGTTGCGTAATTTAAAAGATCTAAGCGTACGTACAGAGGGACAGACGGCGGGAAGCGACTTTATATTATACATGTAGTGATGTTTATTGTTGCCTAGTAGGTACCCATAATACAATTGAGTTCATAAACATGTGTACACTTTAGTACCTTGTCACTTTAATCGCTGTGACAATTTCATATGGCAGTTTAAACATGATGTTAAATGCACTGGACAAAAATAAGAATATGAATAATAATAAAAATGTTTATTGCCATAACAGCTTTACGTTTGTGTACATAAAATATAATAATGTTATCATGTTTATAGCTGTGGCAAAAGGGTTAGACTCAGCGTAATCTGGCTACTGATGCTGGCGCAGAAAGACACAGCGCTGCCTTTCGATTTGACCCTTGACAAGGTACTAAAGTGTACACATATTTATGAACTCGACTGTCCAAGCTTAGAGCTTAGTTTGGGAGTAGTTCAATCGGTGTGTTGTCTCACTTATATATATAGCTTTAATTATATTTGTAAGGCTAATTTGTTTATACAATAAAACAATCACCCGTCAGCTCTGAGCCGTGACCGCGCGCCCAGTCCTAGATTTAGCCGCGCCGCCCCACTGGCTCGACCCACTTGCTGAAAATACGCCTCACGATTGGCAGCCGTCGATTCGGAAATGCTAAACGACATCGAGGAAGTTTTCGAAGCGATCAGGGAGCCTAGCCAATAGGGTGTTTCATTTCCCAAACTTTGTATTTTCTAATGACTTCGCTCGAATACTTGGTCCTACTTATCTAAAACACCATCGTTCAATATTTCAATCAAATCGGTTAGTACTTTGAGGTAGCACATTTTGAAAATTTTTAGAATCCGTTTTCATATTTATGCAATTCATCGAAACCTTATTATCATACCGAATAACCGGTCATGATGGTCCAAAGCATTAGTGTTTAACATAAGTCGACAGAAAAGTTAGTTATTGTTGTTGTTTTAAATTGAAAATTTGCCATCGCCGATGTGGTCATTTTGTGTAACCTCTAAATATTGTCCAATTACCAATTAATTAAATTTGACATTAATTTTTTTACCTTGTATAGACTCGGGGCGTAAGCAAGTCTGCAAAAAATATGACATTTATTTTTTCCCATACAAATATGAAACACCCTACTAGCCAGCCAATATGCTACACTTCTCTTTCTTGTTGTATTTCTTGTTCTTGCTGTATGTGGTGTTCAATAGAGTTATTGTATTGTATTGTATCGTAATATGCATAATGATATGATAACTTAAATATTTTCTAAATCAAAGAAAATATAGTACCTATTGACGTAAGCTAACGCGGTCACGTCAGCCGCTATGTCAATTCTATACCTACATTTTGCCGATTTTGTTAAGTCAGCGTACATCTTGGCCCTCAGATGGCCTAGTGTGTTTTGCAACGTTTTTTACGTCTCGATCGCGTTTGCGTAAAAGTGTTACTTTGTATGGAACTGTCAAATGTTTCGAATACGCGCCGCAAGGGGCGCTGTCACACTACCATACTAGTTGAGACTAAACGCAAACGCGATCGAGACGTAAAAAACGTTGCAAAACTTACACTAGGCCCTCAGGTAATCGATCGGTTTGTACGTCGATAATATGTCTTTCCCTTAGTCTTGATTTGCTTAGCGTATCCAGGCGGTTGTGTAACCGATCGATTTCTACATCGAGCATATCGTCTCCTTTAGCCATAACTTGGCAAGAACATTGCAAATCTACACTTCTTCGACCTTCCTGCAAGCGGCATTGATATAAAAATCGCGACTCGGCACAAGGTCGAAAATAACGGGAATTAGAATAGACATGTAAGAGTTTCAGTACGGTTATGTAATGAGGAAATTTACATTCATTGAAATAGTGTTGGCGTATTTTACGACTAGCACCGATTTTAACTTGTTTCGATATCGCTGGTCGGTTGAGTTGCAGAGCACGACATAAGGCATAAATTATTTTTATTCTTTTATGCGAAACTGTAAGATTTTTGTAATAATTTAAAATGATATAAAAAAAAATGTTTTAAGATATTCTTTTAAATAACTAATATAACTAGCCCTTATCCCTGAGGTCCAGCACTTGTAAATGTTTTTGATACGAAATAAATATCACCTGAATAAAAATAAATGAGTATTATTTTAAACAACCTAATATATGCAGAATTTAAGTAAATATAAGAATTTATCAACCAACAGCGTAACTACCGACATTAGCTCCTGAATAACCTATTAAACGAGAGACAAAGAAAGCTTAATTGAGTGCAAAAGAGCGCGCCTAACTGAAATTGGTGCTAATTAGTATAGCGCTGGCTAAACGGGCGTAATGGAATTCTCAGTTTAAGCTAACTTGGTGTTAATATAACACTAATGGATGCAGAACAACTCATTTATTATACAGAACACAAGTGCAACAAAAAGCATGCATGTTTTTAAAACCCAAAAACTGCAAACCCTTTAAAAAAAAATAGTTTTTAAATTCCGTGTTTATTATGTAGTCATAATAAACACGGAATTTAAAAACTAAATTTAGCCTAAATCGTGAAAATATTTAAATTTTATATTGTAATATTAACCTATTTTTTTTATTATTGATATAATGTTATTATTTGTTTGCATATTTGACGATCTTAATGTATCTTACTGTACCTTGACATGACATATAATGCATATGTAAATTTACTTTAAAAAACAAAGATAAAAAGATAAAATATATTTATTCGTCATGGTTGACAGCGTAAAATAGACCTAAGTGTATTTGAGGATGGTTGACATTAGCTGTGGTGGTGTCTTATATATCAGACTACGGCGGCGGTCAAAACACTGTTGATTGTCGGCTTTTTGACGCGGTTATCCAGTTGGTAGTGACCCTGCCTACGAAGCAAGCGGTCCCAGTTCCGGTATGCATGGGAAAATATTTGAGTGATGAGAGTACCTATTTGTTCCTGACTCGTGGATGTTTTCTATGTATTTAATTATGTATTTCTATATATGTATAACCTAACCTAACCCATAGCACAAGCCTGGGACTAGGTCAATTTGTGTGAGACTGTCCCCTGATATTTATAGTGCATTGGGGTAATTCCGTCTGCGGGGTAATTCCGTAAACAGACGTTTGTGCCCATTCTAGAACGGCACACCGTTGTTAACTATTTATAAATAATTATATAGGTATTAATATATAAATTTATTATTTCATTTGTTTTATCATTACCATTGTTCTTCATACACCAGCATAACAGTGACATATAGATAATATATAGTAGAATGTATGTCAATATTGAACAATGTAATTGAGAACGATCTCAAAACGAAGTAGGAATCAAAATTTATTCATAGTTTCTCCAGGAAAAGGTTTCAATATTGTATACTGCCGAGAAAGGGTTTCTCACTCTTTGCATAAGCGATGCATTTTAAAGCAGGATTTCATTAAAATAACAAAGTTCTTTGGTTCTGGCTAGCTACATAGGTACCATATCACTAGATTTTCGCAGTAAAAAGAAGATAATTCAATAATTTTGTACGACGATGGCCAACTAAAATCAAAGCTAAAGCGTAAATTTTACCCTGATAAGTTATAACAAATGAAAATTTCTAAAGTACATATTTTTATTTATTTCTCTAAAATCTCCAACCCTACAATTTTCTCGCTTGGTGCGAAAAAATTCAAAGTGATATTGAAATTAAAAGGTTCCCTCGGGGTGAAATATTAATCTTACTTTTACCTACAATTTATTTCTGAACCATTATGTCGTCGGTAAAAACAGCTATTGTAAATCATAAGAATACGCCGTTACTGGGTTTAACGATACCCAGGTTTCCATGGAATTATGGCTAAATATTAAGTAAGTAGGGTTTAATGGGATTACATGTTTTATTTATGGATATAAGAACATAACAGAAAAAAATTACTTTGTTAACTCGCGTCCGCGTAGGACAAGTTTATCGCTGTTCCCTCGGAAACTCAAATCGGCCGTATCTTTTGATTGCGTTAGCATAGAACTTTGATTTTTCCACAGCTCCAAAGGAAAACTCGGAAAAAGAGGGAAAAATCTTCGAGACTAGATTCCCGTGATTTACGAACTATTCGCATACCTACAAGTTTATGCGGAACCCTCGGTGCGCGAGTCCGACTCGGACTTGAACGGCTTTTTTCCTTTTGAGGTACGGAACCTTACAAACATGAAAGTTTCTAAAATCATAATAAGCAATAAAATAAACCTATTTCCCAGCACACGTCACGTCTAAATCCGCATTTGATGGACAGCTAATCCCAAAGTGTGTCATACAAACATAATATCCGGCATATAACTATATTATTATGAATTGGCGCAACGGGCCGGGGATTTCCACGAAATCGTAAACTGGGATATAATATTGTATATTATAAAAATAAACGCGTTCTACGCAGGCCACCACGCAATCCATACAAATTGCTATTAATAATATAAATATGAAAATCCTACTTAATATTATAGGTGAAAGTTTGCATGGATGTTTGTATTTCTTCACGCCTAAACAGCTAAATAGATTTAGATGAAATTTGGCGCACAGACAGACCATACGGTCTAAAATCTAATAATGTCCGAGGGAAAGGCGACAAACGACTTATGCGCGGGCGGAGTCGCCGGCAAAAGCTAGTTATGTACAGGGTTATTTTTCAGTCAGTGCGCAAATTTTGGGGGTTAAATCAGTAAGTCATATACGAGTATACTGAACTGACCAACTTTCACTACGGGAGGGTCGATATTTTTTTCGCGATTTGGTCCCATAGTGAAAGTTGTTCAGTATGACTTACTGATTTAACCCCCAAAATTTGCGCGCTGACTAAAAAATAACCCTGTATAAATGTTGGGGCACGCGTATTACCAACTAGCGACAGAATCCTAGCCAAAAACATTAACAACTTGCTAGAGATAGTAAAACTGACTGATCTTTACGAGCCTGCACTTGCTGATGGATCACGCAAGTGGAATTGGTTTTACGACCACTCAAAAGTGAAAATTATCGCTAATCGGATGCATCCAACATTCATCAGAATGTGTACAGAACGTCAATAACATGTTGAGTAAATTAGTGCCTTCCCATAATGAACTTAAAACTGAACATAGGTTGAGCAGAATGATTGGGTCTACGACATTATTAATGACAAACTTCTAAGCACTACCTATAGCAAGATTCAAGATAGGATTCATGACAAACACGACATAATTTTCAGGGTTAATTAAGGTGTCAGTTGGTAGCCGACTGCACGCGGCAGCAGCAGATAGCACGTGCCGCCGCGGCACGTCGTCTGCTGCTGCTGCGTGCAGTCATGAATTCGAACCCGACTGCAGACGGCAACTGCAGACGGCATTCAGTTGGTTCCGAGTGTTCCGTGAAACAAGATGTCTGACGTGTTCGAGAATAGTGATCGCAATTTTTTATATCTTTTATTAGAAGAGGAAGAAGATGATGATGACTTGTTTTAATTATACAGAAGAAGACGAAAAGCCACACGTTCTATGCTGAAATGCAGAGCAAGTGAAGGAACTTATTCAGTACCTCAATAAACATTTGAAAAGCGATTTTTTTGTTATTATTAAAGAATTCAGAGGGTATTGTCTCTTGTGTTATATTAAGTTTAATCCGAAAAGAAATCGAGCCAAAGACGTGTCGTTGCTCCGGCGTCAGCGGCACTACTGATCTGCAGTCGGGCGTCAGTGTCGTCTGCCGCTCGGCAACGCGTCGATAGCTACGTGCCGCTAGCTACGGAGGGAATTTCATAGAAATATAATATATTATAGAAACCAGTAGTGCCGCGCGGCACGTGCTGTCTGCTGCTGCCGCGTGCAGTCGGCTACCAACCGACACCTTTAAGGTGTAAGGCGACACAAGAGACAATGCCCTCTGAATTCTTTCATATCGCTTTTCAAATGTTTATTGATCAGTACTGATAAGTTCCTTCACTTGCTCTGCATTTCAGCATAGAACGTGTGGCTTTTCGTCTTCTTCTGTATAATAAAAACAAGTCATCATCATCTTCTTCCTCTTCTAATAAAAGATATAAAAAATTGCGATCACTATTCTCGAACACGTCAGACATCTTGTTTCACGGAACACTCGGAACCAACTGAATGCCGTCTGCAGTTGCCGTCTACAGTTGCCGTCTGCAGTTGCTGTCTGCAGTCGGGTTCGAATTCATGACTGCATGCAGCAGCAGCAGACAGCAAGTGCCGCGCGGCACGTGCTGTCGGCTGCTGCCGCGTGCAGTCGGCTACCAACCGACACCTTTAGAGTTTTAAAGTTTAAATGTGGCCTTGTCTTTAAAAAAATAAAGCCCGTGGTAAAAGAAATAATAGAATCTGAAGAACTCGGAGGCGAACAGGGTTTGAACCTATGATCTTATACTCGTGATGTGAGAACCACTGCTTTTTGGTCGTATTTTATTAGGGACATTAAAGAGATGAGAAAAAAAAAATATGATGACGTATCTGTGGTACCCCGTTTGTACGATGTCCAAGTTTTCAATTATGTTGTATAGCTATTATATTTAAAAATAGTAACACCGACCGACCGATGAAATGTCGCAGCGGTGTTCGACAGATATAGATGGATAAATTGATCAATAACCGATTGACGTTCAGTCCATGTCGGATCGACGGAAGCCGAACAAAGAAAAATATGACAATATGACAAAAGATGTAAAACTATCTATTTTCAAAAAAGCTATTGACGACCCAAGAAGTACGAGAAAATCGAACAGACTTGTACTAGATATTGTTCCTAAAAGTGCTCTCTTCATGAGAAACAGTTACTACATGTGCATAAAATTGTTTAACGTCATACCAGACGACTTTAAGCCCCTGCCTCTAAACTTGTATAAAAGTAAACTATATCGATGGCTTAAGGAACAGATGTTCTATTCGACAAATGCCCTCTTCAACATGAACTCAACATAATATGTTTTTTTTTTAATAATAAACTCTACGTAGTTTTTAAGATTAAGTATTGTTGCATGCTAGTTTGTGACAAAATATGTCTTTGTACTGGGGATTGTTTCATATTTTACCAGCTCTGGTACCATATTTTATGCAAATAATGAAATTTTGATTTGATATCGATCGAAATCAGCAGCTCATCTATATATCGATCAACGTCGATAGGATCAGTGTGCTGGCACCTCGTCTTCATCTTAATAAAAACATGTAGAATCGGAGATCTTATCAACAAACAATTTTGGCGCGTTTTTAACAACTTCAGGAAACTAGCATCCCGTCAGTATTTAAATAAAATATAAGTTTCGCGAGACAAACACCGTTTATAGGTCACATCTATCTGTACACAGGAAACTGAATAAATAATATCGTAATAAATAACAGTTTCAAGAATATAAACACCGTTAATGTAGAGGATATATACGCGTTAGAACATCCAAAAAACCTTTCTGTAATATATTTACATTCCTAATTTAGGTTTCAACGTTTAGTAGTCTAGGCTGTGCGTTGTCAGTGAGTCAGCAGTTTGTCAGTCAGTTAAATAGTTCGTCTGCCAATTAATCAGTCAGTCAGTAAAGGAACAGTTTAAAAAATATATAGTACACGATTAAATGCATTATGCATGCATATTTGCAACGCATATAAACGGCACAAACCAGTATACGAGTATTATAAACTACGAAACCAGTGTTAAAATAGGGCTATTACTATTCTGTATTCTATAGTTGTAAATGTGTAGGAATTAAATGAGGTTTAGAACAAAATGTGTGATACGTCCCAATAAACCATTACGTATCATTGTGGAAGCATTTGGCTCTATAACAAAACATCTGGAACATATATGTAGGTAACTGTGCGAAAGAGACGTACACATCTGTTAAAAGAGACTGAGACAAATGCAATTGCATTTACTATCTGATGGAGAAACAACAAAACAAGGAAGTTACACAGAAAAGGAAAAAGGATAGAAAGATTAAAAACACGTATTTGAAAACAATAGGGATAATGGTTGAAAAAAGTCGTTTATCGCTATTCCTTTGAGAACTGTCCAATTTACTTTGCCAAATTCATTTATTATTGAAAAGGCAACAAATAACCAGACTTTCGCATTTATAATATTAGTATGTACAGTCACGAACTTTAATTTGGGACCCACTTTACGAGTCCAAAGTCAATCTGACATTCTACAGCAATAAGGTGGAGTTTCCTGTAAGTTACAAATGACTTGGCATCTCTAATGACATCGACAACCTCAAGCAATATTTTTTTGAAATGGGTCCCAAATTAACGTTGGTGACTGTACAGATAACTGTTATTTATTATTTATACAACGCGCAAGCTTATGTAGGAATAATAAAACAGGAAACTAAAAATGCGCACACGCTAAAACTTGTCCCATTTTCGAGACCTGTCATCGTTTTTTTTTTTTCGCCAGTCTCTCCGCCAAGGTCAACAGACTCCGCGAGCGTTTATACTGATCGCAGAGATTTCCCGATACACGCATATATTTTTGTCTGACGCAAGACTCCCACTTAGTAACGTGGGTGGGGACGCAGATGAATAGTACTAAACGTCATCTGACCGGAGTAAAATGAATTTTAAAAAAAACAATGAACCAACTTCAATGTATTAGGGAGTTCCGTTGATTTCCCATGGACTCCATGGTCAGATCTTGACGAAATTTAAATGAGACCACCCTTGAGATATTACTTATCCAATAAAAAAGGAATTATTCAAATCGGTTCACAATCGGCGAATATATTGCGTAATAAAACACGACAAAAAAATAAGTCGAATTGAAAATTATACAAGATGGCGGAAAAAATTACGTGTTCTCTGGATTGTGTTCAAGTAAACGATAAGCGATTATACCTACACATAATATGGTTGTTTTCTCTATTGTCCATAATGACTATTAAAAAATACATATACAATATTATTATCCCAAATGTATCCCGAATCATTAACCAATAATGCTCGGCTTAACGAATGAAGAATACAAACGAACTGATATTGTTTTTCAATAATTTCATTGCCGTAGCACACATTTTTAAATTATCTTTGCAAATAATAACAGAAAAAATATCAGGCTAAGTTGCAATACTTAAACACACAACTCTTTATCCCTGTCGACGAATCACTTGGCAACATCGTTTCAGACACATCAACAAAGACCCCCTTGTTGTTATTTAGTAATAAAAAGTTCCCAACGAACACCCCCCCCCCCCCCCCCCCTCCTCCCCCCACACGCAGACAGCCTGGAGGCGTCACAAGACAAATGCACGCATTTGATGACGGGACAAAGGGCAAACAGGAATGGAAGACGGGGACAAAGGCGTGTCCAATTTGCGAAAGGGTTTTTAAAACCTTGAATCCTTGACTCTTGATGATTTTTATTTTCTAATGACACCATCTGACAAAACGTGAGTACCTAAATACTTAAATGTACTTTAGGTGTACAAGTTGAGGAGATCGACAACTTTACGTACACTAAACAAGTTGAATTTTTGTGGGTTGGGGGCAGGATGGCAGTAAAATCCAAACTAACATTTAGCATTATTATTTAAAAGAAATTAGGAAGGAAAGAAAGTAACTAACAGAACTCATACATACATATATAGTCTACTTTCTACTTAGTAATAAAAAATTAGAAACTGATAGCCATTTACGAAATCACACAAAGGGGATATTTGCAAAGAGATCCTTTTCCTTCTACCAACTTTCTTTTCATAACTGCATAGGAAACATAAACGACAGTAAACGTCCTTCCAAAATCTTATCCAGCACTATCTTACAGACATTAAGATTAGGTTATGAAACACGCACCTTGCGCAGTACCGGCACTCTCATACTTGGATTTAAGCTTCGCTGCCGTCGCTCGCGCATCAGATCTGACGTCGTTCGCTTTCGGCGTAGCCGTCGTCGTCCTGAACGAGAGCGTCGTCGAAATGGACGACGAGATGGAGGAGGAGAACGAGGAGCCGAGGCCGAGGCCGAACGAGGTACGGTAGCGGCGGCGGTACATGACTTGACTCGGCGAAAACGCGGGAGAGACTGAAGCTGAAATCGTCGTGGGCGCACCCGGAAAAGCGGCCGCGATTTATTATAGTACACGAAAGCTAGGCTGGGAGAAAGTGGGAAGGACGGGCTTGTGTAGCTGTTGAATGGGAAATGGGAATAAATAAAGTACCTATACGTGTTTTTTTTTCAAGTACGAGTAATATTCTAGCAATAGGGGAAGTCTGAAGAGTTCAACGCGTAGAATTATAAACACCATTTTCTTCACTTCAGGGAAGAATTTCGTATAGTCCCGTTTTAGCACTTTTGGGTAGCCAAAGAATAATCCCTCAAAATGTCAAGTCTCTGAGCGGTTATAGCTGAGTTTTGTCAGACAATCAGCCAGCCATGGAACTCTTTCTCACGTTATTCAAAGATAGAAAGGAGATTAATAATCCTTGTTTCAATGACTAGCAAAGACATTCCATCCTAGTTCGCAGGGTTGGCAACGCCATCTCAAGGCTGCAAATGTCTATGGCCCTCAGAACCACTTACCATCAACCATAAAGAATTCAGAAGAAATCCGAGCTTAGCATTTCTGATTGGATAATATCTGCTGGGAGGATGTTCGACAAAGCCAGCAGTCTTCTATCATACATTCTGACGGATTTAGAAGAAGACAGAAGACGAATACAAGGCGATAAGGCGGTCAATGCGACGTAATTCCCTTTTCTTCCGGTAAAATGGTCTCCCCGCATATATTGACGAGGAATCGGCTTAATCTAGTCAGAAAAGCTTTATGTCCGTGCAATAAGAGCGAAAAAGACGTTATTCGGCTTGGATTGCAGCGTACGAGATAGACGCCGGTAGCACATCTCCGCCGCGAAACTGTAGTAGCAAAACTCTGGCAACGAAATAAAGTTCAATTTCGTATTAAATATCACGATTCCGCCACAGTTTCGCGGTTTCGCGGCGGTGTGCTAGCGGCAAGATAGATATGGGGAGACCCTTAGAAGGCAAATAAGCAAGCGTGTCACCATGATAGCAGGTAAGCTATGGGAGGCCAAATCCAGGTCACTATATCGACAACACCTGACCTGATTAATCTAATTATGCAGATAATAGATAAAAAATCGATACACATCGCAAAGTCCGCGAGTTTCTAGGTCACAAGGTTCTAATTAGCTACGCCACGTACACTAAATTTCACCTGTCACCTGTCATTTTCAGGTTTGGAGAGAACAAAAAGAAACTGTTTTTATTTATATATGTTTCGCGCACTTTGCGGTTGTTTTTATATAAAACTTGTTTATTTCAGCATCTGGGTCGGCCGGTAAATCTGTTGCGCGACCTGCGCACACGTCGGCGCTGATGGAAAAATTGCCGGCGTTCAATTGACACGACGCCGGAGTCTGATCCACAGTAGCCATCATCAAGTATACGGGAAATTTCCAGGATAAGATGTGTCCTATGTCCTTCCTTAGGTTACGATTCTCCTTGATAAATTTTATTAAGATCCGTGCAACCGTTTTGTCGTGAAAAGGTAACAATCAAGAATTACCTTTGCATTTATAATTAAGAATGGATGTAGGATCAATAACCTTGGAAAAGATTTTAAATTTAACAAATCATTATTTTTACTAATAGACATTATAAATGAGAAACTGTGTGTGCTTGTTTGTTCGTTAATTCTTCACGGCTAAACGCGTCACTCAACCGACTGATATACTTTTATTTATAGCCCAGAAACGTACATAAGATATTATCGAATAGCGAAATAAAACAACTTCTGCGCGAACGAAGACGCGGGCATAGTCTAGCTAGTTACTGAATACATATTTAATTTTGTAATCTAGCCAGACTATTTCTTGCCAACAAAGCAAGTCTAACATTGCTTTTCTCAACAAGTACAATTTACTTTTTTCTGTTTACCAATTATAAAAAGATCAGTCGTGTTGAGATAGATTAATACCATGTCTGTATCGAACACGACTTTTGCAAAAGTAAAAACAAAGTCAGACTACAACGCAGAAGCGTGTTCACAAAAACAATTCTTGCTTAAAACCAAGATATGATTGTGATATCTAGAAACACCTTTGGTTAATATATATATATATTAACACATCACATCAGTGTTCAAAAATTTGGTTGTAGACATAAATCCTACTATGCTACTAATATTATAAATCCGAAAGTTAGTGTGTGTGTGTGTGTGTGTGTGTTTGTTTGTTACTCTTTCACGCTTCAACCGCTGGACGGATTTGGATGAAATTTGGAATAGAGATAGCTTATACCCTGGATTAACATATAGGAAACTTTTTATCCCGGAAAATTTGGTAGTTCCCAAGGGAAAACCGATAAACGACTTCTACGCGAACGGGATAATATAATAAAACAAAGTCAGATTAGTTACACAATTTATAACTCAAGAACGGCTTACGAAATTTGACACATAGTTTATTACCTGGATTAATACATAGGATACTTTTTATCCCGGAAAATTTGATAGTTCCCGAGGGATGAGCGAGAAATTACTACTAACGCGGACGGAGTCGCGGGGAAAAGCTAGTGGAGCAATATATGTGAAGTTTAATTAATTATTTACTCGACATAATATCAAACGGGATGTAAACCGCCATCACCCTGATTATTTAATGAGCTCCCGATATTTCAACGCAGTTATACATTCAGTCAACAAAGTATCGGGAATGGATGATTTGTTTATGGTTCCAAATTCAAATTTTTGTTTTTTTTGTTGTTGTTAGATTGGCACAACTGTTTTCTATTTTGGCGCGGAGTTTGAGTTGCATCTGTTATTTATATTAAATACAGTGCTGTTTTTAGTTATATCATATCTAGTGTGTATTGCGAATTTCATAATGGACAAAAACATTGAACAAAGAGTTTGTCTTAAATTTTGCATCGCCAATGGAATTTCGTGTTCGGAGTCACTGAAAATGTTACAGAAGGCTTACGGTGATTCGACTTTATCAAAAACACGTGTTTATGAGTGGTACAAAGCGTTCAAAAGCGGTCGAGATGTGATGGAAGATTTGCCTCGCTCTGGTAGGCCATCAACGTCTGCAACTGAAGTTAACATCGCAAAAGTGAAGGAAATAGTGACTGAAAATCCTCATTCAACTTTGAGAGAGATAGCCGCCGAACTTTCTGTATCTCACGAGTCGATCCGTACTATTTTAACTAATCATTTGGGTATGAAACATGTTACCGCTCGGCTAGTCCCAAAAGACCTGAATTTTCTCCAAAAACTCAATCGCATGAGAGTCGCTGAGGACATGCTAGAACGAGTCAATTCCGACCCAACATTCATGAAACGCATTGTTACTGGTGACGAGACGTGGGTTTACGAGTTTGACATGCAAACTAGTCAACAAGCTTCGGAGTGGCGCCTTCCAACTGAACCGAAACCGAAGAAACCACGCCAAAGTCGATCAAAAGTCAAAGTCATGTTGACTGTTTTCTTTGACTATCGCGGTGTTGTGCACTCGGAATTCTTGCCGGAAGGTCAAACGGTAAATAAAGAATATTATTTGAGCGTTATGCGGCATTTAAGAGAGCAAATTCGACGAAAAAGGCCAGATTTGTGGAATGAAAATTCTTGGATTTTGCACCACGATAATGCGCCTTCGCACAAGGCCATCATTGTGAAAGAATTTTTGACCAAACACTCAACAAATACCATCGAGCAACCACCATATTCACCAGATATGGCTCCTGCCGACTTCTTTCTTTTTCCTAAACTCAAATTACCACTTCGTGGCACCCGTTTTCAATCGGTAGAAGACATAAAGGAGAATTCGCGCCGAGAACTGAATTCAATTCCGGAAACAGCGTTTAAAAAATGTTTTGATGATTGGATTATTCGTTGGCGTAAGTGTATCGTTTCTGAAGGAGCATACTTTGAAGGTGATAAAATAAATTTGGATGATTAACAAACAGTTTGTGTATTATTGATCTTTTCCCGGTACTTTCTTGACAGAGTAGTAGTCTAACCGGGTTACACACAGATTTAGCTTCAACATTGTCCCTTCTGTTGCTAATAGTTAACGACTTGGGAGTTTTTAACTCATATAATTTCGACACAAGCCGAAACTACACCGGGCTCCAATTACGCGGATATATTTTAAACCAAAAAAATTGGTTTCTAAAGGTGGACATTCACGGTCAGTTAAACTGATCAGTTAACTGACGTACATCCAGAAACTGACCTTGAGTTTGTATAATTTTAACTTAAGATTTCACATTCACGGTCAGTTTTTGGATGTACGTCAGTTCAACTGATCAGTTTAACAGACCGTGAATGTCCACCTTAAGCCCTTAACTTTCTGGAACAGGAGATACTACTTTTGTTTCTGTGGTTGTGTATGACCCACCAGCGACTTTTAACAATAGCGTTTTTTGTTTAGAATGGTCATAAACTCATAACTTGTATAAGACTTACTTGACATTGAACCTTAGTGCAAACTATTATGTTAGATTTTACAATAGATTAACAAATTAGCTTAGTTTTATGGCTCTTTACACATGCCGCTGGTTAGACTATACATTCATTTTGGGAAAGTCTATTTTTGTAAATTTTTAGCTATAAATTTTAAAAAGTATGTCATGGTAAATGACAAAAAAAGATGTTTTAAAATGTGCAGATTAAGCCCTTTTTATATGACACCTCATTTGCTAATGAAATCACTTTAATTTTTCAACCCCCCAATTTCAATTATTAAAAAAATTGTTTGTCTAATTTCCATTTACACATAAATATTACATCTGCAGATAGACAATCAATGCAATCACTTTATTAAAGTGTGCCGTAATTGATAAGAGCTTGCTATTACTGCTATCACCTCATGTACCTATATCCAATTGAAGAGTTAGACAATTCCTGTAAGCATGCAAATGTTAAATAAACATAAAACATATTAAAAGTATTTTCCTCTTTAAGTTTGTTTTATCAATGCATACCTATACATTTTTTACTTTATGGCACCTATAGAGGTGGATTCACATTACACTGAGCAGGGGCGGCACAGGGCATATAAGTATACTTTTGTATGAAGTAATTCATGCTTGACTGAGGCACCAGTGTAACGTGAATCCCCCTTAATGGTGAAATGTAATGAACAAAAAACTGTTAGGTCAACATTTCTGTGACAACATTCAGAATTGATTTTGTGGAATCACTCCAATTCAAATTTATTTGATGTGTAAAGTAAAGGATGTACACACACATAAGTAGGTATTAAGTTATAGGCATTATAGCTGGCTCCCCCACAGTGTACAAACACACTGGGGTAAATTTAGAGGCTGAAACGGATAACATAAACAAAGAACAAAGATCTTGTTGAGGCAGGTCAAGTATTTCAAGTGTGATTATCAATTTAATTTCACTTTCAAGGGGCAGAACAAAGAACGACATTGATTACTTTTTTATTCAGACTTTAAATAAATAAATACTCTTATGTGACAACAAAGAACTGAGGGAGAACAACTTCAGAACTTCTTGAATTGAAACAAGAGCTTGTATTCCATAATTAGAAACTGACTCAAAATGTCTAGTGTTTGATAACTGGACTTGCTTCATGGCTAATAATGCTGTTAGAATACTAAGGCAACAAATCGATAAACCATGTCAATATCCTGATGTTGACTATAAATTTGAACAATATTGCACTAAACAAGACTTTAGAAACAGGTTTTGCAATTAGCAGCATAGGTGTGCTAACAGTATAAGCAAGTAAAGAGCTAGCAGTGTGGACTCACCGTTAATAGACCAGATATGTGAAGGCAAGGAGTGCGCTGCGTAGACGCGGCCGAGAGCCAGGGACGCGGCGGGGCCGGGGCCAGCCTCCTCGTTGGAACTGGAGTCCGTGTCGGGGCTGGCCGCCGCCGACGCCTCGTAGCTCGCCGAGTTCGGCGGGATCGCGATCGCCTCATGCGACGCGTGCAAGTCAGGCACCGACGACAGCGAGCGCGCCCGCTGCCGGTCCGTAGACGATACCTGAATCCCAGGAATCGCCCTCAGCAAACTAAACCCCGCCCCTCCTGACACCACATCGCTACTAGAGCTCGTCGAGAATGTCCTCGCCCGCGGACTCTGCCCCCCGTTGGCCGTGCTCGCCTTTGCACCCATTGCTGCACTGAATGTTACGCAAAAACACCTGTCACACAACACCCGAGGCTTTCTCACGAGCACTCGCGGACCGCTACGCCCGCGGCGGCGGTACACATCGTATGCGGCGCTCTACGGGCGGCCGATCGCGCGGAAAACGACACTTTTGACGGGAATTAGCGGGCCCTCACGAAGTAAACAGCGATGCATGTGCGGTAGCTCCTGCTTTCCTGCAAAATTTTGACAGTTCTGCCCAATCTGCCACACACCACAGACGCGGTATGTGATTACACGAAATCGTCGATGCGTAGTTGGTAGTTGTTATATTAGTGGAGAAAAGCTCGCAGATGAATTCTTATATGAATTCATTGTAGCCAACATTTTACAACATTCATAGAACTTTCGTTGTCTATGGCGGGTTATTTATTGTTATCTATGGGAAATAGTATATGTCACCGTATGTCACGTCAACTTCCCGTGAAATACGAGAATAATATAACGATAAATTGTGATTTTAGCGTTGTTCTGAGCAGATATTAGTTATTAGAAGTTAAAAACTGATAAACCGTTTAAACATGAGCTCTGCAACTGTGAGTATTATAGAGTGTAAAACGTATTGGTAGGCAATTTTATTGGCGAGAGTTGATCATCCATCAGTATTACTCATAAAATGTTCATTTATTTACATATGTTGTGACTTCCATATACTAATAGCTCGTTTCACCAACTAGTGTTCTAATTATTTGGTTTGAAAGCTTACAAGCAAACTTAGGTTGTTATTTACATAGTGCCCATTATTACTCCGTTGTCGAATATCATATCCTATCATACTTATTGAAATTTACATTTACAAATCAAAATGTTTAAACAGAATGGAACTTTTTTCGATATACCAAATAAGTAACTTTTATTTAATTTGAGACCATAGAATAGTCTATTCAGCCACATCTTCAGTTTCATCAGTTTGTACTTATGCCTTCATTACTTTCATTAGTGCTTTGCACGGCTTGGCCTGTAGTTGTGACGCTATTACAGCCAGGTGTGCCCCAGGTGCCGCTGCTGGATGATGACACCATCGCCTTTGGTGAAGAAGACAATGAGGGGAAAAGATTTGTGTTAGTATAACAATTATCTTCTTAAATAACTGCTGTACTTAAACTCCTGCCTGTCTCAATGCACATCAAAGTAAATATCAAGTCATAGTAATGAAACTTTCATTTCTAATGCATCTAGAAATGGGTATCTCACTCAAGATAGTTTATTAATATGGCTCTGAGTAAAAGTTACAAAATACCTTTGTCTAAATAATATTTGTGGTTTTCAGTATTTCCAATTAATATCCTAAATTTGAAAGGCAAGTTTTTAGGCCTTAGTAACAGCTAGAAAAAGAACTTTCTTTAACTGCCTTTTAAATTATAACCAAAGACCTTTTTGTATTGGAAATTCTCCAGGAGTTTGAGAAACAAGTAAATTTCTTGAAATCTGCTTATTTGGAATTTGATTATGTAATTTTTTCAATAAGTTTATGCTTTCCAGCATTCAATAAATGATATGTCTACTTAATTTATTTGTAATCATGTGTTTTACAGTCATCCATATATAGTTTTCTTTCACCTGGTCTTCCGCTGCTCCGCAAT
Organism: Tortrix viridana; assembly: GCA_963241965.1. Classification (NCBI taxonomy): domain Eukaryota; kingdom Metazoa; phylum Arthropoda; class Insecta; order Lepidoptera; family Tortricidae; genus Tortrix; species Tortrix viridana. The sequence goes on along the minus strand of OY725180.1, from coordinate 14,265,800 downwards.
TGTGGTGTATATTTTATGTGGATGGTTCTCCGACTCATTCATTGCCAGCTTTGTGCTGGTAATCCTGCTGCTATCTGCTGACTTCTGGAGTGTTAAGAATATCACCGGTATGTAGTAAGCCGCAAGCCTCTGCCACACGTTTCCCAACACCTTACAGATGTAGTGAATGATCAGACATCACATTTTGTCAGATTAATTCATAATCATCTTGCTTTCTCAGTCAATTTATCAATATGGATGTGTTATGAAACCAAATGAAGCAAGATCACCTAAATTATTCACTACATCTGTGTCATTTATATGAATCCCTCGGTTCACTAATGTTATACAAAAAAACATTTCACAAACATATAATTTGGCAAACTGCTTTTTTCCGAAACTGTAAATATTTCAGGATTTTTATAAAACTAACCTAACCTGACCTATAGAGTTCTATTTGATGGTCCTGAAATAAATCCTGAAATATTTAGTTTCAGTAAAAAGCGGTTTGCCAAATGATATGTTTGTGAAATGTATCAGTTTGTGAAACGCTTTTTGGTAAAATGACAGGGTGCCGAATCTTTCGCCGCAACCGCCTCCACTCCTTGTGCGTTTGCACCCTGTAGTGAACAAATATGAAGATATCACGACCTTAGTTGTACCATTACTAACATTTATGAGTTTGGCTATATACAGGGTGTTAGGTAATGAGTGGATAAACCGTGATCTGCTGATAGGGGGCACTTAGGTCGTTCTAATAATGATAAATGAGGTTTAGTAAAAGTGCCACGGTTTTCGAGATATTTGGACTTTTTTAATTTTTTAGGAAATTGACACCCTTACTCGATTTTTTGGTCGTGGTTAGTGTACTAAAATGTTTTTTTTTATTTTATTTTTAGCTTATTATTGTTTAATAGTTGTGTTATCCGATAAACATTACCATTTTGGCGTAACTACCGTGGTTTAATTTAAAAAAAATTGCAAACTTTAATTTTGCATCTTCGATCGAACATTTACCAAATTTTGAGCTCTTGCGGTGAAAAAAAAAATTACTATCACATGGTAGCCAATGAGCTAAAAAACATGCCCATTTAATAGAGATTTTAAAACAGTAAACATCTTTTTATTTAAATATTAGAATAAAAAACAACATCAGTTTTCCGCAATCGATTCGATTATTTCCTGTGATTATTTCATATTAAATTTGTGCTCCACAATTCCAAAGCGTACCTAATTATGACAAACTTTTCCTTGCGAAAATAAAAATACTGGCCACTAATTTTGTGAAACCTTTTATTGAAAAAAAGTAACGATTTGTGATCCGAGCGAAGCATTACACCCTTTTGTTGCAATAATAACAATACTGGGCAGTACTTTTTTTAATGCCATTTATTCGAAATTTAGCCATCCAGACTACCGGATTTTTAATCGAGTACATAATGCGTTCACTGAAGGCAGAATTCTTGGTCAGGGTGTGGGTGGAACAAGTGGAGGAAGACCCACCCGAGGAGATGACGAGAATGTTTTGGACCTAGTTGAAGCAGATCCTTCTCTATCCGTGCGTGATATGGCAAATTACCTGGGTTTATCTGTATGGAAAGTGCATACTACATTAAAAGTACACCAATTACACCCATTTCACGTCCAACGTGTGCAAGTTTTATTGCCTAGAGATTATCCCTTAAGAGTAACTTTTTGTCGAGTGATGCTGCGTCGGATGCGTGAAGACCCAGACTTTTTTAACAAGATACTGTGGTCGGACGAATCATCTTGCCGTCAAGATGGCTACATGAATCTACACAATCTGCACAGTTGGCAGTTAGATAATCCTCACTTAATGAGATAGGATAGATCTCAGTACCAATTTAAGGTAAGTCTTCTCATGATCACGGTATTCACGGTTGTTGTAATACGATAAAAACGTCAAGGTTTAATTAATTATGCTTTTTACCGCGATGAATCCCCTATCTATTACAAATATTAATTTTAGGTAAATTTGTGGACCGGTATCTTGAATGGCGAAGTGATCGGCCCCTTCGAGCTGCCATCTACTCTAAATGGAGATAATTACTTGGAGTTTCTTCAAAATGATCTGCCTATCCTTCTGGAAGATGTGCCGCTTGCACTAAGGCAAGTAATGTGGTTACAACAAGACGGTTGTCCCGCACATTACGCAGCACGAGTTCGACAGTACTTAACTGCCGCATTCCCAGAACGATGGATTGGCCGGTTAGGCCCAATACTATGGCCTCCGCGTTCACCGGATTTGAACCCCTTAGATTTTTTTTATTGGGGTTGTCTCAAAGAGAAAGTGTACAGCCGTCCAATTACGAGTCTTTCTGGGTTACGAGAGCGAATAAGAATTGCTGCTCAAGAAATAGGGAACTCTGGATACACCAGATTCGTCAGGCGTTCCTTTATCCGACGATGTAGAGCTTGCATTAGGGCTGGTGGACGTCAATTTGAGCACATTATTTAACTTAACTTTATTAAAACATTTCCTTTTTATGTTTTTTTATTTCACAGATAGCATTAGTTAAATCATTCATTAGAAAAACCGGCTTCCTTGCTACTCCAATACCTACTTTTTTAAGTTTTATTTATCAAAACCAATAAATGTTTACTGTTATAAAATCTCTATTAAATAGGCATGTTATTAAGCTTATTAAAAGAATAAAAAGCTGTCGGGATGTTTTTTAAATTTCGAATAAATGGCATTAAAAAAGTAGTTAGTGCCCGGTATCGTTATTATTACAACAAAAAGGTTGTAAAGCTTCGCTCGGATCACAAATCTTTACTTTTTTCAATAAAAAGTTTCACAAAATTAGTGGCCAGTATTTTTATTTTCGCAAGGAAAAGTTTGTCATAATTAGGTACGCTTTGGAATTGTGGAGCACAAATTTAATATGAAATAATCACAGGAAATAATCGAATCGATTGCGGAAAACTGATGTTGTTTTTTATTCTAATATTTAAATAAAAAGATGTTTACTGTTTTAAAATCTCTATTAAATGGGCATGTTTTTTAGCTCATTGGCTACCATGTGATAGTAATTTTTTTTTTCACCGCAAGAGCTCAAAATTTGGTAAATGTTCTATCGAAGATGCAAAATTCAAGTTTGCGATTTTTTTTTTAATTAAACCGCGGTAGTTACGCCAAAATGGTAATGTTTATCGCATAACACAACTATTTAACAATAATAAGCTAAAAAGAAAATAAAAAAAAACATCTTAGTACACTAACCACAACCAAAAAATCGAGTAAGGGTGTCAATTTCCTAAAAAATTAAAAAAGTCCAAATATCTCGAAAACCGTGGCACTTTTACTAAACCTCATTTATCATTATTAGAACGACCTAAGTGCCCCCTATCAGCAGTTCACGGTTTATCCACTCATTACCTAACACCCTGTATATTTCTTAATACCCTTTCATGATATTTTGGAATTTTTTAATCTGCTTGAAAAATAATGTCAGGTGGGAATTTTGTTGTTATTCATAGTAAATAGCGATTATTTTCCGAGTCTATAAATACTTAATGGGGCAATTAAAATAGCAGTACATCCAATGGTAATTTACTTTATACATTGGAATGGTGGTTTTGGAAGTGTATAGTCAACTAGCTTTTTCCCGCGACTCCGTCCGCGTGGTGATCGTTTATCGCTTTTCCCTCGGTAACTTTCAAAGTTTTCGAGATAAAAATTATCTTATATAGGGTGTCTTGGTAAAGTGCACATATTCAAATGAGGGACATTAAATTAAATTTAATTGAAGAAAAAAAATGTTCGTTTTTATTTTTGTTAGGACTCTTTAAATATTTCGCAACTGTGTACTTACCACATGTAAACACAAAAAAAAAACTTTTTTTTCGTCGATAATGTTTAATTTAATGTCCTTTATTTGAATATTTGCACTTTACCAAGACTCACCCTGTATGTCAATTCATTATAGGGACTATCGGACTGTGTGCCAAATTTAACCCAAATCTGCTCAGCTATTTTCTGTCTCGCGTGAATCTGTTTAGCGTGATTGATACACAAACATCGGAACAGCCATACTAACTTTCACATTAATAATATTAGTAGTAATGGAAGCCGTTGCCATGGTTCCAGGGCGTCTCCTCGTGGGGCTGCGGTGGTGGAACTACGTGGACGACGACGGCAAGTCCCACTGGGTGTTCGAGTCCAAACAGGTGCCGGTAATTTTTTTTTATTGCTTTTTCTCGTTTATATAATTTATTTACAATTTTTTTATAATACTGATAAATAAGTTACTACGCGACTCCGTAAGAATAGAAGCCGTTTGTCGGCAATCCCTCGGGAACTGTCAATTTTCTAAGATAAAAGCACTAACCTAACACTGTCTGTACTAAATTTCACGTCCATCGGTTGAGGAGTTGAACCGTGGAGACAAAACAAAGAAACAAAGAAAGCACGAATAGTGGATAGCGTTGAAAAAGTCCGGAAAAAAATCCGTTTTTCTTAAACTACTCGTTTTTTTAAGTTTGTAGTTTTCAATGTGAATGTTGTAATTTAATTTGGTAATTACGAAAACAATTGAATGAGATGGCGAAAGTGACAGTGGACTATAAATAAGTTGTCATTGTTTATTTGATATTTTTTTTAAAAACCCCGAAACATACGGAAAAAACGAAAATTTCATAAACTCCTGAAAAAAACAAGTTTTTTTCCGGAATTTTCAATGCTAATAGTGGACGCCTTGAGGCCCCCCATGGGTGTAAAAAAACTTACACAACTAAACCTTGTGTTTGCCTAAGAGGCTCGCGCACGTATCCGTCGTGTGCCTGGTGCCGTATTAGTCCCTGTCCCGGGTTCGAATAATGGATTTAAAACCTTATTTATAATACTATTATAGTTCAACATTACTAAAATGTGATTGAATGTAATTTATGACGGATACGGCACTAGGCATCCGACGGGAACAGGCATGGATACGGCACCAGGCATACGAGAGGCCTAGTCACCATAAGCTGTAGGCTTGCACTATTTTCCTAGAACAACAATATACACAATAAGCACTAGAATATTCTTATTTAACCCTAAATATCGATGGTTTTGTTCTATTTTAATTTTTAACCTAAGTTAACCTTTGTGGATTTTCCCGATTTGTTGTCGCTTATCACTTACACCCCGCCAAGTAAGTGGTCTGCCACCCTAAGGTCACACACATACACATTTGCACATCATAAAACAGTAAGGTCTCTGCCTCTATCAATTTGACGTGTCGACTTGTAACAACATTCTAAATTTTTTTTTTTTTTATAAATTTTATTCTAAAATTTTTATTTGGCTGCCTGTAACATCATTTTAATAACCATAGAATGGAAATTAGCAGGACCAGCGCTTAAGAACCCTTTCATAGTTATACATTGGGACGACGCCCAAGCGAGTGCTATGCAGCTTGGGCTCGCGAAAGTGTTCGTTATACGACTGTAAGGAAGGGTTTATATAGACTGCGCTTTCATGTTTCAGAACCGCGTGAACCGAAACGAGAGCCGGCTGTTCTGGCTGGGGCTGATCCTGTGTCCCCTCATCTGGTCCGGGTTCTTCCTGCTCTGTCTCTTCACACTCAAGTTCAAGTGGATGGTAATATACTCCGAACTCACACGGCATTTTCATTGCCATTTCGCTACAGGCCCCGTATTATGCTCGCCTTTATCGCGGTGGATGTCGAATATCGAAGCTTCCCTCTCGCACATTGGTCAAAAGGTGACAGATGTTCTATTCACGTTTATTCACATCGAAACACGGTCATAATAGGCATTCGGGGTCCAAAAACTGGGGGATAAGAGTTGAATGTTACATATTATTTTAAAACTTTGTCTGTGTAGACTTGTTTATCATTATTCTTCTAAATAAAAAAAACACATTAAAATCGGATCGGTTTATTCGTGATGTACAGTCAAACTCGCTTTCGCATTGTAATTGAAAGATACATTTTTAGATATATTTAGTCAGAACCGTGTATTATTTTTTTAAATAAATAAAGCTGTTGATGAATACGGATGGAGACAGTTTCTAGTTTTTGAATAATTTATTTGAGCGTCTATCAATTTATATACCGTTGTGAACATTTTGTACTAAACTATTCTATTCTATAAGAAAATGCAGGAATGACCGTACGAAGAAGAAGAAGACTAAACGAAAATTTAAAAGCCCTACGTGCAATACCTGTATAGAATACGCAAACCTAATTGAGCCATGTTTAGGTTATATTATATAAATACAAAACAAAAAATAGATTTTTACAACTTAATTCTATTTTTATGTATTCACCTTAACACACGCCAACGACAGTAGACAAGTAGCACGCATTTAAACTTCGACGGAAATATCCGTCATTTACGGCGAACCTGACGTGCCATATCCGTCAATGGCATTGAAAAGGTTAATACCCCTTCTATATGGTCGGGCGGTTGGGCCAACCGAGAAGGACGCAGCTATCTGTCAGAATGAGATAGTAATATTTATATCTCGTTCCTACAAATAGCTGCATCCCTCTCGGTTGGCCCAACCACCCGACCAGAAGGGGTATAAGAATTAACTTATTCACGTCATCTTAACGTCAGTTTAAAATTAGATTCTTTTTTTTTCAGCTCCTAGTTGCAATCGCCCTGACCCTCACGGGGGCAAATCTCTACGGCTACATAAAGTGCAAATTCGGGGCTAAGGAGAATCTACAGTCAGCCACCACAGACTTCGTTCGGAAACAGATTCTACAAAACGCGACGTCGTTCATGTTCTCTCAACCGTCGCCGCCTACGAACCCCGGCACTGGCGTCGTGTAAACTAGGTTTTATTTTTAATAAAGATTATTTTTTTTAGGAATGTTTAAAGTGGTTGTATCTGTGGTACTGGTGCTCTGCGGGGTGTATTGTAACCGTTTGAGGTTGTTTTGCATTTTTTTAAATGTGTAAAAGAATTTAAATTGCAAAACCTTAATAATATTAGCCACAGTAGACTAAATCTAACAATAGGGACTTAAAAAAAAACTTATACAGATCGTCTATACCCATTTCTGAACAGAAATCATCGGTTCTTTGTAAATATAATGTCATTTAAGTGTTTTTTTTAATAAGTAAATTTAAATTAATTAGGAACATAATGTTTAATGTCACTGCTGGTGTATTTAATATATTAAAATAGTTTAAAATGTTGTTCCACTTGTATCTCGTCATTCCGTTTTGATAGCTCTGTAAAATTGGTGATCATGGCTGTAAGATTATTTAAAACAATTTATAAACAGTTTCGTCTTTTTTTTACCCACTTTTAACCACACTTACCTATGGAATGTTAAAGATTGATTTATCATCATGGAAGACGACCTGAGCATGCCGGGTGTTCAGTGGCGCCCGCGCGGCGGCGTTACTATAAGGCCGGCCTTACACAGTCTGAATTAAGAATCTGAATTCATATTATTAATTCAGAAAGCACGGAATGGCATACATGTAACTATTATCCACACACAATCTGATTTTTTCAGATTATGAATCCAATAGAAACGCTAAAGAAAATATACCTTAAGCCGGTACCATAATATACGGTACTGTAATGCTATTACTATACCTTGTTCAGTAACTCCGTGGAATTCTGACGTTTCTTGGTCTTACCAGACTACAAAATATTCCAAGAAACTGGTGCAAAAGTTGAAAAATATTAAAAGTAGAACATGACTTCTATGATTTTGGTATTTTAATTTACAATTTAATAATGTATCATTAATTAATAAATTTTAGTTTAAAATCGCACAATTTAGACATAATATATTGTTATATTTTTTTCTGAGGAAAAGGTAAATAGTTGTGGGTATCATTCTGATCATTGCCATATATTACAAACCTTTGGAGTTAGATTATATTTAATCATCGTTGTTTTGTATTTACATTCTAAATATTTCTTATCATATTTCATCATTAAAAATATTTTTGGAAAAAAAATAGTATAAGATGACAGTTGTCAACTGCCATTCGAACCGCCAATAAAAATATTATTAGGAATTTTATAGATATATTATACCTTATATGAAGGGATGTTTACAATAACAACATAACTAACATTTTTGGCGAATTTGAGTTATTGGTATCATTTCTATCTAATCTATTAAATTCCTAGATTTTTTTTTATTTAAAATCACAAGGAAGTCTCTGCTGTATGGAAAAGGATTATGTTTTCAAAAAGACGGGCGTTTTTCCGAGCCTTGATTATCAATATTATCATGGTCCTAGTATCGCGATACTGTATCGATCGCATGTATATTATCACGCACGATATCATGATAATATTGATAATGTAATACCCCCAACGGCCACAAATCCAAATGAAATCGTCGACGAATCGAACAAAGACGTTAAAATGAATGCCAAAAACGTTGTCAGTTAGTCTGTCAATAACATCAACAATAAAAAAATGTTTGTTACTTCTGAAACGTCAGAATGAAACAGCTGTCAGAATTCCACGGAATTACTGAACAAGGTATAAGTACTTACCTACTGGTACTTATTAGTAGGTATTTAGAGTTTTAGAACTTGTCGCATTATGTATGTCAGTTTTACTCTTAATTCTTTCAAATATTGTAAATTAAGGATGTTCAGAAATATTTGAGTAAGGTGAAGTCACCTAATGGCTCCAGTGATGAACATAACATTTTTTTATAGAAAACTTGGCAATACCGAAAATTTCATTCTAGTTTCAATGTTGTCTAATTTTAACGCTAACACTATAATTTTAACAATAACGTATACATCTCGGAAGCTTATATTTATTGGATTGTTCTTTACTGGAGCACTGACCATAATAGGTTAAGGTGCTTTTACCTTACCTTGCCCGCTACGATATATCTGATGCGACTGTACCTAGTAACAAAATGTCAGAAGGCAATTTGTTTAATGAATACAGACAGAATACGGTGATTAAAAGATAAGATGAGCTAAAGCATTTTTATTATAATTTGTGCTTCAAAAGTACATAGGTATCTATATGTATATGTATACCCATGTACATATATTATATATCATTCACATATGTAATCATATTTTCAATCTTTTCGTCCTCCAAAAATAAAGGTACCTAAAAGATTTTAATTAGTTATAGAAAAAAGTGGAAGTATAATAAAAAATACTACTACTGTACTGTACTTAAAATAGATGGATATATATAAAAAATACTAAAAAAATCTTCAAAACCAGCATATGAATTATACAAATGATCAGAAAAGTCACTCTCAAAAATATGCTCCAGGTGAGGCTCGAACTCACAACCCCGGCATGTCTCACACGAACACTGTCTTATAAGTACCGTGCGCTAACCAATTGCGCCACTGGAGCTCTAGTGACAGGGGCCGAAATACCCAGTCAGTTTCGCCTTGCCTCTCAGGTCAAATGACGTCCTCTTTCGCGACAGAGAACGTCAAACACAAAATGTTTTCCTACTATGTGCTCAAAGCGGCACACATTTTGTTTTGACAGATTAATAACCAATCAGAAACGACTTTGTAAAATGTATCTAGTTTTCTGATTGGATATTGACACGTCAACATACTTCTGTGTCGGGAGAAATGCATATTGTCATTGAAAATTTAATTCTTATTTCGTGTGCACGAAATTAAAAGTACTTATGGTTATTTTATTTGAATAGAGTTTAAATACATTTCGAATATTTAAAATAGTTTCGGCATTATAATGTAAAATTATGACATTGGTGAATTCAACAAAAGTAAAACAAAAATACAATAAAAAATGGAAACGTCACTCGGATCGTGTGTTGTGATAGCATGAATAATGTTTTACGAGCAAACATTTGCGTTATAAAACATTCCTTCGATGTGATAATACTGCCGGTGGCTTTTATTGCTTGTGCGTGATGTTTATGTACGTAATCAATGAGAATTCAGTATGAATTGGTTTGATACATCGGGGCTGACAAGTCTCGCGAAGACGGCGCTTAAGGAGGCTCAGAAGACGCTAGACAAGGCGCTGGACATCCAAGATGAGAGCGGAGAGGAAGAGGAGGTGGCAGCCTCCGGGTCTCGGGTTAAGTCTTCGCCAGAAAGCGATGACACGTCTCCGAAAGAAAACTCTGACTTCTTCTCTTCCTGGGGCCTCACGGTCAGCGCTGAAAGCCCTGAAGAAAGTAGTAACGAGTCGCCAGTCGTCACCGAAAGCCCCTCAAAAGCCGCCTCGCAAAGTTTGTGGGGCTCTTTTGCTGGTTCCTTTTTCGAACATCCAAAGAATGAAACCGATAAAGCTATAGTGCAACCACCCAAAGCTATTTCTATGAATGTTATAAATGATTCCAAATATGGTAGTGCTACTGACCTATTTTCAAAAAGCCAGCTTGTTATGTCCGATGAAGCTGAGTTTGATGTTAAAAAGGTGAAAGATGAAGTGAAGGTTGATGAGAGACGCAATTCATCACGGTCCAACAGATTGTCACTAGTGTCTAGTCGTAACAGCTCTGACTCTGTTGAAGTGTTGTCCCAAAGTCTTAAAACTACTCCTGACTCAGAAGCTGCATCAATCCACTCCATATCACACAGTAGTAGCGTTGGACAAAAATTGAATTCAGAATCTGTTGAAATCCTACCCGATAGTCTTGTGAGCCCAAGCTCAATAGAATGTTTAGGCTTTGATAGTTACTCCAGTGATAAAAACAGCAGTACATCCTCGAATCTGTCACCTGGTGAGTTGAGTGAAAAGAAGTCAACTCCAGTAGATAAAACTGAAAAAGCAGAAACTGCTGACAGTGTGGGCTTAGTAGCTGATGATGATGAAGACACCATGTCTTATAATTCTATCTCGGAATGCACAGCTCCTACTGTACTAGACACAGATGATAAGTCTGTAAGTCCATTCCCAAAAAGAGAAGGAAAGAAGTTCATAGAAAAAGAATTTATTCACCTAGATCCTCCGTTGTTACCGCAAAAGATGCAGATAAGTGAGAACTCGTCTAATGATGGGTCCTGGTCTGATCGGACGTTAAATGCTGACAATGACAGTATGATTCTTGATATTACCACAGATGAACCAAAAAAAGAAACTGAAGTAGAAGACATACTCATGGAGAAGCTCAGTGACTCATCCTCGTTTTACAGTGTAAATGTCTCCAGCGAGATGCTGAGGTCTGAAAGCTCAGCGTTTGTTAATGTAGAGAAACAGCAATGTAACCAATCAGAAAAATCTGAATCAAAAGACAGCATTAAAGAAAGAATATCACCAACCAGTTCCGAAAGTAAAAGTGACTTAGTCAAAATAGGGTCAGATAGAACTTCTGGTCACACATCTGGTGATGAGTTGGAAACAACAACATCTTCAGATATAGAAATTATTCCAAGCCCCAATGGAGATAGTCATGGCTTTCGAAATAGCCCTGCGAAATATAACTTTAAACAGTCAAAATTCGATGGGACAACGTCCCCTAACTTAGTGGATTTGGTATTAGGGAAATCTTTAGCAACTAAAATACGTGGGCATAACAGGGAACTGTCCGAAGCATCTGTACAGAGTAACACGAGTGATGATAGCCAGGGTTCTGAGAATGATAGGTTGATGAGACGGCTGTGTGAGATGGCAGAAATTTTAGAGGCGAGAGAGAATAGACTGATGGAAGTGAGCCGGAGTAATGCAGAGCTGGCAGAGAGTAATGCTGACCTAAAGTCTCAGATGGAGATGCTATTGGCCAAGCACGGAGCGCACGAGGGGGGCGACATCAACACTATTACAGAAGATTACACGCAGAGGATGTCAGCTCTGGAGAAGAAGTTTCAACAAGCCATTAGAGAAAAGGTAAGGTTTTATATGTCGCATATAACCACCCAAGGGTAAGGGCTGTGTTTTTTATTGTTCTGTAAGGTCCCATTCATATATTACGTCAATGTTTTTTAAGGCGGATATGCATCCTGTTTTGATGCTTTTGTTACGTCACTTAATTAATATAATATTAGTAATATTCTTTATCATTAACATGTTCATATTAATGATTGTGTGATGGCACAGAACCCTCGGTGCGTGAGTCTAACTCGCACTTAACCTTAAGGTATTTCCTAATTTTCTCTACTCCTTACACCAGTCGACTTACACTGACTGATTATCCACCAGGATCAATTAAGGAAGCAACTTGACGGTATCAAGAGCGACTCCTCCCGCAAGAACTCCTCGGAACTTGAGAGCACGATCAAGGACAGGGATGAGGTCATCGCTCAGCTGCAGGAGGAGGGGGAGAAGCTGGCGCGCCAGCAGCTGCAGCACTCTAACATTATAAAGAAGCTGAGAGCAAAAGAGAAGGATAATGAACAGGTCATTAAGGGGCTTAGGTGAGTGATGGCGTTTAGGTATGTGTTCCTATTAAACTCACAGGTGGTGACTGGTTAAAGTACAATATTCTCAAGTGGCCACCGCATTAAGCAGCAGTTTTTGGGTAAATAACCTAACCGAGTTAAAAAACTCCAAGCTAAGAACATTCTCGATTAATTCACCTTTCTAACTAAAAAAAACCGGGCACTTACTCTTCATGGCACTTACGTCCTTTTGTGGTTGTTGAAGACAATTTTCGTTGAAAGTTAATAAATTAAGTGTTTGTAATTTTTTATATTTTTTAAACTTACAGTTTAAAAGATAGCACGATTTTTGCAACTTTCGGAGCGATTATTTCTGAAAATATATATAATAATAAAAAAAATTGCTAAGAAACCTCAAAATGTTTTTAAAGAACTGTCGAAAAAAGTGCCACACGTTGATGTAGGATGAGATTTTTTTTTTCAGTTTCTGAGTGCCCCCCCTAGAAATATTTATTTCTATTATTTAACTACAAAACTAAGTAGCGGCTTATATGAGACACCTATACTCCAAATTTCATCAATATACATCTTGTAGTTTTTGAGTAAAATGCCTGACACACGGTAGGAAGGACGGACGGACGGACATGACGAAACTATAAGGGTTCCGTTTTAGCCATTTTGGTTTTGGAACCCTAAAAAGGTGAATCAAAATCGGTCCACCCATTTAGCCACAAATATGTACAATGATACAAATGTTACTTATAACTCTCCCCTTTCAGTGTTATTCTGCGTTTTCTTTTTAGGGGTTCAAAATTGGACCGTTTTATAAATTTCACCTCAAACACGCTTACTTTTTTTTAAAACGATTTTCCTAATATATACCTATCTATAACATGCTTTGTGTATAATCGTATCGTATGCTTGGAGAATTGAAGAATTATGTTTATCCGGTTGGCATACTTAAATTCTTCGTGTTATTCGAGAACATGCCCAACATGTCACCAGAGTTTTGTGATATCGAATGTAACACGACAAATTCCGTGCCGTCGTGGCCCGGATATTGGCAAATAGTGAGGATGACCTGGAGAATTGAGAGGCTGAAATTCCGGGTCTTATATCGTGGGTTTGAAGCCATAGGGATACACCGAAATGGTCCTGTGTGTACGCCCTTTGTCGGCCTAGACAAGACTGCAGGAAACATACAGTAAAAACGCACAGGGTAGGAAAGTACATTACGTCCTCGACATTTATTGAAGAGAATTACAATGTGGTTTATTTTCAAAAATACTTAACATACAAGACGTAGCTTTAATTTTCTTGGGCTCTTACTAGCTGTCTTATTGTTCTTTTATGATATGTTTTAGGGATAAAATCGCAGAGCAAACATCAGAGCTGGACCGGTTGAAGCGCGCTATTGCGGCCAAGGAAGAAGTGGAAGTGTCGCAGATTGAAGCCGTGTACCGTCTCACCACGACCAACAAGAAGTTGGAGACTGAGCTTAACGAGGTAAGCTGAGTCTTAGGGCCTAAAATAACACCCCTATTTCTTGCATCGGGGGTTAAAAACAGTCATTTTGACGTGTCATGAGACGGCCATCTTCTTAGCCAAGTAGTTTACTGAGGGTATGATTTAAACATTCATTTATTCTGTGGTTGATTTTAAAAACGGCTAAATATGATTTTTGATTTTTATTTCCAAAATGAGATAGATATATTGTTAATGTATTTTTAATGTCACTATCTTGTCAGAGTGGTAACAAAGGCTAGGGGGTAAACTAGATTTCTGCCGTTTGGCCAAAATATTTTTGGTCAAATGTCTCATCATCCATATTACACACGAAATTAGAGGAACACAGTTATTTTTGCCGGCTATAAATTGCTGTAAAAAATATTCGTATAACTGCAATGTTGTGAAATCATCACTAGATCGTCGGCCCACCTTGCGGGAGGCCTGCGACCACTTCAGCTTCACACAAAACTGGCGACTGTGAATATAGAGAACGACAGCGGACATCTTTCGGTTAAAATGATGAACTGCATGGTTCTATAAAAATGTAGGTTAAAGGGGTTTCAACTGTACGTCAAGGTTATTTTTTAACTAGCAACCCGCCTTCGCTTCATTCTGAGTACTATTCCGTGAAAAATTATCTAACTGATGGTGAAAACCGCATTAAAATACGTTGCGTAGTTTGAAAGATCTAAGCGTACATACAGAGGGATAGACTGCGAAGAGCGACGTTGTTTTATACTATGTAGTGATAATATGACCGGTTCCATTTCATTGCTGTTGTGAATGTTAGTTTAATTCAAATGCAATGCTATTTTAGTGCGTGCAAGTGTTTGAACGTTTCGCTTATCAGTAACCGTACACCGACAAACAGTTTGACGTCAGTTTATTTTTAATTGAATTGAATAAACAACATTATTTATTAAATTGTTTGTTTTAAAAGAATTTAAGTGTACATATTTTGTTGAATCGTGTTTTATTTCACAAAATAATTAATTACATCACGCTTAAACGAAGGAACTAGGTTTTTTTTCATTTGAGATGCTTTATGGTATCTCTGACTCAGGAATCTGTCTACTCTATGCAAACGCTTTCAGGTTATGAAATATCCTTTTAGTTAAGAGGAAATAATTCGAAAGCCAGACCCCGAATTGTTTCATTTAATTATATTTACGGAACTGCAGTTGTGTTTATCGCACTTAGGTATCTACTTTCAGAGCGATAGTGATAGTTCATTTAAATTATTTTTTAACCTCGCTGCCCGCACTTCCTCTTAATCCATGACCGGATGTTATTCACAATCGACATGTAAATTTATCTGCCAATTAAAGTTAGCTCTCTCCTTGTTTATTTTAAAGTGTAAATTTATCTGTCAGCTATGCTTTATTTGACGATTGGAGCCTTAGCTCTTCCGTCTAAATAATTACTGGACCTTCTCTCTCTGACAGACGTTATCTTTTAAAGTGACTATTCTGAGTCATAACTACAATAGGTGCGTGATAAGCGATTGTATGTATTAGATATTCTAATAATAGAACAAAGTTGATGGATTCTAGATAAAACTTCAAGTATACTAAGCTAATTAGATAACATATTCCTTTTATATTTACTCCGTGTTGTTTATAAATATTCTTAGAAATAATGCAATTTAATCAGTACCATTTATTAATGTTATTTTTATTTCATCTTTATTTGTTTAAGCATTATTAAACCAGTTTATTGGTGCAAACTGGAAAATAAAATATGTAAATAATTAATTTCGAAGACTACATTATTCCGTTTCGTTCTACTGTACGCGAGCATAACTCATGTATTAAATGTTTCTCGCTCCAACTCCACTCGTAGTATTTTTACACATTAAGCGTTTTCGGATATTTCTTTTATGCGATGTGCGGTGAGACCTTGCTTCCCGATCAACGGGAAGTACCCTATTGTATGTTTAGATTTACTTTTGTGTGACAAATTGTGCGGCATAAATGACCGTATTTTTCATTGCGTTGACTTAGAAGTTTTGATTTTTACTACTCCAATTGACCTTAAGCGTGTACTCGGCGTACAGCTATTTAATGTCTTTGTGAGTGGATATAAATATGAACAAAGAATTAACGAAGTTAGTATTTATTAGCAAAAACTTTTACACTGTCCTACGGGCGCGGAACTACTCAAGAGCCCGTCTGTATAGCTAGCGTATATAACACATAACGATAGCTATGCAGCTGTGTTGCTACAGTAGCCTCCCTTACAAAAAGAAATCACAAAATAAACCTAAAATTAGCATTGCAAAGACAACTTAAAATTAGTCATTCTATTACACAATCACACTTCGCTTTCCGCAACCCGACACGTTACATTCCAATTGCACTGCCTGGCGATTCAGCAACATTTGCTTACCTACGCCATGTGGCAAGGAATTAACGGGTTGCTATGCGCCCCGGCGTATCGGCGAACCTGTTCGGGCATCCGATACTCCGTAAATCCCTTTCTAATACCTACACCTATGTATGTATAGGTGTGTAGGTGCGGTAATCGAAAGGTAATCAACACACAAACATTACCATAGCACCCACTGGAGCCCGGTAAAATCTACTTTGCTACCATAAGCTAGGGTAGATTTAACCTATTCCCCACTCGCGAAACACGCGGCCGCTATCCGGGCGTCGCACGTGTATGCGCGCACCTACGGCGAATGCCGCGTCAGCCAGCCGCGCTACTCGGCAACAACGATTGCACATTCCGAGTAGACGCTAAGACATAACATCCGTCAATATACTAACAAAACCTAAAAATTACTATACTAGGCTTAAAACTAGCACTGCACCACACTAAAAACTAGCACTAGCACTAAACACTGCCACGCACGCGGTTCTTCTGGCGTGGCGGCAACACGGCTTATGTATGCCGCGCTCCTCGCCGCACGGAGCAGGGCTGCCAGGTGCAACGTTTTGATTCTACCGATAAGATTGCTAAAATTATACAAAATCCACTAGCATTATACAAAAAAGAAAATGTTTCTCTGCCACTCCAAATATTTAGCCGAAGTGTGACGTTCACGTAAAGTCTTTTTGGATATTTTTTTTATATCCAATTATACAATGCGGTCAATTATACTAAAACGATACCATAGGCAACCAAATTATACAAATTTTGTATCCAAATATACAATCTGGCAGCCCTGGCACGGAGGCGAAACACATGGGGCCGATATGGCCCATATCCGGCGCAATCCATCAGCAACCACGTTCTGGTTTCCCGATACGTAATCTTCGGGAAACCGCTGACCGGCAATACCACTATTGCCGTGTGCCGCTGACATGCTTCCTGCGTGGCACCCGGCAGGAAGGACTAGTTCCGCTGATTCCCAACTTTTAAAAACTAAACGCAAACTAAAAATGTCCAAATTCACAGGTCACCAATTTAACATCTTGTTGTTCATATAATTTAGTTATGATATGAACAAAGGAATGTTGAAATACTGATTTATTAATGACGTGTACACGAACCTATGGGCGCGGAACTACTCAAGAGCCCGTCTGCATAGCTAGCGTATATAACATATAACGATAGCTATGCAGCTGTGTCGCTACAGACCGTACACGTAGATCTAAGTATTTCATTAGATATTAGTTTCTACTTGATACCTCCAAGCGTTCCTGAGAAAAACTGGTTTTGACAGACATACGGACAACGAAGTGATCCTATGAGGGTTCCTTTTTCGATAAGAGGTACGGAAAACTAAAAAAAGTCGAGAAGCCCTTAGGTAGTACATATGTTATTATTAGGTATTATTATTATTTTATTAGGTAGTATTTGGTTTAACTGTAGACAAAGAGCGCCCTCGACGACGCGACGCATCGCCTGTCGACGTCGCGCTCGTCCCTCGAGGCGGCCAAGCGCGAGCTGGCCGAGGTGGAGAGCGAGCGCGTGGCGCTGCGCGAGCGCGTGGGCGCGGCGGCGCGGCGCGCGCGCGACGCCGACCAGGAGCGCGGCCGGCGCGAGGAGCTGCAGCAGCAGCTGGCTAGTCTTAGAGCCGAGATGGTTCAAGGTCAGTACATGTTAAAGATGCTTAAGTAGGTTTTAGCACAGCACAGCACCATCTGTCGAACGTTGTGTAACATGTTCGATAGATGGTGCTGTTAGGTCGGGACAACTTTCTGCATCGCGCAGGCATTTGTCTCCCCTAGGTACGGGAGGATCACGACATTTTTATGGCATCGATTGAAAGTGTAATATTAGGCTATAACCGGCGGAGACTTATGACTTCACTCAATCATTCCTCCGAAACTATGCCCCGCAATGCGGAGCTTAAATGTTACTGTCATGATGGTGCTCTAAATAAAAGTAAGTATCATTTAGTCCCAGGAGTTACACAGTTAAACAGTATATCATGGATACTCGCGTAAAACTGTTCTCCTATGACATATTAGTTATGTGTTTCTCCAGAGGAGCGTCGCTGGGTGTCCCGCGAAGAAGCCCTACGGCGGGAGCTGGCCGAGGCGCGCGAACTGTGCGCCGCGCTCGAGGGGGGTGCGGGGAGCCAGGACGCCGCGGGAGGAGACGGCGCCGCCGCCCTGCTCGAGCAGCTGGCCGCGCTGCAGCGGGCCGCGCTACACCGCGACCAGGCGCACGCGCACACGCTGCGCGCGCTCACGCACCAGGCAGGTCAGTGACCCGGGCAGGTACACTCGCCCACTAGCTGTACACCGGCCTGCTCGACCAGGCGCACGCGCACACGCTGCGCGCGCTCACGCACCAGGCAGGTCAGTGACCCGGGCACATACACCCGCCCACTAGCTGTACACCGGCCTGCTCGACCAGCTGACCGAGTCAAACAATTTTTAAAAATCAAATTTAAAAACAAGTCATTTCTCTTTCCAGCGGAAGCGGAAGCCTCCCTGACCAAGGTGATAGAGCGCGAGCGGCTCTCCCGCGAGGAGAACGCGGAGCTGACCCGGCGCTTGGCCACCTCCGAGGGCCTGCTGGACGACGCGCGCGCCAGGCTGGACGCGCTGGGCGCTCAGGCCCGGGACCTCGCTGCCAGGGTCGATGCGCTGGACGAGGAACTAGCCAGGTACAGCGCCTGCCCATCCCTTCTATAAATAAATCATCTATTAAAAAGTTACCGACTTTGAACAGGATATTCTGAGCTGAGTAGGACGGCCAGCAGCCACATACATAGACGCACCGCCCGGGCCCGGCCGCCTCGTGGGAGGCCGCCGCCTTCTGGCCTGTAAACACTACACAACATGACTTCGCGTTCTTAACAACAATACCTGTGCTATTATTTATTTATTACTACTAGACAAGACCAGACAAGGACTAAGTAGGCGGGAAAATAGCCCATTACAGGAGTATAAGTGTCATCTTGAGATTACAAATGACATTCCACAACCGTGTGTATCACAAGACACTTGCTTCCAACGGTCAAACTGTGGATCCAACTGCCTTATGCGGTGCTTCCGTACAGTTGTGATATGGAAGTGCTTTCATTTTTATTATAAAAGGCTCTCCGATTTAGATTCTTCTTGAGTTGCCGATGATGATTGGCGGCGGTGATTACCTCCTAAAAAGCGAGGATTAGACTAGCAATAAAAATTGCAGAAGTTTGATTGCTGTCTTACTTTAACTTCTGTGCAAGAACGAGAAGCCTCATTTTGCCGTTTAATTTTAGATTAAAAACTAGAGTAAGACAGCAATCAACTTCTGTAATTTTTATTGATAGTCTTAATCCTCGCTTAAGACCATAAAGTAACCGGAATACTCGTTTGTTTTATTTTTTAATTGTGACTTATATAATGAAAGAATCGGCTTTGTCTTCAGCAAAACCCGCGAGCTGAGCCGTCTGCGCGCGGACGGCGGCGCGGAGCGGGCGGCGCTGCGGGGCCAGCTGGCCGCGGGCGCCGCCGCGCTGGGCGCCGCGCACGACGCGCTGCACGCGGAGCGCCGGCGCTGCGCCGCCCTGCAGGTGCGGGCAACACGGGCTCTGCCGCTTGGGCCCAATGTCGAATGTTTCAGTAGTCAAGTTCGCATCCTACCGACTGCGCCAATTATATAAAATAAAAGGCGAAATCACTTATTTCTATTGATCTTTTCAATCTAAACCAGAACTGTTAGTTTGTAATAGTTGGACCAGTATATTTTCAAGGATTATTACATTCCAGGAGCAGGTGTCGGCCCGCGGAGACATCAGTCCGCCGCATTCCGTGGCCTCCGACACGCTGTCTTCAACGCTTTGGGCTTCGGTGAGTAATTTAGACATTTTTTTTTGTTTACAGCAAGTCTTATTATTATAAATATTACGCGTAGGCTATTTTAAAAATAAAAGCTGCGTTTATTTTATCCAACACTTTTCACTTGTCGGTGAAAAAATGCATACGACCCAGGCCCGGGAGCCCCGAGGTTGTAATGTGGGACTAGCGGCCGGAATAGCCTCAGCCAACTGCGTATCAGTGTCCCTCTCAGGATCGCTCGCTCGTCTGCTGCGGCGACGGCGGGAACTTCGCGACCTGACCTAAACGCGTCGCTTGCAGGAGGACACAGGGCGCGCCACGCCCACACCAACCAACCCGGTGACGTCAGCCGCCGGGGTCGACGACCTGCTGTGCGCGCTGCAGCGCCGCGACGGAGAGCTGCGCGCGCAGCACGCGCGCATACAGCACCTCGCGCGGGACAGGGACACACTGCGCGACCACGTGGCCTCGCTCCGGGCGCGGCTAGACGACTACCAGGTCAGTGTGTGCGCGCATACAGCACCTCGCGCGGGACAGGGACACACTGCGCGACCACGTGGCCTCGCTCCGGGCGCGGCTAGACGACTACCAGGTCAGTGTGTGCGCGCATACAGCACCTCGCGCGGGACAGGGACACACTGCGCGACCACGTGGCCTCGCTCCGGGCGCGGCTAGACGACTACCAGGTCAGTGTGTGCGCGCATACAGCACCTCGCGCGGGACAGGGACACACTGCGCGACCACGTGGCCTCGCTCCGGGCGCGGCTAGACGACTACCAGGTCAGTGTGTGCGCGCATACAGCACCTCGCGCGGGACAGGGACACACTGCGCGACCACGTGGCCTCGCTCCGGGCGCGGCTAGACGACTACCAGGTCAGTGTGTGCGCGCATACAGCACCTCGCGCGGGACAGGGACACACTGCGCGACCACGTGGCCTCGCTCCGGGCGCGGCTAGACGACTACCAGGTCAGTGTGTGCGCGCATACAGCACCTCGCGCGGGACAGGGACACACTGCGCGACCACGTGGCCTCGCTCCGGGCGCGGCTAGACGACTACCAGGTCAGTGTGTGCGCGCATACAGCACCTCGCGCGGGACAGGGACACACTGCGCGACCACGTGGCCTCGCTCCGGGCGCGGCTAGACGACTACCAGGTCAGTGTGTGCGCGCATACAGCACCTCGCGCGGGACAGGGACACACTGCGCGACCACGTGGCCTCGCTCCGGGCGCGGCTAGACGACTACCAGGTCAGTGTGTGCGCGCATACAGCACCTCGCGCGGGACAGGGACACACTGCGCGACCACGTGGCCTCGCTCCGGGCGCGGCTAGACGACTACCAGGTCAGTGTGTGCGCGCATACAGCACCTCGCGCGGGACAGGGACACACTGCGCGACCACGTGGCCTCGCTCCGGGCGCGGCTAGACGACTACCAGGTCAAAATAGATAAGACGATAAGATATCGTAATGAAATCGGTGCATTCCAAGTCTATTCAGTGAATGTATCCACAGAGCGTGCAGGAGCAGTACGACGCCCTGCTGCAGATGTACGGCGAGAAGGAGGAGCAGCTGGCGGAGCTGCAGCTGGACCTGCAGGACGTGACGCAGCTGTACAAGGCGCAGCTCGACGAGCTGGTGGCGCTCAAGCGGCGCACGTAGCGCGGGCGGGGCCGCGAGGCTACATCCGAAGTGGGGAATTACTTTATTCAATTAACACATTCGCTACCGGCAATGCATTTTGTCGTTTGACATTTACCCAGTGATTTGAACGCGTATGTGCGTTTTTACAGTGGGCGAGTTTCGTTTAAAACGTAAGAAACACCTGTTTATATACCTGGGCAGCGAATACGTTAAAAAAAACACTTACGGGACCTCGGGACCCAACAGTACCTCGTTTTAGAGCTAAGAAACCTTGGTTGGTTGGTGGTGATTTTTATAGAAATTAATTTACACCGACTACAGACAGACGGACACAGATGGACAAACGTTCCAAACCCATAACATCCTTATTTTGAATCGGAAGTTAAAATATAAGGGTACTGTTTTGAATATATTGATAACATGGATCAGGCTTCTGGCTTCATACTAAATACAATTAATAAGATATGCAATATTCTCAATATAAAGGGACCTTATGGAGGAAGACAGTTACGCTCTTCTTATTCTTGTAACTATACGAATACTATGGTAACAGTTCTAAAAACGGTGTAACCGCCTGCCTCCATAAGGTCCCTTTATATTGAGAACGTCACATATTGTCTTTGACATGGATGCCGCTTGAAACACATTTTTCCCAAGTTATACCCTCATTTTGTGATTGAATAGTGGGAAAGAGACTGACTTCGGATTTTGGAAAACTTGGTGCTTGTGAGCGCGTCGCGAGACTTGTGAGGTACCACGTGTGTCGTCTAGCAAAATATATAAAAATATAAATTATTAAAAATGGTCTTCTAACGGCCGCACTCAGAGACGTAAATTGATTAACTTTCAAGTTTGATTAAAGTTGCTGCTTTCGCTTTCTTTCCTGTAGCAATAGAATAAAACGCAGCCACTTTAATCAAACTTAAAAATTAATTGACGTATCTAAGTGCGGCAGTAATTCTTCTTTAAAATAACGCTTTGATAGCCATTAAAGATGGATTTCGAAGGTTTATTTCTAGGAATAAAACTTTTAGCCAGCTCACTACAAGTACCCCAAATAGTTATGATACACGAGGTAGTGATTAAATTTTTGCTTATTAAAAAAACATCCTAGTTATTGTAAATCACGAAATGTATGAGTAGCCACAACTTGCTTTAGGATTAGGGATGATGACTGGGCAAAGAAAATGAAATTTTATTTAATACGTCAGTTAGATTATCAAAAAATATTGGACACGTATTTTTTCTTTTGTCAATCAAACAAAAAATTACAAAGATAAAGCGCGTCAAAGTTCGGGAGTGGGGGCTCGTGACGTCACTTCTGTTTAATAATTGTACCAAATTGTACCAAGTCGTGACATCACGCAACATTTCAACTCATTATATCTCCGTAATTTTTGATTATGTGAAAAAAGAAAAAATACGTATTCAATACTTTTTGATAATCTCACTGATCGACAAAGAAAAAAAAATTGTTATCATCTCTAAAAGAATATCGTCTTATGTTTATATCGAAATATGATATGTATGATGTTTGTTAGCTGGAGTCATGGTATTTTTAAGACAACTAACCGGAGCTATTGATTTATTATTCATTATTTTCTTTTCATGTAATGGAATATTATTTTATATTTGTCACAAAAGAATAAGAGTATTTTATTATTAAAACTAGAAATTGCCATTTAAATATAAGATATCTTCGATTCATTGTGTCTGTGCAACGTTGGCGTCAATTTCGTAAGAATATATTCTATATGAATATTATAATAAAAATAATAATAATGCAGCCTATATACGTCCCACTGCTGGGCACAGGCCTCCACTCACAATGAGAGGGTTCGGGCTATAGTTCCCACGCGGGCCCAGTGCGGCTTGGGAACTTCGCAAACACCGTCAAATTGCTTTGCAGGTGCGTGCAGGTTTCCTTCACCGAAAAGCTCATGGTAAATTTGATGAATATGAATATTTACCTAGCTTAAATGTGATATACTTACCTGTATTGATACATCGTATCTGGTCAGCATTAAGCATAGCTATCTCTTTTAATTTGCTACTCAACGTTTTGTTAATTGTGTCACCCAGCAATTTTAAGTGTTAAAATTAACTTGTCAGCATCTGGAACTCTGTTTTAAGCATAGACGTCTTGTATTTATAACTTACCATATGGTCGGATTAACATTACTATTGGACTTGACAGAAGTGCGTGTAGTGGGTCTGTTGATTTTTGGTTATTCTTTTTGTTATTCATTTGTCCTTGTGTTATGTTTTGGTTACCTTATGTCCGGATCCTCTCGCAAAAAGTCAAAATTTATTTATCATTGAACATGTTCCCAGAGTGTCTAATGTCAAGTTGTCATTGGCGAAATACATCTTGCCACAATAGATCTGAACGCCATTAATAAAAAAAATAATACTTTGTGACACATTTTCAAAACGTGAGTATTTGTTAGTCATCCTCTTAGTAATATCCAACGAATTATACAATTACTATATGTCGTGTAATTTTGTAAGACACTTTCCACAGTATAAATATAGCTAAATCAGTAAAGAAATTACGAGCAAACGTTCGAAACGTCGCACTCACACAGACGCACATCTCAACGAGACCAAGCGGACATGGCAGTGCTGTCAGTGGCGGGTGTCGCGTGGAGACGAATGGTTGAGGCGTGCGTCTGTGTGAGTGCGACGTTTCGAGCGTTTGTTCGTAGTTTCTTTACTGCTTTAGCTATATTTATTCTGTGAATTATTCTATCAATTAGGTGATATCGGTGCATATTGTAAATCTAAAATGATATACTTGCAATGTATATTAATTTGTTAATTTAATTTGTTAATCTTTACTACACAGAATGTCTTGTCAAACTGTGATAATATCTCTCGGAAATATGTCAACCGACTGTGGATCCCAAGAATCAGGCTCTGCCTAGTTTGGTATCCACCGGATAATGCCTGTGTTTGTAACCATGTGATTTGTTTCAATAAATAAATGTATTATTATTATTATTAATGGTTACTGTGAAAAATCGCCGGTATGCCTTATAAATTCATTATACATATTATATGTATATGTTTTACTTTTTAGATACGTTATTGATGAAAATATTGATAAATCATGCGTACATACAGCAGCAGGTGTCTTACTTAATCTTTATTTAAAAAATGAAAATGTACTTTTTTTCATAAAAAAGCATTGTCAGGCTTAGCAGTTCCATAGTCTCTTCATTTGAAAAAAAAAATGGTAATCTGTGATTTTTCAAGTATTATTAGTTTATTGCCAAAAAGTCAGCAAAACAGATTACCAAGTCCACTAGATCTGGAATCGTCACCATGAGCTTACTCCAGAGAAATGTTTCAAACTCGTTTATTTGTTGACAGCACGGCGGTTTAAAATGTTACTATTATTTCGTTATTTCTCAGATGTATGTCTTTTTTGTAAATAAAATGAAATAAAACGTTGTGCATTTTTATTTGAAAGTTGAAAAAAAATAATTGTTGCAGTCTGTTAACCTTTTGACCGCCGTAGTCTGATATATAAGACACCCAATGTCCAGCCACTATCGCCGTAGTCTTATATTTAAGACATTTTTTCTGTATGTTTTTTGCAAGGATTTTTTATTTATACCGATTTAACTCCACTGATTCGGATATGAAAGCCGCTCTAATTGTTAATTAAACAGCTACGAAATTACTCTGTTGCTTTATTTTAATTTTCTAGATGAAAATAAATTTGAAAATATGACATTAGATTATCTATAATTTTGCTGTAGTCCCGTCGCCAAAGTCTTATATAATAGACACCAGTGATGTGACGATGACTTGATTGTAACATTTAAGTATATTGACTCACTCAACGATGTTTGTAAGATATTTATTCATAATATGGACTTGCTCGGCTAGCCTATTTTATTTCCTTACCTATTTTCTCATAAAATAACGATATATTATGAACTGTGCCAGTTATGGCATGAATGGCATGTGTCATATATTAAATTCGACTCGGATGACAAAATACAATTTGTTTCACCAACAGGTAAGGTTTGTAAGTTATACCCATTGTGTTCAAATAATTCAAAAAAGTCCGATTTCTGGGATCCGCTTATCCCGTGCCTTTCACACAACCAACCCTTTTTGCAAGTGCGAAGGAGTCGGATTCGGGTCCGAGAATTCAGATGCTGTGGATAAAGGCACTTAGGTATACTTTCGTCATTCGTCATGCGTCATGCCCGTCTGCCCGTTGGTCTGTCCATCCATACAACACAACCATTTCTTCGCATAGATATGTGATACTTAATCGACTTTATTTATAACTAATTATTTTCGTTGCGACAGTGAGTCAGGATGAACTACGTAAATAAAAAGATTTTTTATTTGTTAGCCAGAAGGATGGACTTAATTTTTTTTTTTTGGTTTTAAATAAATACCTTAAAACGTTAATGAGTTTTTATACTAAGTAGATATTTAAATCGATATAGCGATGCTTATCGAGGTACAACGTCCACCCCTATTAAGTCATTGTATTCTCAATAACAATCATTACAGACTACGCCGTCGTCTTAAATATGAGACCGCATGTGACGTCAGAGATATAAAATAGGAAATTTTAGTGGTATGGCTCACTCGATATTTCAAAATAATGTTCAAATTAAAAAATTAATAAATGGTACAGATTTGCTATCTCAAAATTTTGAATACCATACGTATTTTGAGATTACAATATTTAATTACCAAAATAGTTGTGTAACTGTGTGAAATTGAATTATTACTTATGTCAACAACTTTGAAATGTTCAGTTTCGATACTTTTTAAATATGGTCAATCCTCTCTCTTATAATGTCAACTTATCAACAAATATCCAATAAAGCCTACGCCAATGTCTGATATATAAGACCGCTTATGACGTCAGATATATGAAATAAGAAATAATAGTAATGTAGCAATGTCAACCGATAGATTTTTATGAGTGGTAAAACACATGGAACCAAACCATTGATAAAGGGACGAAACCATTAATAAAGAAATTGGTAAACGTAATTTAGTTATAATAATGTATTTTATTGAATGATACAGTGGTAAAAAGGGTATTATTACTTAATATTCATTACAAGAAAAATCCTATCGTAACGCATGTGGCAAGCACTACACCATTTCCTGTTATTTTATATAGGCGGCGACATGAGCCCGTTCGATGACAGACCAAGCGGCGGTTAAAAGGTTAATACCAATGATGGAGCGACAATCGTACCGTGTATGGGGCGCTTGCGGTTGTCGAGCAGCAGCCGAATACGATATAACTATATACCTTTTCAAGGCCATGTCATATACAAAAGTCACGCGCCAATGACAGCTGACAACCAGAGCTAATTTCAACCTTACGTCATAGACACTGGTCGATTTTTCGCTGTCAACCGTGACGGATATATCCGTCGGCGTTGAACCAGTGGTGCGGATATCCGTCAATGGCGTTAAAAAGGTTTAACTAGCGACCCGTTGAAAAAGTCTTTCATATGAATCTTGTCCTGACAATTACCAACAACATTTGTAGGTCAATGCATTCATTTTATAATAAATTACCCGACGCAGTTTTAGAGTTACCCCTTCCAGCACTTAAAAATTACTTGAAAAAGTCGATGTCTAAAGCGTACTATAGGGTCGAGGACTACGAGTATCTAACGGACAAAAATGCTTGGCCTAAACCAGAAAATTAACTAATGTTTAATAGCTTACTACCTCATAAAAATCATGTAATCTTGTCTAGGGGACACGGTTAAGTAGGAAGACATGTCGAAACTGTTTTATGTGGTTACATATAAGTCTGTTGAGTTTCTTGCGGCGCTTCTTCTCAGCAGTGGTCTCCTCTTGGGAAGCGCTGGTAGATTTTGACGTGTAAAAGTGCCCGTTCGGCCTACTTACTGAATAAATATCTTTTTTTTTTTTATCTTTATCAACAAAAAATAATTAACCAAATCGGTCGAGCCGTTGAAGATAACCGGTTAAGACTTGTATGGAAAAATGTGCAGTGTCAACGGGGGGTTTCGGGGGGGATCTTAGATGGTAGTGTTGAAATGAAACGAGCATTTTGACATACACCATTTATTAGTATCGGAGTAAACACACATACACCAGTGAACGCATTTGAAGCAACAGAAACAGTTGGATTATAACAAATTAATTTCATTTATATAATATTATACCATTTGAAATCATGTAGGTAAAGAGGTAATCATATTTAAGCAAGAGCTCAAAAAGGCATATGCAGTAAGGGTTTTACCCTTGAATCACCGACACTCATTTTATAGAATGTTTTACTTCGCCTAATTTTCATTTCATCGACAGCCATTTCCACGTGCAGGAGTTAAATTTTTTTGATAGTCGGAGGTCTTACCTAACCTAACCTACGTAACCAATGCTTAAGATAACCTGAAAACAATAAGGTTTCAGCAGAAATTGGCTTTCGATGAAATTCAATTCGGTGAAACAACACATTCGATGAAATGAGTGTCTGCAAAACAAGGGGACACGGTAGTATAGGCCCTTCTCGTATGTAGTAGTTTACAAAACTTATATGGAACTTACATTTTTCAAATTTGGAACGTCAAGGCGTCTATACAGACACGTTACTACTATATACGAGAGGGGCCTTACTTAAGTTTTTTACCATAGTATTTGTAAGTTATATCTAAATTTGAATCTTCACCTTGTGCGATCAAATTTATTTTGAATTTAATATAATGTTGATTTCATTTAATTGGATTTTAATATGGTTAGAATTTTGCCTTTAATATAAATTTGATTTAGTTTTAATTTAATTTCGATTTTATTTTAATTTTGATAATTCATTAAGTAATGTATTATTATTAATCGTAAACAAGGTTTGTAATATTTTGAAGAAGTAATAAAAAATATAAGACCAACAACAATAAATATCAAAGTCAAATGAAAATGATTCGTCGCTTTGGTATGCTGACGGCACCACAACACACGCCAATCCGAGCTCTCGCTAATATATATCTATATGTATTGATAATTAACAAATTATTTTTCTAACAAGCGTGTATTACAATTACGCGGTTTCATTTAACATCCATTGACGAATAAAGTTGTAGGTCTTAATTTCGATCTCACTATTTCGCAACAAAGACATGACAAATGTGATGTAAAATCGTCAAATTATTGACATTCAAAATGATTTAGAAGTATACCGTAATGCTCGTTACTTTGGCCCTTGGTAGTTCAGGCACTTGTCCCACCGCCGACGATGAGCGAGAACCGAGTAGAGCTAGAACTAGAAACGAGTTGGCGAGCGAGAAGCGAGTGTGTAGTTAGTAGAGAGAGTGCCCGGCGGCAGCCAGCGATCGATTATTAACCTTTTGACCGCCGTAGGGTCCGTTCACACAGACCGGCTCGGAGAGCATCGGCCCGCGCTCTTCTTTCCACACAGGCCGGCTCGTATACGCTTGGCATTGGCCGCGCACGGAATTGAAAGAGCACGTCAAGCAGCCGGTCGGCTCCTCTTACTATTTCACACGAAGCGCGTTCAAGCATTCTTATTGACAAAAGAAGTGCACATGCAAAAATAAACCTTATTACAATGTTTCAAAACTCTGTTTCCAACGCGATAAAAATCTGCTCTCCTCTCCGAGTCGGTCTGTGTGAACGGACCCTTAGTCTGATATATAAGACACCACATCATAGCTAATATCAACCTTCCTCAAATACACTTGGGTCTATTTTAAGCTGTCAACCATGATGGCTATAGCCGTCAATGGTGTTCAAAAGGTTAATATATGTCTCTTTTATTAACACGGGATCTATATCTTTAGTTAGTTTCTTGAGCGAGAAAATAGTCGATAGGTAATCGCTTCCTCGTTGCGGAGGGACAAGTGCCTTACGTTGGATGTTCTTGTAATAAGATAAGTATATATACTTATGTATCTAGGTTTGCGGTCTGGTGACCTTTCTAACAATTTTCAAGATTATTTGAGCAAAGTTCCTCCTAAGGGGAAAAGTAGCCCAGTTTTACGGTAATCGTTTTAATGGCGCTTATTCTAAAACATCAAACATCTTAAGACAGAGAAGCTTGTGCTTATGTTATTGTAGTACGAAAAACAATTCAAACGAATCCTGTCACATTGTTCAAGAAATAATTGAAGTTGTGTTTACAAAAGCAGGCTTGTTACTTTCTTTACAGTTTTTAGAAGTTCATTAGTAACAAAAATCTTTCTTTATAAAAATACATATAATAATTAGTTTTGTCACGAAACTTGTCAAATGCATCACTGCCCAAACACACAAGTTACTATACGAAGAATGAAAGTTATTTCTAGACGCGCACACACACAAACAGACGTGGATTATATTTAATGCGGGTATTATAATGAATTGAACTCATTTTCTATAAACATACCAAAACACCAATTTTTTACATTTGCTCACTTGACTCGACTGTCAAGGGCCAAGCATTTGTTTTTAATGCGATGTTTCCAACAATGCCTTTTTATTTAGCCGGTGGAAACGAACGAAAGAACGATTTAAATAAACTCAATAGTTAAATTTTATGTCAAATCAGACACAAAATAAAGTGACAGGCTGACAGTGAGTTGTACTTACTAACAAATCAATGGATTATTTTTTAACAAACAACGGATTTAATAGATATGAGAGAAAACCAATAAAAAGCCTTGTAATTTTCAGCACTGTAAACGACTTAAGTCATTATTAAAAGCATATCGCTTTTCGGCAGGATGGTAGAAAGTATGGTATTAATAGGGTATGGTATGCTGTCAATAAGGGATATTATATAGACAATCTGAATAGTTACTCATTACATAGCATGTCGTAATATTTTATAAAACATTTTAAATTGGTTTAATTCCTAATTGTTTCGTGTAAACCAGCTGTTTTCAAAGAATGCTCCTTGAGGCCTTGGGATCCAGAGGGGACTTTGCAAGGACTCCGTCGAGAAATCAACCTAATGGACGAAGCGAAGTCTTGCCATATACTTAGTTTCCGAAACGGAGCATATTTAATTTACAATAATGCTACCATCAAATACTACAAACAATTTATTTATAATAATAATTCGATTTTCATTGAAAAACTAGTAATATAAAACCAAGTTTTGCTTATTTTGGTGCTTCGATAAATATGTATTCTTTTAAAAGGGTTTCGACGCTAAAACGAGTTTAAGAACCGCTGGTTTACACATTCAGTAAAGGGCTGTCCCCAATGTTCATTTACAAGAAATAGTTTACAACACTGACAAATCTAAAGAGATTTTGCTGTTCGTTAAAAATTATTGCAGAAAATGAGTTCGAAGAACGCTTTTGAATGAAAAAAAGACGACTACAAAATATTATACTTACCTGTTTTCAAGTTCCGTTCGAGACTTAAAGTCTAAAAACTAAAGTCAACGTATTTTTTATTAAGTCAGCGGAACTGTTCGTAAAATTTTGGGTGTTCCAGACAATTAATGAATTTCTGTCACACAAGACATGTCAGTAATTAATTTTATGAAACTAATGGATCTTAAGATATAATTAACTCAAATTTGTTTTTTTTTTTTACTTGCAATAAAGCAAATTTCACTACATTGTAGATCGGAATAAAATGTCTACAGTAGAAATATGAACGGTCATGCGCAATTAGAAAGGATGACATTTAATTTACAGGGCGGTTGTGTATATTTATTTTGAGCCTGTCATTTGAAATGGATCTAATAATTTCAAGCTCAAAATTTATGCTTTAAAAAAACAGAATGACGAACCAATACCTGTGGTACGCTACAGCCCGCCCTTATATTGGGAATAAGGCTTTTGCAAATTTGTACATCGAAAAAGAGTCTAGTAACAACAGTAAAAGAACCGCCCAAGAATGTTTCAAGTACAGATTCGTATCTAAACAGATCGTAGATATCAAAAGCGTCAAAGATGGCGTGACGATATAAGCCTCAGCGGTCCTTGTTAATATTATATAAGCCTTCCACTAGAAACTAATCTATCTCTAACCCTCCGCCTGCCCGTTCCGTACTGGCGTCATTTGTGCTCAGTATTCGCGATATTTTCGAGTTTTTAGATCACAAAGATTTTAGAGAGCGTTCGAAATCGCAATGTGTTGAGATCGAACGGCAACTTTGTCGTCGTAAACGTGTCAATCCGAGCCTCTAGGGCGAAGCTCGCCTCGCCTCGCCGTCCGAGTCGTTTCCGTCTCAGTTTGTAACGCGCCCCGCATTGCGGGGCCGCGTTGTCGCGCTCGACTCTACAAAGGTCGAGCTATATAGAAAAAATTAAGGGAAAGAAGACGAAATTGGTAAGTATTACGTCTCTTTGTGGCGACCGCGGCCGCCGTCGTGTCTGCTCGGGCCCCGGCGCGGGCGCAGCGCCGGCTCACACCCACGCCATCCAGCCCTCGTACATCAGGCACAAGTTCGATGCGCTAGTCGCTTCCGATATTATGTAGTCCACCTGCAATCATGTTTGTCTCATTAGTCTGATATAAATAAAGTGCACAAATTGATATAATTGACAACTTTGACTAAATGAAAACGTGCGTACAATTATGTTAAATGTTTACGTAGTAGGTAAGTAAGTCAGGGGTAGGTACGTCCCGTAGCTACTCCTAGCGTACTTGATGGTAAGTGTTGATTATGTCGAGGATAAGGTGCGCAGGAGACGAGATTTGAAGATATAGAATGTAATGAAGATGAGACAGATGATCTGATCTAGCTTTTGCATACGACCCCGTCTTCGTTGAAATCGCTAATCGCTTTTCCCTTGGCAACTGTTAAATTTTTCAGGATAAAAAGCACTTTCGTTTTTTTTAATTAGCTAAGGGGTCTGTTGTTCGGGCCAAACATTTATCAGAAAGGTATTTCCTGCTACAGCAGATTATATTTAGTTCACCGGTCTTACGTAATCTAACCTACGACGACAATAGTGGTATTCTGGAAGTAAAACAATCCCTACTAATATTATAAATGCGAAAGTAACTGTCTGTTTGTCTGTCTTTATGTTACCCCTTCACGCTTAAACCGCTGATCCGATTTAGATGAAATTCAGTATGGAGATAGTTAGAGTCCCGGGGAAGGACGTAGGATAATTTTTATTCCGGAAAATTTGATAGTTCCCGTGGGATACACGATAAACGACTTCTACGCGAACGGAGTCGCGGGCAAAAGCTAGTAAAAATATAAATAGGTTTTTTGGAAATGATAAATTCGGCCCTCCAGCAGGCACCGTCAGTAAGCATTAGTAGGTATGGCGAGGCGGGCTGACCTGGTCGGCCAGGCGCGCGGGGCGCGCGTCGCGCTCGCGGCCCTCCAGCTTCAGGCGCACGCGGCGCCACACGCCGGCGCCCTGCGCGTTGCGCGCGCCGCCGCCTGCAGGCACACGGTATACTCATGGGGAAACAGCTTTATACAATCTACACTGAAACCTAACACTTGTACTAATTTAGTCATTGTTACGATTGTTAAACTAACAAAAATTATAAAGAGGGAGCGATCGAGTAGGGAATTTATTAGTAGCACGGCGTGACGTCACGCGTGCTAGTTCATACAAAACTCAACACTTACTAGCTATCGTTTTGAAACAATAGTAAAAATAACTTTTCAATAATTAATCAAAAGGCTAAAAATGACTTGTCAATCATTTGTCAAAAAGGCTAAAAATAACTTGTCAATCATTTGTCAAAAGGCTAAAAATGACTTGTCAATCATTTGTCAAAAGGCTAAAAATTACTTGTCAATCATTTGTCAAAAGGCTAAAAATTACTTGTCAATCATTTGTCAAAAGGCTAAAAATGACTTGTCAATCATTTGTCAAAAGGCTAAAAATGACTTGTCAATCATTTGTCAAAAGGCTACAAATGACTTGTCAATCATTTGTGTCACAGAACCGATCAAAAATAAGTTCGTAGTAAGGCCTAAAAGGAAAGATCTTCAAACAACAACGGGTGATGACTTATGAGTTAAATAAAAAGGGGAGCTGTTGTACTGACCGTGTCTGACGGAGACGGTCGGGCGGCGCCGCGCGCCCGTCTCGGCCGCCCAGAGCGCGCCGAACCTGCGCACACGCACGGTAAACACAACAACATTAATAAATAACATTGACAATGTCACACAAATTGATCTAGTCCCAAACTAAGCTCTAGGCTTGAACTATGTACCTACCAGGCAACGATATAAACTACATAAGAAATACTTATATAAAGGAAACACATACTGAAATATATAGAAAACATCCATGACTCAGGAACAAATACTCGCGCTCATCACACAAATATTTGTGTACCGGGATTCAAACCCGAGGTCACTAGCAACTAGGTTTTTTTTTCTTCGTTAATCAGGTAAATTATCAAAATGTATTGGACACGTATTTTTTCTTTTTTCACATAATCAAAAAATTACAAAGATATATTGAGTTGAAATGTCGCATAACGTCACGTCTTGGTACAATTTAGTACAATTTTTACACAGAAGTGGCGTCACGAGCCCCCACCCCCCCGAACTTTTTCGCACTTTATATTTGTAATTTGTGTTTGATTGACAAAAGAAAAAATACATGTCAAGAAGATAAAATGAAAGACATAAACCTCTAGAGCCTACTCGTAATGCAATTTGGTGTTTTGCAGATGTACATGGATTGCGGTGATCCCGTACCTGTCCGAGTCCCTTTATCTCTAGAAGCAACTTACTCAGTGAGGCTGGTGTAAGTCCCCGGGATCTCCTGGAGCAGCAGGTCGGCGGCGCGCGCCACGCGGGCGGCGCCGGCGCCGGGGTCGCTCACCCAGCTCAGCAGCTCCGTGATGTGCTTCTCGCGGGCCAGCAGGGCGCTGGCGGGATTCGCGCCCTGAAAACAATCGAAACGGGAACATGTAAACTACATTTAGGTATTTTTTGAACCCAGGCACGTTTATCCCTCGGTTCCTTAGATGAAATCAAAAAGGGGAAGATATTGTACCAGGCGCGCGCGGTTGAGCACCTCAATATAGGTTCCGGGGACCTAACCCACGTCAGTTGTCCGGCCGCTACCGATCAGTCAACATCTTGTCAACATACAATCTAATATCGAATACAGCTAAAATATGCCGTGTTGCGCGTTTCTGAATTTTTCAATAGTACAAAACATAAAATATATCAAATGGAATCACGTTTAATTTTAATTAAACATAAAGAAATCCATTTTTTTTAGCTAAACACGTAATTATTTCAAATTTGGGCGTTCATGTTTGAGCGAGTGAGATAGCACAACATTAAGCTGTGCTGTTAAGTTTGGCAACGTCGCATGCGTGAACATCGGTCTCAGCAATCGTGCTTTGGCTTTTTACTTTGTCGCATCATATGTTTAATTTTTTAACTTTGACGCATTATATGATCATGCAGTATGATATAGTGTTTGATGCGCGTATGGACCGCGAGCTCGGACTAGACTGACTGTGCGGACTATCAGTGCAAAAGCATAGATGAGGGGCGACCGCAACTCGCCCTATAAGCTGTATCTAGTGGAAGTAATCTGTGGGCAGAAGGGACTGACGTCGTTGACGTGCTGCAGCGCGGCGAGCGGCGCGCGCACGTCGTCCGCGAGCGCGGCGCGCGCGGCGGCCGGCGCCGCCAGCCCCTGCGCGCGCGCCGCCAGCGCGGCCGCCGCCGCCGCGCCGCGCCGCGCCCGCGCCGCCGCCGCGCGCGTCAGCGCCGCGATCATGTCCGCCAGCAGCGCGCTCACGTTCTCCACCTGCAACCGCGTTATACACTCGCATGAAAACACTCAAAAGGGTTTCAACCGCCGCCAGTCCCTTGATGGCATTAAAGTCGAAATTTCTGTAGCTTTAGATGCAATTTTCGATTATTTTATAGAAGTCACGGTACTCTATAAAATAACCGAAAAGGCATTCAAAGCTACAGAAATTTCGACTTTAATGCGATCAACGGAATGACGGCGGTTGAAATGTTTGTGGAATCACCCCCAAAAAAAAAATACATATTGTATATGACTCTCTGGCGGCGCTTCTTCTCGCCAGTGGTCTTGACGTGTAAAAATGCCCGGGCGGCCTACTTACTAAATAATTATCTTATATCTTTTTTTATATCACATAAATTGACCTAGTCACGTACTAAGCTCTAGGAAATATTGCTACAATCAATGCTTCAAATTGAAAGACTTCTTAACATAATCAGAATCAGTTCATTCAAATGAGAACCTCATCGACCTCACGTATCAACCTAATATATTTGTTTATTTGATTTGCAAACACTTGTAACACCACATACGTAATATTAAAACTGAATGTAAGGAAAAAACAAACGTACAAACAGAATTCAATCTTAAAGCACATATCCGACCGATTATACATTAAAAAGTAACTCTGTCTTCTTTTCACGAACTCCAGAGAAGAACGTAGAATATTTTGAATACCAGAAATATTTATAATTCCCGAGGAAATTCTATTACGAGTCCTGCGCAGACTCACCCAGTGCTGATCAATGTTCCCTTCGGGATGCAACATCTCCAT
The DNA here is from genome assembly GCA_963241965.1 of Tortrix viridana. Taxonomy (NCBI): domain Eukaryota; kingdom Metazoa; phylum Arthropoda; class Insecta; order Lepidoptera; family Tortricidae; genus Tortrix; species Tortrix viridana. The sequence goes on along the minus strand of OY725180.1, from coordinate 14,229,650 downwards.
GAGCGCGTGCTGCTCGTCCGTCACGCGCAGGGAATACTTCTGGGACAGCGTGCAAGCCTGGAACAATCAGATCCACCACTCATGAGAAGATGCCTACACCCAGTAGCAACACGTAGCTACGCTTCAATAAATTAGTTCAAAAGTTCGTGCTGTTTTTAATAGGTGCAAGACCCACCTTCTCCCAGTGCGCGAGCGCCTGGCGCACGGTCTTGCCGGCCTTGTGTGCGCGCGCGCGCATGCCGGCCGCCGCGCGCGCGTGCGCGGCCAGCGCCAGCCCCGCGCGCGCCGTGCGCGCCGCGCGCCGCGACCGCGCGCCCCACGCCGCCTCCAGCGCCGCCAGCGGGGACTGCAGGGCGGGGTTCGCGCCGGCGCCCCATTTCACTCTGACACAAGACAATCATAATCATTTAGGTGTTTAGATACTACTAAACCCCTTATTTATAAAGCACTAGCGACCAGCCCTCGCTTCGCTTCGTTCCCTTTCCCGTTTCCCCCCTTAAAGTTGAAATATTAATTAAATTTTTATCTTTATAAGAACCTTCCTCGGACTTCAAGGAATATTTGAAAAAAAATATTGCCGAATTGGCCAATCCGTTCTCAAGTTATGGCGTGATCAATAAGAATAGGGATTAATATTTATTATAAACTAGTGGATCCGGCCGACGTCGTCCTGCCCGATCCCAGAGCCACCTACCGGGTCCAATTGTAAATATAAACCACCCCTGTATTAATGCGAACAAAACTAAAAAAAAATTATTCAAATCGGTCAAGCCGTTTTCGAGTTTTAGCGAGACTAACGAACAGCAATTCATTTTTATATATATAGATAAAGTATTCTTTATTTATCTGCCCGTATTGAACTATATGTAAATAAAGGCTTCGTTGCCTGTAAGAAATTTCCTATAATTGAAAAAAATTACGAATTTGACGACTTCATACACCAAAACTGAAAACTTCGACAGCAAACAATATGTAGAGCAAATAATAGGTGAATTGGTGCGGACCGTTGGTGCGCGGCGGTGAGCAGCGCCTGCGCGCGCGCCGCCGCGGCCGCCAGGCGCTCCACGGCGCCGCCCAGCTCGCGCGCGCGCCGCGCCAGCGCCGCCGCCTCGCCGCCCGCGCCCACCACCTCAACACATTACACGAATCTATATTTATTTATCATGAGTACACCAACAAACTGATAAACTGAATCCCGACTCGCAACTAGTATGACGCACTCCTATATTTTGTATAAAGCTTGTGGTAACTACACATTTTTATTTAAGATTTTCTGTTGAAGTCATCCATCACCTTCTTTTAGCTTCACACGATCAGATAAAATGTATAAAAAAATAATTAGCTATTATTTTTAAAAGCTATCCAATGAAACCTACCACAATGTTTTACAGTTAAAATAAAATCCATCTCGATTACATAGATAAGTTCTACCGAGCATTTTGTGATGTTTCGTTATTTACTAGGCACCGGACTGACCTCGGCGTGCAGCTGCGCGTGCGCGTGCAGGCGGGCGCGCGCGGCGCGGTGCGCGTGCGCGGCGCGGGCGCGCGCGGCGGAGAGCGCGGCGGCGCGGGCGGCGGCGGCGCGGGCGGCCTGCACGCGCCGCGCCAGCTCGGCCGCGCGCTCGCCCGCCGCCGACGACACCAGGATCTTGTCGCACAGGGACTCCAGGGAGACGCTCCACGATGCGCCTGCGATCAAAACTTATATGTGACGTTCTCAATATAAAGGGACCTTATGGAGGCAGGCGGTTACGCCGTTTTTACAACTGTTACCATAGTATTCGAATAGTTACAAGAATAAAAAGGGCGTAACTGCCTTCCTCCATAAGGTCCCTTTATATTGAGAACGTCACATATATTCAGTATTGACTGGTGGAGATAATGACCTAGAACTAATTACATTGATTGTTTTTACACTAACACGATTTTCGCACACACTAACACTATGAAACGGGACTTAATCCTACTAATATTATAAATGCTAAAGTTTATGTGTGTGTTAGTTTATTACTCTTTCACGCTGCAACGGCTGGACGGATTTGGATGAAATTTGGAATGAAGATAGCTTATACCCTCGGTTAAAACATGGGCTACTTTTCATCCCGGAAAATTTAAAAGTTTCCGAGGGAGCAGCGATAAATGAGTTCTACGCGGACAGAGTCGCGGGCAGAAGCTATCGCGTAATAAAAGACGAATTCTCTTCTAACTGCTAAATATAAAAATAATATTATAATATAAGAAATGTACCTATTTTAAGAATGTAGGTATATACCTATTTTAAGATTACAAGAAATTGAACATGTAGAATATGAAAATTTATAAATAAATATCTAAATCTGAATCTGAATATACCTAAGCGTATGTATGTACCTACCTTAAATAAAATAGCATACGCTACAAACTTTTTTTGTACCAACACGCCCTACAATCTCACTAAGCGCCCCCCCGAAGGAGGCGTGTCCCCTTGGCCTAAAGCTGCTTGCTTCTTGAATGCCATAAAAAAGATGTTAAAATATAACCTGGGTATAGAGGGGCTAGTGGCGACTCACCGATCTCCTTCTGCTCGACCTCGGCGGCCAGGTCGAGCCGGCGCCGGCGCAGCAGCAGGCACAGCACGGACGCGAGCGCGCGCGAGTGCACGCCCAGCACGCAGCGCGACACGTACTCCGCCGTGAACCTGGGGACCACACGTGGAAGTTTGGGTCAGAATACCCGTTTTGAGAGCGGTATATCTTCCAATCTACATTACATTTTTTCGTGTCAAAATGTATGGAAATGTCAGTCTTAAATGAAGATGACGAACTAGATTTAACTTTTTCCTGCAAGTGGCCCATAGGGACTTTAATAAATGTGAACAAACCAAACTAAGTGGCTCTGTCATGGTGCCAGTACACTTGGCTATTATTTGTCAAACATTTTCGTTGCATCTCTTTCATTCGGCATGTCAAATAAGAGAGATGCAAGATAAATATTTGGTTAATACTGCCAAATGTAGTGCCACCATGTGCCACCATTGAACAGCCAATCAAACCAGCTTTGCCGAACTTTGACGTATAAGTGTTCTGCTACTATTGGCTGACGCATAACACATGGTTTTGTTTGTTTATATTTAGAAAATACCTAAACAAATGAGATCTAATAAAATACTGTCTAAATAAACGCACGATTTCGATACTTGTAAATTCTGGTTTATTTAAGAACCGATTCAAGGAAGGTATTTGGCGTCACATGAATGTGGACAACGCATTTTACTGCGCTTATTGAAAGTTTAAAGAATTAAAGGCACATATATATCGCCAATAAGTTATTTTACACACCGCATTACCTTAATTAGATACTATGGTATCAAAGTTAAGTGGATAAATTGACCTTTTGACAGGCTTGCAGAGCGCCGCGTCATCGTACGCCGCGAGTGGGCCGGCGCCGCGGAAGGCGGCCGCGGCCTGCGCGCAGAGCCCTAGGGCTTCGCCCACGACCTGCACGCGCCGCACCAGGAACAGGTCTTCCAGACATTGCCGGAGCGACGGGTTCTGCAGCGCCGCCTGCAGTGCCCAATTAAATAAGAATAGAATAAACGTTATTTCTGTAAAGCTTCTTGTCTATCCATGATGGCACGCCCGCCCTTCAAGTTGACGTTACAGGTTTGCGTTAAAATTAATTAGTGGAGCGCGCCGCTGTGAATTGAAAACCAAATGGAGTATTAACACTAAAATCACAAAATTCCCTTCGTTTTAGGTAGGCTTCCAAGTGTCAAGCTACAGAAAAGTGACACGACGTGGATTTTCAAGAATTAATTAATGAATGCTATTAATTTCTCACAGTAAATATGCATGTCATATCGAAGGATAAAAACTTAAATTGCTTTACTTCAGAGTTCAAAGCACAGTTCAACAACCCTTTATGAATAATAAACTTCTGCACTACCGATCCGCCCCGGCTTCTCACGGGTGAAATGTTACTTCTATTCGTAAATACGAGCAAGTATCATGCTACACTAGCACTATGCCTGGACGTACAGTCATACCACGGGATTGTTGCGTACACGGTATGCTACTATTGAAATGTGACGATTTGACAACCTGACCGAATTAAGAATGTTAGCAAGTGGCTCAACAATCCCTGTACATTGAATATACGAAATAATTAACACATGCAATGGGCCTGTACTGATCAATCACTTTGCCTTGTATATGTCACCGTAAGATAGTAAACACCGTTACTTTATAAAAAAATCTGCGAGATTGTAAACTACCGACAAAGATAGATTATAAACTAATGAGATAGATTATAAACTGACCTAACCTAATCTAACGGTGTTAACAAACTTTTTAAGTAAACACATAAAGTTGTTTTTTCCATACTAAGTGAAAAACAAATACTGGGAATACCTAGTACGGAGAAACCAACTTTATATGATTACTTAAAAATTTGATTTAAAAAAATCTGGCAAATAGCTTTAAAAAATTTCGCTGATTCGTAATGATTCTAATAATGTAAGATACCACTGATAAACTTCTGAAATGAAACATGAAATTAAGAACATTTCGTGACATGGACATAAGAGAAAATTACAAATATTCAGATTAAAATGATCAATATCTCCAGAACATACATGGGGATGCTTTTGGTTGCCCTGGGGTTGACCTATTTAAATTTTTCGTTTGGACTACTATTTACAGGACATCCTGTATAAATAAATCATTTCAATTCCGTTCAATACAAAGTTTTTCTTACTCACTGCGGACTTGTATTTCCATAAGTATTGTATAGATCGTGACAATCGATCGTGAATCGTGACGTGTATGCGTCAAATTTTATCTGAATCATTATCCGTCTTTACTCAAAAAGGTGGTTGGCCGAAAAGTGTTTCTACATATAGTTTACCTACAGGATTTTTAAACTACGAGTAAATTAGTAAAACCTTCTTTCAATATTTGTATCTAAAATAAAATGGATCAAGTAAAATAAATAAATCGTTTGAATTTCAATTTTACCACTTTACCTAAAACCGCAACTCTCAAGGTGATATACTTCTTGTACAGTATTGCCCGGGAGGTAGTCTTTCGCCCCACATGCACCTTCGGCAAACGCTTCTATTATTCAAGAAGTTGCTGAATGCCAACTAGGGGGAATTAACAGCACTAGCGCTGCGCCCCGACGTGCACAGAGAGAAATAGTTTCGGAAATACAGACGCCGGAAGAGCATTCTAATCATATTAATTTTCTCTTCCTCATCTTCGATTGCTCACTGCTGGGAATCTCGACCACATAAGATGTTTCGCCAATGTTAGCGATCGTTAACTGTACGCATATCTAATAATTAATTCTTCATACCTTTAATATTACCTATTGTTAATGATATCTTAGTTGTAAACGAAGTAAATAATGATTTTATAATCAAGATGAGTTAAAACAAAGAACAAAAGGCCCTGTGCTCCACTAACGTATTACATTTGATATCTAAACTAATAACAAAAATATTCCTTACCCTTCCTGTGTATAGTTATCTCTTACCTTTAACGGCAGGTTAGATGGTGAGATGGTGGAGGCGAACCAAAAGGGCTATTCCTATTCATAAGGTTATACCCATTGTGGTAATACCATTAGAGCAGACTTGACTCACCGACATATGCATGGCATCGCTGACGTGGTCGATCTTTCGCCAGGCGGGCGGCACGGGCGCCGCCAGCGCGTCGGCCAGCTCGCGCGCGCGCAGCTCCACGCCCGCGAACAGCCCGTTGAGGCCCATTAGCAGCACGCGCCCTGCGGACTCGCCGCCTGAGAGTAGGGCTTCGTAGCGGGCTCGGAGCTCCGCCGCTAGCAGCTGGGCGCTTGATGCTGGAGACTGCAAATGTTATTATACCTATTTATTTCGCGTGGTAAGAGTAGATTACAAAAAAACATAATAATAATATGAGGTACTTCAACGGAAAATGTGGGCAACTACGCACTTTACAATCCCTTTAGTTGCACGCCAACTATAGGCTATATTATCGCGATTTTGTTTGGCATCTGGCGTGCTGGTTTTATTTAATTTTTCTTATGTTGTTTGCATTCAGCGAGGTAAGAAAGTCACATGTTTTGCTTAATTACGTTTACAAAATTGTAATTTTTAGTAATATTAAATTTCCGTATGCTTTGCGCGTTGTCCTTACTTATTATTCCAAGGTAAACTTGAAAAAATCCCTAAAGAGTTGTGCGTTTTGTACACACATCAACTTCATATAAGCGCATAATTATAAAACAATACCCTATACATGCCAACAAAATCTATTTACTTACTTTAAAGTCCTTTAAGTCAAATGGAGAATGTAATGGCAAAACTTTTCCCCAATTAATCTTAGCAAAGTTCACAAGTAACAAATTGTGATGCGGGCGGCGTCGATATTAGTTGGGGAACCTCTGGAGCAGCCTCCATCCTCGAAGACGAACACATACGGGCCGCTAACGGAACGTCTATTAAGACTAGTGCAGATATTGTGTTGCAAACTGGTCGGCACACTAAATGTAAACTGTTTATAGAACTTCCGCGTAGCACATCTTAACAAACACCTACAATGTAACGTAATAAACGGTAATATAATAGAGGCAACAAGCAAGCGGATTATCGCTACTCGTACCTATAAACACCCACCATGCAAAATCCTAATGAACCAAATCCTATTAACAGATTTAAGCCTATATACTCACTGCGTTGGGCAATGATTAAATAAGTAAATGAATAAATATCAGGGACAATCTCACACAAATTGCCCTAGTACCAAACTAAGCTCTAGGCTTGTACTATCGGTACCAGGCTACGATATACATACTTATATAGAGAAATACATACTTAAATATATAGAAAACATCCATGACTCAGGAACAAATACTCGCGCTCATCACACAAATATTTGCCCATACCGGGATTCGAATCCGGGACCGCTAGCTTCGTAGGCAGGGTTACTACCAACTAGGTTAACCGCGTCGTCAAACAGGCATGTCTTGGACGTATGCCCAAGACATGCCATGTATATGTCAATTACCTCCATATCCATCAGCAAATATCTGAAATGCATCTCCAATTGCGACAGCAGTTCATTCAATGGCACCGGCGTATTCATGATCACCGCATTCAGCTCGTTGACTATCATCAGGGTTGAAGGATCTTCCGAGTGCAGCTTCTTCATCGCTTCAGGCAGTATTATAGTGCTAAAGTTGTAGTTCAACTGTACTAGATCAGATATGAGGAGGTTTGCGTTGCGCACGCATTCCACAGCTACTGGCATAGCTGCGTCTTCTGCCGAAGCTGACTGTAATGGCAGTAAAGACAGTAATTCTACAGCTTGCATTGACAAAGCGCTCATGTCATCCAAGAACCATTCTCCTTCACGTGATGTCAGATCTACTAGACAATCACCCGCGCTCTGTGCACCATTTTCCAATATCAAGTATCGTCTATTCAAGTTGCAGAGCATCCCAATCACAACACTTTCCAATGCTGCTCCTGCTCCTTCTTCCGATCGTACCCATGTACTAATATTGGTTTTCGCTTCAACGTACGCTTCTTGCGCTATAGCCACCGCGTCCTGACCACCCTCTAGTTGCAGCCTCTCTATAGCTTTGTTCAGATTCACGTTTGCTTCGGCCGTGATTGTTTGTAATCTGTAATTGTATGCGACGATTTGTTCAGTATTGTTCGCGTTGTCAGAGTTGATCAAAGCGGTCACTTGACTTGAAACCTCTCTGCATACTTCCGGGGATTTGCTCTCTAGAGCTTCAGCCAGCCATTTGCGAAACATTACTACGCGATGGTACTCCGTGTGGCTTTGCGGGTAGTACTGGGACACCGCCACGTATTGTGAGAGGAGTTCCAAGCAAGATCTAACGAGCAAGTTAGTCTGCTGCATGCTCTGATTCAGCTCGTTCTCTGCTTGTTCGCATTGTGTGATCATGGAGCCTTGTCCGGCGTTAGTGAGGAACTCCTTTATGTGGTCGAATATTGGTTGATCGTCATCTTCGCTTGGCCCCGAGAATTCTTGCACCCAAGCCATTAATTGAGGTCCGTTTATGGCTTCATTAGCTGCTGCAAAACTTTCTATTTGTGTGTCAAAATCGTTCAGAATCTTGACAAGCGCTTTCATCGAGTCTTCGACGGCATTCTTCGCCTGTTTATACGAAGAGTACTTTTGCGAGATGGCGTAAAGCGGATGACTGCTAAGATTAGGTCCATATGCTTCTATCTCTTTAACTAGGGCCATTTGTTGATGGCAGTCTTGTAACCTCGCTTCCGTGGACTTTAGTTCTTCGGTTTCCTCCAGCCACTTGTCGGCGCTCTGTTTGATGTCAGGAAGGACCGCCAGGAACTGTTCCCTGAAACAAAAGTGAGTCGTTAATAATGTAGCGCCCGGATCGCTCAATAATGCAGGGAAACAGGAAGTACGTAATCAAAGTGGCTTTCAACGGCACGTTCAATTAATAATTCTGCAACACCTACGTACTGAATACCTAATCAGTCCGAAATGGGGCTTTATTTATAGCCAGACATAAAATCCAATATTTGAATAAAATTTTCAAAGCTATTTATTTTAATTACAAATTAATATTGTTCCTTAATCAAGATAGAAAGTTTGATAAAGCTTTCGTTCATGTTATACCTACGTGTTCAGATATCAATTAAAATTGTTTTCATTTATGGCCCGAGGCTTATCCAAATATTTATGAAGCACTCATAATAAACCCTTGTTCATTGCCTCTACCTAGATTAAACAAAGCGAAATTAGTAAATCCTAAGGTTAGCAAAATTACAAAAAGTATTTTTGCCCTTACATTCCCAATTCCACAGCCTATTTTCTCATGGCAAACGTTGGTACACGAGAGTCGTTTGTTATCTCCAGTATTCGCGCTGCCGCCTATCGGACACGCATAAACATGAGATATTCGTATTTATTGCACTTGTGGCACGAGTGTGGTTGTTTTTCTCCAAGGGACAACATGGTAGAAGAATTGAAATGGGTTTATGTATTGCGCGCTCCTCATTCTGAATGCAGGAGGAATATGTTGATTCTGATGCTTTTGATCTTTGTGATTTCTTTACGGTCCCCGAGCAGGGATATGGGGCCAACCAAGCTCGATGGGGTACTGGCCACTGCTGGGAATATAGTCTATTATTACAAATACAATTATGTTTATTCGAGGGTAGAAATTAATATCCGCAGAAAGTTGCAAAAATTTTGCAACTTTATTGCCGTAGTAATAAGGTCAACAGTACAGGTGCAGGTTGTCAACAATATCTTCTTGAGACTTTGAGGGAGTGTATCTTGTCGACGCAAGATTTCTTAGAAAACGACTAATCTGTGAGTTTGATTAAGTTTTGACTAAGAATTGACTTGAACCTCGCCATTCTCCATTTACCCTTCATGTATTGCTGTGTTCCAAGTGATATTGCTAAATGCTCCAAAATTGTCTAGACCGCAGCCGAATTTAGGATAACTTTCTCAATATAACCACTAATTAACAACCGTTCAAGCATCCGGTGATTTTATTTTAATCCTGCCCATTCCACAAGCCGCGAATCAACTTACATTTCCAACATAAAATCTGGCTTATTTAGACCGTTTTCATATTTCCAACCCTAGCCTCGAATCAGTTTTCAATGTAAACGGTCGCAGTGGCCTCGAGTTGAGTATGCAGTATGCAGCGTGTGCACTGTTGCAACGATACGCAGTGCTACAGTTGCAGATTCGATGGCTACTTTATGTCGGGGACGCGCTTTGCACCGCTAATGGTGACTGCAGCAAATGCAGTCATTCTATTATTGTTGGTTCTACATATACTCTGTTACATTAACATAACATAACACAGTGATTAAGAAGGTTTTAGGGTTCCGTACCCCAAGGGCAAAACGGGGGCTCCGTTTTGCCCTTGGGGTACGGATTGTTGTTACTCTGTCCGTCCTTATGTATGCGGAATGAGTTAAATACCTGAAATTTGGATATTTAATAAGAAGGTTAACCCAAAACTGAATATGAGAAATTCTATATTGAGTTGTCAGACTTATACATTTTGTACCGGGTTTATCTCGAAAACGTAACTTTTAATTTCTGTATATTCCGCATCTGTATTGCGACAACTAAAAGTTTCAAGTCATGTGACAAAAAACGAACAAGATAACAAAAAAAAAATACAGCAAGTTTTGTTGTTTAATAAAAAAAAAAGTATTAGTCTGGAAATTTAAGTTTATTTGTACTATCTCTAACCCTCGGACTCAGCCGGTTTTTTTGTATGCATATTGTTATCACAAATTACAATTAAGGGCGTTAAAAGGGCTTTGTGACGTCACATGTAGACTAAAATAAAAGGGCAAAGATTTTTTTTCTGTTAGGTTTTCTCGGAATATAAGCTACTTAGTAATTATCGAACCCGAGTCTTGCCTAACCCTCCCGTCGCCGGCTAAATGTAGCTCTAGCAGTAATTAACGGTTGTCAGATTTCTTAACTACCTCGTAGAAAACTTTTTACAAAGGATTTTACGAAATGAAAGTACAGGTCAGCGATTACATTATTACAACGTTATTCTAATAATTTTGATGTAAGTGTAACGATAACGATTTTTTATTATTATTTATCAATTAGATTCGAAACTTCAATCTCTTTCATTCGTCTATGTAGCAAAATCGAGGAAGAGGTTTGAAACTCTGAACTCTACTTCTGGAATACATTAAATTTCTAAAAATGACAGCGTAACCGTAGCCAATGGCGCACTCGATAGACCTCGATTGTACATTGTACTTAAATTTAAATTAAATTTGTAATTGAAATTATACAGCAGTAGCTTTTAAAACAACCTTCGGGTTTGTACTTTTCTTTCATTCGCTCTTATGCTAGTTTAACAGACTTTTCCCAAACCCGAAAGCCTTTTTAACAAATTTATAGAAAGCAAACGAAGTAATGAGTACTTACGTGACGTCAGCGAACTGTTGCTTCAACTCATGCGCACGCACAGCCAACATGGCGACCGCAGCGCGCAAGTCGCGCTCGCCGCGCCGGCGCCGCGCGCCCCCCGCGCCCCACTCCACCAGGGGGTCGTACACGAAGGCTTCTAGCAGAGTGAGGAGAGTCTCGCGCCCGCGCCGCATGGTTCGCAGGACGTGCTCACACGCAAGTCGGAAGATGCCCTGAGGAAGAGACAATAATTAGTGTTGTTTTAATTCTCTAGACATCGGCAAAGAGGCAGACATAAGAGAGGACGATCTAGAATAGAGATTGGCCGAAATATTTACAGCCCGCATTACAGGAAAAAGTTAAAGAAGAGACGAAAGGCCTTTACCTACTCAGCAGTAGGTCGTACAAAATGGCAAAAAAAATAACTATCCGATGAGTAAGGTCTGTTTTCAAAGTTAACTACTGTGCCAAAGGTAAAAGTTAAATCAACAAACACCTATGTATGTGCACGCGGTAAGTAAACTTAAACTAAATTAGCTTTCTCGTTTGTAGTTGTGTCGTTTGTAATTCTATTTACCCTGTGCAAAATTAACCGAGCTCAATGGAAACTCCGCCGGAAAACTCTAGGGAGCGGACTAAAATGGTCTAGCAAGCAAAATAGGGAACCAAGTAAAATTCACACCAGTGCTATGTAGCAAGTATTTTTAACAATCATATTTGAATTGCTACTAGCAATAGCAAATAACAATTTGCTAGTAATTAATGACGGAAAACACACGACATACTCATACGTTTATATATGTATATTGTCTGTAAACCAGCACCAGCCGCTAAATCCTAGTTTGTTCAGTTAATGGGCGCCGCGACGACACAACTGTTATGAATTCAATTCGGTTTGATGCGAATCCAACACCCGTATCTATAAACAAGAAAAGTAATTACTTGAGACTTAAGTAACGATTTTTTCATTACTTTTCTTGTTTATAGGATACTGGTGTCAGTCATCGAAATTACAGCTTAATTTAGGAAGTCCGCATGGCCGCTTCACACGTGTATCAGATAAGTTGTAATTTGGTTGTTTAGTAGCGGTAAAAGAAACAAAATAATAAAATATTACATTAATTAAAAACAACGTGGGACCATGGCGGACGAGGTGGAGGTCAGACACCACCAGCTCGTAGTTATTACTTAATGAAAAGAATCCCCTGTTTTATCTCAAATTCCACACCCTAATCAGCCCGCATTAACATTTGTATTAAATGTATTCGAATATATATATCGACAATCTAAATCATGCTGCTTAGACTTGGTTCTGGACCTCTTAACCGGACGGTCCATCGAACCGGATTTTAACCTGTCAAAAATTAAAAAAAAATCACAATCGAGAATCAAACATAAACATTAATGAAACTACCACAAAATCCATTAGGGCATAGTTCTTTTTCCTTCTGAAAGCCGCAACTGGGTCAGCGTTGTATTAGCTAATAGATCACAGATCACGTATTTCAGATACGTCCATCGGCCCACAGTACGGCGTATCGATACGTTTTATGCATGCAGGGCTCCCCTTGCGGCCGGCGCAGTCTACTAACCAACAGTACGAGACCTGTTATTCTCCTATTAATAACTTCTCATATCGAAGAACAATTGGCTAAGTAAAGTTTAAGAGATGAAGAGATGTAAATTATATATTTTTTTCTATAGTCCTCATCCTAAAGATCAAGGAACTGCGGAACTTTATTTCCTCTAATATTTTAGAAATATTTTTTTTGTTATTAAGTTGACATTTGTAAACTTTAATGACCGATAAGCTTGTTGCCTTCGTACTTAATGAAAAAGAAAAAAAAACTGTCACATCTATATCTGTCATTGTCAAGTCAAATCAAAGTAAACAAACGATTCAATGCCTAATTCATTATTCAAGTCCAAATATCGTGCAAAGGTCGTAGAGCAAGCGGCAAAATCGAAAGTCCGGAGTTCGTTAAAAATATTTCTAAAAACACTAATCACATGAAACGCAAGCAAACAAAAAAGAGCCGTTGAATGAACAAGATGTAGACCATTTGCAAAATTTAATCCCAAGAAGTAGATAGAAAGTGTAGCAACAAAAAGGAAGACGGCATTTAGGTTTTTTTTATCATTGCAGTCTTTAGTGTTTCGCTAGAAAATATTGCATTGTTCGTCTAGAATTCTGTGAAATACGTAATCAGGGAATCAAACTCTTACAAAACGATTGGTTTTTGGGACGAACCATACTGAGTTTATATTAACTGCGCCAACGAAACCAGCACGAGATATTGGTACAAGAAAATCATATCCAACTTCAAGTATTAACTTGTAACATTGTCAGTCTCCTCAAATCTTAATACTTGAGTTATTAAATTGCACTCAAAGTTTGCAGAAGCCGGTTTCGATATTCTTGAGGAATGAGGAATTCTAGAGCACCCTGGGGGTTAATAAAACTTTATTCCGTTTTAAAAGAGTGTCTTTCGTTTAGAAGTTGTTATAACTAGTTTGACATAAAGGAGCATACTCTATGTTGTGAAACGACTACGGTTTGATTGTTAATATTATTTTTTTACTATCCTATTTAGAATTATTAGTTGCAAATACGTATTAAGTAAAAGTATTTAGGCCCCTATTAGAGATACTTTGATAATAACTGATTACATTTGACATATTCACTTCACACGGTGCTACACGGTTTCAAACCACGATTTTAAACCAAGTGACCTTGGTAGACGCGAGCGGCTACACGGTTTCAAATAAGCCCATTTGTTTGATATCTGCCAAGGGCGTTTAAGGTCGAGCGAAATTTGGTTTAACACCACCTTGTACATGGTTTTAAACCACCTGTTTTAAACCGTTGTTTGAAACCGTGCAGCCCACGCATAATGCCGGCACTTCACTTGGCCTTATTTGCCAAATATTTATCTTGCATCTCTTACAATTGACATATCGAATGAAAGAGATGCATCTACAATATTTGACCAATATCAGCCAAGTGAAGTACCGGCATGATGATAATATTCTACCAGCGCTTGACAAAAAGGAGGCCAGCGTTAAGAAAAAGCGCCAAAAACATAACAGTCAGTTATTACTAAGGAAGTTGGTTTGATTTGTAAGAGACCTACACAGCATAGGGCAGCAACTAGGAAAAAAGAAGCAGAAAGAAGGAAGTGCGAGAGAGATGAATACTTAAAAAGTAAAAAGTAATACTTAAAAATCACAGACGAAGAAACAGCATAGCAGCCTCTGGAAGAGTCGTAGGGAATTCAACCAGAGGATAAAAATAACCTTTTCCAAGTATAATTTATGACATGCCACGAGCAAAGTTGCCAGCTTATTAGTCGTTTAATGTCGTTATATCAGTGATACATTAATACTATTTGTGAACGTCGCATCATAATGAGTAAAATGTGTTAATGACGTCTGGATGCTTTGTTTTTGCTCTTGATTACACTTTACATTATAATTTAGGTGCTGTTTATTTAACAAAGCTTATTTTCATATTTTCTCATTACAAACAACATATAATAGATAAGAGTTGATGTAAATAATGGTCTGTCATATTATTCATGATCAAATATAACACCCGCTTACTCGTACGCCCAAACTAAATCTTGTTACGTTTTCCCACATATTTTCATTTATTAGCTACAAAAATGTACCTAAACTGTGTCACACAAGATCTCTATTTCCGCCGCTTAACAAACTACAACAAGTGAACAGCTGCAAACTACTCCGGCAGATTACAAAAGTTGCTCCTGCAGTGGCCAGCTTTTAAGATTTTTCATTCCACCACTTACCCTTTATAGCGAAAGTAATTAGGTTCAACTTTTGCTAAGTTTCGTACACAAAGCAGCTTTGGAATACGCGTTAATACTGCAGGTTCGCGAAACTTTATGAATAAATATATTTTGCGGAATATAATATCCCGAATTTTAAAGTTAGCCATTCATCACTATACTTAAATAATTATACACAAATCAAGATACGGACAATTCTTACTTCAGTGAAAATGGTAGGTAAGAGTTTATTTAGTATAAAGACACATTGTGCACGAAAATTAAAGAAAACTTAGAGATTTTTTTACGAAACCTCAAAAGGTAAACTTGTAAAAGCAACTACAATCATTTAGCAATAAAATTCAGTATCCATCATTGTGAGTTGACATTTTATTGCTTAATCGTTCCAGGTTAACGCATTTTTGATAGCTGCCACTCAGACCCGCGCAAGTATTACCCTCA
The DNA here is from genome assembly GCA_963241965.1 of Tortrix viridana. Taxonomy (NCBI): domain Eukaryota; kingdom Metazoa; phylum Arthropoda; class Insecta; order Lepidoptera; family Tortricidae; genus Tortrix; species Tortrix viridana. The sequence goes on along the minus strand of OY725180.1, from coordinate 14,214,476 downwards.
GTGGTGCTAATGTCCATAAGCGACGCGTCGGTGACCACTTTTTCCAGATGCCTGGTGGTGGTAGCTATGACGGTGGTTTACTATGTGGACCTGCCCCGGCTTCGGACGGGTAGCACTAATAATCTATAGGTAATGTTCATAAACCTTCTTTCTATTGGTAAGTTTCGGAGATTAGTCCTAACAAACACAAACTCAGCACGGCGGGGGATTTCAATTTATAATATGTAGTGATGATTATGCGTTAGTTCAATTAATATCTACATTTATTTTTTGTTTCTATTACGAGTATGCAGCAAAAAAGGCTCGAAGTTTTCGTTTGCATTAAACTTACTTCCATTTTATTTCATTTCGTACGTATATCCTGGATCGAAGTAACCATCCCAGCTTAAAGCAATTTCAATAATTACAAATATGACCACTATAACAATATATAACCACATAATGTAAAGGAATATATTGTATTCTATTAAATTAGACATGACAGGGCCGAGGGAAGAACCGTTTATTCTCATGCAAATATTCCGAAGTGATGTGGGATGCCTACAACGCTATTCAACGACCTGCGAAGTACAGTCAGCCAGTTATTTACAAAGGGCAGAAATACTTGAAATGTTCCTCGGACTGTATTTACTTGAGCGCATATATTTTCATTATGTGCCAGCACGTGCGGGGAATAAAGACTGTCTTAAGACCTTACTTCAGAGACATAAAACAAGTGTGTTACGAGTTTAACGTCCCAAGATTTAAAATAATTAAACATTTTTACGTACGAATAAAGAAAAGTATATAAGCTTTTACTTCTATTACTTGAAGTAAAGGCTTCACATTTGATAAATAATTACTTTGAAACTCATCAAATATGAAGAATTTATTTAAATTATTTTAGATGTTCTTCATATACGTATACGGCCCAATGCGTCCCTATTACTTTCAGAACTTATTTTACAGAGCTTCTGATTAAAATTGGCACGATCATATTTTTACAAACTTGCAATGTTCGTATGTAAGTTGTTCGTTTCAAAATTGGCAAACCGTTTTTCAATCAGTTCCCGGTGTCCGATCGAGCTGAAATTTGCAATACATATGTAAACCCGATGACAATGCAATATTACGGTGTTGAAGAGCTGATTTAATGATGGAGGCGAAGGTGGCAACCGAGTTAAGACTCGCTAGTTTCGTCGTGATCAACAACCGCAACAAAAGCTTGTCCCAAAAGTGACATTTTTGTTATTGTTTTGACCAGGGACCGGCCCGCTATCCCTTTCAATGGGTTTTGTCCATACAAAACCCATTGAAAGGGATAGCGGGCAGAGGGTTTGGTAAGTAAATCCTTACGAAAAACCCATGTTTTTCGTAAGGATTTACTTACCAAACCCTCAGCCCGTCAAAACCCTTTAAATGTGCTTTAAAAGCGCTATTTCCAAACGATAGCCAACTCTATTAAGCGCTAACCAATACCCTTACTAAACCCTTTAAAAAAGGTTACTAGTGTATACGCAATTTTAGACCTTTTGTAGACTTCATAAAACACACGTTACCTTGCGTCCCGTTCGAAGCAAGTAAACAGCCCATTCAACTAAGCGCTAACCCAATAGCCTTATAAAACCCTTATTAGTGTACGTTACCGACGGCGTATCGTTTGAAGTTACCGCGCGGAGCGGCAAAAGATTTAATACGGTTCTATTTTCTATGGCACACATTTGTGATTGGCTCGTACAAAAGGGAAAGCTTAAATCGTTAGGGAAACCATTTCTTAGGGACATCAAGATGAATCAGTTACCAGTTACCTATTTCAAAGGGCTACCCTTATCGTTGGGTTCTTCATTCGATAAGGGAAAGTCAATCGTATGGGTTGCCAATTGGAATGGGTGAGCAAATCACGGGGCTAGCTATTTCAAAGGGAAGCCCTTTGAAAGGCTTTTCCCGATGAAAGGGTTGTCCGGTCCATGGTTTTGACACTTATTTTATTTGAATCAGCTAAAGAAGTTTAGTCTTATAAATGCAGAATAGATACAGCATGGTGAAACTTTGATTTTAATTTCGCAAAAGGAGCCAAAGCATGCTTTATAAGTACATTATTACGGGATATCGACTTACAGCCAGTTGCACAAAGTTGTTTTCTGCTTCGCCAAGGTATAAAGTGACCGCAATCGACCCAAGGCTGCTTTAAATTTAATGAACGTTTAAGCATGCTTTAAGCAAATGATTTCGGGTAAACAGGTAAGAAGAAGCAAAAATACTTCGCACAGGCGTAATATCGGTCTGCCGTATATTTTACTGTAAATAAACTTTCCTGACGTAAAAGAACAATTTAATTATCATTACGATCTAACCTCAACTTGAAACGCGTTCTCTTCTCACTTGTCTACTTAAGACAGGGTGAACGCCCTGTTTTAACAGTTAACGAACATCTTACTTAAGATATAATTTATAATTAACGCATTTCAGAAGCAAACACTTCACGAAACAACATTCAGACTAACAAAGCACTTCGGCTTTTGACGGGCTCCGGCGAATCGGCCCGGGCTGTGCCTTCCTTTGACGGCCCACGAGCTGCTTCGCCATGTTCACCAGATTACTGTTCATGGGGTCGGAAAATAACATAATTATATCCGTTCACATAGGGGTCTATTCGTTGAGTGACACAATAGAGTGTTTTTAGCACTCGTCTTTGGAGTTTAACTTTTGAATTACAAAATCAGTTTGTTATTTCACGAGAGAAAGACTGCAGAAATGTTTGACAATCATTAATAATATAAAGTATAAATAATAATTAGGTAATAATTCAATTTAACTTGTAAAACCAGACCTGTAACGATGTTATAAATTTTCATTTTTCATTTAAAATTGATATAAATTACGAGTATGTATATGCATGTGTATAATTATGGAAACTAATTAGCTCTAAAAATATAACATGTATCCATTTATCAGCACAAAACCATTGTACAGTCACCACACGGGATTGTTGAGCCACTATAGAACCCTCTCACAGAAAGTCGACGGAAAATTTTGACGTAATTTCTTTTGAGTGACTTGACGTTGTCATTATGACAGGGTTCTATTGTGGCTCAACAATCCCGTGTGGTGACTGTACTCTCTGTTGGTATCCAAAATAAATAAATATGTCCACGTAATTGCAAATAAAAGTTAGTTAGGCTTTGAAAGTTTCTTTGTTATTTTTTTTTTTGTTTTCTCTATTTCGCGTTTTAAACACATACTTAAGTTAGAATCTTAACGCGATAAAAACGAACGGAACTACCTCGTTATTTATCCGACGTGTGTCAGTTGGGTTGTTGTTTTTATCCCTTAAGTCCTAATTTAAACTAGATATACGGATAGCATGCCGAAATTGTTCAAAATGCAGGCACTTTTAAAATATACTAACTTAATCTGACCTATCACATATTGACGTTAATTTTTTCGATCGAAATGAAGTATTTGAATGGCGGATGGAACATGAAGTTCGGCGAACAAACCTCTTTCCTCGCGAACTTCATATTAATCCACGTGAGAGCTTCCATTTCATTTTCTTCACATTTCAAAACATTATGAGCAGCTCGTTTTCGTCCTAAATTTCCACGGAAACCATTTCCCTGGATAATTCGGCTCATCTTTTAAATCACGTGCAAGCGGGATGGTTAACATAATTTGGCGTGCAACGTGCATCCTGCAAGTGGATGCAAATATTTGTGCCGTGCAGTTTCTAACGGTTATAAGAACAGACGGTAGTCGCGTAAGTTAGGTTAGGTTAACGCTCGGAGAAAACAAAGAATCCGTGGTAAATGCAGTGTTCATTAAGACGTCAAATTTATTTAGATAATTGTCGTAAGGTAAAAGCGCCTATTACGGACCGTGCTCCAGTTATAGATAGATATTTTTATTTCAGACAACTTTAAGCCCATGAAGTTATGAACTATCCTATGAATTTCAGCCGAAAGACGTCCACTGCTGGACATAGGTCTCCCCCAAGGTTTGCCACAAGGTTCGGGTACCGGGACCGGAATTAAATTGAAATTATTAAAATGAAATGTTCTGTATTGCCAAGTTTTCAATAATAAAAAATAAAAAAATCGTTACTGGAGCATTGTCCACATTAAGCGTAATTTTGTGAGTTGTGAGTCGGGTAAATATCGAAATTCAGTATACCTTCGTGTTGATACTGTTGATTGAACCGGACTTTTGTATGGAGTTTCGATATTTATGCGACTCACAACTCGCAAAATTACGCTCGTGTGGCCTCACCCTAATAGGTGCTTTTACCTCGTTGCTTTTTCGCCGTTGTATCGCGCTGCATGCTGCGTCTTATCTTTATATTATAATTATACCCGTATTAGTCCCGGATGATAATTAGTATTTCGGGTTTCAGGTTCTTGTGAAGTCGGCTAGACTAGCATAACAGCGTACAAGAGCGAGTGAAACAGAAGTACAAACCGGAAGGTAATTTTAAGCGCTATATTGCACTGTTCATGGTTACACAAAGTTGGTAAGGATTTATTTAAAAAAAGGATTATTATTAAAAAAAAGCGTTTTAAAAAACTCTAAAGAGCATACTGTGCGCGTGCAGTTTGTGGTGCAGCGCGGAATGCACCGCGAGGCTAAATATTTTAGGTTAAAGCCGTCGTCGCCAATTTAACCTGAAACACGGACCTGGTTTGTAGTATCAGATTTGACTCATATTTTTGTAATTATATATTTTAACGAAGGACGAATTAACTTTGAAATTAATGAATTTCACCATGTAGTACCTGAATTAAGACATGATTAAGAATAATTAAAAATCCATTGTACGAGTACCTATAACGAAAATTAGTCATATAATTCACGTGGTCAATTTTCGTTTTAAGCTAGAAAAAAAACTAAATCACGTTTCAAATAGTTACTATTTAATGTCATGTTTAAACTGCCTATATAATATGAATGTCACGGCGATTAAAGTGACAAGGTACTAAACGTGTACAAATATCTATGACTTTGACTGTACAAAAAACTTGGAACGTTTTGGAAAGCTTTTACTAAACTTACGAATATTTGCGATTAAGGTTAGTTGGGCCACTTTTAGCTGTATTGTTTAACTATGGGTAGTTAAGATGATGCCACTTATATAAATAAATTATTTGAATTTGATTTGAATTATATTCTGACGATACTACTCGTACCCATCTCCTCATATTATATTTACAGCATGGTATTCTTTAGCTTTTTATATTAAACTAGCTTCCCGCCCGCGACTTCGTCTGCGGTGAGTCAGTACTTTCTTAAGTTAAAATATAGCCTATGTCCACCCTGAAAGTCCATTATAAACAATGGTGAAATAATTTTTGAAATCTGTCCAGTAGCTTTTGAGTATATTCGTTACAAACATACAAAAATACAAATCTTTCCTCTTTATAATATTAGTATTGAATGCGGTAGGTACTATCCTACTACTAATACTCCAGGAAAGTTACGGTCGCTAGTATGGTGAAACGGAAATAATTTATAATAGCTGATTTTTCTTGTGTATCGGGTATATTATAATTCTAGTAATTAGATAAAAACATAATCCAACTAATTATGAGTCAATAAGTTATTTTAAAAAAATTAATAAATTTTAAAAAAATCCTGAAAAATTTGCTAAAAATAATTATAAACATTTTTGTGTTCATATTGCTTACTTGATATTTGATCTATAATATTCAAGATTAATCACACAAAAAATAACTAAGGATATCTCATTTATATTCGATTAGCAAGAATATTGTTTTCATTTTGCATATTTCCGTATTTAAAAATCGTAATTGGCTACAGTTTTCTTCATTCCTTGTTGATTGCAATAAATATAAACGTTGCAAGCAAATCATACACAAAATTATACCGGAAGGTGGATTTTATGGTGGTAAATAATAATTCCTTATAAAAAAATACAAATTGATCAGTGTATTTTAACACTTATAAATAGTTTTATGTCATTTTTATCAAAGCACTACTTATTACTAACTTTTTCTATCATTTAAGGGTATATATAACCGGAGCCATGTATTTTGCTGATTTAGTGGCTTTCCGTGTAAATATTTTGTTAGATTTTACCTTCTGCTCATTATAGACAAAAATATTGTTATGCTTAGACACAAAAATTACAATTACGATTTTTAATTTAAAAGAAAAAGGCATTTTTTGACAGTATATTTATATACCTACTTCCGGATGGAAAATTTGTTGGATTCATGAATATAGTGTCTTAGAATATCTTATAAAATCGGAGTAAAAAAAAAATCAGGCTATTATAAATTAATGTTTTAAAAACGGTATCTTTCCTGGAGTATAAACGCAACGGGACTTTTGAATTGCGACATTATTTTTCGGAATATTTATTCGTCCAAATATTTATTTCTTCGAAAGCATACGTTAGAAATGTGTAATTTCAATTGCTTTACCAAACCAAATTACAGCCAATATATACAGCTCACATAACAGGAAAACGGATGACAGTCAAAACAAAACACAAACAGACAGAAGAAGATCACAAATAAAGTTTTATTGACCCTTAACCCTTACGGCTAAACGGCGAGAATGGCGGAAAACTAATCGCTACATCCTCTAAATAGTATATTCCCATGAGTCGCATAAGTTATATTGTTTTAGTAATGTGTCAGGGGGCCAAGGCCGTGTTGTGTGGGCGAAACTTACCGCCGTCATTTCGGCGCAACGATAGCCGCCCAATTTATGTTCTCATTTGGCGGCCATAATGTATTTCGACGAGTATTTGCCGGTGATGCATCGGACAATTGAGGGATGTATGTAATAAAATGATAATTTTATTAATTTCCTTACTATGAATTCGAACATAATGTTACGCGCAAACAGTTTCGGCAAAATTTGTCATAACATTAGTTCAAGTAAAATTAATGCATTTTTCTACTTTATTACCAAATATAATCATCCATTTCTGGTTACCAAAAACTGTTTCACCTAAATAAACACAAAATGACCTCATAATCAGAAAGTTGCTATGCTTCGGTGACAATGCAATAACATGGGACCGTGGAGCTGGTCTGATGATGCAGGCAGTCGGAAGGTGGCCATGGGGACTCCGCAACGAAACAAGATAGGCCCGCCGTGTTTGGTCTCGTTGGATTTGTCTTGATAAGCAGATGATGACTGTGCAAAAAAGTACAGTCGGCAAAAACTTTTTTGACAGAAACTTATTTTAGTAATGTCACATCACACGAAACTGAATCTAGCCTGAATACGGGCTCTTTGCCGTGGTTAACAATGCATGCCCGCTCGGCGGGTGTGATTGACTGCGGGTCCCGGTTCGATCCAGCGGGACCCACTGCAGTTGGCACTCGATGCATATTTGATAGACTTGTTCTTAGTCACATGCAGCCACCGCGTCAGTTAAACCTTAAATATTATACAAGGTAAGGGAACAATTTATATTATTAACATGAATAGCAAGCCAACCTAAAAAAATAAGAACACTCATTAGTCCTCTGGCAAATTGCCAATAATACAATTTAAACACGCGTGTAGTAAAGAGGTAATCGATCTTAAAAACAAACATATTTTTGAAAAACTGGCATGCATTTAACGATGCTCCGCCAAACTGCACGATCAGACCTCAGGGTTCTACGTTATGTATTCGCTTAATTTAAATTTTAAAGATATATAAACAGGGGGTGCAAAACCAACCCTCTAGGAATAGTGACCTTTTTAACAAAAAAGTGTAACAATTCACGACAATTCTGTAGTTGTATCCTGTTACTTGCTCGTTTACCTTTGAAATAATTCATAATATCGCACATGACAATCAACACTGTATCAACTCGAAATGTAACGGTATTGCAAAATTAATTTATATTTTAGCTACAAGAAACGATTATGAAATACAGTTTCTTGAGTTAATACAGTATTGAGTGTAGGTATACGAGTTAATATAGTTTTTAGTGGTTCGTGGTGGGACGAAACTTGTGTACCAATTCCTTTTCAAAAAACTTAAAATCGTCCCATTGCCATGCCTATACTTATGAGAAATATGTACTTTTGTCAGATCACATCACTCGTACTTTAAGACACGAGGCGAAGTTCTTGAAAGGCGAACCAGGGTAAAGATAATGAACCTTTTATATCACCCTAGAAGTCACAAGATGATTTGATTGAACATGTGCATTCTTATCTATAATCATCTCCCGGAGGAACTAAGGCTGCTAGAGGGAAACGCCTTGAAACGCAGTCTAACAAACTGGCTTTTAGAGCGTTGTTTTTACAGCGTAAAGGCGTATCTCGAACATCGCCAGTGTTAGAATTAGTAATATTTAGTTATATAATTGTGATATGCCTATTATGTTAACCTTTTGCTTGAATTTGACATCTTATATTAATTTTAATTTATTTTTTATTCTTTTGACATTTTAATTGACTAAGTACTATACATATGCCCTTACTAATAAACGTTGAGTAACCGCTGAGTAGTTATACCATGCTTTGTCCTTGTCTGTCGAATTCAAATGTCACAATGACAGATAAGGACAAAGCATGGTATAACTACTCAGCGGTTACTCAACGTTTATTAGTAAGGGCAATAATATTTGCACGCTTGCATGCAAGCCAGATACATGAAACATAATGTACTGTAACATCCTTATACTGTGTCTATGCAAATAAATAATTTCTGATTTCTGATTGAATGTCATGTGCGATATGTCACTGAAACAGACCCCAATCGCCACCCTAGCTCCCATCACATCACATCCATACTCAAGTCTCACAGATATCAAAGCGATCCCAGCTCTAAACAAGCAAGATACTGCAAGTCCAAAACACTCAGTACTACTAGCCACTTCTAGCTATGTTCCCGCTCAGCACACGTACCAGGAACTGAATAAATGATCGGGACGCTGGACGGTTCGTCCGTTATTCCGAGTGCAATCGGATGCTGAGTAGATCGGCTATTTGCTTAAAATTTACATTCCGAGTTTTCTAAGAGATCCGATAGGTTTGTTCAGTAGAACGGCACCGGGGACGTTTTTAGAGTTGTTTTAAAACACTTATTATGAACGCGCCATTAAGTTTGGCTGACGATATGTGTTATGGTCACTTCAAACGTATCGTTTATACAATACAATAACTCTTAAACACCACAATACAACAAGGACAAGATACAACAAGAGAAGTTTTACATAGTGAGTCAACAGGCGGTTATATTAGTGAAAATCAGACTGTACCAATAGACTGTACACGCTGGCCCACTGTACTGGCCCACGTAAACCAAAACTATAAAATAAATAGTTTGAGTTTCTAAATTTGCCGTTTGATTTCACCTATGAGAGTGGACTACCTAGCCTACCTTTAAAAGCGTACGATTTTGAAAAGGATACGTTACGTAGGGTTTGAGACGTCAAACGCTAATTTTAAATGTAACGTGTTGCAATTTGAATAATTGTGAATGGTTTTAACCAAAGTTGGAGATACTATCAACAATAAAAACACAACAATGATAATACTTACAATCGATGCCTGAAACGAAACTCCCGGCGATTCGTGAATATATTATAGACTAACACCGAGTATCATATTGTAACTTTATATGCTAGAAAAAATAGATTCTACAAAAACGTTTACACGTGAATAAACATCGTCTTCAGCTTTCAAAGGCAGCATCGACCTGAGGTAAAACACGCGCATTATCATATCTTGTACCCCAGACTCACCCGGGGCGTGTTGATCTAGCCGTAATCAGAGCATTGTTAAAGGTTCACCACAAGACCAGGCTCCCTTACAAAAGAAGCAATGGAAAGGTAATTAAAATTAAAGTCGATAAGTTAGTTAATTGGCCACATTGGCTCTAAAACGGTAATGAGGGATCCTACTTACTTATCGGACAATCATCATAGCTAAGTAGCGCAGTCAGAAAGACAAGCAGAAGGTAACTTTTGTCATATGTAAAATTGTGTAGTTTATTAAAAGATAATATAGAAGATGGAAGATATTTATTCAGTAAGTAGGCCGCACGGGCACGTTTACACGTCAAAATTTACCAGCGTTTCCCAAGAGGAGACCACTGCTGAGAACTCAACAGTTAGTCATTTTTTAAATAAAGCTTATGAGTCTTATGATTATGTCAATAATAGTACTCATTCTAGTTGTAATAATACTACTTATTACTTAGTAATTATAATATAAATATAATAAGTAGGTAAGTGTTGTATAGGCATTACTGACTTGGAGCTATCAAATTGAACTCAATTAAAAGTTAACGATTCAATATTAGCCCTTGTTAAAAAACGAGTATGGTATTCTTAATTTTCTTTGTTCAAATTATTCAAACTTCGTATGGAAGTCTTTATTGAGAATTTCTTACAAAGAACATCCTCAGTATTAACCGAGCAGTATTAACTGAGGGCAAATATTAACAAAGAAGTCGATAGCTTCGCTACGCTGCACTGAATAAAACTGTATTCCTAAAGGGGGTGATCCATTTGCGAGCAAAACCGCCGGTACGGCAACGAGCCCGCAAGTAAAAGGTCTAAACCGCCAATGGAGCACCTAAAAGTCCGCAGTCTCAAAATGCGGCGGATCGGCTCGCTGGCTCTTTGCGCTTGCTTGAAATCCTATTCCGCGGTATGAGAGTCCACTACTGTTCTGCTGGCCAATGGAACACTACGAGAGTCAGCGAGCCAACGAGCCAACAATTTATACCGTTGGCTCGCCGACTCGCAAATGGATCACCCCCTTAAACTTCGTATACCATTTCAGAGCTCTCTAAATTTTCAACTTTATTAACAAATACTAAGACTGTTTTTGTAACCATACATTCTAGTGACATATGATCTTAAGACCGCAACCAATCGCTAACAAACGGTAAAATAATATGTTCCATACAACGACAGCAAACAATATTGTATGTAGATTCTCTTTTTAACAAGGCCTTGGAAAACTATTCAAGCGATAAACAGTTCTATAACAAAGCATTAAAGTTAACATTGCCATAGGGTTTATGTAAATGTTAGTCTAGATAAAACACTGAAATGGATAATCATTAGTTTGTTTTCTTGACAACATCCGTCATCTATGATAAAATATTTGACAAAAATGTTATCCATTACATATATCATACATCAGATATTTTAACCTTTTACTTAAAGACTATATAGCCAAATCACTATAGATAGATGATATTTAATCAGTACTGACATTCAACCATTCACGGCCTCTGTTCAATACTGTCTAAACGATGTTGTAATCTGAAAGTGACAGAAGGCAATATGGAAACGATCGGAACCAATATTCTTTTAAACAAATTAAAGGCCCTGCATAATGAACGCTCTAAGGTACATGGACACGTGCCATCGTAAGATTTCCAACCTAAGATAAAATGTCAGCTAATCATTCCGACGACGCGGTTAGCCTCATTGGTAATGTCTCGGCCTACGAAGCTAGCGGTCCCGGGGTAGATTCCTGATAAGGGCGAATAATTTTATTGTGTGATGAATTTTATTGATTTTAATTTTATTTTATTGTTTTCCTGAATCTTGGATGCCTTCTATGTATTAAAAAAGTTAAAAAAAAAGTACGGTAAGTAAATTTACGCCCCTGATATTTATTTCATCGTTTAAAATTAATAAATAAGCTTCAATATTTTTTTTTAAATCAGAAATGGGTTTGCGTTTGACCTCAGTCTCACTTAAGTGACGACGAGGTCGAAAATGGTACACGCATATAAATAACATATGTAACATACAGAACCCGAAAATCTCAACCCTCCACAAACTCACTCACCCTTACGGCCCTTAGGCCCTTACTTTAATTATCAAAATAACCCCTAATTAGTCCTCAAAGGGCTCAGCAACGCTTATAATTTGTTTTCACTCTTACAACGGCAGGCTTGCGTATAATATTAGCTAAAAGTAAAACGAAATAACTCCAGACACAACCAAATCCTAATTTGAATCTTGGCTAGCCTTTATAGAGATTAAAGTGAATATCATAGTGACTTATTAGTACGTGTTCATAGAAGAGATTTACGTGGTACTGAACAATATATATGTGGAGACGTAATGGAACTGAATACTGGGGTAAAATAATGCAATTACTCGTATGTAAAGAATATTAACACATCCATGCGGAGTTAGACTAGACTGCCTACATACTTTTTATTCAGCATTTTTGTACGTGTAATGGTGGCTACAAAATTGACGATTTTCTATGGAAAAGCTGTTGATAAGAATTGTAAGCGGCGGCTCTGAATTCTACAGAATCATCCAAAACAGGGAAGCCCGAAGTCGTCAATAATGCGACAACGGTTGTGACGGCGGCTGGAGACGCTCGAGAGAATGACCCTACTACGTGAAGTTAATACTTTTGTTTATGATATTTTTACCCCGGTTCACTAATGTTTGACCAAAAAATTATTGACAAATGGTCATTTGACAAACAACGTCTCACCAAATTATCATTTGGCAAACAAGACATTTGACAAAAGTATCATCTTACAAATACTCATTTAGCAATTGATCAATTCTATCCTCTAATCTAACCTCTAATCTAACCGATCTAACCTAACCTAACCTAACCTATCCGAGTCGGTTCTGCCCTGATTCGTCTTGCTCGTTGCATAATTATTATATTATTTTCCTTTCAAATTGTTTGTCAAATAATTATTTTTCCTTATCCTTATCATTTTGCAAAATATTGCTTCACAAAAAGTAACGTCAGTGTAGATGCACCCTATAAAAGTTATTATTAATACTTGTAAATGATTCCTAAAGTTAGCCGAGACGAAGTACCTAAAAAGTATTTTCATTCTACTTCAACATGTTTCAATTACAAGCACATGTCTTGGCTAAAACTAACAAATTCCAAAGTTTTCGTATTACCGAGCGTTACGAATAGATTTTTCTCGTAGTATACTACTTTAATCTCCTGACGCTTACTGGAAGTTAAACGGGACTTACTCGCGTAAAATAAACATTTTTTATTATTACCTCGACGTTTCGATAGCGTTGCAGCTATCGTGGCAGAGTCTTCTCGTGACCATATGTGTGAATATCGCGAAAGTTTAAGAAAATATCCTTACGCTTACGTCAAAATTTCGCTAGTTCGAAACAGAATCTTATGTCAGTCAACAAAAGTTAAAAGTCATTTTGACATTTATAGGATATTGGGCCTCAGGAGGTTAACTAACACTTGTGGTATTGTGCAGCATCGTGCGATATACAGACAAAGCATTAATGGCTCAATTTGGCAACCTATCAAGTATTAACAAGTTCGCAGCTTCCCTGCTAGAGATTATGCACGCCTAAATTGGTAACTCGCTCCTAGAGTAAGCCGTTATTATACCAAAGCCGGTTTGAGTTTTGTATCAACGTCTGCTACATCAAGCCAGATATCTTCGGAAACAGCCGTTCGTAGAAAGGACCTTGGAAACAATTATCATGGTCCAGATCCCTTGGTTCTGGACCGTGTTGTGACGTTAAGGAGACAAAAATGTCAAGTGATCAGATTCCCTCTGAACTCCTGCTACGCCATTAGTGTGGGGATCTCTCTCTTTATTTTAAAAGCCTATCTCAAGAAGCGTTACCCTCATACCATTCTGCTTTAAAATATGGCCACGATATTTACGAATGAAATGACACTTGATTGTTGTTACTTGTCGTGGCAGTGTAATTTCCACATCGTTTTGCGATTTATTTGTTTTTTTTTTTGCGAAACGGGACGCGTGCGTTCGTCACGTGTGATCGGTTGACATTAAAACCAAAGCCGGTAACTACCTTGTGCATGACTTAGCGTGGAAGGGGTTTAACGCATCTATAGTAATATATCTGTAAACTAACATTATGGATTGCAATAAACGTTTGAGTATTGAGTATCATAGAGTTCTTGTGAGTGAAGTAATTGCCAACTGCTCCGGTCCTTTGTACAAGGTGGGCCAAAAGAAATCACCCTATTGGAAGATGCTCTCATTTTTGCAAATGGTCGCCAATGTCAAATCTGTTTTGACATTTGTGGACTTGACAGATGCAAAATACAAGTGAACAAGACATGGAGCGATACACTCCACAAGAACGCGGAATAATCGTGTCTATTTTTTTGCGTAACAATTCGTCTGTGGTGTTGGCGCAGCGCGAATTCCGTCGCCGATTCCCCGGCCGTCAGACACCGACTGCGCAAACACTGCGCCGTTTGGCCACCAACCTTGAAGAGTATGGGACCACACGAGACGTTGCGGCCGGCCCCGGAGCGCCCGTTCTGCCGAGAATATCGCCGCTGTTGCCGAGGATGTCGAGCTGTCGGCGGAAACATCAACCAGACGCCGTGCCACGCAATTAGCCATCAGACGGACGTCCCTAAGGCGAATTTTGGTCAAAGACCTGCGCATGTTCCCATACAAAGTCCAGTCCGTGCATCAGCAGCTGCCTGCCGACCGCCAAACGCGCGTAACCTACGCCCAAGCCATTCTCAATCTCGAGGAAGAAGTGGACGATTTTTCGACCAAAATCATAATGAGCGATGAGGCTCATTTCCACCTCAGCGGGTACGTGAACAAGCAAAACTATCGCTTCTGGGGCACCGAAAATCCACGAGTGATGCACGAGGAGCCATTACACCCGCTCAAAGTGACTGCATGGTGCGCTGTTCACGCTGGAGGAGTCATTGGGCCATTTTTTTTCGAGAATGCCGCTGGCCATACGACAACAGTGGACGGTGCGCGCTATAGGGCCATGTTGACCGAGTTTTTTCTGCCGCAATTGGACGAATTAGGACCGAACGACATGTGGTTCCAACAGGACGGAGCAACGGCACACACTGCGCGAGCCACAACCGATATTCTGAAGGCGGCGTTCCCGGGTCGCCTCATCTCTCGTTTTGGCGATTTGCACTGGCCCGCAAGATCACCCGATTTAAGCGTTCCAGACTTTTTTTTGTGGGGTTTTTTGAAGTCCCGTGTTTACGTGAACAAGCCCGAGACTCTGGAAGCCCTCAAGGACAACATTCGACACGAGTGCGAGAATCTGTCGCCCGAAGTTCTCGCCAAAGTGATGAAAAATGCCATAAAACGAGCCCGTATGACAATCAATTGTGACGGCGCCCATTTGGCCGATATAATCTTCTCGACTTGACCAATAAAATTCTAAAGGTTTAAATTAATATAATAAAAAAACAGAATCCAAGTTTTTCATTTAGAAAAAAAAAGAGAGTCAAACAACATCGGATGACTTCTTTTGGCCCACCTTGTATATACAAATATATTGCTCGTATATTGGTATAGGGTTTATTTTAGTGTTCGGAGGCGGTGCGTGGTAGTTACAGAGGTCTTTCAGGTAGTATTAATATGTCAGCTCGGGAAGGCGACGGTCCGCTGGAAGCAGCCTGCAGGATTGGCAAGTTGAACGCAGACTTAGCGGAGTTGCAGACCCTGGCTCCATTGTCAACCAGCATAAATTGTATTTATACATTGCGTCTAAGATATTAACAGTTTTCGGCTACAATAATAGATTAGAATATGATGAGAATAATAATAATAATTTATTTGCATTACACATGGGTCAGAATAGATGTATAAACTACTGAGGGCCAAACATGTTCTGCTGTGCCAGTGTCCATTAAAATTCAAATTATATAAATTAAGGTTGAAATGTATTTTTCTAAAATTAAAATTTAGTGACAGATATGCTCTGATTCCCGTAAACGCCTTGACACATAGTTACCTAGTACCTACACATACTTTATCAGAAATAAAAAAAAATCTTTGAACGTTTCTTTGTACCAAAAGAGGTAAGTATATTAATAAATTTTTCAATCTGTCATAGGCATGTAAGTAATTGTCTGTTGTGTGCGACACATACATGCTACAGACTGAAATGGAACACCTACTTAAGTCATCCGAGAATCTGTTCTCAACCCGTCTTGTGCTGTGGGCACGCGCCGCGACCGCGAGCGGCGACACTTCATTAAAACTTGGGCTCCTACTTACAAAACACGCCAGGCGACGGTTAAGTACGCGTCATTTATTCCCACAACACTCTCCAATTTGTTCCGGCGACAAATCATCCGTAAGTCTGCAAGGGTTGTTAGGGTCAATAGACGTCTAAAGTAATAAACTTTATAAAATACTAGCGACCCGCCCTCGCTTCGCTTTGGTTAAAATTTCCCCTCTCATTTCCCCCCCTTGAAGTTGAAATCAATTTTTCTCTACATAAGAATCTTCCTCGGACGGGATGTATACTTTTTTCAGTCCATAGTAAGGTGACGAGTGACGTTAGTAGCCTAGTTTGTTAAAGTCTTTTAATCCCAATTTAGCCAAGAGATACAGTGAACCACTCCATAGCGAGATGTCTCAGACATTACCTACAAACTGTTTACGTTTCTTTTACTTCATCTAGTGTCCCTCGTCTCCTCGTTTTCCTTTTGCAGCATAAAAATTATCAACCAGCTGTTATTGTACCAACCGCAATATATTCTACGGTACCCAAGGACTGTCAATTCATCAACTAGATCAATGTGAAATCATCACAGGTCACAAAGTTACAAAACTCACCGCAAACGACCAAACTTGGAGAAATCTCATCCGCACTGCAGAGTTTTACGATTTTTTAGGGTTGTATTAATTAGGGTTGATATTGAGCCAAAGAAAGTTTTAAGGGAAGATTAAGAATAAAGATTGAGTTATACTTAGTACTTAGTAGTTTTGCCTCTTTCTCTCTCTCTCTTGAAAATAAATGTGAATGAGTTTTTGTGTTAATAAAATATATTTGCAATGTTCTTTGTCGTTATATTATATACTTTCTTCTAGTAGGTGTGAGGCCAATTTAATAAAGTTCGATGGCTTTACCTTCCGGACAACGGAGATACTGTAGCTACATTCCAACTAGCATCAGGTCCGGTTTTAGGAGGTGCCGTATTACAATGTCATCTGACTTGCTTGCTTACAATATATGAAAGAATAAATTACAGACAAGGGAATCTACATAAACTAACAAAAAACTTATTTACATCACCAATTTAAACATTTCGTCCCCATTTATACCTATTCAATTTTCCAGTCTATGAAAACCAAAGTAAATTCATAAAACCGTTCCCCGAATCCCAAAGAGCCGGCTATCGGATTACCTATTACGCCGGCGTTTAATATAAAATGGCGATATTCCAAATTTCATCCAGCGAAATGTTGGAGGATTTTTGTCAAATTAAACTTGAGGATGGGCAAACCACTACGGCGGTGGAGTAATCTGTACGATCAAATAATCTAAAGTTAAATTAAGTTGGCAATGGGGTTTTGTGGGATTACGGTGGTTTCGCATTAGATTTTGGTGGTAAGTGGCAGTGCAGGGTCCATGGGGGTCGCTACCACCGTCCATCTAACTCGTGCTCTGAGTTAATATTTTCCATTTCTATCCCTCTGCCCACTTACCACCTAAGTCTCTGGTCGACTGCCTTCTATATGTTCTATATGCTGTGGAAAAAATATATTACAATCGGCAAAATATGTGGTCTGCCGCCTTAAGCTCTTGACAAGGTCGTGTTGATATAAATAAATAAATACTTAAATACATAGAAAACATAGACTTACTGCCTCACTCAGAGACGTCAATTAATTTTCAAGTTTCATTAAAGTTGCTGCGTCTTATTCTATTG
Organism: Tortrix viridana; assembly: GCA_963241965.1. Classification (NCBI taxonomy): domain Eukaryota; kingdom Metazoa; phylum Arthropoda; class Insecta; order Lepidoptera; family Tortricidae; genus Tortrix; species Tortrix viridana. The sequence continues at coordinate 14,196,860 of OY725180.1, read as the reverse complement.
CTATAGCAAAGAAACTGACAGCGGCAACTTTAATCAAACATAAAAGTTAATTGACGTCTCCGAGTGCGGCAGTTAGGAACAAATATTCGTATTTGTCACACAAATATTTAACACATTCAGTGCCAGCAACCCGCTAGTCGGGTTCTCTGTCGTGGGCAGTTTTCGCTACAAAGCGGAAAAACGCTGGAATCGGTCACGAGCGTAGCGCGTAGCGCTGCGTGGCAGCGAATTTGCACCTGCGCTCAAATTCGAGACCGCTAACTTTTCAGGCAGGGTCACTAACCACTAACCACCACTAGTTACCACTAACTTTGCAATTAAATCCCACGCTATAGGCGTGGCGTGTATGAATCAATTTTGTTGTTGTCTATTGTTGTTTTGAGTAAAACTGCACTAAAAGATGTCACCCTACTGAATTACAAGTAATTGACGTTGACGACGCGGTTCGAATCCCGGTATGGGCATATATTTGTGTGATGAGCGCGAGTATTTGTTCCTGAGTCATGGATGTTTTCTATATATTTACGTATGTATTTCTTTATATAAGTAAGTATATCGTTGCCTGGTACCCATAGTACAAGCCTAGAGCTTAGTTTGGGACTAGGTCAATTTGTGTGAGATTGTCCCCTGATATTTATTATTATTATTATTAATTATTTTATCCGCTGCATTCACTCAGTGTGTCAGCAACTCGCTGTCGCCGAGGAATAAGTATAAATTGAGGTCGGAGGGCCTTTTAAAATTTCACTCCGTGGCAGCCTCGCTCGGTTCCCGGTTCCCTCGAGCGGGCGGGAGCTGACGCGACCCGTAATATTACCAGCTTTCAAACTTCACCTGTTAGAATATTTCGAAGAAAAGGAAAGTTTTTTGTAAAAAGTTATGTAACTATTTAAATGTTCCTGGGGGTTTTGTGAACTGTGATAATTTACGATGGTAAAGGTATTTGTTTCTGTTGTACTTAGTATGTGTAAGTATACAAAATATTTAAGGCAGAACATAGCTTTCATTAAAGAAATGGCATGGCACGTTCTACTAAATACACAAAGGAAAGGACCCAGCCAACACGGTGCACAATCTATCAGTGTATACAAGGTCAAAATAATTAGATATAGCCCCGCCTAAATCAACAAATCGATGGGAAAACGATTCCGAAGATAAATCAAATCTTACGTGCTGAGTCAAGTAAACAGTAACATGCGACCATTTGTTATTGTAATCCAGCCCGTGCAAACAGCGTGACAGGGTGACAGGCAGACTGTGACATGTACGACGGAGGGAGGCAGGAATCGACTGCATACATGGTTAATAGATTTAGATTTAGCTATATATAACTTCTAAATACAAAAATTCTAAATACCTAAAATGTCTGACAATTAATGCCAAAGAGGTATTTTGTGTACCCGCTAGTTACATAAGGGAATCTAGCCTCATTCTAGACACAATGAGACTAGATTCCCTTATGTACCATTTTAAGATACACTTCCCTTCCTCCGCGGATTCCATTAGTACTGGTTTTAAATAATAATAATGAAGAACTTCTTGTGTGACCTTAGTTTATCTATGTTCGATATTTTTATAAGCGCTACGACTACGACCCCTAATTATTCAAAATAGCCAAGTTAGACCGCTTTTAACGGTCTAGTGTACAGATTTGACAACTGTTAAACGTAAAAAGAAAAATACAGGTCACAGTTCAAGCCTTTATGAAAAATCATTTAAATTGTTTGAGTTTTCGAGGAGTTATCTGTCTTGCAAGTATTAAGTTGCAAGACAGATAACTCAAATTATTATCACATCATATTTTATCGGAGCTGCGGAAATACACATTTTTAACTATCTCCGACCGCATTACCCCCTAACAACAATACTAAACAATTTACCCACAAGAAACGAAATCGCACAAAAGATCCCACAGGGCGAAAGTGATAAGAAGCATCTTTTTCCCAAAGTAATCGGCTATTTCATCCACCATTACGCGGAAACGTCCGCAAATCGTCGCGATTATTTCCCGTCTCGCAACAGGATCGCCTCCCGAACTGTTGACGCCGGTATGAATATTGCATCGCCCCGCCTCCCCCTCTGGTTGAACAGGCCAGTTTGCTCGCTCATAATGATTTCAATCTGCAAGACTGCACGTGGGCGGTGAGGGCAATTGTTACTTTAAATTTGTTAAATCTGAAAGAATAAGTTCGAGTAGGGTTTGTTAATTAAGGACTACGTGACTACGTGTATCTAATATTCATTTAAACTCTCTTTATAAAGTTCTTCTCTCATCCTTTCCAAGCGCATTTTGACAAACAGGTTAATGGACAAATGTTTTAATAGTGGTAGGGATTGTTTAGATCTAATGTAAACCAATAATTAAATTATATATTATTATTTATTTACTGACATGCTTAATTGATTTAAATTGAGAAAAATATTTGCACACTTCGAAGCAGACTGAATAATATAAATATAAATATTTTTAACACCTTAATTATAACTGTATTCTAGCATTTAAATTAATATGATAATAGTTAGTATGGACGGTTTAGGTCGATAAGGTAAAACCTAAAAGAGAATGACAATCCTAATTGTCAGTCCACCTAAATGTCTTATCATTCAAACTTATCAGTTACTCTACACCTCGCAAACTCCATCTTATACTATTTATCAGATTATACCCTATTCAAAAACTTCCCTCGGCAATTATCACCGTAGGGCCCTGTCATAATGAAGCGATGTATTAAACGCCGCATCACTCAAGTATAAGTTATATGGTCTGTCAATACGGCAGGGTTCTAAGGCCGAATCCATTTTGTTGACTGTACCTCCATTGTCGATTCCGTTGAACCGCGGGGCGCACATTCGACGAGACGGGTCGCCGACATTTGGCGAACGGGGCCTTTATTGCGAGAAACCTTTTTAGGGTCCATGAAATTTACATCATCCTGGGCTGATATGTGCACAATTGTACCGGCTGGTGAAAACGGTCACACATACACCCACGTGAAAGTTTTAAACATTAGTGTGTAACTGTATACTAATGCGACCTCTATCGACTAGCCATACTGGCTATTGACGACGTGATATTAAGGAGCGTCCCCACTGAGAGCATTCACGTGTAATGAGCATTCGGCGTCGAATATTCGAGTGGTGTGGACGTTGAGCCGAGCGTACAAAGCTTACAAATTATTGAAATTATTGCTCGTTTACAAATGCTCGGGTAAGAATGCTCTCAGTGAGGACGCTCCTTTAAAGGCAGTTTGATAATCGCCATTTTGGCGCTGCTGTCGCTGTTAGCAGTAGTGAGCGTACTCTGAATGTTAGAGATGACACAATGACATCTTGTCATTTTAATTCCCCGTACTCTCGGTGGGGTGCTTTATATCGACACAAAAAAAAATCAATTTGTATGTCTCCAACTCACTTGTACGAGTATTAGTAGATGTTAGTGGTGTATACGGATGCTGGAATGACTACAGAGAACCGGACGGTATGAGTAACTTGGTCACCTGTGGCTTTGTTACAACAGCTGATGACAAAGCCAGAGGCAAAGTTTCATACATTTGACTTTAAATAGGGCGACGTGATTCACGTGATACTGTGACACATTTGATAACTTACAGTGTGAATTTTGTATCAAAAATGCCTGTGTCTGACAATTTAAAATTTGAATGAGCTAAGAAGCTACACCATAATGTCAAAGTCAGTTAATAATAACGATTGCTTAAGTGTACATTCGAGTACATGCAAACATATGTATACTATCCATATATGTATCCGACAAAATATCTTCTCGGCTCTCTCGGATACAATTCGTTAGAGATCAGGCGGAATTACAGTTTGCTGACCGTTGTGTGTCGGGTATTGCGTGGTGAGTCGGATTGTCTGGAACTGGTGGGTCGACTCGTGCGCCTGTCTGTTCCGGACGTTCCTAGGATAGCCCTGCGAGCGCGGCCTCGTGCTTTGCTAGCTGTGCCTCGGGCGCGCACCGTGTCGTGCAGGAACTCGCCATTGCGCCGTGCCTTATCGAGCCTCAATGCGCTTCTGACATCGACACCGGAGTGCGACCTATTTGCTTGGCGATGGGCGGCTGTGTGCGAGGTATGTTTGAGATTCTGTGAGGCGATGGATACTAGGTGCTCGTCTATACCAATGTAATTGTCTCTTATTTGTAACTAGCTTAAGTTTCATGACGCATTGGTTCTTACTGTAATGTCATGTAAACGTATTTATCAATAAATAAAATAAAATAAACTTTAGCTCATTATTGCAATGGGATAAGATGCAAAACAATGCAAATATGTTTACACATTATTGTACTCGACTATACTTCTGAAAGCGTAACATACAGACAGATGTATCAGACCTTTTTATAAGGGAACACCCAAATATTCCGAAATATTTTTTTCCGAATATTCATTTGTCCGAATTTTCATTTTTCCGAAATCTATGTTATGCTAGAGCTATTTAAAATTAAAAACATATTTGAATCGCTATACGTAGGTTAGGTTAGGTTTACTTTAAGTGCGATATCAAAAAATAAAGTCTTCATTAAAAAAATTGCATTCGGAATTATGAAAATTCGGGATTTCAATCAATTCGGAATTATGACTCTTCGGAGTTATGTAGTGAACCCTTTTTATAAGTGTATGGACTGAATTTAAACATCGATCTCTTGACGCCGATAGCACACCTCCGCCGCGAAACCGCGAAACTGTGGCGGAATCGTGATATTTAATACGAAATTGAACTTTATTTCGTTGCCAGAGTTTCGCTACTACAGTTTCGCGGCGGAGGTGTGCTACAGGCGTGCATCATTAAAACAAACTTTATTCACGATACAACGAACCTAAATCAGAGGTAACATAACGAAGCCCGAATTGCTCGAGCATGCCTTCACGTTGTTCCGCGGATGAATAATTAAAGACGGGCCTTACCGCATGCCAGGGCGTAATGGAGTCGACCATTAAAACATTTTATTGTTTATTTACGTTCAGTATTTGCCGAAACTTCCTAACAATTGGATTTAGGACGATTTTTCCATTATCCTTATTAATTAATTAATTAATTTTCTATACATTAATAAAGCAGTAAAGAGGAAAAATCTGTACATTAATGTATATCCGGGTCATACACAGAGTTAGGTTCAAAATTGTCCCTTCTGTTCCTAAAAGTTAACGACGTGGGAGTTGTTAACTCGTATAATTTCGATACAGGCCAAAACTACACCAGACTCCCATTACGCGGATATATCCTAACCCGAAAAATTTGGTTTCAAAGTCCTTAACTTTCTGGAACAGGAGAGACAACTTTTGTTTCTGTGACTGTGTATGACCCATCCAGGATATTTCAGTAAAAGCTACTCTTGAGGGTAATAGAAATGTTGACAGAATCAATTTCAATGGTTTTTAGAATTTTTCTGTCTGTCTGTCTGTGATTTTGTTCGCAAATTTCTCAAAAACTACAGGACAGAATTTAATGAAATCTGGTACGGTAATAGTTTATACCTTGAATACATATAATGATAATTTTATCATGGAAAGTTTTATAGTTCCCGAGGGATAAATTACTTCTACTCGGACAGAGTCGCGGGCAAAAGCTAGTATTAATAACTAAATTGAAACCCAAATGAATCCGAGTGCTAATGAATAAACAATTGACAGTTAATATCATTCGAGTGCTTCAGTTTATTAATGGTTGCAATTTTAATTTCGCGGTGAATTTGTTACTAGACATTAATATGTGCCGATGGAAATACAATGGCAATTTCTCCCCAGTCCTCAGATGGCCTTTGTCCAGCAGTGGACATCTTGCGACATCATCTGATGATGGTGATGATGATGGAAATACGAATGAATGATTGGAAAAAACCGTATGCAAATCCGTAGGAGTATCAGAGATTGACTTAAACACAAACTCAACGCAGCGGGGGACTTTATAATATAGTGATGATAGTGATAGTGAGTGAATAGTGATAGTAATAGTGATAGTGATGATGATTTAACGCGGCCCCAAAAACGGCTATAAATTAAAATATGTGATTCAGTGATTTCGAGATGTTTTGAAAACTAACTTTTGCAATTTATATAAGAACGTGTGGGTGTATAAACAACAAGCACTTTAACTAACTGAAACACGTAACAAAATTATATTATTTCAATCAATCCTAAAACAACATATTACCGTACCCTCTCTATTTTTAGAGGCTTTGTTTAAATATTCTGTGTTAAGCTCGCGGATCAGGGGCATGCATATTGCAGGCGGTCTGGGAGAAAGGATTTTAAGTCCACTGTCAACTGCGATTGCTTTTAGCGCTTCATGGAGGGATCATTTTGTACTTGTGTTCTACTTGAGAGGTAAAAATAACGAAGGAAAACTTTCGAAAGGAGATTAAACCAAATAACTATTATTAAATTATTTCGTTTGGACGATTTGTAACAGTTATTTGTGTAACTTGAGAATCTTTGGTCACGTGCTGGTACCAGTAAGTGTATTGAGTAGTCGTAATACACTTACTGCCACACTCAGAGACGTCAATTCATTTATGTTTGATTAGTCTTATTGTATTTCTATAGCAAAGAAAGTGACAGCAGCAACTTCAATCAAACTTAAAAGTTAATTGACGTCTTTGAGTGCGGCCGTAAGGTACTGGTACGGGCACATACCTTGATCTTATATCTATGTCATACAGCAAGAGTACTAGTACCGAAACTGCTAATTAAATTAACACGAATTCCGACATGTTACTAAACAGGCAAGGATACGAACACGCTCCCCCCCCTCCTCCTCTTTGGGGACGGCTGCCTCGTTAGACGCCGGTCCGTCTGGCGCGGAACTTTGCGATTCAAATCTAGTGCAGCGTAATGGCGACGCGATGCGCTTACCAATATCGTTGTCGTAAACTACAGGTTGTGGACGTGTATAGATGTCTCTTAGGTCTATTCCTCAAATTATTTACGCGGTTCATCCTGTAATTATAGCCTGTGCGACATTGAGTATATATATGAATTAACGAACGGCCACACCGATGCTCAAAGGTCGTTGACGCACCGTAAACGCAGTGAGAGAGAGAGGGAGATCCGGTGAGGACGGTATGCGTTAGAAACGTGGCGTCACGACACGACACGACACAAATAAAATCGGTCCGATAGTTCGTGAGCTAAGTGTATCATACAATGTTGCTAAGTGATCAGTTGCATAAACGTTAATTTAATTTAATGTCGCCTTGGTCGTGTGCTGTCACTCCAGTTTGTCGAATTAAAAAGTAACAGAAGGTGGCTAATGATCGCTCGTACAGTCGAGGACAGAAAGATGTTTACACGTTTGGACCTTATTACAATGGAACAAAGTGAAAAAGTGTAAACATCTTTCTGTCCTCGACTGTAGAACTGAGTGATGGGCTGTTAAACTCACATACCAACCTTGCAATATTTGTACAGAGCAGACAAACAAAAAAAAATCAAATGAGAAAAACATATGCGGTAAAACTCCCATTTGTTATAACAGCAATCACATAGAAAAATAAAGTAAAATAACAACAACAACAATATTATAAAGCGATGCAAATTTAGATTGCCCAAATAAAAATGGAAATAAAAATATTTGTGGTGAATTACGTTTTAACAAAACAACGATAGCCACTTAAAAAGCAAGAAATAAGTTTTTTCACAGCTCGTTCGTGCATAACTTATACTTAAGATCTAAAGATTAAGTTATGCTCGAGTAAACGTTGAACCCGAGATCTATTGGATCTCGGAATATTCTCAGATTTCAATATTTTTAGCAGAGATTCTTATTTGAGTTGAATCGCAATCTTCGAAAGATATTTTTTGTTGAAAAATAAGTTTGATTATTACATTTTAAGCCGCATGGTTTATTTGGTAATTAAAGATTAATGTAGTACAAAAATAACATCGTCAAAAATACTTATTCGGAAATTGTCATCAATTTATGAAAAAAAAAAACGTGTTCTCGCCAAGTTACTCGTGTTAAACTGGTGCTAAGTTTCTTCCTTACATTTACATAATATAAAAACTCCTCCTAAAAACCACGCGACGGATTTTGATGCGGTTTTCACCATCAGTTAAATAATTTTTCACGGAATGTTTATGTATATAATAGTACCCGGAGCGAAGCGAGGGCGGACTCCATTTGTGTAGTTTTTTACAGGATCTTCGGAAACATTCTACTTCCAGAAAAAAAAAAGGCAGTCCGACTTATCTTACCTTACGGTCTCTTACTTATGTGTTTTATCCTTAAAGACACATAAAACAAATTTATAAATATTATTTAACCACACTAAATTTTTCCAACCGAAACGTAAACTTAAAGAGTAATTCTGTAACAGTCACGAAATGTTAAAAATAAACCGTAAGTACATACGTATAGAAATGCAAGCCAAGCTCAATGCCAAGCTGGCGGCGATAGAATAGGTATTATTCCGAGTATCGCGTGCGCCAAGGGCAGACGAAATTTAGATCCCATAGCGATTGATTTATATGACATTCTGTAAATGCAGAAGTTGAGATTGATGCTTATGTAAGAGTAAGAACTGTCACCAAGTCTGAAACTTTGTTCAGCAGTTGTAACTTGCATTAGGTATAATAACCTGAATTCCAAACACAATAAAGATTTGCTTTACTTTACTTTACCAGCAAATCAAACAAAAAGCACGCCTTTTCTTTGAGTAACTATTATTATTATTATTTAATAGCCTGCGATGTCCCACTGCTGGGAAAGGCCTCCCTATTATCCATCCACGTAACTATTGAAAAAGAGAAAAATTAAAATGAAAATCTTTATTCTGTAAGTAGTACCCTAAAGACACTTTCACATGTGTGAGTCTACCAGCGCAAAAAACAACAATAAAATACACACACACACACACACGCACGCACGCACGCACGCACGCACGCACGCACGCACTCACGCACGCACGCACGCACGCACGCACGCACGCACGCACGCACGCACGCACGCACGCACGCACGCACGCACGCACGCACGCACGCACGCACGCACGCACGCACGCACGCACGCACGCACGCACGCACGCACGCACGCACGCACGCACGCACACACACACACACACACACACACACACACACACACACACACACACACACACACACACACACACACACACACACACACACACACACACACACACACACACACACACACAACACACCAACAACAACAGCTTTCAAATTATAAATAAGTTTCTCTCAAAAACAATCATTTCCGGGACAAGCTTTTCTTACGGACTGTACTTTTTTGCACAGTCATCATCTGCTTATCCACCTTCCGGCTCCATCATCAGCTCCTGGTACCATATTATTGCATGGTCATCGAAGACACGTAGGTACCAAATTTCAGCTCAATCGGACACCGGGAAGTGGATCAAATTTAACTTGTAAGATTCCATTACAGACAGACACCGCGACAGGTATAAAAGCTTGTAAAGCTTGCTTGCTCGTGACTACATTCTTTCTGTGTGTATTTTTCTGTCCTTTGCTGATATTTGTCACGAATAGATGTTTTTCTTCTTCTTAAAAAGGAAACCTCCTAAAATCATGCAGTGTAATAATCGCATGTCTTGTAGCACTGAGCGTTGAAATCTAGTTCATACATAATCTATATTTCCAGATGTGTCTGAAATAAAATCGCATCCAAAGTTCAGGGACGCAACGCCGCCATTTTATACTTGCCGTCCACAACTAGAAAGATACAAACCACAACTCATTTAATTTCAATTTAAAACCTTGTTCAGCTGCGCTAAGGTTGAAATTGATTTGAGTTCCTATTTTAAATAACGTCTTTTTAGTATTAAGGTGTTCTAGTGCACACGTGCAGGAGTCTACGGCGTAGAGGCAGCTACGGCGTAGACGTGCTACGAAACATTTGAATTGATATAGCTCGATTTGTTGCATTGTTGCTACTCATACATTGCAGGTATTTTAAAAATAAAACGAAGGTAGAATTCTTAGCAAGGAGTTGTAAGTTAAAATATAGGTACTTTAGGTTAATTTACTTCATATTAGTATGGATATCTACTCATTATGCGAAATGCGAAAGTTTCTTTGATTTTTAGGGTTCCGTACCTCAAATGAAAAAAAACGGAATCCTTATAGGATCACTTTGTTGTCCGTCTGTCTGTCTGTGTGTCTGTCAAGACCCTTTTTCTCAGGAACGCGTGGAGGTATCAAGTTGAAATTAATATCAAATACTTAAGTCTGCAATCCCTTGGATCAGTGAAAAAATCAAACATCTAAGTCAACGCAATCAAAAGATACGGCCGTTTATGCCGCATATTGAAGGGAATCTAAAGGGAATCAAAACCTATAGGGTACTTCCTGTTGACTTAGAATCATGAAATTTGGCAAGAAGCAATGTCTTATAGCACAAGTAAAGGAAAAAATCCGAAAACCGTAAATTTGTAGTTACATCACATAAAAACAATGTCCAGTATAAACTGACACTATACTAAGTATGAAAGTGCATACTTATTGCGTGTCAGTTTATATTGGACTATGTTTATATTGTATTCCTGTGATTTGCGAACTATTTACATGCCTACAAGTTTGTGCGGAACGCTCCGTGCGCGAGTCCGACTCTCACTTGACCGGCTTTTTTTATTACTTTTTACGCTAAAACGGCTAAAGGAATCTTAATGCAATTTGGGTAAGGAGATAGATTGTATCCTGGGAAGGCCATTGGATACTTTTTATTCCGAAAAATTGGACAGCGATAAACGACTTCTACGCGGACGGAGTTGCGCGCAAGAGCTAGCAGTCCGGTTGGTTATAACCATAGTTGGTATACCGTTCATAGATGACTTACTACTCGCTCTAGCATTTTAATTTGTATTGTGGACTACTTTTTAATAGCTACTATTTTATTTTTAACCTGCGACGTAAAAAAGAGGGGTGTTACAAGTTTGACGTGTGTATTTGTGTATCTGTCAGTGGCATCGTAGCTCCTGAACGGATTCACCGATTTTGATTTAGTTTTTTTTATTAGAATGGTGACTTGATCGAGAGTGTTCTTAGCTTGGTTTGATAAAAATCCGTTAATCCGTTTAAAAGTTATGAGCTCTGATCCAGAGTTTTTTAATACTTGAAATCTTCTAGTGACGAAGTCCCTCCAGTGAGAATGTGTGCCCGGAGCCCGTTGAAGTTTTTGCTCATTGCTCAGAGGTTTTTTACTCGGGGGTTTTTAACTCGGTTAGGTTATTAACCTCTTGAACTATATGCAGGTTCTAATACATTTAATAACTAATACTTGAAAGTGCCGTCGCGTGCCCAGATGTTATCTTATCGCCAACTTAAACAATAAACTACAGATAAAACGTACATTTAAAGGTTGACGACGCGGTTAGCCTAGTTGGTAGTGACCCTGCCTACGAATCTAGCGGTCTCGGGTTCGAATCCCGGTATGAGCAAATATTTGTGTGATGAGCGCGAGTATTTGTTCCTGAGTAATGGATGTTTTCTATATATTTAAGTATGTATTTCTCTATATAAGTATGTATAAAGTTGCCTGGTACCCATAGTACAAGCCTAGAGCTTAGTTTGGGACTAGGTCAATTTGTGTGAGAATGTCCCTGATATTATTAAAAAGATAAAACAAGGTTATACATAACTATTAATTAGGTAACAACCCCCGACAAAATTGGCACGCTCACTTTCAAGCTCACAACTCTCAAATGGCCCGACGGATTCTCACAAACTTCAAACAAAAAAACCGGCCAAGTGCGAGTCTGATTCGCACACGAAGGGTCCCGTACCATCGTACAAAATGTAATACTTTGTACTTTTTATTATCTGTTGTAATAGTGGCAACAGAGATACACTCAAAAGTTCAACAGTCGTATCTATTACGGTTCAAGAGATACAGCCCGCGGAGTGACAAAATTTTAAATTTTATTTTATTTTTATTCTTTGCTGCTATAGCGGCAATTAAACTAAACACTCTGTGATAATTTCACCAGTCTACCTATTTCGGTTCATGAGATACAGCCCGGCGACAGACGAACGGACGGACGGACGGCAGCCTTCGGGTACGGAACCCTAAAAGAACTAAATCTAAACCGATTCGTCCGTTTGGGGGCTACGTTGCCACAGACAGATACACATATACACACGTTCAAATTACAACACCTTGTTATGCGTAGGAGGTTATCGACAAGTGTAACAGTACTTATCCGAAAGTACACGTGTTATATCAAGTCTCAGGCGCAACCACGAGATGTAAAAACTTTTATTAACTTTGCCTGTTTACTCCGTGATATAAGTTTAAACCGGCATCAAAAGGGATCATTCCAGGCACGGGAGTAATCGGGCCAAGTCTCGGGATATTAGCATTATTTACCATACATTGCGTTTAGATTGCTTTTGCGCATAATGCCCCTTAGATTCGAAAAAATAAAGTCTTTGAAGAGAGCGCATGAGATTATTTCTCGCAACTTGTGCAATCGATTCAAATGAGTTTAAATTTTATAGTAGGTATTCATAAGATTTAGTAAAATAAAAAACTTAATGACGTTTCTTCTTACGGAGTTTTGAAGAGCCAAAAAGAGACCCAGCCCAGCTCGAATCTATGACCCTTGGGAGACGCTTGCCAAAATCATTTGGCTACCACTTTATATAATATGAGTAAACAAAAAAAAATAATTGCAGAATGTATGTGTACGCGCATAACTTGGTGACACTAATGACGGTGCTTGAAACGCCCGGAAATTTACCCTCAAACATAAATTGTCACCTACACTAGGCTAGGCCTGACTCGTAGAGTGGCACTTTACATGGTTACCAAGAAATGATTGACCGACGTCATTATAAATAATAATAATAATAACAAATACACGCGCTCATCACGCAAATATATGCCCATACCGGGATTCGAACCCGGGACCGCTAGCTTCGTAGGCAAGGTCACTACCAACTAGGCTAACTGCGTCGTCATGATCAAATTATTATTTCGTATCATATTCCAAGCTATAACATATTCATGCTTTCCAATTTGATTTTTCATCTTTTACGTTGAAAAAGCTATCAGCGGGTTTAGGAGATACGCATCAGCTCTGCACTTGACTACAAAGCTTTCGAGTCCCGACGTGTCACTGGATAAATAGAGAAAAAGAAACCTTAAAGCCATGTAATACGGGCGTTTGTTAAGTGATGGAATAGGACGCTGTTGTGGAGGAAAGGGCTCATTTTTATAGCGGTGAACATAAAACATAATAGAGTATTTATTAAATGAACACCAGCCTGGGGATATAAAACTGAAATAGTAGTTTACGTGACGGCTGCGTAATGCCAATTGCGCAGAGCCGCGTACAATACTTTATCTACACACATATTGTAAATCCTCTATGATAAAAAAATAAATATATATAGGTAACTAGCTTTTGCCCGCGTGTCCGTCCGCGTAGAGGTCGTTTATCACTGCTCCCTCGGAAACTGTCAAAATTTTCCACAATAATAATAATAATAAATATCAGGGAACATTCTCACACAAATTGATCTAGTCCCAAACTAAGCTCCATACTAGTACTATGGGTACCAGGCAACGATATACATACTTATATAGAGAAATACATACTTAAATACATAGAAAAATTCCATGACTCGGGAACAAATACTCGCACTCATCATACAAATATTAGCCCATACCGGGATTCGAACCCGGGACCGCTAGCTTCGTAGGCAGGGTCACTACCAACTAAACTAACTGCGTATCGTCGACAATAAAAAGTAATATAAGTCCTTCCTTGAAACTCAGGCTATCTCCATACTAAATTCCATCGAAATCGATTCAGCGGTTTAGCCGAGAAAACGTTACAGACAGACAGCCAGAGTTACTTTCGCATTTATAATATTGCAAGCAATCTTTACAGTCTAGCCGGTACAAGATTAGAAGAAAATTAACAAGCTACTTTGAATTTCCGAATCCCTCAGTTTTTCAACGTATAACAATACGTTAATTAATTTAATAATATCCTTAACTGATTTGTTTGTTTTAAACCTTTAATTTATTCAATAACACCCTTAAAATCATCTAGGTGGCACGACAAGCGAATAAAGTTACCAGGCAATCATGGGCCGGAAGGTATTTTTCCATTACCTCCACGAAATCTCTCAGTGGACAATGAGGGCGAAATTAAACGAAAGATCAAAGGAGAATTCAATTATACAGCGGGGCCCTGTGAGGGCACGCTCAAGGCCTCACTACCTTAATAGACATCGCGATGGAAAAACCCAGGTGTACTGCTGTTTAATACTTACTGTTTATATTGTAGAACAATTCTTTGCTTTACCAAAAACCTTCCAAACAGCAAAACCTTCCGTTTAACAAAAAGCAAGTTTGAAAACCTGGATGTGTTGATATTTTCGATTAACTGTTAATGTTACAATGTTATAAGTCGCACGTCTCATCATTGTGTGAAACAATGGCTGGTTTGGTGTCATCACCGGACTTAGACCAACCTAAGACGGACCAAACGAGCCATTTTTTTGTCGGAGTTGAAATGCATTACGCAGCGTCCCACACAGAACCAGCCTTACATGACCTCAGTAAAAGTCGCATGGTTTTCAAGATATTTCCAGTTTAAAGTTTAAATTGGGAAACATCTTAAATAACAAACGAATTTTACTTATCCGAAGTCACTGGCAATTTATCGTAACTATTTATTTATAAAACCAACTAGCGACCCGCCCTCGCTTCGCTCTGGGTACTATTATATACATAAACCTTCCGTAAAAAATTATCTAACTGATGGCGAAAACCGCATTAAAATCCGTTGCGTATTTTGAAGGATCTAAGCGTACATACAGACAGACGGCGGGAAGCGACTTTGTTTTATACTATTTACCTAATGATTTACATGTCAAGAGAATGAAAAAGAAGCATATTATACAAATGTCGGTTTCTGCTCTTACAGGAGAAAACAAATATCTAGTTCCCAACACAGCCTTAAACAAGTCGTCAACATAATCAGCAATTTTGTAGAATTCCGCAGGCAATATTTGCTACACGTCGGCACGCGCTGATTTACGGGCCAATATTGAGCGCCGGCGCACCCGGGATTAACTCGCTGCGTACGTGACAAATTGCGTGTTGGGCTCCCCGTATCATTTGGTATTAATTAACATGCTAAGCTATTAAATAAATTAACCTTAGAACACGTAGGTAATCGTTTTTAGGATCAACTTGATTTATTGATTTAAATAATACAAGCAAAATATTATTTTGGGGATAAAGGAAGGTGTGTTTCCTAACACTTTATTATCTTCTACTTCTTCGCGTGTCGACGGCGGCTCAGATTGAAGTTGACCAATAATCACCCAAGAGCTTATACAGCCATTATATATATAAACGGGTTTGCGTTTGACCTCAGTCTCATCTGATGTTAAGTGACGACGAGGTCGAAGATCATACACGCTTACCCAGAAAATGCCTATTCACTCTTGCCTCGAAAACACCAAGGTTATAGGATTCCGGGAATACAGAATAACTCTAATGACTAATAACTCTAGTTCAGCATTTTAAGGGCTAAATAAGTTCTTACACAGCTCATTTTATTTATTTATTTATTGAAAGGTACACATACAGCAAGTACATAAAGCATTTATATCATAGTAACAGATTGGGGTATTAAGTCTAGTGCACAAGCCAATTACAAATATACACAGCATTTAACCTAACCTAAGCTTGTGTGCTACTTGGGCAGCCACGCGAACGGAACCAGCTCTGACCATTGTATTATTTCTGGGCGTTAGTTACGTTGCTCCTGTGTTTGGCTTAGCAAAATCACTACACAGTATAAAACAAAGTCGCTTCCCGCCGTCTGTCCCTTTGAACGGCGCTTAGATCTCTCAAACTACGCAACGGACTTTAGTTATAGCAGTAGATATAATAGTACCCGGAGCGAAGCGAGGTGGGTCGGTAGTGAAAAATAAATCTATTTCTGCGTTATAATATCAGTGAGGAGGAATTTATATAAGATGTAAGGGGCGGTGTTCCAAAAACTAACACAACTGTTCAGATCATTATCCTGAAATAGATAAATAAGAAAATAATAGAATATTTCCGGAAATATTTTCGTTTATCCGATCTAAAACCAGTAATAAGTAGTATTATATATAATACTAAAGCTAAAGCGCATTTCCGTAAAAAAGGTAGGTTTATTGAAAACAAACAATGTATCTGAAAAAATCAACTAAATTTCACTTTATTACCACCATTTCCACCATACCATTTCTGGACCATTTCTACCATTTCTTACACCCTGTACAGCCGATGACAATTACCAAGGCATAGTTATTCAATACGATAGATTTTGTAAAGTTGAACAATCACTAAGAACATGAACTTTTGAACATTACAAATCACAGAAGACTGCGGCGATCATAAACCACAACACAACAAACTACCAATACCATAAAAACACAAGGTCAAATGAAGCAGCGACAGTAAACCTGGGAATCAACAAGCTAAAAGGAAGCGACCGCAAAATTGGCCCAACAAAACGCCAACCCCGCTAACAAGAAAAATAAATTAAGAGAAAGTAGTAGGTAGTAGAGAGAAAAATAAATTCTCTTTGTAAATAAAGTCTCAACGGAGCTGTACAATTGACCGATTCCCCGAGATTCGAGACTAGGACCTAATGATAGCAAAGCCCCCAGTAATTAAAAGTTCCTTACCGACTAAATTACGTCCCGGATTTTTTCGGATACACTTCCTTTGAGAAAATTGAGTCGGTGACTAAATGAGTTTGTAAAATAAGAAACAAATTTAGTTAAATTTAGCTTCGGGGTTAATGTAATGTTTTTAGGGTTCCGTAACCAAAGTAGTACAAACGGAACCCTTATAGTTTCGTCATGTCCGTCCGTCTGTGTGTCACAGGCATTTTACTCAAAAGCTACAAGACAAATTTAGCTTATGTTTTTAGGGTTCCGTAACCAAAATGGTAAAAACGGAACCCTTATAGTTTCGTCATGTCCGTCCGTCTGTGTGTCACAGGCATTTTACTCAAAAGCTACAAGACAAATTTAGCTTATGTTTTTAGGGTTCCGTAACCAAAATTGTAAAAACGGAACCCTAATAGTTTTCGTCATGTCCGTCCGTCTGTGTGTCACAGGCATTTTACTCAAAAGCTACAAGACAAATTTAGCTTATGTTTTTAGGGTTCCGTAACCAAAATGGTAAAAACGGAACCCTTATAGTTTTGTCGTGTCCGTCCGTCCGTCCGTGTGTCACAGGCATTTTACTCAAAAACTACAAGATGTATATTAATGAAATTTGGAGTAGAGATGTCTTGTATAAGCCGCTACTTAGTTTGGTAGTTATTTTAATGTTAGTTTTTATTAATGGGTAGATTTGCTGTCAGTTCAGCCAGTCCAACGACCACCCGAGCGCAACACCGCACAAAACGCCATTTTTGAGCACGTTTTTGATTATTTTGTATAATGTGTGTTGCCAAATATAATCTGTTCAGAATAAAGTGTTTAATTCTTTCACCCGCGACACTAGACAATTAACAGTAATTTTTTTCATATTTTTTGGACATACAGTTATAAAGATAAAGCCCCCCCCCCCACAATTTATACAACTTTCGGAGCGATTATTTCCAAAAATATTCACTTAATCAAAAAAAATGCTTAGAAACCTTAGTGTTTTTAAAAGAACTGTCGAAATATGTGCCACACGTTGATAATTGCTGAAAAAAAAATTAGAATTAGAAAATTTTATTTTTGTTATTTAACTACCAAAGTAAGCAGCGGCTTATACAATACACCTATATCCAAAATTTCATCAATATACGTCTTGTAGTTTTTACAGTAAAATGCCTGCGACACACGGTAGGACGGACGGACGGACGGACATGACGAAACTATAAGGGTTCCGTTTTTGCCATTTTGGCTACGGAACCCTAAAAATGGAGTATAACTATACTCAAGGGCAACTCACTTGATTAAACTCTCTGGTGATTGACTCCAACCAAGACCTTTAGCTTAGAGGCGATAATTAATTTCGTTAGCTCGCTTCACGGGCTGACAATACTTGCAAATTAATAAACTTTGAATAACGATCCGAACTTGCCGAACATATTTAATTTCAAAGAGAAAGAGAGTAAAGAACTTTTACAAGGCAACCGTTTCTGTTCAAATAAATCCCTTGTCTAACGGCCGCACTCAGAGAAGTCAATTAATTTTTAAGTTTGATTAAAATTGCTGCGTCTTATTGTAGATGTATATGAATAAAGATGTGTTGCGATATATTTGGCCACTTTCGCTGCTCCTTTAAATTTGATGATGACTGTACGTGAGTATTGCATATGAGGTAAAAACCTTTTTTACTGGCATAAAATACATTAAAAAACCTCTCATAAACCACTCAAGGGTTTATGTAAGGATAAATATGTCGAAATAAAAATAAATTTACATTTAGGACAAGTTAACTCTCATCGACAACAATGACTACAGCTTGTGTACAGTCAAAGTCATATAAATATACATTCCCAAGATGCCATAAATAACTACACACCTCTATGCTAGTTAGTTCTGGAACACAACATATGGCTGTGAGAATATATAATAAGTTACCTCTAACAATTAAAAATATTGTGAAAGAATCATTATTTAATATTAAGCTGAAAAATTTTCTAATTTCCAAATGCTTATATAATTTACAAGAGTACTTTGACATTGAATAAGAATAATAAATAATACATAATATATATATATATATATATATATATATATTTGTAGCTATGTAGGTATGTATTTGTAACTTGACAATATAAGAAAGTTAGTATTAAACATAAAACATATTATAGTAAGTTAATTAGGCAATTTAATTAAGCTGAGTAATTGCAGTGCCCTTACAGGGTTTATGTTGATCCATGTAATAGAATTTAAGATCTTTGTAACAACAACATAAGGCAATAAAATATATGACTATGACTATGACTACTAACAATAAGGTCGTGTTTACATATATGTGAACGCGATGACTGTATATATATTTATGCCTTTGACTGTACAATATAGACAACTTCTGTTTATACACGATATAAGTGTAAGCTTGATCAATCATAGGAAGGGATTATGCGCCAAAAGCAGTTTGAGCATGATCTAGTGGACTAAGCCTTTGAATGTGAGATATATTACATTAGAGGATAAATTTATTTCAGTAAATATATTTTTATTGCTGTTAATCACAATATTTGAAGAGGTTAAAAAAATAAAGATATAACCTGGGTATCTTCAAAATAAGAGCGAATAGGTTTGTACTGAACCATCGAGCTCCATCTTAGACCTTATCATCATTTACCTTCAGATGAGATCGAGGTTAATCGCTGGTCAGTTTATTATTTTTATTTATTATTTATTTAGTTTATTATATTATAATGCACAAGCAGCGTGGAGTTGATGCATGCATATCATTGTCCATTTGTGTCATTGTATGATTTTAAATGTCAAGTCTACATATTTTTAAAAGAGTTCACTGAGGGTGCACTGATCAGGCAGTCCTGAATAAAAAGGCATGGCAGGAATCACCAGAAGTGAGACATTGTCTTGCAGCCGGTGGAGAAGAATTGTTTTTTTTTCTATACATGTAAAAAGTAGCGTCTTCATAATTGCCTAGAACTACAGAAGTTAGAAAATATGAAATATGAAAAAATGTTTTGGCAAGTAAAACTCACTTAAAGAAGATTTCTGATAATCAACACCCAAGTCAATGTGAAGGGGAAGTAAAAGTTGTATTTTTCGATGTTACTAACTTTTTCCCGCGACTACGTCCACATCGTTTACAGCTTTTCCCTAGGGAACTGTTACATTTTCCGGATTAAAAGTATCCTAGAGTATCCTATAGTTCTTATCCTGGTTTTATCCCCGGTTCTCTTAGAGCAAGATTGAAACACAAACACTTATACAAACTGTCACAGTTATAATATTAGTAAGATAGGATAGTAGGAAGTGGGGTAATAGATTAAAAAAAAGATCTATGAACCAAACCAACAAAAAATTTAAACGTGTACTGAACACTGCAAATTGTTTGTTGACAAGTGTTTGAATGAAAATCATTCGCGGTCGCGGCTCGCCGTCGATCGCAAAAACTCGCGAATATATTTTGCTGTATGAATATTAAAAGCGTGCGCGCAGTTGATGATAGCGAGATTTACATACACGTGAATAACGATCGAGAGCCGCAGAATGGAAGATAGCGCTTTTGAGCAGTGCCGGATTAAAGTTGTGTCAATGAGGGCTATCGCGCATCACTTTTTTCACTAGATGGCGCTTCTGTGACGTGAGGTATTTTTGTCAGTAGATATTAATATAAATATAAATATGTAAATATTTAAAATGTATATGTATCAATTAAAAAACTAAATTGGTCTTCTTCTATGCATAGATTTGAACGTCAACTGTCAAAAAGACCTCACGTCGCAGAGGCGCCATCTAGTGAAAAAAGTGATGCGCGATAGCCCTCATTTAGTGCTGTGATTTTGGCGCCCCCCGTGGTGCCTTCTTACCCGTGATCCCTATGCAGCTGCTTACTTAGTTTAATGTCTAATCCGGCACTGCTTTTCAGGAACAAATCTGGCGCGCGGGGAGGCCCAAGTACTGAGTGCGACAGAATTGTTACCACCATAGTTGGCTAACCTGCCGCCGCCGGCCGCATCGCACTTATGTGTTTTGGTGTAGGGGTAAGAATGCTGGCTTAAATAAATAAATAAAAAAGTAAAAATACTCACCTGTGGTCGATCGCGGGCGGCGCGATAGCAAAACGTTCGATGCGACAAAGTAGGTCGCAAGTAAGCTAAGTTACTTAAAGTACATGTATTCTGAATACTGTGAAAACCACCGCAAAAAAGCACTAGAAAAAACACGTTTGCAAACATTGCAGGCAAAACTTTTATCCCCTAACGAGCGTTAAGCAATTAAAAGTCACACCAATTAATGTTAATAAAAATTTCACCGCGTACAATAACGGGGACTTTTTTCTAAAATTGACTCATAAATAATTGTCAATTCTAAAAAGAAATTCGACACAGACGCATTTGCGATTCTAAGGTTGCAAACGTGTTGCTATGATAGAAAACCTTTAAGGTAGGAAGTAGCACAACAGTGTGAACTCTGCAGCTTTGTGGCCGAATAACAGTAAAGATGGTATGACCCAGTACGTTCTACTACTCGCAAACGTTTCAAATGTTGCCATCCGTATCGATTACTTAACCTCTTTTATCTAACCACATTAAATACAAGTGTATTGCCATTTGGTTCACACAATATTGTAGATCTTCAAATGCAACACTTCTATCTTATGATCGTCTTCGCCCATTTTGCACCTTTCTCCCATCCCTACAGTGCTCGCGGCAAGTGCATAAGAAGTATTCACAAAAAGGTCAGGGCTGCTACCTCGACACTTTGCGCCACGCCTAACGAGTCTCGACTTAGGGATGCCACTTATACAAAACGACGAGTTTTGAACATTAAATGCCGAACATTTTTACACACACAAATGTGAAAATACTTTTGAAATCAAATTTAAGTGACTGGCAACCCTGCAGACGGGCAACCCTGCAGGGAGACGGGGTGTCATTTAAGAAATAAAAGTAAACTATACGACACTCGTGTCTGCAGAACGTCTTGTCTGCGGTGGTCGTGTATGAACGCCGTTACTGCTCTTTATTTTTATATCTGTGTGAGCCTTTATAAGGAACAATGTACGTGACATACGTTACATACTCATAGTAGCATCATAAGTATGTGAAGCGTTAACCTCTTTGACTATTCCGTGAGGCGGCAGATGAAACATGAGAAGATCCTTTATTTTATAAATAATAAAAGTTGAACTACGTCTGTGGTGTTGCAGTGTCTGTCAAATAAATACAAAACAATGTTATTTGTAAATAGAGGCTCTTATCATGTTTCATTTGCCACACGGAATAGTCAGAGGTTAAACCGAAACAATACCACTAATATACCGAGTATATTTGACGTTTCCATTAAAGGCTCACACAGATGCAAAAATAAAGAAGACCCCGCCCGCATTCCTATTAGAGCTGATCACACTAATATTATGAATGAGATTTCTAAAAGACGGGTAGCGTCATAAATTAATGCAGAAGCGCTGCCCGGCTCCTTTGTGATCCTAATTCCGGGCCGCGTCCGAAATCTCATTAACCTAGAGACAAGGCGATTACCAAAAGCGTTAAGGCTCCGCTGGTTTTCGTTTAATTTCGAGAAAAAAAGGAAAAATACAAGCCCGAAGACGCTGTCAAAAGTAGTTAAACAAAGGATTAAATAATAAGTTAAATTAGACTATCTTCTGCCAACGACTGTCGGTGTAGATTGATCCTTAATGTAAATAATCGGCAACAGCTTGAATCTTACATTATTCATACATCCGTATATAGTAGTAAAAAGAAATAACTAACTAATATACACCCCCTTTAAGCTGAAAAAGCCAAAGTATCCTTAAAGTATCTATAAAATATGAGATTTGATTTTCGCAGATAGTGACAAAGCGCATCTTCATCGTCATATCGGCCGAAAGACATTACGGTCGGTTTTATACTATTTGCATCCAGCTTAACTCGATCTTCTTCAGAATGAACTAGTTTAAACTATATCCAATTCCAATTATTAAAATATAAAGAATCCTCATAGCCGATTATGGCTTAAGTCCTAAATAAACTTTGAAGATATAAAACCGCAACTGAATATAAACTTGCATCTAAAACATATTCACAAAGTGTATCTGGCAGACTAAAACGCCGCTTAAACCACACGAAACTGTGCAGGGATCGCAGAATGAGATTAACGTCGTGTTTTAGAAACAAGCTTTTAGCTTAGGTCTAAACATATAAAGTAAATAAATCGCTTCAGAATAGTATCTGCAGGTGTGTGTAAACATTTACAAACAGACGACAATCGCAAGTGAAATGTCTAGGCCAGCTATTCTCAAAGTGTGCTCCGCGGAGCCCTAGCCAAGCCTTTGCAAGGGCTTTAAAAGAAAAATGTTATATAGAGTATCTATTTTTTTATTTTTAATACGAGTAAACAACTTCAAGGATTTGCCTCATTTGGGGCTCCGTAAAAGATTTGATTCAAAAAAGTTCCGTCGGTAAAAAAGTTTTAGACCGCTGGTCTAGGCAGTAGACACAAGAGTGTGTCCAGACAAGTTCGAAGAAAAGGCCTTACTTTTTTATTTTATTACCACATAAATAATTTTTATTTAGAATTTTTAATGTAAAGAAACAAAGAAACCAACATATAACATAATAGGACATAACATTATGGAACTTAATCTAACTAATGTGATGTTTGGTTACTGAGCCCGAGTCTCCTCCGCCAGAAAATGTTATTCAATCTAGGTTAACCTTCACTTAAATAGCATCGTATTTATTATTTCACTGTTATCAGAACATTGCGGTCTTGATTTCTCTCGAGAAAGAATCATTAATAAATTTGGTTCGATTAAAATAGGAGCGATATGATTGGTAATATCAAACACCAAAAGCGATAAATTACACTTTAATTTTACTTTTTTACTCATCTTCCACACAACAGCGACCTACAAATTCAAACCCCATTACTAAAATGCTCTTGATATTTTCAGAGATATGTAAGACTAGAATGTAAAAGCCGTTTTACATCCAATTGCCAAACCGTATTAGCTATATTACGATAAGGACATGTAAACGAGACATATACCGATAACGAGGCTTTCTAGAAAATTCAGGACCTAAAAACCGAACCATAAATTTTGCTCGAGGGACACTATCTTAAATTTTCGAGCAACATTTCAAATCGTCTGTGAGAGTTGCGTCATTGTTAATTCAACCAAGCTCGACAGCAATTTAATTAACTAATTAATTAATTCCGACTAGAAACTTTAGAAATCGTTCACGTTTTCTCGTACGTAAAGAACACAAATAATTAATAACTATTATAACAAATATGGTAGCATTAGACACAATTTCCAATTTCAAATTATTTATATGAAATGTTCAAAATTATGGTCGTTTTTTAGCCTTCAAAAGAGGAGTATTTCAATTTAACTGAGGTTTTGGATTCGTACCCTAACTCGAATCAATTTTAATGATTGTTTGTTTTAAAGGTTTATTCCTATAAAGATCCCACACAGTAACAGTAACCAGCATATTATCATCGCCATTATAAAAGCCATTGTGAAAGTTTCTAAACGTATTGAGACTTGTTCAAACATGTGCCAGAGGTTCAACGGTTTTGGGAGATGTTAATTTTTGGCAGAGGGATAGAATACACTTTAATTTGAATGGACAATGACCGAAGCCACGTGTAAAATCTAATATAAAATGGACATACGAGTATCATATAAATTATCCATTATCGTCAAAACTCACGTGTTTGAAATAGTTTTTTCGCATCAACACTTATTTTATAGAAAATATCATATTTATTTTCATCTCATCGACAGACATTTTCAACCGGGAGAGTTAAAATTTTGTGGTAGTCTCAAGCGTAACCTAATCTTTAGCTAAATGACGACGGGCTTAAACACCTGTACCACCTGAATGAGGCTTGGCGTGAGGAGTGGGGCCTTTTTGCTGGTGCTAACACCGCCCTCGTAAGGCCCCACGGACAAATTGCCTGGCTTCTGTGCCGACCGAAAACCCTGGACTCGCTTAAATCTGTTTCGGTCTAACCACGAGAAAACAAAGCACCACCTGCATAAGTGGGGATTGAGGGAATCACCACAATGCGACTGCGGAGCACCTGACCTCTCCCACGTGGTAAATGATTGCCTACTTCGCTGTTTTCCCGGTGGCATGGAGGAGCTGCATAAATTTACGCCCGCCGCATTAAAATCGCTGAAACACTTGGACGTTTCATCCATGCAGGATGATTGCCATACGCAATGATGATGATCTTCAGCTAAATAGTTTCGGTGAAATGATTTCACGATACGTTTCGCAATACGCGAAGTTAGTTGATATTTTATCGGACTTCACTTGATCGGACTCAGCTGGTCCTGTACGATCATACAATGAGCCTATTCCCTGGCTCCCATACAAACACGCGCCGGCTTTGTTTAAGGGATGTGAACGTGTCCGGGAATGTGATGCGCGAGTTAAACTGGATCCATCTTGGTTGGTGTTTGGGATGACACGATTAGTAACCTAATTGTTGATACAAGTAATGACGTTGAAACCATTCGTGTTATTAGTTTGTAGTTAATTATCTTGATTCTCAAGTCACAATTCAGGTACACGACTATAGTTATACCTGGCTTGGTTTATTAAAGTTTTGTAAGGTCAACATCTTTAATTATATCTTATCTTTTTGACGATTTATGTAAATATATAATAACGAACGAAGGTATCTTGACATGGCCTCTAGTTGCAAAGTCTAAGAAAGTTAAAGTATTAGGGATAAACGATGTTAATAAAATAATCAGAATGACCCCAGATGAGGTCGTAGATATTACCCCTTAAAACCCATACGAGCGACTGCCAAACACCCTGTAGAGTATGTGACATGCATTGCATGACTCTGATACAAACTTGCTCATACTTAATGTTTTGAAACCACAACCCTCGGCAAAATCAGCAGGTGTGTAACCATTGAACTAACAAGTCTAAATACGACTTATAAATGTACGCGTGACTTCAATCCACAGCTGCAAAGGCGGAAGTGTCGCAGCTGCATAATTCAGCAGGAGGTAACGAGGGCTGCACTTTGCCGTGTGTCGCGCGGCGCTCTAATGGTCTGTCTACCGACAGGATACAGGGGTTGTCGGTTTTGGGGCGTGTTTAATGGGTAAAATCACGCCGCATTTTAGTACCTATTCTAATGTCGGCAAAGTTTTTTGACATGATTCCGAAGTTCTAAGATCTTTTGTACTATCTATGGGTACTAGACGTTAACACTCTCCCTGTCAGTCATATATAAAGCGGTTCTACTTCAGCAGGCCAAGGGGTCCGCAGACGTATCCCAAGTTTTCTGTAAATCCACGCCAAGGTTAAAAGTACCGGCGCATGCCAAAAGAAAAGTTTGGGGCTTGCGGGCGGACCACATGGCCTCCTGATAGAAAACGTTAAATATTGCCCTAGCGTGCTGTGCAAGGCTTGCTGGAGGTCGCCAGCGGATCCCGTGGCAGGGAGAGTGTTAAGCTCTGTCGTTAAGACGTAAGAGATATTATATGCGAAAGAGCAAGTGCGAGTCCCCTTCACGCTAAAACGGCTAGACTAATTGAGATGAAATTGGGAATGGAGATAGCTTATACTTTGAATTAACACATAGGCTACCGTTAATCCTTAAAAAACACTGTTCCGTGAGGTGGGCAACGCAGACTAAGTGGTGGGCAGAAGCTAGTAGACCAATAAATACTTAAAAGAAGATTTAATATACCCTTACAGTGCTAATTATTCTTTCGCCAAGAACTACTTAGCGCAGTTGAATTAAATGATTGATGTTATCAAACCTGAAAGCAGAGTACTTAAAAAAAAACAATTTGCCAATAAATCCCTCTCGGACACCGTATTTTTATCAATACCGTCCTTCGACAGTCGTTAAGATGATTAATGATCTCAGACAAGTATCAGAAAGAATCCTATGAATAAAACATATAGTTTCCAACAGGGACAATAAAACATCAAGGCCACAGTAAATTGGCTGAGCCGGGAACGGAACAAGGCGAGTGCTAGAGGTTCTGAATTCTATAGAAAATGAGCGTGATATGGAGCCAGCGGTACTGAACGCGTTAAAGGAGTGATGGGAGCAAGATACCTAATGGATGAATGCTTGCTTGGTGCACATCCAAGACAATAAAAATGGAGGTGTCGATCGCAAGAAACAGAAGCTGCGACAAAAAAACTTCATAATTACCGCAATAAAAAGGTTAAATTGCGTCTCCAGAGCGACAATGTCTCAATTACGAGCCAGACGCGTTATTTGTCGCTCGCGACACTGAGCGATGTCGCGCTGCATTCCCTCCCCCGTTCACGTACTGCACCACCAACTATACAAGAACCTCTCAGCGCATCATAATCTATGCAACGCGAGCTCTTAGCAACTAGACGTAACGTAGTAACCAACCGGTTTTACGGGGGGTTGTGGGAAGCTTACGGTTCTTTGTAATAGGGCTCTACGGAAATTGGTTCCGTTGTCTATGTCCGAGCACGTCCTTGCGCTAAGACATCGTGACTTCCGTCTTGGAAATAAATTAAACATGTTTATTGTAACAGAACTAGCTTGCGTTTTAATTTAATTAAAAGCTAGAAAAGTGTCTTTACGTGTTAAAAACGCAACAAAGTTAACGTTTTGACCTTCTCAAATGTATTTCTATTTTCAGCTACTGCTATTTTTCTATTGCATTAGGAATTTTCAGACTACAAATTATTCCAAGCTAAGCCCTAATGGCTTCGCCAGACTGCCATATAATCGAGTTGTAATAACAAAGCACCTGAGTGAAACGAAAAAGTATTTAAATAGCGTTAAACTTGGGAACGAAATGGTGAGACGTGAGTTGAATTATTTTAATTTAAAGTTTGTTTCGCCCGCGGCGAGCCCTTTGGAATGGGCGAGAGGAGAGTTCCACCTACAATATTTATACCTACCGAGGTGGAATCATGTAAATGAAAGATTAAGGAGCTGTTCAAAAGGGCAGAAATGAGCTGGTGTCGAGGTAGTGGTGTGCGTCGGATTAACTTCTGCGGCCCTCGACAAGACACATAACGCTAACGTAACGTGCTAATTTATCGCGTCGCTAATGTCAATTCCATACATTTGTCTAACGTAACGTAAACGGTAACGATCACCGAAAGCAACTTGTCTAGCCTTACTGAAGGCCGACTGAGCCGTTGATTCGCGAACTCCAGATACGGGCAGCGCCGGTTTTTGAACGAGGTCTATGCCACTACTCAGTGGTGGTCTTTCAAGGTATAGGCCACTACTCAGTGGTGGTCTTTCAAGGTATAGGCCACTACTCAGTGGTGGTCTTTCAAGGTATAGGTCACTACTCAGTGGTGGTCTTTCAAGGTATAGGCCACTACTCAGTGGTGGTCTTTCAAGGTCTATGCCACTACTCAGTGGTGGTCTTTCAAGGTCTATGCCACTACTCAGTGGTGGTCTTTCAAGGTCTATGCCACTACTCAGTGGTGGTCTTTCAAGGTCTATGCCACTACTCAGTGGCGTCCTTTCGAGGTCTATGCCACTACTCAGTGGTGGTTTTTCAAGGTTTATACCACTACTCAGTGGTTGTCTTTCGGATGATTTGATGTAACATTTCTTTTTGATAATATTTCTACTGAGGACTAAGAACAAGCTATCCTAATCCCCAAAATGTAAATAAATGATAATAATAAAAAACAATCATCACACACACACTGATCTAGTCCCAAACTAAGCTCTAGGCTTGTAACATACTTATACACGATATATATAAAGATCTCATCAAGATCACACAAATATTTGCTCATACCGGGAACCGAACCCGGGATCGCTAGCGTCGTAGGTCACTCACTACCAACTATGCTAACGCGTGGTTAAATATAAACGTCGGGTTATTGTAGTCCCATCATTATATTATTATATTTTTGCGCTAGGGTCTGCCCACACTATACCTAGTGCTATAGGTATTTGATATCAAAATAAAAATCATCTGTTTAGAAATATGTTTAGGCCATCGATATCACCGTATTGAATGCAGGCTTGGCTATTTTCAGACGAGAACGAAGAATTATTGTTATGGTTGAACTTTTGGCAACGAACTTATCGAAGGTTACCCCAGTCAAAGGCGAAAGTTCAAGTATGCACGTCAACCCATAACTTTTATTCGTCATTCTCCTGAATACTTCAGAAGTATACATAATATACCGTGGAACCGTCCAATTATGCCCAACCAAATATCCGGTGGCATCATTTCTTGCCTATTACTTTTAATGCGCAAGAAATGGTCCATCAATGGACTTATAATTTAACTTATTATTTAATTTATTTGAGGTATCAGATTTTTTTTTGAGATAGCTTTTGTTTGTTTTAATGGCGACGAAATTCTATACGTACGTACGTAACATGGTCCGACATGCTCTTCCCCGGTTTTTATTTAAGGCTCGGACTATATGCATCCTCAATCGGTCCGGTCCGAAAAAAACTACCCCGGATAAGCACGGATTCAACCCGCAGCTCGAACAATCACTTGATATTTCCCTGAATGGACTACTACTTTATTACCTTGTAATGTAACTTACTTTTAAGTATTATTGTATTTTATGATTGAAAAAATTACCTTCTGCTGGAGTTTCTTGCGGCGCTTGTTCTCCGCAATGATGGTCTTGTCCGAAGCGCTGGTAGATTCACTCTATATTACCGACGTGTAAAAGAGCCCGTATGTTGCCAATTTACTAAATCAATATTTTGATTTTGATTTTGACATAAGATTGGGGGTTTTTGCCCGGACCGGGTCGTTTTTCGGACCGATTCCGGGTGCATATAGTCCGAGCCTAAAACCTCAACAAGCTGAAATATTTAACTATGAAAAAATGTAACAAGACCTACAGAGATTATTACACCCCTTAATATATGACAACATATATATATATCACTCCCAAATTGTACCATCGAGTACAAAGTCACGCTTGGAGACTGAAGTCGGTCGTTACTGACAAATTGCATTCCTATTACGCGACAATGAATCCTCTTCAAACGGAACAAATAAGTTGAAAATCGAACTTTCTGCACCGGGTTCCGTCTGGAATTTAAATTTATCCATACAATACATTTGTAAGTCAACAAGACGTTGGTTAAATACAAAAGCAACACGATTTCAAGAGAAACGTTGTGTTGCAATTGAAGGCGGAAATAATGCAGCGTGTTACGTTTCACGTTCATTTTGTATTTAATCAGCGAAGTGAGCGAGATGTTAAAATGTCCTATAGGTCACCATCGCTCAACCTGAATTCTGTCAGTCCTATAAATAACCGTCATTAAGGTACGGCTGAATAAAAGCCAACTTCACGTTCGTGGTTGTCACATGTATAAATATTTTTCATACAAAGAAAATTTCAAGTCATCAATCAGTACAGTATTTTTTAATTCAACATTCGATTTTGGGTCAACATTTTACATAAAATATCGAAATTTCGTCTTTTACTAAAAAACAGACCCGTGACCCACGGAGAGACAGACGGTTGTGTCAGATATAGGGCTGTCTGCCCTTTGGGCACGGAATTCTAAAAACAATTTTCTCCATGTTTTGCACCGGCATGTTCTAATAAGCGACAACCCCGATCTTATAATAAAAATGAGGCTAACATCGAAATATCTATGATTTGCTTTAACAAGAACGAAAAGGGAACAAGTACACCGACCGCTTACATCACTTTTTGTCAAATATAGCTTGTACTACACAAATATTCATAATCATGCGAGCTCCATCGCATTTAGGACAATAATTTCCGAAGGCAACGATCTCATGTAAAACTCTCGCTTAGTATTCTCGCCCGAGGACGATTTGAATAAAGTCCAGAGGAATGCAGTTAATTTACACGACCGGATTCATCCTGGCCCTGACGGCGCCAATAATACTGAGTAGCAGAAGGACAACTCGATTACAGATCTTGTCAACGTGATATTTATATATATCCTTACAGATATGAAATTGGCATTTTGTTGTACTGGCCACTTTGATTCCAAATATCTGGCATTTGGTTAGAAATTCCAAATTCAAATTTATTTCAATTAGAATCTCATATATTTGTGTTTCGAACTGAGTGATTCAATTGTTTCCGCGTCATTTGTTTTTTCTTTGATGTCGTTCTGTTCACAACACGGAAAGCTTAAAATATATGTTGAAGGGGCGAAAGAAACCACCAGCGTTCACCTGATGGACAGAAATCACCACTTCCAAAGGACACAAAGATGGCTACTATGACGAACTAATAACGAACATTTCGGATGCTCTGTCCCATTCTCAATTTGCTCGACACTAAATTAATTGAAAGAGATGGATCACGCAACTGTCACTACACGGGCGCCTTTAACATTGTCCTCAACATTTTTGGAGCCGATGATACACCTAGTGTGTCAAAATTACAAACATTTGGAGGTTAGGCGGCGGCGAATATAAAATCCTTTCCGTAAACGACATTCAACAACAACATTCTTTCACGGCTTTGACGAATAACAGGCATATGAACAATATCCCCAAAGTTTTCCTTAGAGCTTTTTTAGAGCTTCATGAGCTAAAACCTTTGGCAAATGAGATAGAATGCACTATCCAACTTAAAGTCAGTCAAAAAAAAATCGTGTCTAATTTGTCTCTTTCATTCAAAGTTGCCTGGTACCCATAGTACAAGCCTAGAGCTTAGTTAATATTTATTTATTATATTTATAAAGTTACTCTACTGTTGATTTTATTGTACTAAGCCTAAGAACTCGTGATTTCGTCTGTCTGTTTATTCCGAGACGCTTTCGGTCGGGAGGTCCTTTAATTTAGATTATTGTCTAGTCTATGACAAGGGCCTCTTCCAAGTAAATAAATAATGACAGCGTGAAAATGCCTGCTTCGCAGTGTAACAAAGGCTGTATTTTAGCCGCTGTGACTATTGACCTAAGGTCGTCTCGTACTGTTCAAGTATTCTTCCGTTTTTCAAGAGTAGTGAGAAATGAAATTTAGCTTTTATTTCCTCGTTTTTCATAACCTGCATGATATAATTTATACTGATCACAGTGACTGCCAGAATTTTGAGAAATAAGACAAACTACGCACGTCTACTTCGTCGCCATACAAAACCTATTTTCTTTTCTTTTTAATAAGTAAATAAAAAGCGTTCGACTTAACGGTGCAACCAAGATGGTCTTGTAGGTACATACATAAAGTAAATAACTAGATCCAACCATCTTTTTTTTTAAATCATGTTCTAGCGTGAACTAAACACGCGACCCTGGATCCATATTTAACAAGTTTTTTGTCAATAATCTTCATAATGTATAGATTTTCGAGCGTTGTATGCGGACCAGCCGGACAATCAAATGAGTTAGTATGAATTGTATGTTCAAATTCTACATAGATGACAATATCTTCCTTTTCCACAAAAAAGTACTTTGCTAAATCTGTAAAGAAAAACAAAGCGAACCCCTATGATTTAGAAGTCCAAAGAAATCCGAAGCAACATAAAGCTGCGTCCATAAAACAATAGGCCGAGGGACCGACGTAAATCCACGTGCCACATACCCATTCGTTTATGCCCAATTTGTTATTGGTAACGGGAGCGGGCCGCGTGGAGCGATCGGAGTTGTAGCTCGAGGGCTGTAGGTCATTTTGGGGAAGTCATATAAGCACATCACAGACTAGTGCAAAAATATACTAAAATTAGCTCGCATGGAAGAAAAACATCTTGAACTTTATTTTTAGTATGAAAGGTAAAAGTTTTTGGTCCTTAATTAAGGAATGAGCGCACCAACATTGTCAAGAATTCGTGATTGCACTCATCCGCTGACAAACGACTATTAAAGAGTTCTAAACATGTCAGACCATTCCTAACGTATAATAAGTTTTAACCTTTAATTTTAATAGTAAAAAATCATGTCTCATGAAACCAAATGTTGTATGATATAAAATTACCATTGATAGACCAATTTAAACGACAATGAAGGTACATTTCTGATATAATATTTAAAATGTAAAGGAAGCCAAGTCTATTATTTAGGGTACGAGTATTGTCACCAGAAGTTACAATTTCCCTTTGTTTGACTAGAAATACCGATACTATCTCGACAACTTGACACTTTGATTAAGTGAGATACATTGATTATTCATAGCAATGTCTCCCAATATGTGGAGCTATTATTACGCGTGATAACGGAGACACCTACAGAATACATACAAGGAACTACATACTCCTGTACATGTTTTAAATTCACGACACGTTTATTTATTAATCATTCGCGTTAATTATTTATATTTTGTGGGATTTGAAAGGTGAACTACGCAAAAAACCAAAAGAATGTATTAAAAACATCGACGTGGCCGAGTGGTTGAGTCGTAACACGGAGGCCTATAGCTCTTGAGTCCCCGGGTTCGAGATCCATGAGGTTATTGATTCTCCAATTCAATTCCACTGACAGTGAGTTTATATTATAATCGTCGTTTCAATTGATTCCACCCGTATTGAATCATAGAATTAGCGAACAGCACATAAATAATAGATTAACTAATTATTGTTTTACACACATCACCGTAACATAACCATTAACCATAGTTATTTCTTAATTTAAGTTTTTAGAAAATAAATATTTTTCATTTTTCTTTAATATATCTTTTACATAAATATGAAATTAAATAGCCCCGAAATTACGTTAACTTTATCTTAAACCATACTTTTAAAAAATGACTAGAACTGACCAATGCTTAACTCACCCGGGTTCTATCTATTTTATTATTTTATTTTCGCCGTTGGCCTAGAGGGTTGCTTTACATGTTTCAACGACGTAAGAAATCCGCCAATTGTCCCCAGGACCATGCACCCTAGCTATCGAAAGAGTTATCGCGATTCGTCCATCACGAGCGTCATCTCCATACGAGTCGATGCGAACTCGACGCGACTCGCATTTCGATACACCGATATCTTTATGAATCTTCCGGGTTTATGCTGGTGAGTCAATATTACCTCTTGAAGTGGTACGTGACCTTTCTTTCATGTCAATAAACGTATTTTTTTATGGCTTTAAACGTACTGAAAATAGTAAACTTTTTTAGTCAAAAAAGGTTTATTTACAATAGCATTACAGCATTTGGGATAATAGTGAGATTTCTATATCATATAAAATACGTCTAACTTTTAGTATAACTAAAGACACCATCTCGATACAAACAGAAACACAACACATAACTGAACTAGGATGAGATGGGTTTATCTTGTTTATATGGCACCCTGCTGGATAAACTTTGACCCTGTTGAATCTTTTAACGTAATGTTAATGTACTAAATTCGTACATGTGGTACCGCCGGGAATCGCAGGCAATCATAGTGGACATCCTCAGCTACCGGACCAACACGCTTTACATACAAACGCACAAATACAGTCAGTCACGAAAGTCTTCATACAGCCAGCTAATTAGCACTCGACCAATAAATATTTATATTATCTATATAACTATAATATAAAATGAAAGCATAGTTAACATTTACTTTAACGGATACATTTTAAGTTCCATTAATATCAAAGTAGTAAGGTAATAAAATGTATAAACAAAAATACCCCAACACAAAAGTCTTCGTACAGACAAGTCGAGACAAGTTCTCTAAAGCTATTATGCATAACGTTAAATCGCACTGGGATCATTCAGTCGTCTTTTGTTACTGCTAAGTAAAAGAACATTTGTTGCGTATTAATTATTGATTATAATTCGATATGAGTGAAAGAAAAGAAATTAGTGTTGATATAAGAAATTTAATAATAAAACTAAGGCAAGAGAAAAAGTCTTATGGTGAAATAGCAAAAATAGTGAAAAAAAAGCGGTCAACAGTACAATCAATCATAAAAAAGTTTGAATCATCCGGTACAGTATTAAATAAGCGTCGAACAGGAAGACCTAGTGTATTAAATGACCGTGATATTCGTACATTAATTAAAAATGTAAAAAAAAATCCGATGAAAAGCGCACCGGAATTGGCGGCTGAACTCGCGTTTGACGTAAAAAAGAATGTACATCCAGAAAATGTACGTAGAATTTTGAGAAAACATGGTTATCATGCACGAACACCAAGGAAAAAGCCGTTTATTTCATCTATTAATCAACAAAAACGTTTAAATTTCGCATTAACTTATAAAGATAAAGATTTGAATTTTTGGAAAAAGGTTTTATTTGTAGATGAAAGTAAATTTAACATTTTTAGAACTGATGGAAGATGTAAAGTGTGGCGCAAGGCAAATAAAGAGTTACAAAAAGAAAATATTATTCCAACTGTGAAATATGGTGGAGGTGGAGTTATGGTTTGGGGATCTATGGCAGCATCGGGAGTTGGCGAACTGGTGTTTATTGAAAAAATTATGAATGCTTCGGTGTACCTCAATATATTGCGCCATGATTTAATCAAGAGTGTCCGTTCTTTGCAGCTGACAAGAGACTGGATTTTATTGCAAGACAATGATCCAAAACATAAATCAAAAATAGTTATGAATTGGCTAAAGAAAAATGTCCCTAATTTACTTGAATTTCCCCCACAGTCACCCGATTTGAATGTAATCGAACATCTTTGGGAAGAATTAGACCGGTGTCTACGAAAATCTCAAGTCAATTTGCTATTACCAATGAAAATTCATTAAGAGACGCTTTGAAGAAAAACTGGACCGACATAACTTCAGATATAACAGAAAATCTTGTTATTTCCATGCCCAGACGATTACAAGCTGTAATAGATGCAAAAGGAGGCCCAACAGTATATTAATTTATCATATTATTATTTTTTTGAATAGTTTACAAACTGTACGAAGACTTTTGTGAAGCTATCTGTTTAAAAATTATTATTTTTTCTCTTGCTTTTGTAACATTTGTTACTTTGTTTGTTCTAAATAAACAAAAAAATTACCGTATTTTCATGTGGTATTATTATACTTTAGGAAATATTTATAGTTATTACTGATTTGCTTATTTAGCTGGGTATATGAAGACTTTTGTGACTGACTGTATATAGATGGTGTTAATGAAGGTCCTAACTGAACATAATCCAATTGATATTTGGCCAAGAATCGATTACAACAAGGCTCAGTTCGCCATAGAGAAACATATTTACCAATTTGTAACTTCACGGTACATTTAATGATGAACTTAATGGCCTAGCTAATTTGTAATAGGCCGTATACGAGGACAGTAACGAGGGTCATAACATAACATTAATCTTCATAGCCATGTAGACAATAATTCCTAACGTCGACATTAGGTATTTAATATCAGAGTCGTCCGAAATTGCATAATAATGTTCCGAATGCCTGCCTCAATACCAGAACACATATTTTGCTGAGAATGGGGATATAATGTCCCAGTTAAGATTGGTCATGTTCAAGTGTACCGAATTTCAGAAAACCATTTAACCAGAAAGCTACCTAACATTTTACATACTTAATGAATAAGGAACTACGATAATACGGGCCTAGGCCGTCTGTTTCTTTCGAGGCGAAACAGTTGGTCAGCACTCGCAACTGGAGAGGCCTTGTGATATATTTACAAACCGAGATTTCTTCCTGCGACCCGAGCTTTCTATGGGCATTTTATTATTATCTTGAAGTCGATCATACATACCTGAAACATGGCTACTTAGAACCGTCAAACAGACCAAGCCATTTAATATTTAAAATAACAAAGTGTACAAGTTTATCAACCTCAATTCACAAACAGATAGTTAGTCAACTGAGAGGATTTGGAACAAGAAAACAAAGCCCTCAAACGATACCAAAGACTCCAAATAAGTCAGTTTGTCAGAAACAGTTGCCACTTGAAACATCAGACGCAGGCTCGCGTAGTTTCTCCAACACTTAGCGCAAAACGAAACAATGAATGTCGGTAAGTTTCGGCGCCCCGCCCGCACATGAAATGTTGGGCGAACTTTTCTAAAGCTAGCGTGTTTGACCAATTTGTAATACTTATTCATAGTGGTTTTTCTCAAGATTTCTAA
The DNA here is from genome assembly GCA_963241965.1 of Tortrix viridana. Lineage (NCBI taxonomy): Eukaryota > Metazoa > Arthropoda > Insecta > Lepidoptera > Tortricidae > Tortrix > Tortrix viridana. The sequence continues at coordinate 14,160,199 of OY725180.1, read as the reverse complement.
AATTTTCCAAAACAAAGTATCCATCCTAATCCAGAGCATGCACTATCTGTGTGTTCGGAATTTGATCTAATACTGATAAGCCGTTTATGAAAGATTGAAAGACAAACACACAGCATTTAAGCCTTCTTACAAATTTGCACATTTTTATAACACGGGCTTTTAAAACTGTATATTTTTAGGGATAAAATGTGGTCGTGGCGTGAACGAATGGGAAAATAACAAACACACTTTCTTATTATCTTATCTTATCTTCCTACGATTTATATTTTATACACGCCGAACGCCTTTAATTTTTAGGATACTCTTTTCTGTACTCCAAAAAACGCCATATTGAGTTGTATGTGTGTAAGAATCATGAAACAGTAGTGACTAGTAACAACAAGACCGTACGCAGTTGGAATGTAAGTGTGGGTAATTTCTCTTTATTAGCCGAGCGCTTGACCCGATTGAAGCGAGGTCGAGGGTGGCTGCAGCCAGGCTGAGATTCCTTCTGTATGTATAGTAACTAGACTTCATTATTAAATTTTCCTGTAACATGTAAAACGACGCTGAGACTTACTTTTTCTTACGCGTAGTCACCATCTTTCATATCTGTCGCATTATTCTCTTAAACAACTGGCGATCTCGTCGGAGAAGGTACACTGACTGACCTGTTAGCATGGAAACATTACCCGTTCGGACGTGTCCCGAACTTGGTCGAATTTTGATCTACCGTCAGACAATTATGTAAGAGAATAACCCTACTTTACAGTTTAGTATCTCAAAGATAAATATACCCTTTGAAACTTTCAAAGGGGTTAAGGTGCTGCTAAACAGTGTTAAAATTTAGACATACATATTTGAGAATACACAATTGTTATAATTATTTGATCACAATTATGGCAACCAACTATTTCGTACAGTTTGGTCCCATGTTGGGCGCCAGTGAAATTAAACAAATTTTACCTGTTGACCTATTTCAATATCCCACTTCAATTTATTTGTGGTTTAACTTTGAGTAGTGTACCAAGTTTGATAGTAAATCATAATTAATCACAGGCCTTGCAATTTTTTTCACGATATAAGTATATTTAGCACATGAAAATTAGAACCATACTTAATGGTGTAATTCTAGGAAGCACTATTTTAACCTAACTCAAACGTATGTTCACGACGTGCCATAAAAACGTCAAATTTTTAGGCTTCATAAATAATTTTGAAACATGCTGCAGAGTTACGGAAGTTGTTCCATTAAGATGAAATACTGTAACGCGAAATAAAACGGTTTTAATAAGCTTTAACCTTATCTGGAGAACAAAGAAAGTCAAGGGCACTCGTTAATGTCAACTGCTTGGGCCCTGAAAAAAGGGGGGACACAGGCAGCAACAAAAGTGTAAGAGATATAAACCCGCCTGGAAACAACGTGCAAGTAATGTTTAACTCATGGCCAGGTTCTCAAATCTCTGTACAAGTTGGGCACCATAAGGAGTCCTCGGTACTAAATGTTTTAGTATTAAAGTAGAGTTTAAATGGTGATACTCGAATACTCAAACTAACAATGACACGTTTAGATGCTATACTGTATTGCATACTTATTTTATTTATTTCGAATCCTTTACGAGCACTAAATCATGCATCGTTAACCAAAGTTCATGTCAGTTTTCCCAGCAGAACCAGACAAGATCTTAAAACGCTCTACATTTCATACTATTTACCCGACTACTTTATATAGATGTATATAGTTCCGAGTGTGGTATTTTAAACTCTGGGAAAAAGAGTTGTAATAAAAACTGAAATTAAAACCCCTGCCCTAGTTTTATGTAGATATTATATATTTATGATGGTGAGACCGCTGTACTTGTAAAGGCAGGCTTGAGACGACGTCACGGTCAACAATGATGGATTGAAGTCTGATGACCCATTAATTTTAACTAATATGTCACTTCATGACTAATGTAAGCTAATGACTTCAGTTGCCTTATACGGTGGTATTCAACCGTGAATTCATTAGTACCCTCATTATTAAGAGTTTACCGGAAAACGGAAACAAAGCATTTCCGTTGCGAAAATAATAACTCGTATATCGGGCACATATATACAACACCATTCCATTTCATACCATTTCATACCATTCAATTTTACACAATATTACCTGATACTGATACATAATTGCAGTGCATTCTTACATTTGTAGAGACACAGAGATAAGCAATATGCATCGTTGTATACTGAGATCAAAGTTTTTTTTAAAGTGGTATTGAAAAATACGATGAAATAAAGATAAAAAACATAAGCTCTAGACTTAGTTTGGTAGTATGGGTACTAGACAATGATAAACATATAGCTTCGTGCCGCTCAAGAAAAAAAAACGCGAGATCAGCTAAACGCCCAGTGTGCAATACACAAGCCAAAACATGCTTATGTCCAAACTGCCCATGAGTATTAATCTTTTTCTTCAAAAGCGTTTAGTTCAAAATTTTATCGCTTAAGTCTGGGCGGTTATGCTAAGTGTCACTTTGTACAATGAGATGTACATAGTACATTGGGCGGCACGAGGATAGAAAAATTAGCCTTACCGGGAATCGAACCCAAGACTAAATACCAACCGTAAACCGCGTCTGGTTCAACTTCAGCGCTCATTTGTCGCTAGCAAACATAGTACTTAATTCGGATTAAAAAGTTGTACATTTTCAGGAGGGCTCACAACACTAAGCCGCTTACCTCTACTTTAGCCAACGGACGCGACCTCACGTCGGTATTATTTTTAATGATTAACTGGCTTGCTGTTGCTGTAGCTTGCTTTTTTTGGCAAATAAAGTACAGCAAAAATCCTGTGGCCATCTTTCGATTCTCATCAATCAGATCAGCTCTTAGGCACCATAATTTGTAATTTAGAACAATAAATATTTCTTATTCTTATTCTTATAATTTTCAAAAATTTCCAAACTGTTTCAGAATCGACGAGCAAGATTTGAACAGAGATGTATGCACATGTGATAAATAAAAGCTTGTGATTGAAAATGATAGTAGAATAGTGGAAATAATCCGTTTCCTCACAACACAACACATTATAAGGCCTTCTCAGGGGAGAACAAGTTATTAGCTCCGACACAAGCGGCCTTCATTCTACTAAATGAATTACCGGCCACGATAGAGTTGTGGGGCAGACAAGTCAATGGCAAAAAAATACCAGATTAGCTAAAAACTCTACATATGACGCCCGAGAAAAAAAAACGAGACAAATTCAAAAAATTAAGACAGAAAAAATAATCTAAGAAATAACCCTAGCCTACTTCTCCCCATTGCTACTCCAGTCTTTTAAAAAGTTGAATACTGAAATATCTATTGCATTCCATAAAGTTAGGTTACAGATGTTAACTTAATACAGTAATAATCATAACTTAATTATGGACCGTGTTGGGCACAGCAATAGGAAAAAAAGAGGGCTTAAGCTGTTAAAATGCTGGTTTTCTAGTAAAAAAGGGCATAACTCGACTAAGCTCGTTAAAAAGGGTATAAATCATATACTTCAGAGCATACTTAGACTTATTTTATTTTCGCGACAGATATGAACCAGAGAACCTCAGAAGACTATTCCCTTTTTCATTAGGATCAGTTACAATATTGTACCATACTTTTTTTTGACGACTCGGTCAGCCTAGTTGGTAGTGACCCTGCCTACGAAGGCAGCGGTCCCGGGTTCGAATCCCGGTATGGGCAAATATTTGTGCGATGATCGTGAGTACTTGTTCCTGAGTCATGGATGTATTCTATATATTTAAGTATGTATTTTTCTATATAAGTATGTATATCGTTGCCTGGTACCCATAGTACAAGCCTAGAGCTTAGTTTGGGACTAGGCCAATTTGTGTGAGATGGTCCCTGATATTTATTTATACCTTCACTGTAGCAGCTGTTTTCGTTCTGTGTCCAAACCGACCGGCAAGCAAACACTTTAATTATTAATTCAGTATATATGTGTGGCCCGAACATGCCGATTATGAACAAAACGGACGAGAACGTTCAAGGCGAGTCCCGATTTATTCACGAAGCATTGTCCAATTGATTTACTGAGTATTTTATATTACTTTTATCGAGTATGGTAGATAATCACGGTTAACTATTCTAATGAATCTTCTTGCAACGCCAGAAGAATTTAAGGTGATGTAATGATCATTTTCTAATGGTACCTACTCAAATTGTAGTTTCGGTACGTTGGAAGCAGTCGAATACCACTGTGCTGATACTTAAGTGATACTCAAGTGGAATACTTAATAGGAGCATATTCTATACTATAATATAAATATATAAAATATTGTAATCGCGTTCCCGAAATGGCTCTAACGATTTAGATGAAATTTACAATACAGGGTAAACGGGGGTGAAATATCGATCTGTCAAGGTGTCTTCGGATCAATAGACTTTCGAAAAAGTTAGGTTTCGACCCGAGCTCGGTCTCCCAGGTACTTTTTGAATTAAAAACGTACGTAATTTGCGCCTAGGTACTAGGTACAAGTACAGGTACGAAGTGTTAACATTGATTATTACGTAATATCTAAACTAAGGCAAATTCTATTAACATAACTACAGTGAGTAAACTAGCACGTGACGTGATCAAAATAACTCAAGAGGGTTAAGCAAATTCAATAACGCGCAGTGACAGCAAAACAACGAGCAAATCAGGACAATCGTGAATATTACCGGTTGTCCTTGGGCGTTTCATAAATATGGTAAACTCCAGAACGCTCTGTATGAATAATTTGAGCCAAACGGGGAGATTCCGCCTTTCACGCGTGAATAAGTCTGTTTGTTTGTTTCAACCGCTCTGGAGCTGCGAGACAGGTTTAATGCGATCGATTGATCATAAAATATTATAATACCGTCCATTTTCAGAGGCTGTGGAATTGTTCTACAGAGGCCATGGAGCTTTTTCACCCTAAAGCCAGAGATTCGCTCACTAGGGTACTAATGCCCCGCGACACGTGTCGCCAGCGACGTCATCTTCGATGCCGACACGTGTCGCACGACTTCACCTGGCATGTTTACCGAGACGTGTCACGGCACCTTTGTCCCCAAGTGAATCCCTGGCTTGAGACGTCAAACTAAAACCATCTGGTCAAAAAATGACCGAGCGACAAATTAAAATTTGAGTTTATTAAAGTATACCCATGTTTGAAATCGAACGAAAACATTCAGTGCTTCATGTCAAAAGGCTAAATCAATGTGGAGGAAAAAATAGAAAGTTAAAATGTTAACAATAGTACAAACCGCACAGCGAGTGGAGTGCGACCAACGACGTGGAAGCGGAGATAGACCGGCGAGGCCGAGCCGCGACACGGGCTGTTTCACTTACCTGGAATATAAATTTTGGCATTGTTATTGCTATCTATTACGACAAACACAAATACGATAATGAATATTGACAATCGCATTAATTTGAAAAATTTGAGAACCAAATTATCAGAGCTTTGCTCTTAAAGTAATGAAAGACAAATACAAATGTGTTGAGTCCAACAAAAAAAGTTTTACCCGAGCCATTTTAGAAGCCGACAAAGGACACCAAAAGGTTTTTTACCTATAAACAACTATTCATCATACCCTTTAGAACCACGAGTTTGCCAACTACTCACCATCACGTTTTAAAATTAAAGACGCCAAGTTGTCTTAGAACATATCGCGAAGTGCAATTTTCAAACAGGAAAACTTGCAGTTTAAGTATAAAATTTAGTTCAAGAATTCCTAGTGGTCGGAACGTGGGCCGGGCAACTTGCAACCTTATTACGAGCGCCCGAGCCTGCTTGATTAAAAACACATTACGAAACCGACCAGATGCTGTTCGGTAATAAAAAGCGGATATCGATTCGAGGCCGGAGCGTCTCATTTCTGCTGGGACGTCAATTTAAGTAGCCTACTTTAGTCTTTTAGCCTAAAAGAGCCTTAATGTAATTCCAGCGTCTAAAAAACGAAGTTACCTAAGTTAGCTCGTCTGGCTCGCTGCAATAACTCGATAAGATGTTCAAATTTTCAGGGCGCAATAAACGAATGGCGCTGGCGGATTCTGATCACGTCTCTTTTAGTATCCAGTGTCACGTCAGGGAGTAATACTTCAATTCAAGCTAAGTGCCGCGGGGCAAGAGCGAAACGGACAATCCGCGGAACCAGCCCCCGAAGCGCTGTAGCCGACGAGACGTGGAAACCGATCGGGAAAATTGAATACCCTATACATGCAAACAAATACATAAAGATAGTGTGGCCAAATTTAACACGCCCGATATTGGCGCCCAACGTGGTGCTAGACGACTTTTATTGCACCGTATCACCTAACTTTGGTAGTTAATGTCAGATACATATGAGCTCCAGGAAAAATTAAACGATATGCTCTAGGATAGACATCATAATGGCTATAAATAACGGTAATATCTGAATCGAGTAGCTCGTCGCGCGATAGTATTTCTTTTGGGCGTTATTTAAAACCTATTTTTATTAATTCCTAACCTCTCTTGAGTATTTAGAAATTTTCTTACAGTTAGATTCTTTAAAGTCCGAAAATATTAAGTTATAACAAGAGGAATATGCATGCACGCTTTTTGTCAATCTGCATGAGATGTTTTTATACAATTTCCTAGTGCTTCCACAGTAACGGCTCGAGGCACGCACGGCTGACTCAAGAATAACCATATAACTTCAAGTGCGAGAACTAAGTTTAGATCTGATTGGTTTGAACACCGTATCTGAGTGCTCTTTCCCAGGGAACTGTAGTTGCAAAGTCAATAAACGGAGCTAACGCCAATAGGAATGTTCCGATGAAGTGTCTGATTACAGCCACTAACATGTTTCCTCAAGTTGTTAGGTAAGATAACTAATAGACATTTCCATTAGAGAGCTAACACGAGAAATTAGTCATGTGAGTTTTAGTAAGTTTATGTAACCGCTAGCTAGCTTAAGTTATATAGATTTATTTGAAAAAAAAATCCGACTTTCGAATTTCTTGTGGCGCTTCTTCTCAACAGTGTCTTCCTCTTGGGAAGCGCTGGTGGACTCAGACATGTGAAAGTTCCTAATTATATAAATAAATAGGTATTTTCATTTTCATCCTTTCTAAGAAGATCCACTCGTCATTTATATGCATCCGAATTCTCCACCGTTGTTCTTCTTAAATTACTAATCAATTCGCTTTATGTAACCGCCGATTAATGTAATGGTATATGATGATGAAGTCTATTTCGGAGCACGCTTGCCTACAACAGTTCTAGTAAAATAAGGAGAAAAAGCGAAAATCGAATTCACTTACAATACTCCCAGCTTCTTAATATCGTTTGACTGGCATCGCTATTGCACTTGCACTCGCGACTGACGTAATATTTGTCACTTGTTTTTTATAGAAGAACGAAGATTCTCGAACGCTATTAAGAAACTGGTAGTGCTGTTCTCATGTCTACGTTTTCGTTTATTACTTATTAGCAACAGATATTTTCAAGGAGGTATCTAAAGGGGCGTCTAAACGGGCTACATACGGGCATTTCGTTCTGGCATACGCTGTTAGAGAAAGACAGCTATTGTTGCCGGCTACAAATTGCAGGAAAATGTGCACAGCACAAAACCGACCGTTGCGGAGATCTTGGGGGAAGGCCTATGTCCAGCAGTGGACGTCTTTCGGATTATATGATGTTGATAATCTAAGATGGACCGACGATTCGAAAGACCTGTCCAGCAGTGGACGTATTTCGGCTATTAGATATTTTTCGAATACATTTTTCATTTCGAATACAGGAATAGCTTAAATTAATTAGCAGGAATGCACGGCTAATAATTGCTTTGACCAAAACCTAGTTCCAACTTGTATCAAGTGGAATAATGTTCAAACAAATACGGTTACTAACTGTTTCACCATAAGGGGTATAATGGCGTTTATAAATGTTTCCGTTACTGGATTTTCGATATGAAATGTTTGGTTATTTCTGTTGCGTGGTTGGTGAAAGCGTCCAACAGTGACAAATTATTGGTTCGTTTCTCATTTCGTGTTGCATATTACAAACATTTTGTTATGTTAATTTGAATTACAAACTAATTTAATTACTTAATTTTGGACATCTTTTTGACCGAGCGAGCGAAGCGTCTCCGTTTCAGCTTGGACAAAAATGCTTTCGTATGTCCAGCTGTTCTCCTCTACAGGTAGCATTTCTCAACCGATTCCCGTGAAATTTTGTGAGCAGCTTCGATAATTATACAGGATGTCCCAATATCGGTAGGCACACTGGAGGTAGACCAGCCTAAGACGGATCGAACCAGCCTAACATGACTTCAATAAAAGTCGCATGGTTTTCGAGATATGCCAGTTTAAAGTTTGTACTAGAATAGAACTTTAAACTGGCAAATCTTGAAAACCATGCGATTTTTACTAAGGTCATGTTAGGCTGGTTCGGTGTGGGGACAATGTGTAACGAATTTTCACTCCGTTAAAAAAAAAAAACAAAAGAAAAAAAAGCGTCGGCCCGTCTTAGGGTGGTCTACCTCCAGTGTCCATGTGGCATAGCAATATTAGGACACCCTGTATGATTTTTTTTTGTCGATTAAGTTTTTCGAATTTATTTTCAAAATGGCGGAGAATATGGGGGTTTTGAGATTTACCAACTTATTTGCGGTGTTGGTGAACTGACCGCGACCTATCTCGATGTATGTGGATAACAGTTATCCAACGGCAAAGTTAAGTTTGTCGCGAGGTCTACAGCTCACAGAGTCATTACTTATTAAATTAATGATAAAAACCCTGAAGGTGTTTAAATAATTAACTTGTTTGAAAATCCGTTTCTAGTTGAAATAATTAAACATTCAGTGTAATTTATGTTAGTTACTTTAAAAGCACGTGAAAGTTAATTTTACTCCACGAAAGTTAATATGAAGGAACTTTAACACTCTACCAGATTTACGGCACTATGTAAGTACGTGTAGAAATTTCATACTTTCCCACTTACTTAACTTTCTCGAACCGTAAAATAAATAACATTACAAACGTTAATTATAACTTAGAAACAAGAAATATACTTGACTACCTTCTGCCCGCGACCCCATCTGCGTAGAAGTTTTCCCTTGGAAATCATCAAATTTTACGGGATAAAAAGTATTTAATGTGACAACCCTGACCCCAGGATAAGGACTATCTGTGTACTAAACTTCATCCAAATCCGTTCAGCCATTTAGACGTGATCGAAAAACAAACATTCATACAAAGCTTCACATTTATAATATTAATAGGATACTTACTCGTATATGAATCAGTCATCTATAAATACAGGGTAAAAAGTTGAGATGAGTCAGTAAAGAGGAACACTCTGTGCTGTCTCTTAACAGTCCCCAGTAGTCTGATAAGACACCACACCATAGCTAAATGTCAACCTTCCTCAAATACACTTAGGTCTATTTTACGCTGTCAACCATGACGGCTATAGCCGTCAATGGCGTTCAAAAGGTTAAGGGCAGCTACTACAACGCTTGCCGCTACGCAATGACCATAAAACCATCGGTCTGTAGCAATCTTATTATAAAAATTGGATCATGTTGCCAATTTCACTCCGAACAGGGCTCCTTATTTTTCCCACTCTTTTCTGTCACGCTATAAATTACACATACAACAATAACACGTATAAATTATAAATTTAAGTAAATAAGACAAGGTGCAACAGAATGCTGCTAAAGTTTGAACGTGTTATTAAAATTGTAGGTAAAATTCTAGATGTAACGAGCCTACGTTTTTCACCAACGTTACTGCATTTAGCGATTTTTATATTAGCGTTTTCATTTGCGCCCCGCAATGGGCAGCAAGTACTACCTTCCGAAATCAAAAGAAAGTACATTTCTAGAACAACCAAAGCAATTTCAACACTCCACGTTTTTACATAATGTCATATATTCAATGGGTGTTATGAGACGGTTACGCCCTTTTTATAAAAAGATGCAGAATAAATGGTTATTGCTTCTCATTTTTTCGACTTGTTTTTCCTAAACGACTTTGTGGTTTTACGCGAACAATAAAATGTTGACGAAGACATATTGCAGTTATAATATTGATTGGCTGTAATTGAAGACGTGAGCGGATGAAGGGGGTATGTACTGAAGAAGTGGCGAGGTAAATTGAGACTTAAAACCTTCATTTAAGTCATAAAATATTACATAAAAAAAGTGACATACGACCATCACCGATCGATGACAGCGACCCCAGAATTTATGGATTTCTCCTATCATGAGCTCCTATGATGTGGCTTGCCAGACCGAACTTGGTTTTAGGCTGCCTTTCCAATGAGGCTGAGACGAGCGGAGACGAGCGAAGCGGTGCGAAAAGGACCAATCACCTTGTACAGTATCCACACTAACGCATAGCACACAGAAACTAGAGGAATCTGATTGGTCCTTTTCGCACCGCTCCGCTCGTCTTCGCCTCAATGGAAAGACAGCCTTAAACACCCTTTGCCATTAATAAACTACTTAATAAGTTAGGTTTAATTAAATGATACCGGATATAAAATAGAGCAAGTTATGTATGCACATGTCTTGCACGTTTCTGGTATTTTTAATGCAACACTACGTTATCGAGTTATTGGAAAATATTTATAGCTAAACCTTTCAGTCTGTCAGTGGTTAACGGAGCGGTATAAAATGTATAAATGTGATCAAACTATCTTATAAGATATATTATTTACGATCTTACTGTTCAGGTAATAAAATGAATCAAACGTAATTGAGGGATTTTGTTCTTTACATATTTTTGTATGTCGTGTTAGGACAAAATTAAATCCATTATGTTATGATATCAGCCTGATAAAACTTAAGAATTTAAAATTAAAATCAAGCAACGCCGTTTTCTTTTGACACAACAAACGTCACCTCTTCAACATCTTTCCACACATAAGCAAATACCGAAAGAATAGTACATTATTGCCTAGGCGCGGAAAGTAAGGGATTGCCTGACGAGGTGGTTAGCAGGCCGAGCAATAGCGACGCCTGCTAAAATACGAGTCAGGCAATCCCCCCGTTTCCGCCGAGGCATATATAATGCTTTTCTCAAACATGTGAGGAAATGATACAAATATATTTGTAAAAAGTAAAATTAATATTAAAAGTGATGTTAATCATATTAGGACAATTTGTAAACGAAATTGTTATGGGTTTTCCAGGAACATTTATGTTTGTCTGTTGAGTTTGAGATGTTGATATTTCAGGGTTTGTGGTAGACAAATGGACGTAACTTAGGGAAAAGGATCTAATTCAACCATTTCACACTTATAGAATTTGACATAATATTGACAGCAATAGAATTCAAATTTAATACCGTGAAGTGCCGAGGACTTGATGTTTGTAGCTTTTACACAACAACAGTAAGTTCTACGTTTACATTTTAATAAGTTTTTGTTATTAATTTTTTTTTCTAACCATAGACAATTTTAAAGAAATTTAAAAAGAAGAAAACACACGCACTGTGCTACGAAAACGAGCAGTTGCCTTGGCTGTATGAGATTTATTTCTTGGTCCTTTCTATTCTGTATGCATTTGACAGCACTTTTAAAAAATATCTCAGCGGACAAAAATGGGTTTTCATACGTTTATTTTACTCCTAGGAAGAAAATGAGGCCCTTCGCGTCTTCCTTTTTCAAAAGAAATGCCATCCTTTCTGAGCATGTTTGAGAAAAAACATTAACATCTCGTTAACGTTGCCAGCGCTGAAATAGAAAAGCGTGCGACGACCTTTTCTCAATTTCGTTCAATGAATATTTTCGGTTTTTTTTTCAATCTGCATTGTATTAATATGTATTACCTACTTAGTTTCTGTGGGTGGAGATATGTAAAGAGACCGCAGCGTTGATTAAGTCTTCAATTGAAATAATAAATAAAAATATGCAACTCCCGACAACCGTTCGAGGCTACCCCAACGAATAATGCAAAGTAAACACGCTTAACGTTAAACGGTACGTGATAACATCATCCTCGTCTTTTTACTTCGCGCAGTCTGGTAAAAATTGACACTTATGCAGTCTGTATCAGAAACGGACATATACTTTATATCCCGATACCCTACAAGGATTTGAAATCAAATAGATACTGGATAAATGAGAAATGCTACTCGACAACAGATAGCGCTTTTTACGCTGCTTCCCGTTAGATGTCACTTGAACCGTAAAGTGCTAGTTTTTCTTCGTAGATTGTATTAAGTTATAGGCATTGGTATCTATATTTCCACTTATTTAATAAACGTTATGATCACGCGAGCTAAACCGCGGGCAAAAGCTAGTATCAAAATAAATAGTGACTATCACTCTCAGGGCCTGTTTCACAATCGGCAAGTAAATTCATCTGTCAAATAAAGATAGCCCTCTCCTTGTCTGTTTTCAAGTGTAAGGAAGGGTAAGGGCTAAATTTATTTCACAGATATGTTTTACTTGACGATTGTGAAACAGGCGGTTAATCTAATAAGATTCTGGTTAAAATGAATGCGGAAAAGTCCATAGATAATAATTATAATTTTGCAAGCACCCAAAAGTTACGACAACAGTTTATAAGCTCGTGAATCTCATTCATATTAACATAAGCTAGGTTTTAACATTTAAAAAAAGCTTATCATACCACCTTATCCACTATTACTGATGCCTTGTCGAGTTGATCGCGTTGAGACCCAAATTAAGCATGTTACAGTGGTTAATCCACAAGCTTACTCCGGTGTTCAGCTCTTTCAGAAACTAAACTCAAACTAGACATACTAGGATATTCTCATTCACGTTTAGTATAACTGAAACGCTGCGGTTATACAGCCTTGCCTAATCAACTCCACGTCTGCAGCAGAGCTCTTAAGCAACTAATAATGCTGGGAAGGCGTACGAGGGGTGTTCAATAAGCTTTGATAATTGGTATTAAATATGGGAGATATGTAAATCGTTATATTTTAATGGGAATATGCACACATTCTATTGCAAACTTTAATTAACGTCATTCAATTGTTTTAATTTACCCCTATACTTAAAAATAAACTTACTTTTGGAGGTAACATTTTGTACCCTTCACGTGCCTTCACTGAGTCATCATTAGATTTCTATGTAGTTGTTTTTGAACATTAGTGTATGAGAAGTAGTAGTCGAAAGTTAAGGCTAAATGTCAGTTCAGAACTTTGGTCGAAGAGCCCTAGTGAGTTAGAAGGCTCTGCAGCACAATTCCTGTCCCAAATTCGTAATTCTTTTTCCAGCTTTTATTATATTTTTCCATAACTATGATAGAATAATGTTATATAACTCTCATAGATAATTTGAGCTCAATTGCTAAAAGCTAATGTCACAGTAAAACATTGTAGGCCTCAATAATCTTGGAAAAGGCCGAAAAAAACACCCTAAATTTTGGTGACACAACTTATTGAACACCCCACGTACAAGCATCGAGCGCAGACGAAGTTTCTGTTATACAGTTTAACTCGCTTTGTTTCGGCTTGGGAAGCGGTTATCGACCGTGAACATGCTGCATATGTGGTGTGTGGCTAAAATTAACGTAGGTGTTATTACCAGGGGCTAGCCAAGATGCACTACGCTATAATAATACGCAATAATGGCATTAGCATAAGCGGCTGACGCGACTTATCGTTAGCTCACGTAAATCCTACACATTTTGACAGTTTTCTGAAAGCGCTAAAGTTAGCGTTATATCGCTATTAGCGTTATAGCGTTAGGTCACCAGAAGTCGGAATAGTTAAATGCTTGTTTCCCTAAACTTGATGCATGTTCGTTCCATAATGTGTTCCCATCTCCCTCACGCATGAACACGCCTCAAGTAAGTAAATTGATACCTGTTCCGACCTATATGGTTATTACGGACTCTAATTTTTGTGTCATAGTGAACAAATTATATATAACACAGATATCGCGTCAAAATTATAAATAATTTTTTTAGTATGGTTAATTATTTAAATTCGTCCGTAGTCATGCAACAGTAAGACTGTATCCACTAGGAATTGATATATACGTTTGATTTTGCCATGTCTTAAATTACAATTCCACTAAATAATCCACGTTGATATTATATCTTTCGATTGCAAGATGATTAACGGTTATTTCTAAATATATTCTAACTTTGCATACACTTTTGCGCAAATATATCGCAATGAATTCATTTGGGTCGACTACAAACCATTAGCTCCGGATAACTTCCAATTCACATGTTAGCAAAAACTCATATCCTCAGCTCAGTTTTCCAATAACCAAAATGCAAGAGCTCCTCTCTATATCTAACTAGTCTAGTATGTATGGTAACGTAATGAAATAGTCGAAAGAGCACCCGAGCCGTGTGATAAAAAATGGATATCCGATTGATTCTCGAACCTTGTCATAGTAAGCTAATTATGGTGCGGTTATACAACGTTACGTAACCCCATCATAAAGGGAGCAAGCATCATGACAAATATTGAAATTTTATTATTAAGTTAGTTCTATAGGCAAAACTAAAATTATCTAGTTTCAGAATAAAATTGATTGAACTGTATTTGGAAAGAGAAAAAACCTTCTTGGCAGGCGGGTAAAAATAGTACATACCGAACACAAACACACAGGACAGACAGGAGAAATCTAACCTAAAGACATTTATCGTTACACGAAACTATAAAGTACAACTAAACCCAATTAAAATATCTCATTACCATTGCAACTAAATTTCAGTTAAAAACACTTTAATTAACTCGTATCCTGTATATGTACTCGTATGATAAAAAGTAATATTCCTGAATAGGCCTTCAAGCCCATTTTATCCCGGGGGACCCCGTCATGGCGACCTTCCCGCTAAACATGAAAACAACACTCCATATTTCCGAGTATTCATACCGAAATGGCGACGTAACTGTGAAATATATTTGTATACCTGGATGTACAGGATGAAAGCCGATTATACACAACCCAGACACAAGCATATGAATACGAAGCGTTATATGCCTTGTAGCGTAGATACGTGTATTATTAAGAACACTTTCGCTAATTCTTATGTTTTTCAGTCTGGTTTGGTCTGAGTTTCATGAGAAATAATTGTGTCATTATATGCCAATGGGATGGGTAAAAATATTTATTATGTCGATATCGATACTCTTACTTTTTCTTTACAATAAGTTTTATATCCAATTTTTCAGACTAACATTTAACATGTTTATTTTGTGATCATGATAATTATTGTCATCAGAAAAAAACACTATGGTTGCTATTTTTTTTGATGTTTCGAGTTGCAGGGCAGTCCATGAACGCTCTTGAGATAAAGTGTTACATAATAATCCTGGGTTTACAACTACACAAATTATACAAAGTTTGTTGGATGCCAAAAGTGTCGAAATTAAAGATGAAAATAAGAAAACGGTACAAAATTCTCAGTAACAGGAGACAAAGTCTAACGCCATTAAACTTAGATAATATTTTAGTAATATATTACGAGACATAATATGTATTCATTTTGTAATTAGTCATGTGTCTAAAAAATAAACAAGTTTAATTTTAGTCTGAGACTCATTATGGTAGAGATAAATTATCGACATACCTATATTTCAAAATATTTTTTACCCATCCCTAAGAACGTCCGGCTACCAAATTGCGCCTCCGATAGCGGGGTCTAGCCATTACATTGTAATTAAATGCTCAGTTGCACTATGTTTATTAAATTTAATTTCGCCATAAACCCTGTGCTGTCACTTTCTATCTTCGCGAATCAGAAAGTGCCAGAAGACCTAATAGGAAATTAGTGCTAATAAACGTTTGTGCAACTGGATGTAAACGAACTCATCACTAAGGCAGGGCGTATGCTGTGACGCAGGCCACGCATCTTCAAGCAGCGCAGGGCAAAGCAGAAATCTGTCCCCATTCTACGAGGCACAGAGCAGGGCAGACACGTGTCTGCATTGCACGTGCCTGCGCCGAAGTGTAGGTACGCAGCTTCAAGGACGTTCATGCATTACAAATCTGCTCTGCCCTGCGCTGCGTGGACCTGCGTCGCCTGCGTCTGAGCATACGCCCAGCCTAAAGGTTACGCACGGTAGACGCCACAAGGCATGTTGCGTAAAAAGTACAATAAGCACTGTGAGTTGAGTTGAGAACGTGTTTTCCCGAAGATAGACAAACAGACAAATCGATTCCTGAACCCGAAACTCCCAAAGTTTCATTTTCAAGACGTAGCCGTACCAAAGCCTCACTAATGGTCAGGTTTGTCATTCAACTACAACAAAACACAAACAAATAAAGCGGCAACTACATGTAATAAGTATCTTGCGGCGGCGAAACTGAAATTCTGCAAAGAACCTGCAATTAGTTGGCAACGTAGGCGTATCATTAGCGTATTTTGGCATTCAGGCGTGAAACATAGCGAGCTTGAACGCTGAATAGGTACGCTTCGGTCACCTGAGACTCGTGGTATAATGAGTTTGTTTTGCCGGCATGTTTCAGCATTATGTAGGCTAACCGGACCTAATGTAAAGATGGGATCCATAATGGCCCGCTAGCAAATATTATCCTTGTCCACTCCGTTACTCCCGTGCTATTCTTGTTGTTGTAATAAAATTGTATAGACAAATTCAATTCTTGGTGTACAAATATTTGCGTGATGAGCGTGTATAAGTATTTATTACTCTACACATTTAAGTATGTAAGTATGTTAATCGTTGTCTAGTATCCATCGTTCAAGTCTAGAGAGCTTAGTTTGGGACTAGGTCAATTTGTGTGAGATTGTCCTCTGATTTTTTTTCACGCCGCTTTTAATCCTCGATTCCTTTAGAATTGAACAATTTTATTTGGTACAAAGAGTATCTTATTATATCCTTCCCATTGGCTCAAGTTATCAGTAAGAGATACTAATTTGGTCAAAATCAGTTCGGCGGCTAAGCCGTGAAAGAACAGACTAAATGATCAAACCAGATGATCAAATTCACTTTTAGGGATAATAGCAAACTAATCGTCATCGTCGTCGTCGTCGTAAAGAAAGTTAAATTAACCATTTTAGCGCAGAGTTGGTTTCCAGACGTGAAATTAAAACATTGCCTTCAATTGGCTTCCTTTACAATTTGTTAATGTATTTTAACTCTTAAAATACCACAAGAAATTTCTTGCAACATTTCAATTTGCAATTGCGTCATTAGTTCATTACACAATTCGTAACTAAGGAAGTTTTGGTGCTCAATAAACAGCACTTGCATGGTCTTTCCTTCGATCACAAATACGTGATTCTGTTATATTAGAAAATACGTAACTGGAATTTAACAAGCCAACGAAACATGAACGATCATACTCGTACATGCAATCATGCTTGACTATTTGTATGACGCTCTGTGCAAAGCTTTAGGCCGCAAAAGAATGGCGTATTGTTGTTTTGCGTGTACATTGGTCGCTGACTATGAAAGACTTCTATTCTTCCAGTAGGTCAGTGACCAGTGTTCACGCAACACAACAACGCTCCGCTGTTCGCTTCGCCGTTCCGCATCCGCGGCGTTAGGCATTACGTTAGAGACGTTTGCCAACACTCGAACAAAACCCATTTTCAAATTGACGCCAAAAAAACCGTATTATAACCCAATAAAATCTCTATTAACGTTAACATATGCGAAACCCTAATAATACGTAATTACAAGTGTGCCCCGCACAAAGAAGTGTCACTTCGGTGGTCGTTTGACGGGCGTCGCCATTTGCATTTTGATTGCGTGGAGGATGGTTATCGTGTACAGTCACACTTAATATTTCCCTCCTAGATGTAGTTAAGGTTCTTGTCATGATGTTAGGGGGTCCGGATCGCTACTATCATCTTACCCTTTAACTTGGCGCCAAGCCGCATTGTTCGCATTGTTGTGTTCCGGTGTGGGGATGACTGCACTTACACAGGCAAATTATCAAGCAAAAATTGACTCTCAACAAGATATTGTTGTCAAATGAGAGTAAGACAGATATGTATTTCCGTGAGATAGAACGAGACGCCCATAGATTGCCGGCTAAAAATTGCCGAGAAAAATTGCCCGTGTAAGTGCAAGTGACAAAATATAGACACGAAAATTTCCATATTTTGCTTTAGAATACTTCTAAAATGTTATTATGTTTTAACAATGTAAATTTTAAGACTTGAACTTTGTTTAAGGTTATACCGAGTGTATAAGAGCATGAAATGAGCATATACTTTGAATTTTGTAAAGCCCAAGAGATATTTATTCATTTTTAAATAAATTTGCACTTTTGTACATATCCTGAATAAAACCTATTAAGCACAGGAGAAAACAGACTTAGAATAAAAATTGGATAAAATTAAACGAGTGTGTTATATAAAACTAGATCCATTAACACACAAACAGCTGTTCCCGAGTAGCCAAAGCAATAATAATCTATGTAATATAACCCAAGCAAGTCCATAAAGACTATTAAAATATTCTCCTGTGATTGTTCACGGAACTATCACAGGAGAATATTTTCTAGAACCACATACTTTTCACTTAACCCTATGAAAGAAGCAAACATATTCATACGTTTACGACAATAACCATCCAGATACGATAACAATATGGTAACAAAGTATTAGAGCTAACTGTACGGTCTATTGCTAAAGTTGGAAATTCCCCGAAGCATTTCTAAAACCGATTAAAATAACACAGGCTGCTGCTCAATGGAGTTTTCTAATAAACGTAAGAATCCGTTTTTTAAATATAATAGGAGTAAAAAAAATTATAAAAAAATGTATTCCTTTTTTCACGCATGACACATGTAACTAACTATAACCAAATACCTTTATCATAACTGTCAACGCTAGCGAGAGATAAGAATATCCTTTCATTGATGGACCTATTTCAACTGCATTCAAGCGAAAACGGACATGTCTGCAAATTATTGTTTTAATAAAATGTATATGCTATTGACTTTGACCCTAGTTTAGACCAATGAGTGACGAATAAGGCATCAATGCAAGCATCCAAACACGCGCTATCGGTATAGCAGGCTTGATTGAGCTTGCACGTATTGACTCCGAGTCACACATCCGCGCTTCTAATCCTCCCCCCACACCACCTCCCACATCGGGTCACTGCATTCCAATTTGAAGCAGGCCTTCACACAATCCACATTTGCGGCTATCAAACCGTTGATCGCACGATTTTAACCCTTGATTACATTAAGATAAGTTAGACAGGTTGAACTGGAAGCGTTTCGCGATCGTAGAATTAAGTTGGCCGGTTTTATAACTGACTTTGCAAGTCTGAACGGTGCCTGCAACAATGGAATTTAAGAGCCATTTGATGGGTTAGTGCATTATCCGATTGCTTTATGAAAATTTATTGAACTCCAAAGCAACGCGTTAAGCTAGACTTACTCCGAGCATACCAATAATTAAATTGGTTAGCTTAGTTGATGGGGACTCTACTCAGTTGCACAAAGATTCCTTAGCACTAAAGTCACAATAGGATAAGTTACGTTAGCTCCTCCCCTTTTTCACGATTTGATCACAATTGACGTGTGGAAGGGATGGTGCATCCAAACATACGAAATGAGTGTTCCTTGGTAACCATCCTTATTTTTATAAAAGGAATTCGCAGAGTGCAGAGTGGATGTGGCTGACTGTACGCCTATACCCATTAATAACTACAAGAATGCCACTCTATCTTCCAGCGTAACATTAAACACTCAACAGACGAGACAAATGGTCCCGCAATTTCCACTTCCGTGCTTTCGTCTAGTTCTCGCCCGCTCCTGCCTTCAGAACTTGGGCGTATTCTCTGGGCCCCTCGATCGACGCTCGACTCGCTTCGAAGACGCGGTTAGCCTAGTAGTGACTCTGCCTACGGAGCTAGCGGTCCCGAGTTCGATCCAGGTAAGGATAATAATTGGGTATTTGTTAAGTCTTGGATGTTTTCAATGTATCTAAGAGCCATATTATTAAACTGTTCTTGAGTGAGATGCCTATCTCAAGACATGTTGTAAACGTTGTTGTTAAATAAAACATTAGACGCGTCTTCACACGGACGTCTCATCAACAACCGACGCAAATAAGTATAAGGTGAAGATGTAACGCGTGTATCTGTTTATCTGTCTGTGGCATCGTAGCTTACAAACGGATGAACCGATTTTGAGTTAGTTTTTTTGTTTCAAGGATAACTAGACTTTAAAATCCGTTGGGATATTTAAGTGTTACGACCTCTTAAAATAGGGGTGCCAATTTTATAGGGTTTTTTAGGGTTCCGTACCCAAAATGGCAAAAACGGAACCCTCATAGTTTCGTCATGTCCGTCCGTCCGTCCGTCCGTCCTACCCCCTGTATCTTTACAACTGTATGTCTAAAAATATGAAAAAAATTACAAAGGTAACGCTTAATAAATACTTTCAACCAAAATAATTTTCAACATGATCGGATATACCGTTTTTGAGTTATTGCCGGAAAACTGCGCTTCTCAACAAAAGGACGTAAGTGCCATGAAGATACGCTCTATTGCTGGTGCACTTTTTTGTATTTGTAGTAAAAACGACGGAACCCTACACTGAGCATTTTTTTACTCAAAGGTAAGGATCTCAAGGGTTATCAACACGAGTGGAGCTCAGAGCCTACTCGCCATCAGCTCAACTGAGTGCTCGTTTGGCTTGTCTAGGAAGTAGGAAAGGTTCGTCACCAAGTTCGTCGACTATGTGTTCTTCCAGAGAATAACACACCAGACCTTGACGGCTGGCTCAGCGCCAACCGAACGAGGACACTTTCACTCGCATCGATTAGTTTCATCGGGTTTGTGGGACAACGTCTGGGAGCGCCAGAAGGTTGGACAAATAGTGATTTCTGTGTTCTTATACAATCAAAGATAAAAATGGGTCGATCAACTTTTTGTTGTTGTTATTCTGTCCCGTAAGCCAGGAGACACCAGTGATAGTGTTTCTTAGAAATATGTTTATAATATATAATACTAACATGCTTAGAAGAAAGCCCACAAAAGAATGGGCTTTCAATTGCCACAAAAAAAAATGTTAGGTAGATTTATATCCTTTAATATCATAGTTTTAAAGAGTGACCCAAGAGACGTTACCATGGCAACTAGGTACAAGTAAAAGTTGATTGACCCAAATATGAAAGTTTATGAAGCATCCAAAACATATCCGTGAGTAACCGGTCTTGGCTGAGATCAATATCTCAAGACGCGTCAAAGATTACAGTTTTCTATGAATTATCGTTTCCTTGTACGATTAACCAAGATCTTTATCGCTATTTGTCATTATTTTTGAGAACTTCTTGTCTGTTATCATAGTATATTTATCACAGCTTCCAGTCCTTCCAGTTGCGTCCAGCCAGTCCCCATCAAATGATGATAAAAATACGTATATATAACCACATACCAAAGTCCATCAAAAACATAGCCAAGCCGACATTATTTATAAGACAATTAAAATTATTCTTAAGTAAAAAATGTTTATATAGTATAAGTGAATTGTTCTATAGTAAATTTAGTAATTAATAATTCAATAGGTAAGAAGGTACTTACCACTTACTGTGTTCATTGTTTTAATAAACACTTCTGTAATTGTTAATTTTAAGTGCAATATTTAAGTTTAAGTTTAATATAACATGTTGCTATGCCCTTGCAGGGCGTCACATGAATACTTTCTTTGTAATTCTATCTTTAATGCTTACTTGTAATGTGACATGCAATAAATCATTTGAAATTTGAAATTTGAGCTTAGGAGCCTCCTAGACAAATTTTCCATTAGTTTTTCTCATGCGTCATTAATGTATTAGTTGCTAGAGTATGTTAGTTAATGTACAAACTGAAATATTTTATAAACAATGAAACGTCATTATATTCATTTTAACACAGAACAAAAACGCCAAACAAAACACTATAATACAATATTTTTTAAACTATTTGAACTAAAAATGAAAATTAAAGCTAAATCTAAGATAAGTAACTAATAGTTTATTAAATTCAACTTTATTCATAAAATTGGTCTCAGTCATCAGGTGGCCTAAGCACCACACTTTAAAAACAATAAAACACAATACATACTACGATTTCACGAATTATTATCAATATTTGTGATGACCTTTTTGTCCAATTCATCAGGACAACCTTCAAGTCCCTGGCACCTCCTAGCTCCTGCCAGGTGACGTTAATTTCGACGCCAAGGACTAAAAGCGTCGACTTGAGAAATAATTTTCGCAAACTCATTTCATTCTCAGACGCCATTTTTCACAATTTTTTCAGCAGCTTATTTTTGCAGTGGTATTTTCCGCATCGATTTTGTGTAAGTAGTTTGTTTGAAAAATAGGGTTATTATTCCGTTGTTCTGAACTATTACGCGAAGTGCAAAGACGAGCGAAGCGAGGAGTGGTGTGGTAGTTATCTTAAAAGAAGCGCGTGAATCGAGTGAACAAAGAAGGATCCTAATTTACATTACATTTAAATCTTTGTTTTAGTGAATCATTTCGAAAACTTTGACATATATTCAAAATTCCAACGTATAATTTCACAACTTATTCGATATATTCGAATCTAGGCCAGATAATGCAAATAAAAGCAGAAAATAAGGGAGGCCTCGATATCCAGACAGGCATTGTATTAAAAATAGCAGAGAAAACTTGCCGTATATGCAAGCAAGTGCATCTAATAACAGTAAAGGCCACGGCCACACTGAGTGCCAAACAGAATACAAATGGCTTCATTCCGAACACACCTTTGTACCAAAGACTGAGTAGGTATATTTTTATTAATTTAACGGGCACGTTAATGGGCAAAGTAAAGTCCTAGTCTAACAGTAGAAGAGAATTAGCTTTAATTATAATAAAAGAAACTGATAGAACGGCTTATAGTGTGAACAAGCCGCTCAGCGTTGGTCGTATAACAAGTCCCTTCCTCGTCTGTTTGCTTCTTTTAAACAAAGTAACTGAATTCATATAAATTTTTTATGAGATTAATTTGAATAAAGCAGCATTTCTTGGGCCACTAGTTACATACGTGGAGAGTCAGCATTTAACTATCAGAGTGACAATTTAGAGTCCTGTAGATGTCCCCGACATCAGCGCTTAAAAAACCCTTTGAGCGATGAGCAAAAACTTCAACAGGCTCAGAGGACGTACTCAAATTCAAATTCAAATTCAAATTCAAATATTTATTCAGTAAATTGGCCACATACGGGCTCTTTTACACGTCAGTAATATAGAGTGAATCTACCAGCGCTTCGGACAAGACCATCATTGCGGAGAAGAAGCGCCGCAAGAAACTCCAGCAGAAGGTCATTTTTTCCAATATAAAATACAATAATACTTAAAAGTAAGTTACATTACAAGGTAATAAAGTAACAAATATTAATTATTAGAATTACTACATTTTCGACACGACAAAATCGGGATCAGAGCTCATAACTTTTAAACGGCTTAACGGATTTTTATCAAACCAATCTAAGCAGGAGGATTGACTTTAGTGGTTTTGTTTGTTTATTTAAAAGCTGGTATTGCGGCGGTAGTTGTTAGCTACTTTTCATATTTGGTTGAGCCATTCCATAGTTATCAGCTCTAAGGCGACGTTTTGAAACATAATTTTCAGTTTATAGTGCCATACATAAATATTAAACTGGCCCAAACTAGAAGCCCGAAAGCGGCCGCAAGAAAGTTTGAAATATTAAAAAAATCCTTATTACACTTTGGTGGCGCGTTAACCGAGGTAATAGAATAATAATGGTAATACGGTTTTCCAATATCGGTTTGATTTCGCGTGCTGCGCTATAAATCTCTCGAACTGGTCCCTGGGTTCCGTTCCAGGCGGGTGTTCGGGAAACTAATCAGCGTTGCAGTAACATTATAGAAAGCTAAATCGCTTCTACCTCACGTTTTTGTGCCATGATGCACAAATAGATTACGATAGCAACTAACATTCAATCACACTAACCGTGACGTGTGCGCGTCAATTCTGTTCTGGATTATTATTATGTTGGCTCTACCACTACAAATAAACACCCAGTTGCACAAACGTTAATTAACACTAAAGTCACATTAACTCACCTGTAACTCTTTAATATACCAAGATATAACGTGACAGCACTTAAGGCGAAATTAAATTTAATGAACGGGGTTAGTCCACAATATTTTTTCTTTATTTAAAGCGTGTAACTACTGAAAGAGGTGAGTATTCCTGTAAAAAGTTTGCATATTTTTGCGGTCGTGTGTGCGAGTTTTACGTACACTTTCGGTGCATGTCAGAAAGGTTTAATAAATCTAACTTTGGAATTTACGAGCGCGCTATCCAGTGTAATATTATTTATTACTAGCTTCCACCGGTTATTCTGTGCGTAAAATTCGGTCGCCATTGTTCAATTTTCCCGGAAAAAAGCAGCAATATATACTAACTTTGAATATCGTATCTATCAACATATTAGTAAGAACTATAGGTAAAACAATAACGAATCAAAAAGCAAGCAGACATAAAGTATTATAAGTTTAAATGTGGGGATATAAATCCTATAATCATGCGTTTGTGTGAGCAATCGTTTCAGAGCCAATTCGGCATTAAGAATCCGCTAGACTACACTGTAGAGGATTTTACATACTTCTGAACTCACTGTAACCAATTAAATATTCACAGAGAATTACAGAAAAGGCAGAATTAACGTTCAAGTTAACTCAGGCACGTCCCCGTCGCTGGAAACCCAGCCTCGCGAGACGCTGCAGATTAAGAATTAAACATTTAAAATACACCTGCTGCTAGCTAACGTTTAATTTATTAGTACAGCATTAATAGAAACGCGAATCATAACGTACGTGTAAAATTAATTTTCATAAAAACAGGCGCGAGTGAAGGCTAAATGATAAAGAAAGCCTTGTGCCAAACTCAAAAGATTTATCTAAATCTTTTGAGTTTGGCACAAGGCTTTCTTTCCATCTGGAAGAGAATATATTGTTTTAATGATAAATGGAGATACTATCTACGAATTCTATGGATAAATAACAACATATTTGACTTATAAAAAAAAACTAACATTTCTGCGAATAAATAAAGTCATAAGACACATTCTGACATTTGTATGCCCATGGGCACCACATAGTGATACAGCAATATAATTAAATATCGTGTAATTAACCTATGTTGGACAAATAAACGATTTTGATTTTTATTTTGATTTGATTTTGACTTGGAAGAATTTGTACGTGTTGTAAAGGTTCGGTAGGTGAAGCGTGCTGGCTGCATCGAATGTTGGTGATGTTTGAATTTGGAATCTCGTTTAGAATGTGTATGCGTATTTGAAAGGGCAGTCACACCCGTATTTATGGTCATTACTTGAGTAAAAGTAATTACTCAATAGCGTTTTCGTTTCGTTTTCGTTATCGAAAATCGTTAATGGAGTAATTACTAACTTTGACCTTACTCCACTATAAATACGGGTGTAAGTCTAAGGTCGGGATTAATTAAAATCATTATGTAGGAATTAGTTGTAAAATAAGTGCTTTAAAGGATCGAACACACCGGTGCTCAATTCAATTCAATTTTTTGTTAAAATGGCTTCTGTCCATGAGGACAATTCTGCCAATGTCAAAGTTTGGCGTTACATGTGATCGGTTTTTTAAATGTTATTCAAACATTTAGAGTGTTATATTCTCCGAGATCAGAGGCAAGAGTGTCGGCCACCGCACGCGCTGACCACTCCACCGAGCTCTTCAACACCACTGAGGTACTAAAAAACGCGACAAAATAATCGACACGTGCAGCAACCAACACTCTTGTCACAGAACTCACACACCGGTGCTCAAAATACGTTGACGCACTGTTGTGGCCGATCCTTACAGAAATAAATAAGGTAATACCTATTGGTGTTTCATTGCAGCATCACAATTGAATAGCAATTAGAATCAATGAAATCCACGCGGAACATACAATAATAATTCCTTGCATGCTCATTAAAAACCGAGCAGCGAGTTTTTTTTTCTACAAATGATTTTTAAGACAAAAGGAAAAATAACAATTATTATGATTGTAGCCCTTGCTTTACAACCGACTCTCGGGATGAATTGCTTTTTATGCCTCCAAGGCCAGGGCAGAGCTTTGTTCATAGAAACTGTATTTCTATACATTTTCTACTTCCGGAGTATTTCCTTTCCCATTTCCCTGTTACTCAACTAAAACAAATGTCAGAAATGTACGTAGCTTATTAGGCTGCCTTTTCATAGAAGCGGAGACGAGCGGAGCGGAGAGGAGCGGAGCTGTGAAAAGAGGTATGAGATTCCACTGAGGCGGAGAAGAGTGGGGATGGGTGGCGTACTATACAAATTTGATACAGTCGTCTCCGCTTGACTGTTTCCATTGAAGCGGAGCGGAGACGAGATGTGGAGAACAACCAATGTGATTGGTCGATTCCTACACAGCTCCTCTCCGCTCCGCTCGTCTCCGTTTCAATGGAAAGGCAGCCTTATTCAAGTACTTACACTGTATGAAAATATAAATAATAATATTGTATAACACTAGAGACTGTCGGGGTTTTTAATATTTAATGATTATACTCAGAAGCCTTGGCTTAGAATGAGCTAAAAATAGACTGTGAAGGTTAATAATAAATATCCCGTACCTTGAGTCCTTGAACCTGAGACTGCATTTTTAATACTATGCTTGAGCTAACATCGTACAAAGTACGCGTGTAATTCGTTTGCAGATGTTCTCCCTTATTCCTACGGAATATCTAAGGGGTCGATTTAGAAGCATTTATACAGGGTGTTTTTTTATTCGTCTACAAAATGTTGGGGCTTAAATCAGTAAGTCATACTGACCAACTGTCACTATGGGACCAACCCCGAAATAACGAAAAAAAAAATTTACCATCCCATACATTTTGGCTACTCAGCTGACGATGTTTTGTATGGGAGGGTCAATTTTTTTTTACTGATTTAAGCCCCAACATTTTGTAGACGAATAAAAAAAACACCCAGTATATTCGTAATTTCATGTATCCCCGTTAAGTAAACGCTGTGTGTTCACTTTTAGTCAGACAGTTAGTTGTTCTTTAGGTGCATACGTCAGTTGTGAAAAAAAACGCTAGTCAGTTAAGACAAAAAAAGGTAACTATGCCTAATCAGGCGGAGGGTGACAATCATTTTGGTTAAAATTTTAATTCTAAATAATAAAAAATGCTTTATCTCGTTTGTTTCATGTAACTAATTTAAATGTAATTTGCTATTGACTACTGAGTAAGAAAAAATTTGCTCCAGTATACCAATTACATGTCACCGTGTATAGAATCCATAAGGTTGTTGTTCGAAGCTGTGGTGAGGTCAACACACTCATCTACAAGGCGCATAAATCTTTTGAAACCCCGATGAAACCAAATAGCATCAGACTCGCGAATAAATTCACATTATTTTCCTGTGCAAATAAATTAATTTCTATTTCGAGCTGAAACGACGAAACTGATAAAAAATACCCTAAGCGTTACGTCGTTTTGAATCTCAGCTAAGATTTATTTCTACAAAATTTTGTCCAGATTGCAATATCCGTTCGATTTGATAAGGTTTGTGGGATTTAAATAAGTTTGCGAAAATATGGAATTGGATAGAAGTTGAGAAATGTACATTTTTTTACATTAAAATCTTTAACTGTAAGATCGTCAACATACTTGAATAGGCTAGTAAATTAAAGTAAGACTTATCCTCTTAAAATATAGTATTTAAATCCAGTGTACAATATTATTAATAAATTTAACCACGATAAGATCATAGAAGTAACATTAGTATTGTAAATAACATTATAAAGATGAGTTATTTAATCGACTGCAGCATAATCATTGTACTATAATCAATCTACATACACATACCCAGTTTCAGATCCATTCAGCGATATCAGTTTTATTCAAAATCTACTAGCAAAATGTATTTCAACACGACCAGTCAAATAAAGACTTATTGTAAAGGGCGACACAGACTAACAGTCCACGGCCGATCTCGGTCTGTCAGTTCATGAAGTTTCTCGTACGATTTCATACATTTGCTTTCTAGATTTTAAATGTTTAAGACGTTTTAAAATTATAGTAACTACACGTTATGGAAAATGACTATTATACCAAATGAATGATTATAGCAAGTGATTTATAGGAATCTAGCGACCCGCCCTCGCTTCGTTTCGGTTAAAGTTCCCCCTCCCATTTTCCCCCCTTAAAGTTGAAAATATCCAATTTTTCTCTTCATAAGAACCTTCTTCTGACAATAACAAACACAATAAAAAAGAATTAGCGAAATCGGTCCGGCCGTTCACACGTGATGCCGGGACCAAGGGAAATAGGGATTCATTTTTATATATACTGGGTGTTTTTTTATTCGTCTAAAAAATTTTGGGGGTTAAATCAGTAAGTCATACTGACCAAATTTCACTATCGGACCAACCCCGAAATCGCGAAAAAAAATTTGACCCTCCCATACAAAACATCGTCAGCTGACTAGCCAAAATGTATGGGATGGTCAATTTTTTTTTCGCGATTTCAGGGTTGGTCCCATAGTGAAAGTTGGTCAGTATGACTTACTGATATAACCCCCAAAAATTTTAAGACGAATAAAAAAACACCGAGTATAGATAGATGAATTTATAGCATCTAATTTTATGTCACTTGATTTTATAGACCCTTTTGCGTTCTAGATTTTAACAGATTTGGGACTGCCTGCGGACTGTTGTCTATGTCGGCCTTAAGGTACCATATTGAGCAAACAGCGTAAATATTACGTTAATACGTTTGATCACGTAGCGTCACGATTCCGAGAGATGTTAGACTTTATTACGCTACTAAATAATTTACCCAAGTTTAACATACTGAATATTGAAACTAGACTGGATCCTATCACACTGTTTATTACATGAGATTAAGGTATTATGTTAAACAGAGTAACCAAATACAGTTTTAATAACAAACTTCGAGAAAGTGGATGAAAATATTTTTAATAACTAAAGTTCTATGCGCAGTTTTCTTTGAAGTCCAATTTCACAGGATCAAAAAATTTAAATGCCAGAAGCGTTTGACGTGAGAGAAGCAAAATCAAATACATTCGCTTTTAAGAATATTAGTCAGGATAGTACAGAAGTTTCATGAAAAATACCTACGTATATTCCCACATTGATTGTGCTCGTATGAGCATACATTTACAACATTTAAATTTCAGCAACTCAATAACTGAATTAATTTGTGTTTATATCTTAAGATTACACTTACATTACAACTTCACATATAGTACCGATAATCAGCTAACATTCCTATCTTCTGATACATGTTACACGAATTGTATTTCGACTGACGCGAATTATTTGTAAAAACCTTTTCCAACAATTTACAGTCCGAAGTTTTCATAGCCTAATACGTGATGATGGACCGTCATCACATCCAAATTTCTGGGATCCGGTCCGGAAAGACGGAAAGACGTACTCGTAAGCACTAACATAAGTATCTCTGCTGAATTCTCGAAAATAAAATTGTCAAAGCGTGAACGGTCAGTAGAACTAGACAAGTTGCATTTGGTGAACGTTACCGTTAACGTTACGTTAGAAAAATGCATGGAATTGACATTAGCGACAGACGTGATAGATTGGCAGGTCACGTCAATCCTATACATTTTGAGTTTCGGACATTGTTATCGTTGTCTTGGTAACTGACCGTCAAGAAGTCAACCATTTAACCAACTTTAAAAAATGTATCTTCAACGAGCAAATGGCAAGTCTAGGAACTCAGGCCTGTCGCCTTCAGATACCTTTTGTTAAACGTTCTCCATGGGGCGGCTGATAAGCGAGTCCGTTTGAATCCGGGCGGTCCGGCGCGAATAAATAAATAAATAAACTCAGCCAGGGGAAACGCAAAAAGGAATAATAAAATATAAAACATAGAAAAATAGAGCTTTCTCACGGATTCTTTGAGGATCTTGCCTTTGAATTTTTATATCTAACTAGCTAATGTTGGACCGCTGTCTCAAGAAAGTAAACAATTTTACAAAGAATCTCATTTGCATTCCACAACCCGTCACTTGCAGTGTTTAGATTGTATGTTTCTTTGAATATTTATCGATCACGACTATTATAATCAATCGCTGCAATTAACAACTTCAATTTCAACAGCAAACGTATTCCTCCGGCTCTTTCTCTCATTTCGGTAAAAACGGGATAAAGCATCAATGAATATCTACAAAGGAAAATTGTTGTACAAAAACCAGGGCAGTTAAAACGTTCTACAATAAACAAAACCGTCTACTGGTTGTTGTGAAATTTACAATCCCGGCCAAAAGAATGAATGGCAACTGAATGGGAATAACTGGTTCTGCAGATAACGGACAGCCCTTCCGTTCGCGACACGTTTGTGGATCATTCATTTGCATTTTAATTGCTGAGTAAATTAAAATAATAGCTTCTTTTTTTTTAAACAAAAACCGAAAGTAATCTTCGTAAAAATACAGATATGGGCCTACCACACGCGCAAGCTTCACCACAGTTTTGCCTGCGCAAGCTAAAACTGAACACTTCGTGTCTATACAGTTTTACCAACTATACGCTCCGTGTTCCGTGTACAAACCGGCCTGCGCAGGCAAAACTGTGGTGAAGCTTGTGCGTGTGGTAGGCCCAATACAGTTAGATTGTTGAGCTCTTTACTATCTTATCATAATGAACCTTAAACTGAATATAGAATGGCAAACTGACAGGGCAATTAAGTATTGTACAATGACAAGGTTCAAACGGTGGTTAACGTTTTTATGAGTCGAATGTACTTATCTAAGCATATTAAGAGAGACGTTAATGTATTTATATCAATACGTATGGTTGTATGTAAAGGTATATTTCTTTCTACTGGTTGTTTCTCAATCAGGAATAGGTATTGTGGGAGCAATAAACAAAGAACGTATCAATATAGTTTATGATGAAGCCCGTTTTCCATATAGAATATTATAACTAGCCAATAGAACAGTAGTGCTATTCTAGGAAAGAAAAAAGAAGAGATTTAATAAATATTTACATTCCATGGTCACAATCTTCTTCGCAATGAATGCGCTCGCGGTGCACATTATGGGATAAATCATCATTAAGATACCATTATGCCATTTATTTGCGTTCATCGCGTCGTATATAGTTACCTCAATCCTACCAGCCGTCACTTTAAAAAAGATAAAAGACATTTATTCAATAAGTAGGCCGCACGGTTACTTTTACACGTCAAAATCTACCAGCGCTTCCCAAGAGGAGACCACTGCTGAGAAGAAGCGCCGCAAGAATCTCAACAGTTAGTAATTTTTTTAACAGTTAACTTATGACTAGTTATGACAATGATAAAAAAAATAAATAGGTACTTATTCTAGCATCATATAAAACTATAAAAATAATATAAAATGTCTGTGTAGTTCTGCAGGAAAACATGTCAGAATTATTATTTTATATATGTAACCACATAATGTAATTATCGTAGTACCTAATAAGTACAAATTGAGGCAATTTTGTCTAACTCCTTTCGAGAATAGTTACTTAAATCCCTCAAATCAGAGACGCTACGACCGGGTTCTAATTTGCGCAACAAATAACACCAGGCGCACGTATTACGATATTATTTCACTCGCAGAAACTCATCTTTTAAAACGATTAGGCGTCACGAGCGCGGCATTAGTGCCGCTAGGGATTGCGAATATAGGTATTAATACCGAATCTCAAAAATAAATTAAACATTCCTTCTTTTTCATTCAACCTCCAGAGTTAGTAAGTCGAAATTACATTGATACTTTGAGCCCCTTTTGCTTAGTAGTAGTACAGTCAGCATCAAATATATCGTATCAGCCAAAGTGGCCAAATAGTTCGTTACACCATATAAAATATATGGTGTTTCGAATTATTTGGTCAATTTGGCTGTTACGATATATTTGATGCTGACTGTACCTAACTACCTACTAATTTAAACATTTGTGAGAATGTTTGAAGACAAGTTTAGCAAACAGCAAATAAATAAGAATGTCAGAACATTTGATACTTTTATTCGGGAACAATTGATTGTTCCCTTGTACCACATCACATAATATCTAGTTCAAAAACCGGTCAAGTGCGAGTCGGATTCGCGCATCGAGTGTTCCGTATTTGAGTCCGTACTTCAAAAATATACTTTTTTATTTAAATTAATTCGTATGCAATAAGGTATATTTTGAGTTGCTAAAATTCAACACATATTTTCAAAGCTTATTAGTTATTTCTCAAAAACTACATTTTTGAAACTTCATTTTATTTTCATCAGATAATAAAATGAAGAAGATCAGAAGAAGAAATCAAAGATTACGTCATGCAAAACTATAAAAAGAAAAATTGTTTTGAAATGTGCGAATTAAGCCCTTTTATATGACACCCCATTTGCTATAATCAAATCACTTTCATTTTCAACCCCATTCTAGACCCGTTTTCAATTATTTATGAAATCAATTTCATTATTTTACTAAATACAGTTGCGGGCAAGCAAGTTATACAACTATGCCAAATTTCAAGTTGTAGCATTTGTAGTTGCTGAGAAAAACTGCTGTGACATACAAACGGACGGACAGACAGACAACGAAGTCTCACTATAAGGGTTCCTTATTTTACTATTTTGGTACGTAACCCCAAAAAGGCTCTAAACTCACCATACACACATCACCAGCATGAGAAAATACCGTTAACACAGCCCTCGGGCCTTTAATAACAGCTTCGAACACAATTGGTCGGCAAGAGACCACTCTAGTAATTGGTTTCAACCACTATATTGCTGAGCCGTGAAAATTTATGTCTAGAAATTGGACTCCAAGGTTAGATAAGAGACAGATTTGGGCGTGTTCCTTTCGTTATCGCCTGCTATATGATATTAGCACTAAATAATCCCGTAAGAATACCTAAATTACTAGAACAACAGCCTAATGTGAAGGTTTAAAGTATATGATAAATATATAAGTATGCTAATATTACAAATGTGAAAGTAAAAGCTAAACCGCTGGACTGATTTAGATAAAATTTGGCATGAAGTTTGAGTCCCGGGGAAGGACATACTTTTTATCGCGAAAATCAATTTATATCCATTTTCAGTGGATACAAAACTTTGAAATCCGTAAGTATTATTTTTCTTAGCTTTATCACTACATAGTATACTCGTAAAACAAAAGTCGCTTCCCGTCGTATGTCCCTTTGTATGTATGTACGATTAGATCTTTAAAACTATGCAACGGATTTTAATAGAGTGTTCAATCAGTTAGATAATTTTTTAGTACCCGGAGCGAAGCGGGGTGGGTCGCTAGAGTAATTAGTTAAAGGTGGTGATGGTGCTGTGTGAGTGAGATTGATTAAATATTTTTCATTTTCATTTTTTAACAAAATGACGTGGACCCAGCGTGCCAGTAGCGTCAATATGCAGCACAGGTGCAGGTATCGTTAATAGCCGAATTAATTAACTACCTGTGGGCACGCATAATGGGCTGCGGAAATGGCTCCGAAACAGAATTAACAACGTAGTATGTTTTGGTTATTAGCCCAAACTAAGGCTCACCCTCATTAATTTATGTAGCATAACTCCATAGGCTGAAAGCTGTTTCCTGAGTCATGGATGAGTTCTATGAATTTAAGTATGTATAAGTATGTCTATCGTTGCCTAGTACCCATAGTACAAGCCTAGAGCTTAGTTTAGGATTAGGTCAAATTGTGTGAGATTGTCCCCTGATATTTATTTGTTTATTACGATCTTGGTTTAAGAGGATTGTGAGGTGACGGCTTTCCATACAAACGGCGATAACGTTTTCCACCCCCTAAATGATAACCGATTTCGACCAATTTTTGATACGGTGTCAGTCGGAACAAAAACTATGTCTGCTTTTTTTAATATTATTAATAAATTTCGATTTATTCCCGTTTTATTGTTTTCATACAAAAGTAATTTCGGCCATAATCTCTTTATAACTAATCAATATTTAAAAAAAAAAAAACGAAACGTACGGACATAGTTTTTGTTTCGACTGACACCGTATCAAAAATTGGTCGAAATCGGTTATCATTTAGGGGGTGGAAAACGTTATCGCCGTTTGTATGAAAAGGCTAGATTTTGCAGTTGGTTCACAGTCCTCTTAACTGAATTTGAACGGCTTTATTCATGTGTTATTCCTTTTCATCAGGTATTGTTTAGAACAAAGAACTAAATAAATGCAAGTCAAGGTCAAGCAAAAAACAAATACTTCAACACTGCTGTATACTATCTTGCAACAGTGCTCGTGCACTTTTGAGACAGTATCCGTCAAAGTGAGTAGGATTTTTTTTTCTGTGTAAACAGCAAAACCCTGTTCTTCAATTCAAATGATGAACATACTGTCACGCTCAAGAGGAGACATTCGTGATTTCTAAAGTGATTTTCACGTACCAGGAAAATGCTCTGCTCCTCACCACGGTCGACATACGTCCAAAACGAAGTAATAAAATAATAATAATATTTTTACGAAACTCCCGTTAAGCTAATGGAAATATCCGTTACCTTATGAAACGATGTCAAACAGTAAACGGGCAATAAAATCTAAGCAACATAATAGGTACCAGGAGAGCAGAAGAAGCAAGCAATCTTACGTCTGGAGCCGCCGAGTGCTGCGTTAATTGCCAATCAACTAGAGGCAGCCTTACTGGGATTGCTTCTCTTTATAATCGCTGTAACTGTTGAAACAGCGAATCCTAACAATTATATGTAGAAACGAGGGTGTAGAGGCAAGCAGACTTTGTACATGTAAAGGCAATATACGAGTATTTAGAGCGAAGTTGACGTACACATTACGATACAGTACCTAAGATTAAGGCCCCGCGTAGACTGCAGACTATTTCGTCGATCGGTCGTATAATCGGCTGATAGAAAGTCGACAGTGTACGGTGTGGATAAATGTCGCGTATTTATAAAAAAAAAAAAAAAATTAGTTGAAATAAATAGAATAAAGACATTTCACCTTAATCCTCAAAGTTCGCATCGCATTTGCAGGTACAGGATTCCCGTCATGAAATAGGGATCACTGGGTAAAGACATCGAAATTTTATCAAAAAATATTGGACACGTATTTTTTCTTTTGTCAATCAAACAAAAAATAACAAAGATAAAGCGCGTCAAAGTTCGGGAGTGGGGGCTCGTGACGCCACTTACGAGTACCTATGTGTAAAAATTGTATTGAGACGTGACGTCATGCGACATTTCAACTCAATATATCTCCGTAATTTTTCGATTATGTGAAAAAATAAAAAAATACGTGTCCAATACTTTTTAATAATCTACCTGAACGACAAAGAAAAAAAAAATAGTCACCACCCCTATTGCGGATGTCTCTGGGTCTCAGACCACACATACCATCGGGCAGCTCGTTTGCCTTCTACATGCCATATAATTTAATAGATAAAAACCCCCGACAAAATTGGGACCACTACTTCAGAGATCATAACTCTTAAATGGCCAGTGGATTTTTATTAAACTTAGCTGAGAACACGCTCGTACAAGTCACCGTTCAAATTAAAAAAAAAAACTAAATCAAAATCGTTCATCCGTTTGGAAGCTACGATGCCACAGACATATACACACGTTAAGCTTATAACACCACTCTGTTTTGTGTCGGGAGTTATAAAAGAAATGTCTTCGAGAACCGCAGCACAGATTAGCGCAGACTCCAGGAAATGGGGATGAACCCTGCCGATGGCGAGAGGTACGACGACAGAAGGAGGTTGGTACTAGTCTTATTATGATAATAATTAACATCCTTATAAGGACGGTATGAAGATAAATGACAAATAAGGTCGCGGATTATCAATCTGGGTGCGTGTGACCACGGTAAAACAACCGCAGTACGGCATTGCGACTGTAAGGCTGCCTTTCCATAGAAGTGGAGATGAGCGGAGTGGAGAGGAGCTGTGTAGGAATCGACCAATCACATTGGTTGTAATTCACATCTCGTCTCCGCTCCGCTTCAATGGAAACAGTCAAGCGGAGACGACTGTATCAAATTTGTATAGTACGCCACTCATCCCCGCTCGTCTCCGCCTCAGTGGAATCACATACCTCTTTTCACAGCTCCGCTCCTCTCCGCTCCGGTCGTCTCCGCTTCTATGGAAAGGCAGCCTCTACGTATATTCCACCAAAAACATGAATTTTAATGTATAGCTCAAGTGTTGAAATTAAAATTGATGCCAAATGCAATATCACTGTTCCGCTTACGCCCGCGCCCGCTGACGTCACAGTACATGTCGGATCTCTCTGTCTAATTATTAGCTTTAAATGCTTATATTAACCGTACTTTTTGGCCGATTAAAATTTTAATTATACTTTTTGCCGTCTCTTTTACGATATTTTCATATTTTGTTAAAAGTTGCGACAAAAAAAATATTCACGCGTATTCCCAATTATTCATTTAATATATAAAATGGTCGAGTAATCAAATAAGATTTTAATTTTCTAGAAAAGTCAATTAATATGATATTATTACATTGCTTTATGTCCTCATAAAATATCGGCGCGCTGTCCATTTTCTTCTGCGGCAGCTATCGATTATCAATATCAGTTATCTCTGTCCGCGGCGGCGTTATCGCCCTGCCCGGATAATTAAACCGTCATTTTAACCGACAAACAACCATGTGGCAGTTATTCGGTAGTCTTCGGGCTCCCATATAGATACGCATAGATCACTACATAGTATAAAACAAGTCGCCTCCCACCCAGTCCCTGTATGTACGCTTATTTCAAACTACGCAACGGATTTTAATGCGGGTTTCATCATCAGTTAGATAATTCACGGAAGGCGTATGTATATAATAGTATCCGGAGCGAAGCGAGGGCGGGTCGCTAGTTTATAATAGACTAGCGATTCGCCCTCGCTTCTCTTAATATATGTTGTAATATAGACTATGTCCACCCTGCGAGTCTATTAAAATAACAAACAATATGTTAGGTTAGTATCTCATGAACCGTAATATGTAGACAGATGACTTTCACAGCGTGTAGTTCCATTGCTGCTCTACCACCAAATAATAGAAATGAAATTAAAAATGTACATACAAGAAACGTGATTCGGCGTTGTTTGCTCGACATTAACAATCGCCGTATCTCTTCTCTTGTACGATGGTACGGAACCCTTCGTGTGCGAGACCGGCTCGCACTTGACCGATATTTTTTTTTGTTGTCTTCGTAATTATCAGGAAAAGGGTAAGTTTATTATTGAAAAATTTCACCCGTGCAAAGCCGGGCCGAGTCACTAGTTTTCAATTTATTGCTTTGAAGCAAACCTTTCTCGTCCTCGTCAAAATTACAAATTGTATGAATCCCTTGGGCCGCCAGAAAATTAGATGGCATTTCCCACCCAATTATAGTATCTTGTTCGCGAAGGCCAATTATCTTCCAGATTTAGCTTTAAATATTGTTATTTTTTTAATAATACAGGGTGAGTCTTACATTAACATATACAGGGTGACATTAAATATTTTTTTTGACTCTTGAAAAAAATTTTTTTTTCTTCCATAATTTCAATTTAATGTCCCTCATTTCAATATGTGTACTTTATAAACACCACTGTAAGCAGCTACTGTTTTAGGTAAGGAATTAAACTTAGGTTTCCATATAAGTAAACAAATTAAACCTAGAACATTTACACCAAACACTAAAACTGAGTGTTTATTCGTTTACTTATCCTTTCACTATCCATGACAACACTAATATTTTCCCTTACCATAAATCGAACCAACCATTTACCAACTAGGCAAACCGGGTCATGCGTAAATTTAGAGATTGACATAAGTTCATTTTAATCTCAAAAATAAGACAATTCCAAAGAAAAGAGCTGTACACAACTCACGGATGAAAGCTTTACTTAATAAACAGTGATCGGATTAGGTAGTGCCATTTCACGGGACTTCGGTGCGTAAGCTTAGTATGGATATAGCTTTAACCCTGGGATTTCATATGAAAAGTTTTAAGTTTGTGTTTAGTTCAGACATTTTATAAATGTAAAATTTTATTATTTTTCTAGCATAGAATATGGCATTGACGAAATATGAAGACACTACCTAGTTTTGACATTCATTCAAACAAAAAAACAAACTGTACGTCTTATCTTTTGGTATTCACATGTTGTTTTTCAAAGGGCATTTTATGATTGTAAGTTACTATTGTTACTTGTAACTGTTAAACAAAAGTAATGTTAAATAAACGATGTATTTACAATCACAAAATCAATTAATTTAATTCAATTTATTTATTAATTCAATTAATGACAAGTCAAGAAAATTTTCTGTGAAAAAATACGAGTCCCGGAATCCCAAGCCCTATCCATGTTATGTACAATGTTTAAGGTCATTCACCCGAAATGGCACTACCTATTCCGATCACTGTTAATAAACTACATATTTAAAGCCACCGACACCATTCGCGGACTCAAACTGCATACAAACCCCAGTTAGTGGCACTGAACGCCTCAAATAGAACCGAGACTATAACGTGATCGTGACGCGCACTCAACGGCTGCACTCAAGTAGCGAGCAGGACTTGAGTTGAGAGCGACGCCACGGACATCATTTGTGGAACTTAGTTATTGTTGAGGGCTGCGGTGCGCAGGGCGTTAGCTAATAGTTGTAAAGTGATTGTTAGTCAGGATACAGCTCCGTTTAAATGTTCAATTAGAACAAACTGAAAGAGTATCCTCTCGTCTAAAACGCAACTGGTCTACGGCAGTAAGTGGTCTAAAAAGCTACTTGTCTAAACAAGTAAACGCAGCTGGTCTAAGTAGCGAGTGGTCTAAAACGCAACTGGACTAAGTAGGATTATCATCATCATCATCATATCAACCGAAAGACGTCCACTGCTGGACACAGGCCTTCCCCATGGATCTCTACAACGACCGGTTTTGTGCTACTCGCATGCATCGGCTTCCCGCGATCTTCGCCAGATCGTCGGTCCACCTTGTGGACCCCCTGTCCTGCCATTACCATGCCCGCTACCGTGGGCAGGAATAGCAGGGCTACCGGGGACTGGGGGCCGTTTTGTGGTTGTCAAAAAATCCATTATGGGGAGAATTGCCCTAATCGCCACGCTGGGCAGGCGGGTTGGTGATTGCAGTGTTGCACCGTGTTCTGAGAGGACGCTGCTGCCCATCCTCCAGTGGTTCTAAGTAGCATTAAGTCTAAATTAATTGCAAGAGGCCTGATATGCAGTTCAAAGCGCACACTCAAATAGTAGGTAGGTTAGGTTCGTTAGTTAGCTTCAGATGCCCGAAGGGCAAACCGTAAACTTATTAAATAAAAGAGGAATTTTGAAAATAAATATGGCAGTTTAAGACCGCTTGCTACATAAGACTGCGTTTTAGACGAAATAATACTAGATCAACTTAAGGTAGATTTAAAAAGCGTACGTCCCAAAGTTGAACATACCTAGTTTTTCAAGTGACGGTCAGAGAAACGTATTCAATTGTGATACGTCTAAAAACTCCAGTTTTAATAAAAAGACTATCAAAAAGCAAGCTTCTAAAACCCGACTGCCCCTGCAGCATCAGGCCTAAGGAGGTCCAAAATAGCCTATGACACTTCTTGGGTAACTACCAATCTAACGACAGCCCGCACTTTAAAATCCGTTAAGGCGTTTAGCCTACAGGAGGTCACAAAGAAACATACATACATACAGTCGAAAAACATTACCCCCCTTTTTGGTTAGTCGGGTGAAAAAGGAACTAATTTCATTCATTTTGCATTTCAATAACTTTGTTTTTTCCTTTTTAGTATAATATTTGACAAAGTTCTAGACGCGCTGATGGCTATGAGAGAAGCCCTACTACAGATGTAATAAAATAGAAATAAACACAACCACTTGTAAAAAACATGTACTTTTTTTTAAATCTCAGAATGCTAGTCAGAATAGCGTGTATTTTCGACGTGTAAAAATATGCTCTACGCTCTAGGTAATCTTAATAATCTCAATAATTTAAGGCGCTAGCGGGTCGCTCTGATATCCCTTTCTAGCTAATCTGTAACGATAGAAACGCACTGAGCGACAACCCATAAAATACAGGACGTGCTAGCCGCTTAGAAGAAGAATCGCCGACGTATTGTTGGCCTTTGAAAAACGTTTAATTGTCTCCAAAGCGGAGAAGAAAACCATGGTGGTGGTGATGGAAAGAAAAAATACGTGCCCAATACTTTTTGGTAATCTACCTGATTGACAAATAAATTAAATAGTCATCATCCCTATTACTATGTACATATTTAAACGTATAAACAGTGAATGTGACACAAAAGAACAACCAAAACGTTTTTTTATTTATTTGTCATCGTTCCGTTTCCGTGTACAGCTATTGGTCGATTAACCGCGTTATCGGACGCTACCGTTTGACGTCGACTCTGGAACTATTTGCATTTTAACACGTATTTTTACTGTGCATTTAATTTATTGTAAAGTATCACTTACTATCGAGATTGTTTCTATAATGAAACGAGAAAACATTATCATTATCATATAATTTCCTTAAAATCACATTAACTGCAACGTTGCCCTTTATAGCGTAATTTAATATTATAAACTCCTTTGCTTGAGTTAAATTTATTAATTTCGTTGTTTGTTTAAAGCTTTTATTTACGAAAGAGTGGGTAGCACGAATTAAACTTTCAAACAAACTTAATAATGTAAATAAAACTATGCGGGCGCTTCATACATTACCAAGTAATAACTTACAACAATTCTGGAATAAAGAAAATGAAATTTACAAATGAAAGAACAACAACGTAACAACACTCAAATACAAGACAAACATGGAACAAAAATGGCAAATACGATCTCCGTAGACGCTCTACGCCGTAGCTCGTACACTCGTAGACTCGTAGCAAAGTATATACAGACAAGTAATACACGCAGGCAGCGCAGCTTCGACTAAAGCCTGGGCCACACCGGATGCGTGGCGTAGACGTACACGTGCGCGGTCGCATTCTACTGGGTTGTATAGCTGCGTCCTCTTATGTGGTTTCACACTAAGTAACTAGCGTTATTCGGAACGTAGCGCGCTTACGATCGGACCGATTTACACTCACCAACGCTCACGGCGATTAAATGTGATGTCGTGACGTCATTGATGCCCTCATAGATGGCGCTCACCATGCTTACACTACAGGGCATGGGCACCGTGAGCACAAACGTCAAGTTGAAGTTTGACGTACCTTTTGCATTGGCGCGAAACGACTACTAAATAATGCTCTCTCGCTCGCTCTGTTACTAATGTTTATCTACACACATATAATAATTCCTCTATAATGCGTTCGGAATCCGTTGGCAATGACCAGCATTACAACAATCAATTTTACTATGATAATTTTCTTATCTGTAGCAGTAACATAATGTTCTAATTACTATATAAAATTTGATAAAGTTATGAGTTTCAAATTTGGAAGAGCTTTGAAAAACAAAACAATTTTATTTTACCTCAATTTTAATATCACTCTAGATGACATTTAATTTGAAATGAAATGTCAATTGCATACAATTTTGACAAATATTGCATGATACTTGATATCGAACGATATGATAGTAGAGGCCGACTCTAGATTGCTCTGAACAAAATAAAAAAAACTACGGTTGCCGCCATTTCTGACGTTCTAATATTTGATCAATGCCGCTATGCCGGTCGTAACATGTCCTGAACACATCATAGAGAGCTTATAATATGTATGTAGATAAAATAGTGTATGTAACTGTACATAATTAGGCATTATGCACCAGTCACATAAACTGCGTGATTCGGAACGCAGCCTAAATTCATGATTATCAGTGTTAGCACACGCCCCACCACAGGCTTGTGGCGCGTACGCAGGCGCGCACATACAAACCGCACGATAAACCTTCGTTCGAAGATCTACTGGCTGTGTATTCTGTGCGCGTACACTGGTTGTCGATAGAAATTTGTTCGACGTCGATAGAAGTGTTCGTTGGATTTGCACGTGTTTGGAGTGCGGGAGAGGTGGTTCAATGACATTGGAAACCTTATAGAATGCAATTCAATTGAGAAAACTATTGAAGGAGAATAATCCAGTTTTTACATGTTTAAACTTAAGTCATTTAGTCTAGTAAATTTGAGTAAATTTGCCTTAGGGTTCTTTTACAAAAATAGGTTTGTTCTAAGTTTTAATACTTTGTCCGTCTATCAGGCCGTCCGTCTGTCTGCATAGAATAGTGCGGTTATTTTGACTAAATAAAATTGTTTAGTTGCTGCTTTATAAATTTTAATGTAGATTTCACACGTCTCAATTCATTATTCTTTTTTTCTTAAATGTTGTTACTTAATCAATAAACAATTTAAGTCGACTCTAGAAAACATTTTTGAATTACGCAAGTAATTGATTATTAATGATCCATCACCTCCGGATTTGTTGACGACTTA
This sequence comes from Tortrix viridana, assembly GCA_963241965.1. Taxonomy (NCBI): domain Eukaryota; kingdom Metazoa; phylum Arthropoda; class Insecta; order Lepidoptera; family Tortricidae; genus Tortrix; species Tortrix viridana. The sequence continues at coordinate 14,117,869 of OY725180.1, read as the reverse complement.
TTTATCCGTATCCTATTCTTCTGCGGGCTTAGCATGCATACACGAGATAATATTTGACAGGTGCTAGGTAAATGAATACATCTATTCCACATCCTAACGTAAGACGCTTAGGGCCGGGCCACGATTTTTCGGCGAGCGAATTTTCACTTCATTGCTCGGTCGAGACGCTCACAGCACATCGGTTAATTGGCGTTACGCGCAATGTATTAGGAAATTGCTCTTCGCGCCACCGGTCGCGCAAAGTCGTTGCCAGAGCCTTAAAGTTTAAAATAAAAGTATCCCGTCTCGATAAAATCGCTCTACAAAAGTGAAAATCGCTATAGTCGCTTAGCAATATAAGTCACGGCGAGACACTTTTATTTTACACCTTAAGCGTTCATTCTTACGTTAGAATATGGAATAGACGTATTTATTTCCCCAGCAACTATTAAATTTTATCTTGTCCAAGCATGTTAAGCCCGCTGCCGCATTTCATTTTATCGTACACTATTAGGTATATGCTTCTCCTAACTTCTTCCAATTTGCCATGAGCCAGGTATATTATTGTGAATGAACTAACAACACAATACAACAATAATAAACGTACAGTCTAGCCTTCCATTTTAACAATCGTCTCGCCGCCATAAACCTCCTGGGTGAGAATATCATCTGTATTCACTAAAATTTAATCAGACTAAAAATAAACTCAAATATTATCTTCGTGCTAAACCAACCCAGAACTTGGCATATACAGACTACAAAGGTAAATTAATGAAAACATTTTTGCTTCTGAACCCCGCTCATTTTGATATTGAGTAAGAGAATTGAACGTTTTCTTGCTTTAGCCGACATTTTTAATAACTAAAGTGCTATTGTTACATCCCTATCCCTACTAATATTATAAATGCGAAAGTAACTGTCTGTTTGTCTGTCTGTCTGTCTATTGATAATATTTGGTATGGAGATAGTTTGAGTCCCGGAGAAGGACATTGGATAGTTTTTATCCCGGAAATTTTGAATAGTTCCCGTGGGATATACGATAAACGACTTCTACGCGGACGGAGTCACGGGATAAAGCAATTTTTTATCACCCGACTACGGCGAAGCAAAAAGGAGGGTTATGATTTTGACCGGTATGTATGTATCAGGGACCGGCCCGCTATCCCTTTCAATGGGTTTTGTATGGGTTTTTCGTAAGGATTTACTTACCAAACCCTCTGCCCGTCAAAACCCTTTAAATGTGCTTTTAAAGCGCTATTTCCAAACGATAGCCCATTCTATTAAGCGCTAACCAATACCCTTACTAAACCCTTTAAAAAAGGTTACTAGTGTATACGCAATTTTAGACCTTTTGTAGACTTCATAAAACACACGTTACCTTGCGTCCCGTTCGAAGCAAGTAAACAGCCCATTCAACTAAGCGCTAACCCAATACCCTTATAAAACCCTTATTAGTATACGTTACCGACGGCGTATCGTTTGAAGTTACCGCGCGGAGCGGCAAAAGATCTAATACGGTTCGATTTCCTATGGCACACGTTTGTGATTGGCTCGTACAAAAGGGAAAGCTTTATAATAAGCGCTTAAATCGTTAGGGAAACCCTTTCTTAGGGACATCAAGATGAATCAGTTACCAGTTACCTATTTCAAAGGGCTACCCTTATCGTTGGGTTCTTCATTCGATAAGGGAAAGTCAATCGTATGGGTTGCCAATTGGAATGGGTGAGCAAATCACGGGGCTAGCTATATCAAAGGAAAGGCCTTTTAAAGGCTTTTCCCGATGAAAGGGTTGTCCGGTCCCTGGTATGTATGTTCATCTGTTCCCTCATAACTTCTAAACTACTCATCATAATCTGACAAATGGGGTATCGTTGGAAGCGTTTTTAATGATTCATCTGGACGTCAATAACATATTTGTCGTTAAACGGACGTAATGGCGAAAAATAAATATTAAAAATAAGAAAAAAAAAAGAAATGTGAATTGAACAAAAAGTAAACAAATTACTATCAAGTCCCCTTACTACATACATAGGTAAGTCTTATAAATGTATTTTATTACAGTGTATTGTTATGTTTCGCTTTGTATTTTATTCTTCTCCACGAAACCATTCGTCTCCACACTACACCCGCCACTGACATGACTGACAGCACTGCCATGTCCGCTTAGGGGTCTCGCTGAGACGTGCGTCTGTGTGAGCGCGACGTTTCGAACGTTTGTTCGTAGTTTCTTCACTGCTCTAGCTATATTTATACTGTGACCTCGTGTAAATCGCTGTGAACGCTAGGCGCGCCCTGGAGTCTAGGCACGGCATCTAAACAGATATAAGATATACTTACAAGGAAAGCTGATTTATTAGCCTTTGCCGCGTCGATCGGGAGATATACTACTCTGTCAAGAAAGTACCGGGAAAAGATCAATAATACACAAACTGTTTGTTAATCATCCAAATTTATTTTATCACCTTCAAAGTATGCTCCTTCAAAAACGATACACTTACGCCAACGAATAATCCAATCATCAAAACATTTTTTAAACGCTGTTTCCGGAATTGAATTCAGTTCTCGGCGCGAATTCTCCTTTATGTCTTCTACCGATTGAAAACGGGTGCCACGAAGTGGTAATTTGAGTTTAGGAAAAAGAAAGAAGTCGGCAGGAGCCATATCTGGTGAATATGGTGGTTGCTCGATGGTATTTGTTGAGTGTTTGGTCAAAAATTCTTTCACAATGATGGCCTTGTGCGAAGGCGCATTATCGTGGTGCAAAATCCAAGAATTTTCATTCCACAAATCTGGCCTTTTTCGTCGAATTTGCTCTCTTAAATGCCGCATAACGCTCAAATAATATTCTTTATTTACCGTTTGACCTTCCGGCAAGAATTCCGAGTGCACAACACCGCGATAGTCAAAGAAAACAGTCAACATGACTTTGACTTTTGATCCACTTTGGCGTGGTTTCTTCGGTTTCGGTTCAGTTGGAAGGCGCCACTCCGAAGCTTGATCTTCCATCACATCTCGACCGCTTTTGAACGCTTTGTACCACTCATAAACACGTGTTTTTGATAAAGTCGAATCACCGTAAGCCTTCTGTAACATTTTCAGTGACTCCGAACACGAAATTCCATTGGCGATGCAAAATTTAAGACAAACTCTTTGTTCAATGTTTTTGTCCATTATGAAATTCGCAATACACACTAGATATGATATAACTAAAAACAGCACTGTATTTAATATAAATAACAGATGCAACTCAAACTCCGCGCCAAAATAGAAAACAGTTGTGCCAATCTAACAACAACAAAAAAAACAAAAATTTGAATTTGGAACCATAAACAAATCATCCATTCCCGATACTTTGTTGACTGAATGTATAACGCCACTAAACAGAAGGTCTCATTAGTGAGTGATTTCTACCGACAGAATGCTCACGAGGTTATATTACACGGGATTATATTAGACATTGATTAAGGTAATCTTAAGGCTTAAAACACAGTTGCACAAATGATCTTTAAATTCCTTATATCGCGTGTTGTCACTAACTTGGCCATTATAAAGTGGCAGACGGTGTCCTAAAGGGACATTAGTGCTAATGAACGTTCGTGCAACTCAGTGCTAATCTTTCTAGTCATCATCAGTAGATCGGTAGCGGCCTAATATAAATAAATAAATAAATATCAGGGGACAATCTCACGCAATATAATACTTGGGGAATTCCAAGGGTACCTTGGTATACACACAATTTGGGGCAACAGCCAAATGCCCAAAAAAAAATTGTTTTAATAAAGGCAGAAACATAATCTTTAGTTATAAAACTCCTCTATTGACCAAAAACTACGTATTAATATACCCTCGGGACTCAAGCTATCTTTACAATGGAAATCAGTTTAGAGGTTTAGCCGAAAATACATTTCAAACATGATGACAGACAGACAGAGAAACTCACTTACGTGGATTACTCAACAGAGTACCAATACTCAAGCATTTATATTTATTACCATTCCCGATACAACGGAGTGAACAGATACTTAATTATATAACCATCTCGCCAAGCAACTGTCTCCGCAAGACGAGCACATCTGGTTACGTGAACAGAAATAACAAATAATACTTTTTTACCTTACGGGAAAATAAATCAGAATAATATGATTCGATTCAGACAGTTGTTTAGAACTGAATACAATTGCAAAAAACCGGTCAAATGCGAGTCGGACTCGCGCACCGAGGGTTCCGCACAAACTTGTAGGCATGTAAACAGTTCGTAAATCACGGGAGTACCATATAAACAAAGTCTAATATAAACTGGCACGCAATCAGTATGCACTTTCGTACTTAGTGTGTGCCAGTTTATACTGGACTCCTTTTTTATGTGATGTAACTACAAATTAACAGTTTTCGGATTCTTTCCTTTGCTCGTGCTATAAGACATTGCTACTTGCCAAATTTCATTATTCTAAGTCAACGGAAAGTACCCTATATATGTTTTGATTCCCTTGAGATTCCCTTCAACATGCGACATAAACGGCCGTATCTTTTGATTGCGTTGACTTAGATGTTTGATTTTTTCATTGATCCAAGGGATTGCAGGCCTAAATATTTGATATTAATTTCAACTTGATACCTCTACGTGTTCCTGAGATAAAGAGTCTGAGACCGACAGACAGACAAAGTGACTCTATAAGGGTTCCGTTTTTTCATTTGAGGTACGAAACCCTAAAAATAAGAAAATTTTACTGAAAATATTGAATATCTAAACTGCTGCTACTGTATTTTATAGGGTATGATTTTAACGGTTGTCAGAATATTGACGTTTTGGTCAGCAGAAAAATGCATTTGGTCAGCAACTTATGATCAGCTAAAATATCAAAATTTGATCAGCAATTAATGTCATATTGAGCTGCTCTAAAATCGATTGGTATGCTATTTAAAAATATTTACTGAATTTTGTAAGACACATTTAATAAAATTTCGGTTAGCTAAAGAGAGCATAATGCTTAATAAATATAAGAAATGTACGACAAAGCTGCACTTGATACAACCTATCAAGTTGAAAGTCACCTAATTTAGCAAATTTGATATTTCTGCTAACCACTTAAATTTTACTGCTTACCAGTTGTGTAATCTTGCTGACCAATTAATCATTTTGCGGATCAAATAATTATTTTGTATCGCGGACACATAATATTTTAAGCTTACTAAATATTGATTGAATTTGCCGATAATATTTGATTTAGTTGCGGACCAAGTATTGCGCCCGGTCATTTATTTATTGCCGACCAAAACTTTATATGCTGATCAATTGATTTAACTGCTGATTTTAGATGCTGATCAAATAGAAAAACTGCAAACCAAAAAAATTACTTCCTTTTTTATATCGCTTTTTCCTGCTTTATCTTTGCCAATAAAGGGAAAAACATTATTAAGAATAGAAAACAATAAAATTGTACAAAAAAATTAATACCTAAATGAAAGCTCCATAATATACAGGCAACAAACAAACTGAATCACATTTTAACGGGCATAGCCCTTCGTAGAATTGCAAACGGCCATTGAAGCTATCCCGTTATCGCCATTAACATATCGCCGTCCTTATTTATTCATATCGACGAGAAGAACGCGGGCTGCATAATCGCGTCTATATAAAAGTATCCTTCTGCGGTTAGAATATGAAAGGGGCGGGGCGAGTTATAGCGAGCAGATTTATTTGTTAAAACATTTTGTACGATGATGATGACGGTACATTTGGTGATTAAACTGTTAACTATGATAGTGGCCATGACAACACGAATGATAGACAGCAACCGATCGAATCTATAAAGGCACATAATAATTCTACTTCTACTAGGGTGTTTCATATTTGTATGGAAAAAAATAAATGTCATATTTTTTGCAGACTTTGCTTACGCCCTAAGTCAAATTTAAAGGTAATTGGACAATATTTAGAGGTTGTACAAAATGACCACTTCAGCGATAGCAAATTTTCGAAATTTCAAAAAACAGTAATTTTTTTTTAAACACCAAACAATAACTAATTTTTCCGTCGACTTATGTTAAACACTAATGCTTTCGACCATCATCACCGGTTTTTCGGCTTGTTAGGGCTTCGGTGAATTGCATTAATATGAAAACGGATTAAAAAAGTTGTCAAAATGTGCTACCTCTAAGTACTAACTGATTTGATTGAAATTTTGAACAATGGTCTTTTAGATAAGTAGGACCAAGGATACGAGCGAAGTCGTTGGAAAATACAAAGTTTGGAAAATGAAACACCCTAACTTCTACGTAATAGATTACATTAATGCGACTTTCCATCTGTCACCCGCTAGCTCTTCTGCCTCACTTAGCATTAAAAAGAAACGATAACTCGCTTAAGCTGCGTCCTCGTGCAAACCGAATGAATTTAAATATAATGAATACAGACATCGAGGAGCACAATCCACCCAGGAATCCGGTAGATTTATAATGTACAGCTTTGGGAACAACTCGTTTGTTTCCTGGTGTTTATTCAATTTAGCACGTTCGGGATATATTGGATTTCAAGACGATCGTGACAAAAAAAAGATCTTTCCAGATTTGCGTGTACAAAATTTTATTATTGTAACTTAAAAGTTTCTGAGAAAGTGAATGTAGCTTACAGACAGACATACAGAAAGACACCCAGACAGACGGACGGACATGGCTTAACTATAAGGGTTCCTAGTTTGAGTAAGGAACTCTATATGATAATGACTTAAACAGCATTAGGACGGTAAAAGCGACAACAATAAATCGCGTCTAACGATTCTACACTCTATTAGGTATATCCTACCTAACCTATCGTTGTCTTCTCGACGTTGCTGTGTCAAAAATTAACAGAAGCGAGCAACTGACTCGCTATAGTTCGGTATTTAAGTCACCTACCATTGTTAAATAGAATCCTCTTGTATTACGGTATACAATCTTTCTATTAGGAAAACAGAAGACAATGGCCCCAAGATTCAATTACAGGTTCCCAGGCCGAGCGCTGTGGGCGGAGCGGTGATAAGACCCTTATCATTTTATCACTATCGCCGCTATCACGCTGTAATTACTCCGAGAAAAATAGTCGGTGCGTCACACGCGGCGAGCAGGTACTAAAAAACAAACGATATTAAATTTGGCGTTTATTTTTAGAATTACTAAATAAATGTCTAAAAATGCAAGCGGTATTTTTGCTACAAGTGCAAGAAAGAGCAGAATCGAATTCTAATCGAGTAAAGAAGTTTAAAAATAAGCATCTTGAATTTTTAAACTGCACAGAATCTACCGTTTTTGCAAGAGTAGCCAACAACTATTTTCAGTGCATTTTTCAATTCGCAACGCATTTTTACTGTTAAAACGAGTAAAAACGGACGGCAGAAAATACGTTAAAGCTTTCGGCACACCAAACGCGTGTCAGGCGCGTCGCGCTTTGAACGCGGGCCCGCGCATGTCGTAAAACAACAAATCAAATTTAACCCGGCACACCATAAAGTAACGCGTGCCTGCGCAGGGCACGCGTTCGAGCTGCTTCGCACCGCAGACAACTTGGGCAGCGCGTCGCGTGGCGTGCGCGAAGCAGGCGCGTCGCGCGCGCTGGCATGCGTCCCGTCAGCGCGGCGTCAGCGCAGGTACTAGTCGTTGTATTTTTTACAAACGCGTGGTGGGGGTACGCGTGCGCCGCGCAGCAAATCACACCGAACGCAGCCACGAGGCGTGCGCAGCGCTGGCACGCGTTGAAGCTGCCGCCTGCCTGCGGTGTGCCGGTGCTGCGACGCTCACGCCACGCGACGCGACGCGACGCGCCTGACACGCGTTTGGTGTGCCGAAAGCTTAAAGAATGCCTCGCTGATTTTGTCACCGGTTCTTTTTATTGAAACTAGTAAAAGAAAGAAAGAAAGAAAGAAAAACATTTATTCGTGACCAATATCAGCAAAGGACAAAAAAATACACACAGTAAGAATGTAGTCACGAAATGGTCCCAACTCAGCGTAATGCCGGCATTAAAGTCGGCGCTGGTCTTCCGTTGGAACCATCAGGTGAAACCACGGAAGGTTACACACACATAATTTTGACAGATACATAAAACATAAATTACAAAACAAGAAGGAGGAAAACGAAACAATAAGAAAGGGAAACGAACATAAAAAAATTAAAAATTAAAAATCACACGCTATCTTTCATGCCCCGCCTTATTTGGCAGTAGAAGTATTTATTGTCTAAGATAATAGTGACTTATAGTGTTTTATTAACAAACTGATCTTGGCCGACACGCCCGTCACAAGATGCGTCAAAAATGACAGTTTTCTATGGATTGACGTTTACTTTGACGTGTCTTGAGACGGGGATCACAGTCGAGATGAGTTTATTAAAACGATCCTTAGAAAGAAAGGTCTAGGGACTTTTGAAACTGTTGTTGATATCAAGTAAAGAAAAATCTGCGACACAATCTACAAGGTTCTATAAAGACTATGTCAGAAGGCCAAGTCCACTCAGAACTGCCCTCAATAGAGGCTAATTGCATTTAGACAGAAACCTCGACCATGAGAACGGCTAGACACCGAACCATTTCTTTTTTATTGTAGCTGGTGCAATATCTATTTTTGATCGTCAGAATTGCGGTGGTATCGTCAAACTTCGACACATCCTATACAGGTTCTATTTGTCTTTTTCCCATTTAATTGTCACTGAGAAATCTATAGCGAATATATCCTTTTACATAAAAACCCTTGACACAAAACCAGGGGTATTGTGTTAGAAGCCTTTGCCTGCCAGTTTTTTGTGTTGTATGAAGTACAAAAAGTGGTGGTTATGCTAAATAAAAAAAAAACGGTCGGAGTTATTAGCATCTCGCCAACAAACTGTCTTGTCAGTTTGGCGGGTTAACTTGGCATGATTACTTGTTATGTACGCTTTGAAATAATAAATAAAATAAAAAAATTAACTAAATTAAAATAGTTAAAGAATACTACTGCCCTTTCTTTTACCGTAAAGTAATTAAATTACATCACATTAGAAAATAATACAATAACAAATCCGCAAGCATTGTCATGAATTTATGAGCACATAAATATATCAAAAACAATGCATTCCGGAAATTATTAAATCACCACAACCGCACAAACGTGTATTATCTTAAAACCAATGAAAACGCTTCTGACCAAAATCGGAATTGTTCTCATTATGCTTGTTTCCGCAAACAAATTATTAAATGAGTGTATTATGCTTTGCTGAGTACAATTGGGTATTTATTTGCAAAGGGACAAATAAAATAACTCTTTGAAGATTCGTAAACTTCCGGAGTGGTGATCTGATCACATAATTATTGAGCTATGTTAGAATCCTGTTGCAGAACGTTACTTGACACTGTCCTTGTGGCAGGGTTTTATGATGTTAATGTTGTTCGTTGTGTTGTTGTTGTTGACAAAGGAGCAATGACGGCAAGCGCCCTACGAGTATAAAACTCTTCCGCGAATGACTGACTGACAAACAACGCGCAGCCTAATCCGCTGGATGAAGGGACTGGATATTTGAAGGGGATACTGGGTACCCTAGAGGAGCACTAAGAAAATATTTCTAGGTTTCTATTTCTAGGGGAGCACTAAGTAGGAAACTAATTAATTCTACGCGTACGAAGTTGCGGGCGATCTGGTAAAAGGTTGTGGGCTGTCAGTTGTATAGGTTCATCATCATCATCATCATCATCGTCATCGTCATCATTTCAGCCAAAAGACGTCCACTGCTAAACCTGTCTTCCCCAAAGATCTCCACGATGGTCACACTGAAAAAAAAGTTGGTTACTTCTAACAAGATTGTGATTGTTGTAAATAATAAATAAATAAATAAATATCAGGGGACAATCTCACACAAATTGACATAGTCCCAAACTAAGCTCTAGGCTTGTACTATGGGTACTAGACAACGATAAACATACTTATATAGAGAAATACATACTTAAATACATAGAAATAAGCGTCTTGATTCCATTCGAGCCTGACAAGACGTTAGATACAGCAGCTAAGATGTAAGTTGAATCACAAAATACCTTGCTGTTGTGACTACCAGCTTTAATGTAACGTGTTTTTTTTTTCAACTATGTAAAATTCTTTCTAGACCGGCTCACGTTTTTTTTCAGTGCGGATTCGTACAAAACATTGTGTCCACCTTACAAAAAACAATACAAGTGACCAGAATATAGCACGGCTACCCAAAGATAAACAAAACCTTAAATAACCTAACCGAGTCAAAAACCTTCTGAGCAATGAGCAATGAGCAAAACCTTTAACGGGCTCCAAGCACGTACATTTTCACTGGAGAGCCTTCGTCACTAGAATATTTCAAGAATTGAAAAATCAGATCCCCTCATCAACTAGAAAAGATAGAACAGATTTTCATGAAACATGGCTAAGAACACTCGGGATAAAACTATCTATGACACAAAAAAAAACTAAACGAAAATCGGTCCATCCGTTTGGGAGCTACGATACCACAGACAGATACACAGATACACAGCAATACACGTTGAACTTATAACACCCCTCTATTTTTGCGTCGGGGGTTAAAAACAACTCGGCTAACAGCCCGACATTTCTAGTTCTTTCACCACTTAAAACCCGAGTTATTTCCCTCCGTATACAGCGAATTTTTCCCATTTCTCCACGCTTGTAGCTAAGTGCACGAGAATTCCAATTTGTCGGCGACTCGGAAATGAAACATGATGGGAATCTGAACCACACGCGGGAGTAGCTCGCTAGTTAATATATATGGACAAAAAGTGCTTGTTAATTTGCTCGTAACAATCGCTGTTGAAAGAATAAGGCAGAGTTTGAAATGGCTTTATGAAGTGGCTTTTAGTTATAATTTCTATATTATGTACTCAATTTGTTTTCGATAAACTGTATTTTACTGCAGTGTTTAATTGTAATTCTTATTAACAAAGCATTTGCACGCGACTCCGTCGAGAACTGTCCATTTTTTCGGGACAAAAAGTAGCCTATGTGCTATTTCCAAACATCCATCCATCCATCCAAACTTTCATATTTATAATATTAGTAGGATTGCTTAGGGTCTTTCGTTCAGTTTACTTCAGTTTAGATAATTTATAACATGACAAAAATTACAATATAAATTTGCATTGCGTGCCAAAATTAAAAGTAATCTCATCATGATTGTCAAAAACAAAAATTAATAATTCAAATAATTAATTAATAATTCATAATATTACATGGGTCATTAGTCATTACCAAATTTTGAGCAGGTAAACTTGTCCCAGCCTAAAAAAAGTTGTTTCCGTTTACACTATCCATTTCCAAGATGCTTAGCATTTATGTAATATTTGTAATACATGATGCATGGTAACAGAGTGGTAGCTCCATACAAATATTAACAGTGTTCTGCGCAAAATTTGATAATGACCAACATACGTTATTAGCTATACTGTTACTTCTTAATTTTACGAGAGGCGGGGCGCGCTTTTGCGAATTGAAAACACTATAGGTCGTTCCAATACCTAGTGTATTGTAATATAAAACCAAACAAAATATCCTTCGACCGCAAAAATACTCGACAGCAGTCGCGGCTGCTAGAATATATTCCCTTCTCGTTCAAACGATTCGAAGTGAAATCACAGCACAAAAAACGTCACCGAAGCAATCAAGGGCCTAACCTTTAGGAAATAAATTCCAACAGTAAAATTCAGTGTAAAGCGGAGAACAAAGAAATGCACTTAGCAATGATTTACAATTTTACACCTTATGTGCCGTAGCAGGTGTAGACGCGCTACGCCGTAGCGGGCTACGGGCTACGCTTATTATTTATGTGGGAAATATTTAAAATATAGTTGTCACATTACGTTTAAATTGTGGTCGCGATCCTTTGTTATATTTTATGTTTCAGTAATGTTTGTTATAACACGAGATAAAATTTGACAGGTGCTAGGGAAATTAATACATCTATTCCATATTCTAACGTAAGACTTAACGCTTAAGTTTTAAAATAAAAGTCAATGCTATATCATCCATAAATTGTAAACGATCGATTACGATACCACTATACTCTGTCTGTCCTCCTTTTTTTAACAAAGCTAGATTTTCTATTTATTTATTCAAGACTTCATGGTACGTCAGCAATATTTATTTATTTACTTTTTGTAATAACTATAAGTGTCTACAAATAACAATAAAGAAACTTTAAAATATTTTGTACAAATTATATCAATGCTTATGTAAGCTTTGCTTACTTTTGCTGACAGGGGAAAGGAGGGGGTTAAAAATGACAAAAAATCTGCGTACTTAAGTGGGTCATGAGATGTAAACGATAATTCAGTTAATGTTAATTAAGGGGCCCGCATGCACCGCAGTGGCAGTTCTTTGTCCGACAGCCTGCGGCCGGCAGCCATTGTGCTCGCTCCACTCGCTGTGCAACCGAACGAACACTACTTGTCGCCTGCCTGTCCGTCCCTTTTGTTTCGGAAAAATTTACGACAGTTAAAAATGTCTCAATTGATATACAAACATTTTTACAAATACATTTAATTTTACTCCCATTCTTACCCCCTTACTAATAAACGTTGAGTAACGGCTGAGTAGTTATACAATGCTTTGTCCTTATCTGTCGAATTCAAATGTCACAATGACAGATAAGGACAAAGCATTGTATAACTACTCAGCCGTTACTCAACGTTTATTAGTAAGGGGGATAGTAAGTTAAGTTACATACGTTACATACTATACTCATATTCTTTTATTTTATCTTATTCTTACTTCACCATGAAACAAATAGACTACAGTTTACATATATTCTTAATTACTTTCCCGTTTGTTACGGGTTGAAAAACAATTGAGTGTAACGAAAACATTTATCTTCGTCTCTGTAAGAATATCCTGACCGGCGCCGGCCTAAATCCGGACGTGACGCCAGCCGGTTCTCCAGATAACGTTTCTCGAGACAACGGCATAATTCGGGGAGTTTTGGAGACGTGATGACAAATAACACACAGTGGCATACATCGATTATTAACAAAAAAAATATGTTCTCTTTTCTGTCACTACATGTAAATGATTCCACTTTATTAATGCGTTGTCATCGTGTGCTGATTTGACGATGACAATTAAGTACAGTCAAATAAAAAGCTTGCCACAAAAGTGTTATTAAGTTAAACAGGCATGATGACTATTTTTTTGTCGATCAGGTAGATTATCAAAAAGTATTGGACACGTATGTTTTCTTTTTTCACATAATCGAAAAATTACGGAGATACATTGAGTTGAAATGTCGCATGACGTCACGTCTGAATACAATTTTTACACAGAAGTGACGTCACGAGCCCCCACTCCCGAACTTTGACGCGCTTTATTACACGACTGCCCCAAAAAAGGAGTGTAATGTTTTTCTTTGTAATTTATTGTTTGATTGACAAAAGAAAAAATACGTGTCCAGTATTTTTGATAAACTGACGGACTAAATAGAATTTCGTTTTCTTTACCCAGTCATCGTCCCTACTGACACCTAGTTACTAAAAACGTCTGAAGACACGCCAAAGTAAACTTTAAGACAACTGAAAAATGAAAACTGTCATCCTGTTGAGACGGGCAGCCCACTCCAAATCAGCTGCGCCCGCGACACACCCGGCGTGTCAGAATTACATACATTTGGAGGTTAGGCGGAGGCGAAAGTGTTAATAAAGACGTGCCTATGACGTGCTCGAGTATTTTATAATAAGAGCGACAATATTTTTTATTTGTTCAACACATTACTCACAAGAGCAAACAACACGAAATGTATTTCACAATTTCACGGAAGAAAATCTCCGATTTCAAAAACGCCCGCCATTTTGAACACGCATTAAACCTAGGGTTTACCCAGCCTGGACAAACAGACGGAACGTAAATACGGGGCAATAATAGAGATAATAAAATTTAGACATTTTATTAATTGAGGCCCATACAATGAAAAGTATTCACGTTAATTTTAATTATTCTATTCCTTTAAACATTAATTAAGATTGTATTGATTACATTTTGAACATTCAGTGATATAATCAGCTGTTCGAGGTTGTCTGATGGTTTTAAGTGATTAATTGATCTTATATTCGTTAACTGATATTGAGTCAGTCGCCCTAAATAAAAAATAATTTATTTAAATATTGCTTTAATGTTTCAACTTCCATTTAACCCGGATAATGTGACCATCACAGAATTGGATTTGGCTTTCGAATTACTTTATCGATCTCTGTCACACAAAGTAATCGACTTTACCTGTCTCATCACTTAATTAGCAATTGATAGCGATATAAATATGTTTATAAACTTAGTTACTTTTATCACTGTTCACAGCAGCGTCAAAGAGCGCTAACAAGTAAGTAAGTAAGTATTATTAGATTAAACTTGTGAAAGAGCTTATGGTGCTGAATAGGCAGATGAACTGTAATAAGGTCTACCATAGGTACCCATATTGACCACCACAAATTCCAAAAATAGCGAATTTTGACAATCGTTTATGTCCAACGTTTTGTGACACCTGGTTTGGAGCAACACACTAGCAATGCAAATGTTTCGACTATGATAATAATACTGCACTTTACCACATTGCAGTGATTCAAAGTCAGGGCAACAGTTACAAAAAAAATGCGATACCATGCGTTGAATTGCTTTTTTTCCCCCAATTTTGGCCAAAAAGCTCAGAGGTTTTTGAGAGCATTTGAGTTGAGAACTAGGCATAAGGCAGAAGTAATATAAACAACGATTTAGATTTAAATTAGTGTACGAGTATGTTAATAAATTCCTGGATCTTTGTGTTGTATAATATAGGGCAATAATGACGCAGACACATAACGTAGAGTCATTGAATATCATCTATTTCACTTACTTTCCCAAACGTGAAGCCAAAGTTATTTAGCTTGAATGATTAAGAATTCACTTGAGACTATTACAATATCTAATTAGGTAACAAAACCTCAACTCCAAAGAAACATTAATTTAATATCGAGCGTAAAGATTCGCGCTAAGCGACTCGTTAAGATAACTTTTAATCCTCGGATTCTATCGAGAAACCGATTATAAGAGGCATTATCATTATCACTTCATTTTTTTCTAAGCGTCCATAAAACAAACTGTAAAATGGTGAAATGTTTGTGACATCTTATTGATCTTTTCATTGAATAAAATTAATAGAACCTAGAGCAACCTCACTATAAAAAAAGGTCCATAAATCCCCATCAATATTACGAAATGAACGTGTAGCAACACGTTTTCTTGAGATTACAGGAGACAGGAAAAAAATTACGATACGATGATTTAGTCCCCAAAGGGTCTGTAATAATAAGCAGTAAAGTTATAAACAGAAAATTGCTCGGTTATTTCTGTAAAATACTTCTTTCTAACAGATTCTTGATAAATAACTTTAAAATTCGTTGAATATTAACCCAATTACTATTAGTAGGTATAATAAAGTAGAACTGGGAATATAATATACATTTTTAACTACAAAACTTTTCATCGTGACCTAGCCCAAGCACAAGTTGCATTTTGTCACCTGTTTCTTTCATTACAGTTTAGTTAGAGAGGGATGTGCTGAGCGAGTCTAGCCGACTTTATCTGAATCCGAATCCTATCCTTAGTATTCACGGGCTGAACTTTCTTCACCCCTCAGCCCTAATTATGGAAGTTTCAGGACCCACAAAAATCCCATTTTAATATTATAAATTATCTTTTACTCGCGACATTCTTTAGAACATAAAATAATTCCCTTGCGGACGATAAAACATTCTGGGATGAACCTACAGCTTCCCAAACATTATTTTAGTCGGCCACTAAACTTTCATAACTGAAAATTATGTCAAAACTGTATGAATACTTACGAGCTTCATAATAATTGATAATACGATTGAAAAAGCTTATGAACTATCAGGAGCACGATAAAAAAGCAGTCGAACTTAAGTACTAATATAATACGACTAAAGGATTTTCTCTTGAAAAGATTAAAGGTTCCAGAAATTGATATATTTTTCCTTCGACGATTCCAAGTGTTCTTTATCAGTCCTAGGTATTGAAAAAAAACTAAATCACTAGAATATTGCCCGAAATATTGCTATCCTATTTTAGTAAAACTTGGCTCTCTAGAGGCCTCCGTTTTTCTTTTTAATCAAAGAAACAGACGAAATTAATTTAGATTCTTACCTAAACATTTCCACATTATTTCAGTATCTAATACTTAAAATACAATCATCCGTATATGTATATACAAATAAGCAATCTACGGATGTCACAGTAAGTCTTCCTCGTGTTCCTAACGGAGACAAATGACAAAATATACTGTTAGTTGCGAGAACGAAACAGCGATTCACTGTTGACAAAATAGACAAATTACTTATTACGTTGTTAATACATTGAGCGCCAATAACTCAATATCGGGTCCATTTTGTAAGCGAATCAATCACCTGGCACTGAACATTGTATAGAACAGTGCAACCGTATTTGCTGGCAATTAAAATAAAACCGTCCATCGCCAGAGAGGGGATATTTCCACACCCGGTGCAGCCCGATGGTCTTTTGTTACGTTTTCATCAACTATATATTTTTTTAAAGACGCAATCGATGTGGACTTCGCTGTGATAATGAAGAAGACTCTGTTGTCGCTGGTGAGCTCGCATGTGGCTTATGTAGCCAATTTTCTTTGTGAAAGTTCTCATGTATTCTGCATCTCATTCATTCATTCATGCATCTCTGTAAAGTCAAATAATTAAGAAATTTACATTAAAAATTATGTACCTACTACTGGATCCTGTAACAGGGCTTCCTAGCTCAGGATCCAGGACCAAGATAAAAGCTGTATGTTTTATGTCAATAAAATATTTTCATTTTCATTTTCATTGCGGGCATGTGAGCTCACGTGTACTGTGATAATGATAATATAGCTTTAAATAAACGTTTATTTTTTGTCAATACCTTTAAATAAGTAGATTAAAACACGACTAGCGACTAGTATGACACGCCCTTAAGAGCCTTATCACACTGGCGATTTGCTGGCGAGTTGAAAGCGATGCGAGCGCCGCGATCTCTAGATCTAAATAGATAGCGATCACGTTGCGCACTCGCGGCACGACGCGGTTAGCCTAGTTGGTAGTGACCCTGCCTACGAAGCTAGCGGTCCCGGGTTCGAATCCCGGTACCGGCAAATATTTGTGTGATGAGCGCGTGTGTTTATTCCTGAGTCATGGATATTTTCTATATATTTAAGTATGTATTTCTCTATATAAGTAAGTATATCGTTGCCTAGTACCCATAGTACAAGCCTAGAGCTTAGTTTGGGACTGGGTCAATTTGTGTGAGATTGTCCCTGATATTTATTTATTTATTATTTATTTATTTTATATAGCCTGACACCGCCACATTTTTGACGAATCATATGACACCCCATTCATTAAAATCGGTCTAATATTTAGGGAGCTAGAGTGGTACATCCGATTTTTTGTCACATACATACACTTTTAAAATCATTACCTTTCTTTTAGCTTTGCTCAGTCCCCCCTGGTTTGCGTCGAGGGTTAAAAATATGAGTACATAAAGCGAGGTTCTTTCTGATTTCGCCATATATCTTTAATAATAAAAAAGTCGGTCAAGTGCGATTAGGACTCGCGCACCGAGGGATCCGCACGAACTTGTACGTATGTAAATAGTTGGTAAATCACGGGAATACAATAGAAACATTTCCAATTGAAACGTTCCCAGTTGTTGTGAATAAATGTTTTCTTCTTCTTCTTCAGTATAAACTGACACGCACTAAGTAGGCACTCTCGTACTTAGTGAGTATCAGTTTATACTGGCCTTAATTTTTCATGTGAAGTAACTAAAAATTAACGGTTTTCGAATTTTTTCCTTTACTTGTGCTATAAGACATTGCTTCTTTCCAAATTTCATGATTCTAACTCAACGGAAAGTACCCTATAAGTTTTGCTTTCCTTTGAGATTCCCTTGAATTTGCGGCATAAACGGCCGTATCTTTTGATTGCGTTGACTTAGATGTCTGATTTTTTTTGACAGAAGGACAACAAAGTGATCCTACAAGGGTTCCTTTTTTTCCTTTTGAGGTACGGAACCCTAAAAAAATTAACCAAGACTTTTGAAGCCGCAGGCATTTCTTCAATATTTCCATTGTTTGTCGCCCGTTCAGAAACCAGCGACACTGCAACAATGACGGGAAAATACGGAAACTTATTCAATTACAAAAGTAGAAACTTTGACGGTATTCCAATTCAACTTTGAAATAAAATAGACGGTTGAACTGAAAATAATTCCACAAGGCTATTTCATATAGGACTGGTAATATTAAAATAGAATTATTAAGTAGAATAATTATAATATTTAGACTCATTTTATTAGTAAACATGTAATATTATCAACTGATATTTTATATTAAAACAGGTCCCGGAATTCGTAAGGATATATTCTAATTTTATACGTTACTAGCGTCCCGCCCCGGCAATACGGTCAAATGATTCGATGATTTTTTTATTCTCTTAAAACATTTAATTAACGACGAAAGGCGAAAAGGACGAACAGCAAGATCACGTGAATTTGAATGGCTTAAAAGAAAAGCTGTTAATAACAAGCTCGTTAAAATTATTCCCTTGATAAAAACCATAAACAGCCTATAAAACCCCGGAAGTCATAACGAGCCTGCTTTCCGGTTGTAAATCCGGTGAATTAATAATATTTACGCCGCCTCTTCGACAAAATGAAATTACTTCGGCCGCAAACCGGGATCTATTGAGCATTTTATTAATTGACTGAGATAACCGTATTTTGTCTGCCCAATTTAATTTGATTAAAATATCTAATAAATGATTAAATTAAATTAAAACCCCCGACATAGTCGGGACCCTACTTGCAGAGCTCATAACTCTTAAATGGCCCAATGGATTTTCACCAAACTTAGCTAAAACACTCTCTATCAAGTCACCTTTTAAACAAAATAAACTAAATTGAAATCGGTTCATCCGTTTGGGAGCTACGATGCCAAAACCAATGTTGCACAAGTTACCTTCCTGGCAACCCAAAGGTTCCGTTCAGAAATTAAGTGGCGAACAAATTGTTTAAAATCGTCAACAAATCAATTTAATCGCCCTTACAATTACCCGGCTTCAGCCGAACATGAAGAACGGCGCAATCTGCGAGGATTTGTGGCTTTCCACGCATCAGCGCTTTTTGAGCGACCAAATTGTGCACATCTGTTTAATGGTCGTATCGCTAATATAGCTAAAAGATCTGAGGTTTTAGATTTAAAGTAGGTAGGTTTATAGCGAGCTAGAACCGCTACGCTATATAGCATTATTTTAAAGCGAATAAACCGTTAAATTTTTTTATTCAAATTTGTAAATGGAATGTGCCTCTTGTTTTCATTCATCACTAATATGCAAAGGAATCAATCCCGAAAGCATTTAGTATCACTACATACCAAGTGCTAATTACTATTACTAGTAGTAACTAGTTAATTAGGTGTATAAGGACGTCTCACAATCGATAAGAGAATTTATCTGCCAGTTAAATTTATCAGATATGCTTTACTTGACGATTTTTAAACAGGCAGTAAATCTCAAAAACCTACGCATAAGCTACCACGGCAGACACGGCAGTAATCCCGCAATTCTCGCCAGACTAGTAGCAACGAGTCTACGAGTACGTCCAGCAAACGACCACAAAACGTAACTAGTGGCTTACCCTTAGGTAGAAAGGAAGTTTAATTTCCTAAGGCTCACGTCTTTCACTAGTTCAAAACAGAATCTTATGTCAGTCAAGAAAAGTTAAGTCATTTTGAGAATTGTCCTAAATTTGCGGTTTTAGGTCTATTTGGTCCTTGCAGGACATTAACTTATTCCAAACTCTCAACGTCCTTGTCAGAACATCGTGAATCACATCCACCAATTTGATTCGTTATTGAGGCAGTCACTCAAATTATACGATACATAACATATGTTAACATTTATACTAAACAAAAGCCGACATTCTATTAATAGATATAGTAGACAGATGAGCCATATAACTGTCTATTATCACATCTTTTATGGTGGTGTTTCGAATGGGCAATAAAGATATCGTGCGTAATAAAGTTTGTGCCCTCGTGGCGCCTGTATCGCCGACCTGAATTGACAGTATTGTCAAACATCGTTTCCATTCTAAAAAAACTGTATATTCTCCACATTGCACGCTCGTAATGCTTTCATCTCCGTCTGTTTCGTATGGAAATTAGGAGGCTGGTACGGAAAGCGAAAAACTTCCAACTTCCAGCCGTCCAATCGGCGATCGCTCAGTCATTTCAATAAAACAAAGCTCTGCGGCTATTGCAAGTTGCGGGAGAAAAGAGAAAGTGACCTTGGCATTAACTAAATAGTTAGTAGCGATGTGGGTCAATGCCGGGCCAATGTCGCTCGAACGAGCCAAAACTTCAGCAGTACTTATTACGCGACGCACGAAATTCTATTTATAAATAAAAATATTTCTCGAGAAAATGTCGTCTTTGGCAAGAATTGGCAGAATCGACGCAAAAATCTACGCATGTTTTCAGTCAAAGAGACTTATTCTGAGCGTCAAAACAGATTCGGGAGAACGAATATTATTAATATTATTATTCAAATAAATAATGTAAATAGAAAACGTGTTTTATAAAGAAATGAGTGAATTTTTTTGCGTAGGTAGAAGTAGAATTTACTTTAGTCAAGAGGAGTTCAAAAGTAAATATTGCATTAAAATTCGGAACTCTGAAAGTAAATCAAGCGACAATGTAATTCGTTTGATATCGACTCGGAATATTTTAATAGCCCTGCATTAGCAAGAAATCCTGAAATGTTTTTATCTTCCCGTTGCTATTCTTTTAAGCTTTCGGCACACCAAACGCGTGCCAGGCGCGTCGCGTCGCGTCGCGACGCAGCACCCGGCACACCGCAGGCAGGCGGCAGCTTCAACGCGTTTCAAACGCGTGCCAGCGTGGCGCACGCCTCGCAGCTGCGTTCGGTGTGACATGCTGCGCGGCGCGCGCGTACATCCCCCACGGGTTTGTAAAAAAAATACAACGACTAGTAGCCGCGTCGACGCCGCGCTGACGCGACGCGTTCGCCCCACCCCGGTGTGCCGGTAAACATGGCGGCCATATTTAATACAACTTCGCGTGCCAGCGCGCGCGACGCGCCTGCTTCGCGCACGCAAAGCGCCGCGCTGCCCGAGTTGTTTGGGGCGACTGCGGCGCCTCACGTGCGCGAAGCAGTTCAAACGCGTGCCCGCCGCGGGCACGCGTTACTTTTTGGTGTGTCGGGTTCAATTTGCTTTGTTGTATTACAACATTACGCGGGCCCGCGTTCAAAGCGTGACGCGCCTGACACGCGTTTGGTGTGCCGAAAGCTTTATACTATTTCCAGAGAACGTGGTCGTAAACAAAGATTCCACGACGGGGAACAATCATAAAACTCCCGCAAAGTATATATTATAAAGACTTGTATTAAAGTATCGTGCGTATTGGCGTAATGCGTAGGAGGACGGATTTTCCTTTACAACTTAATTTGAGTTGAGATGATGTCACAAATTCTACTTGATATTCCGTGAGCTGATATTAAACGGGAAAATTCCGCCAAGTGGCTGATCATTATACATTTTGGATCTTATTAACTAATAGGATAACATGAAAACTCAAACTCTCTGCGAGGTCCTAAGGGTACGTTTGAATTTGTACTGCTTTCTTAATCGCATTAACACACTTTTCTGGGACTCTAAAGCTCCTTCAAACCCATTCTCTTACCTGACAAAACTCACATGAACAACGATCGATTTTGATTGGCAGATCAGTCTGTTAAATTTATGAAAGAGGCGCGTCGTTTTGCCAACCAGAGCACCAGACTATTGTAGCTCGCATGCAGTCCTGCTTTTATGTCACAATAAAACGCGAAGCAACATCGCCTAAATGAACAACGAACTACATCAATATCACTCCCACTAATCTCACCTTATAAACCATTCTCAAAGCATTCGATAAATCTCCAAGAAAGCAATAATGTCATTCACACCGATCAAAGACTACGCCTACAGGAGCCAGAACCCAGTAACTCCACGTCATCAGTCAAGGTCAATGGTTACCAGCATTTGTCTGCCTCATGCCATTGACATTGGCAAACATTTGGCATGGTGCCAACATCATAACATGCAACTTCCATATACAAACTACAGCCTTATTACTCTTCCTTTTAAGGTTATTTTTAGGAACATCGTAAAAGGGAATTGGATAGTTGAAAGTAGTTATAACGGAGGGGCTGAAGTTCTGAAAGCCGCGTACCTATAAGTAGATTACGCAGGAAACGGCAAAAGGGTCTTTAATAAAAATATACAGCTTTCTGTTGGATATGAAAGAATTTCGCGACTTGCGTCGTCGGCAGTTAACTTTCATGGCACTCTTTGAAATTATGAACTATCGTATTTTTACGATGGGCTTTATGCCTTCTATAATAATAAATTGTGATTTTACTGATTGAATGATATGAGTGGCAGACAGTGCATCTTAAGTAATAAGAAATAGATAAGTAAAACGAATGTATTATTCCTGAGCAATATGTAGTTGAACGCGTATGTGCGTCTTTAAATACTAAATTGGCTCTCATTAAATATTTTTCTAGTATTCTTTTAATAAATATGGAGTAACCGTAGAGTAGTTAAGCCATGCCTTGAATCCGCCGGTGGCCTAGAGACAAGGTGCAGAGTTCGAGCCCAAGTGGGCGCAGTGTAAAAATGTTTTTTTCCATCGTAATTACTTGAGTACTTGTAGTAACCAAGTTCATACTGTGAAGAAGAAACGTCATTACGAAACCTGCTTATTTCGCTAAATAATTGTGCAAGGGTAGAAACTCCGTCTTAATAATTTAAGATAAGATCGTCAATTTAAATTCCATTCGTTACTTACGTATTAAGACCATTCTTTACTTAGTTTCAAGAGAGACTTGCTGGAATACGAACACAGACGTTAATGTCTCAACTGTAACTAAAGAAAACCATTCACGACCATCTCAAAACGATAAAAGCTCTTAAGATGCAAATATCTCGCTAGATACCCGAGTAGGTACTTGGCAAGAGTCGCACAACCACTCCAGATGAGTATCATTCAATTATCTTCAAGAAAACTTTACCAAAATCGGGTTAAAATGCAGCTCGTACTTACCTGAAACAAAAAACATATTTAAAATAAGTTTCACTTGTAATATCTGCATGTTTAGTTAAATAGACAAATGCCCAAGTCGATGTAACCGACTTAAATCATGTAAGTACGCTTTAAGTAATGTACCTACGTAGTTGTTCCCTCAAATTACCGAATTTTCGAGATAAATAATAATAACCAGAAAACTAGGCCATTCGAGGAAACAATAATGCATGACAGAAAATTTTGGGTTAAATTATTATTCAACCGTAATTATGCTACTGCACGGTCAAACTTATGAACATTTGTGTAACTATTATGATTATCACGTTATTCTAAATGTTAACTTAATGAATAAAAAAACGCCAACACAACACAACTATAATTTAGAAGTTTACCCACACACGTCATCTTACTCGTACATGATGCCAGCACTTCACTTGGCCATATGATCCAAATATTGATCTCGCATCTCTTTCATTTGACATATCGAATAAAAGAGATGCATCTACCAAATTTGACAAATATCAGCCATGTGAAGTACCGGCAAGACGATATATATGAATCATCCATCACACATCACTGTTTGTAAGTTGATTGCAAATCTTTTCTCTTTTACTTTTGTTATTTTGTTTAGTTCTATCTTTGATACACTAGTGAGTATTGTGGAGAGGTGGGCGCGGTGACTCAGAAATAACACTTAATCATATATCCAAGTCATTGCACCATGTTATGATGAGGGCTGACGATGGTCTGTCTTTTACAGTTCTTCTTCTTCCAAACAATACTGATCAACAATTGTCCACTTGGGCTGTACAAACTTTAAACCAAGCCAAAATCCCGACAACGACACAATCCCAACAGCCAAACAAGCCAGACCAACAGTTGCGTATAAGAGGGAAAGTGTACTTGACATTGGCTCCTGGCTGCCAGCCAGATGGCGTTAGCAGGGCAATCGATATGAAAACTAAAGCAAAACATACAGACTCGAAGTTATAACAGCCGGTTCATGGAATTAGAAAAAAGTTTATCCGTGATCATGAGGATATTGCTATGTTATTTTAATCAACGAGTGTCGAAAATCGAGCTGTGTTCGTAATTAATTATAACCTAACCGAGTTAAAAACCCCCGATATCAGCGCCTAAAAACCCTCTGAGCAATGAACAAAACCTTGAACGGATTCCAAGCACGTACATTTTCACTGGAGGGACTTTGTCACTAGAAGATTTCAAGAATTAAAAAATCAGATCCCCTCATCAACTAGAAAAGAGCTGATGATTTTCAAACGGCTGAACAGGTTTTCATGAAACATGGCTAAGAACACTCAGGAAAATTATCTATGACACAAAAAAAACTAAACGAAAATCGGTTCATCCGCTTGGGAGATACGATACCACAGACAGATACACGGACAGACACGTTAAACTTATAACACCCCTCTCTTTTTGCGTCGGGGGTTAAAAATATGAATGTATTAGTGCAATAAAATATACATATCGATCTAAATCATTAGAGTTGTAGTCAGTTTTCAATTTATTTACTAAATTAATGACTCGCAAAGCAAGTTACGATTAGAAATAATACAAATATTAAGATAAGAATATATGGCTCTACTTAAGTCTACTTATACCATGACTCTGGTCAATGTGTACACAATATTATGACGTATGCAAATGTTCGATGGTTAGAGGTGTTAAGTTTCGGCTGCATTCGTCAGGTGTTCCTACATTTTAAGCAGACCAGTAAAAAATATTCGGACAAAGGTACATCGTGCAGTTTGTATGTGTGCGCGCCTTATACGTACGCGCCATAAGCTTGTAGATAATCATGAATGTGTCGAGGCTGCACCGCCTGCGTGTATCTGCTCCTAAAGTGCCCGAGTTGAATGAATAGGCTAATTGACTAATGTCAAAATAAATTATTTTTACACTACCACTAAATCAAGCTTTCGAAAATAACACGAAAAAACCTAGCTATCGCTTATTTTTGGAATTTAAACGATTTTTAATTCAACAAAAACTTTATAAAGGAACACTGAAAATTGTGACGTCACAGGTTCCTGTTACTTCATACTACCGAATCGTTTTGACGTTTCAATAAAATTTGCTGATTTGACCAGTCAGTCAACTAGCCTATGTATGTATGTAAACTCTTTATTGCACAAAAACAGGTTGACAAATTAATATGTACACAGAAAAGAAATTAAAATAATGTACAAAGGCGAACTATGTTGTGTGTTGTTGTTGTTTGTATTGCCTATTGTCTGTAGGTACTTATATACTTTGGCGTTCCTAACCCAGTCTCACTTGAGCTTATTGGTCTTGGGCCTTGGCACCCACATTCACGATACGTAGTAGTTTTGGACTGCAGTTTAGTGTTTCTAATCCTGTCACATCGATGGAAAATCGGACAGTCCCGAGGGAAAAGGTGAACAAATGCGCGGACGGAGTCAAGGGCAAAAGCTAGAATGGTATAATTTGGGAGTAAATAACCAGCACAGTACACACGTTAGCTGCACACAAAACAACAACAGTGTATTTGTAACCCGTTCTAATGAGAATCAAACAATCTATGGTGACGCCATTCACAACACACTTTTCAATAAAGTCAACATTTGAAATTGAAGCGAAAAATGAATAAACGGCAACACCGGAACTGGGCAAAAATAACGCTCATTTTTTTCATTTTTTGCATATCCGCTTTGAACGGGCTCACTGCCAAATTACGTCATAACTTTATCCAGTAACAATATACGTGGCAAATTCCAAACATGGGGAAGAAGTCAATATTTTACCTCAAAATATTTGCCCAGACAATAGACAAGACTATATACTTTATAGTAGCTCTTATCCACTAGACAATAAATGCGGCCTTGTTGTAATAAAACAATATATGGTTTCGAAAAACAAGTGGAATAGGCGCTTTAATCGCATCACATACAATACGGCATTAATTTCCATACAACATTTTTCATGTTAGATAGGGTTACGTGGAAGGAAAAGAGGGGGCCTTTGCCCAGCAGTGGGACATTGCAGGCTATTAAATAAATAATGTACAAATAAATTTAACTTGTCTTAATTAATCTAAACAATTGGAAATATGTCCGTTTATTAATTGTATTATAGAAAAGAGGCAACAGATCGAAGTAATGTTCTGTTAAAAGACTTTTTTTTATCTTGTTAGACCATCCCCGAGAGAATGGCTATAAACGCATTGTTCGCTAACTTAATTTAAGCTACAACAGAAAACCATATGAATCTTAATCGCAAAATAGAGGAGCCTTAGTCGTTTAAAAATTCAATTAAGTCGGGCATTATCAAACAGCGCTCGCAGCGCTGTTAAAACAGCGCTTAAATGGAAAACAAATACGCGCAAGCTGGATTTTTCGCTGAATAATAGAGGGTGTAATGATTAAAACCAGAGACAATGGCCGTTTACTCTGCTAATGAAGCCGGAACGAGCATTGACGGCTAAGCCCGGAAGTTCCGAATCAGAATAGACTTTTGACATTTAATACCATCGGCGGAGTTTCGTAAAGCCTGTGGCGTTATTCCAATTTTATTTAATTAAGATCCATCTTGCTTCATTATCGTCATCATATTGTTGAGGTTATAATAGCCTTTAATGCCAAGTAGGACTTTCGTGACGTCAAAGATATGATAACAAGATTCTAAAACAAATTGGAATAAAGCCCCAGATTTATTTGCAGCGATAATTGACACTTGAATGACATTACAATCACATTTTTTTTCATTATGAAGACTTGCTAATTTTGTTATTTTCATAATTTTAGAATAGAACGCAGCAGTGCTATTTATAGAAAAGTACTATTATTTCACATAACTTGAGAGCTTTCAAATGATACCTCTCTCCCATGATAGGTTAAAGCATTTTTTTTCGGTGACTAATTAAACAGTATCAAAATTCTAAATTCTAAATGAGGCCTTGTGCGGACTATAATATACTACATCTATTCAAAATTTCAGGTCTAATTGCTTCAGCGATTCCTGTGAAAAAGGGTCTCGACCGATCGACGGACAGACGGACAACAAAGTCATCTTATACGGGTTCCGTTTTTAAGTATTTGGTATGGAACCCTTAAACCACAATTTTGCTCATCATACAAATATTTTGCCCTTACCGGGGATCAAACTAAGGAATGTTAACTTCGCAATCGCACTAATACTAAAGTGAATCGTATCAAAAACAAACCGTCAAATATTCCCGTAGCAACATGCAATTATGGAGGAAATAAATGATTCTCTCTAAATATTGGACACACAAGTTGCTTCGAGTGAGATGAAAGATTTATTTGGACTTTAGTTAAATAACTGTTATTAGTCCCAAAGTTCGTAGAGACTTGGCGACATTAATCAGCTTTCAGCTTTGATAAGTCCTGTCCGCTTCAAAGACAATATTTGCATATTTGCCTGCCCCACAAAACTTGTTCGATTGTTTTTAAGTCCAATGACGTCAAGACTTCCAGCTGGCGATTTATTTCCAAACGCCTGCCTCAGAGACACTAGACATAATATATTAATTTAAATAATTACCTGCCTTAAAAGATATATCATCGACAAGAATTTCCTCTTCGACTGGAATTTGGAAATATTTAACAATTTCACAACCAGAACAATTAACAAACGGCACATTTAGACATTATTTAAAGCAATCCACGCTCTGAGGCGTACAATGAAATAACTGAGTTAGCGCTAACCAAGATCCATAAACCACTGTTCGCCGCAATTTATGTCTAAAGCAGGGCTGAAAATTTCACAGAGATAATCCAGACTAAGCATTGTGTTCCTAATTACCTCCAACTTTATTTATCAACGGGTTCGTAAGCCCTGCGACACGGGTCCTAAAGAATCCAAGCAACTGACAGCGACCTACTTTCTAAGTTAAATTACGCGCGCGTAATCTAATTGCGTCTCACAAGTCATCTGCTTCTTTGTTGATCTCAGCGAAAACCATGACCTTTGCCACTAGTGCTTAGTCCACTAATGCCTATTAGAGGCCTCGAAATTCGTCTTTAGGCGTCGCGTGCCGCCGGCAGCCGCTTCCACAGTTAGTTGCGTGCCGGCACCCGACGCGATCGAACGTCCGCAGCGTCGAAACCACCCCAGAGTAATACTGCCGTCGGAAAACTTAATTGCAACCACTATCGTAATCTTGAAAGTGCGCTGAAACTTCCTTAGACAAACTAGAGTGTTTACGTATGATGTAGCATTGTTGTGACAGTTTTGGCGGCAAAGTGAGACCATCAGGCCGCATCGTATCACCAATGGCGACGTCGTCGCTAAGGTAAATATTGATGCAAATCTGAATTACGGCGTGGACTCCTAGCGCCGGACAATACTACTATTTGCCGTGCTGTTGAGCGACCAAATGCGGGCCGTATTGACACGTGCATCGAAAGGAAATCGGGATCCATTTCAAACAGCTACAATTTTCTCAAACAAGTGCGCCTGAAAAGAATAAACAATAAACGAAAACAAACACAGTTTAGGTAAATTGAAACACATTAAATTCCACACCCTCGTACACAAACAGTAATTACGAGCTCATTCGCCGTGTTTACGTTTTAGCCGGCTGTTAAAGTGACACTAGCCGGTGTCGGTGTCAATATGCAAACGCGAGTGTTCAGAGGTAATAATCAATCACCGAGTCAGCTGGGAGCGACCCTCTCGCCGGCTCCTCCAGCCCTCCGGCGTTACGTAACCTTCAACGGCCAGTCTCCGCCTCCACTTATGTAACAGCCCGATTGCAACGGATTTTTATCAGAGAGATTCAATTAGATCGAATATTGGATTCCTAATCCAATAAAAATCTATTTTCGACAGCGAATAGATTTATAATCCGCACCTGAGCATCGACTATGTCAGAAATTCACAAGAAATCTCCGGGCTGCCTCCGATTTCCGTTAGCAGTTCATGTTTATCGTTCGTTCCGTCTAAAGGCTTTATATTTTCACAAAGCGCAAGCAAATTGAATCCCTTCGAGAATGTGAATTCTTTCTACACACGAAAATTGGACCAGTACAGGCAGTCGTTGGATTTTCTTGTACAAAATCTTTTGTTACATTACGAGTAGAACATAATTGAGCCGCTTGAGCAATTAAACGGGAATGGTTTAAAACTCCAGGGATTGTGAAGACGGATCCCATTATATCTGGAACCAGAACGAATCAAACACTTTTGTCAGTCTGATGACAGGCCTGAGTAAGCCCTGATTCAGTTTCCAACTTCAACAGCGATCTTAGGAGTAAATCAACCACAACTCGAGGTTACTTAGTTCCCATTCAACAGAGCTAACCCTTAAGCTCAATAAAACCTTCACTTAATGTAATTCATATAATTTGTCTGGCCATTAAGGAGGCTTTTAGGAGCTTTCGTGTACAAGCACTAGGCTTGATCCACTGGGAAATTTATAACGACCCTTCGCATCGCGTGAAACGGACAACGGAAAAACGATTAGGATTTTTTTCAAAACCTTAGGCCGGCCTTACACAATCTGAATTATTATAGGCCGGCCTTATAGGATTAATAAATCATTGTCATTTCTGGGAACAATTGAAACAGAAAATTACTTTAGGAATTAATTCACTACATTAAGTGGACAGTGGACGATACAGGCGTGGCGTGGGCATTACAGGCTATTTCGGATGATTAATCCCATTGAAACGAATTGCCCTGAATCGATACCACCCAAGAGGGCAATTTCAACAATTGACTTTCTTCAAATCTATAGTAGCAAACAATACCTTTCAACGCCAGTGATTCGTATTACAAAATAGCAACAGCAATAAATAGTATCTCTCTCATCTATACAGGAATCATTATTTACCGTCGGGTCAGCAAATCCGTTACGGGCACGGGCGTTTTACAGGCTATAAACCAGGATCGTGCCAATTTGTGGCCGACATAAAGAAGTTCGCGCAAACTACATTAGGTGACTGCCGTGTACAGCCTTTTTAACGCCCGCTCTAATTAAGTGTCGGGATGTCTATCGCCAAATTAAGGAAATATGAAATAGCTGATGCTTTTAGACCTGACCTTTGGATATATATATGCACACATCCCACGCCGCATCAATAGAGGCAATTACAATTTAATATGCACTGAAGCTCCCATGTGTCGACGACCAATACTAATACAGCTTAGTTATGGTCTAATCAACCTGTAGATCAATTTGATGATCTAGCCTTAATAGGAAATATGTGGGCAGATTGTTCGATACGGAAAATTGAAGTTGAAACCCATCCATCATCAATTCTCGATTCAAATTCTTACTAAAAATATATCACGGGTTTTTCTGGGAACAGATGCGACTCTTCATCGAAAATAGTTTTCAAATAGGATAGATATCGTTTTGTAATTTTGTTCGTAGCAATGTATAAAGCCGAAATGATATGCATAGTAATGAATGATGATCAACACACGAATTGGCAGACCAAATTTTAGAAATATGATATTCTTTCAGGCGGTGTTTTATATAAAGCGTGCATAAAATTGGTCGAAAAATACGAGCAATCATCAACATTTGGGCAAAGTTTGGGGTAGAAACGGATGGTACATCAGTGGTAAATGGCTTCATTTGCCGGGAGCTCTAAAAAGCCAACCGAAGCGTATTGATGAGTTATTCAATTTCACGATAGAACGCTCCGATATTATGCACGTCGCGTATCCTGTCCATTTGCGTGCATTTTCGCATGAATGCTGAAATTTAAACGCGCTATTGAATCTTGTTTTTCACTCTCGATGAAATAGACTAAAACTATATAGGTACGAAACGTTTTAAAGCCCGCATATCGAAAGCTTGAATCCACAACACACATTGAATTTTAAAGAATGCTCAATATAAAATGGCGCCAAGCTTTATTCTTCACTGTTCACTTCACGCGACTGGTCGATCTTACGTTTTAAACTTAAACTGAGAACTTTTGTTTCAATGCGAGACATTTTTCCCAGTGGATCGCCTTTGTCACGAGTCAACTCCGCGTTTACGAGCTGAACGTATGAATTCATTCGGAGAAACTAGAAAGTCGGAATTTTGAATTTGTAGCAAAATGCAGAATATGTAGAAGCCGGTGTGCACTTGATAAAAATAACTAATAGAAAAAGTATCAAGTGTCACCACAAAGTGCCGTTACGTATAACAACTCAGATAACACAAACTATAATAAATAACACACAACAAGGAAAGCAACCGAGTCAAAGTCAAAGTCAACAACGTGGGCAAAGTTGCCGGAAACTGCCGCGTAAACAATACCTACGGATGATAAATCCCGATGAACAAACACAAACAATTACTGTGATGAAGTACAATAAACCTAAAATCCCGGTATGGTTCTATTAGATAAATCACGTGAATAGATATTCTGACCGACCTAGGTGCGATTTGGCTGAAGCATTATGATTACAAAACAAATAATATTTTTTATTTATTTGTAAAAATTTTATAAACACAGCAATAACTTAGCTTACAAACAAAAATAAACATAACAAACCCTAGTTTTATCAAAGGTATACACAAATACGTAACGTAAAATTCATTCTTGTTAAAACTTTGCCGAAAGCCAGACAGTACCTATGAAGTTATTGGTTTTGAGAAATTCCGTGCCAGAAACATTTTAGTTCATGTAACAAGGCCTAAATTCTCCCTACATCTTAAATATTAAGCATTTTACAACACTAGTGAAGTCGGAAAGGTCGAGAAAGGTTATTTCGTGTTAGAGGGTCCCGGTTATTTGCTTTGGACAGTGTATACAAGCGCACCCTTAAGCGCACTATGTACATGATACAGGCGTTTATACCTGCCTTGTGGAAGCGGCACACAATACGGTTAACGTTGAGTATTTTACAGTATTTTTTTAACTGCCTGTATACCTTTTTATGCTAGAACTTTTAAATGCTCCAAACTATAAAATGTTGAAATATTCCTATTTAGTCTACCCCAAGGGTAAATATGGATTATTCCCTCAAATTTTTACCCCCTAGGTCCAACAGTTTAGTTTGTGCGTTGCCTGTCAGTCGATCAGTCACAAAAACCCATTATAACATGTATAATATATGGGAGATATTTAAATAAGTAAGTCGCAAGAAAATTGTGTTTATTCAAAAAATCGTACTCGAAATCGACTTCATAAGAAATCTAATTATGAAACGTTAAATGGGAATAATAATTTTTGGATATATATTCGAAAAGATCAAGATAGAAGTAATAAATCCAATTTAATGTTTAATGCGGGTTTCCTCACTTCATATTTTACCTAATCCTACCGACTCCATTAAAGGGGGATCAAAGGAGTTTTTCGCCAATATACTGGAGCAAATTGCTTCATCCGACGGCGAAAAGAGTCGAAGGAAAGTTGCCGCGACATATGACCCCAGCGGAATTTCAGAGTCCATTTGGGACGCGGAAAGTTTTAATGTTTCGGCGGACCCTCTCAAATGTTCTGCCCCCGGGCGGTAAGCGGAATACAGATAGATTTTGATCCATTTTACACTTTCTCCAAGGGTACCAGAAAGTTAAATCCCAACTGGTCTTAAATGACCCATCGAAATGCAAATTCCCGGTATCAGGCGAAACACTCCATTTTCAAGATCACAAATTACACCTTACCGCAAAACAAACTGTTTAAAATTCCGACACGGAACCCTGTCAGCTTGTAAATGGCTAGTGACCCGAGCCCCTGACCTTCGGGGCATTGATGTAGAGCGACCAGCCGCGATACGGATCTATGGGGGTGACGTCACGCCCCCGCCCCTGTTCTTGGCAAAATCGGCTTATCGCGTGACACTTTGCACGCTTGAAATAGTTCTAAAATAAGAACACGAAAATCTGAGATAAATACTAAATAATCACCACTTACTAGATTTATTAAAATCGTAATTACATGTCAGTAGCAACAGGCGATCGTTAATAAAGAAAAACCATCAATAGTAATGAAATAACCGTCTAGCAGAAGGCCAGTCTCAGGGTTACAGTGGATACAGTAACGAATTATTGTTCAATTACTTGTTTTGCAGTGTCACCAGTTCAATTAACCAACCGAAACGCCGCTTCAAGTACAATTGGCCTAAACTGTTCTAATCATCCGCCTCATAAAACAAACCACTAAAAGAACTGCAATCTAAAGACAAATTTAATTGAAGATTTATCCTCATCAAGAAGCGGGTACATGACAAGAAATCAGAGCAAAATAAAAGATGATATCACACAGAAACAGTACTGATTCAACCACTGAGCGGTCGGATGAAGAATCTATAAATAACTAACAAGCACATTGTTTCTATTGTCATGTTACAATATAAATGTCAAAGGATTTGAGGAAAAATCTTGATAACATCTAAAACATCTCTGATCAATGTCGCCAAGTTTTTGTAGTGCTCAATTTTCCTTAAAGACAAGTAATAAAACATTAGCCTATTAAACTGTGGAATGAAATTTAAGTCTCAGAAAAAATCTAATATCCGCCAAGTAATGTAGACTGTTATGATGCCATTGAGTAGGTAATCTTGACTTTGGGGCATTTACTATTAACCTTACAATGAATGCCAATTCTGTGCATTTTTTGCAAAGCATATGAAGAAGGCCGACCTTGTGTCTCAAGAAGTCCTCAGTGATATCATCGCGAATGAAATAAATTTCACAATCGTATTTGCCGTTGTTGAGAAAGACTTAATTATGTTTTCTTAAGCATGGCATGTTCACTGCAATAAAATTTTAAGGTTATTTTGGTCATTAAAATAAATTACAAATTAACTTTGTAATGAGACGCTATTTTTGTGGTCAATAACGTTCTAGTAACTATTTTGAGTAAATAGAGAGCTATGGAGTTTCGCTTGACAAACCCTATTGTTGTGTTTATATCTCTTGATAATGGTCATGGTAAGCCTCAATGTTGTATGAATGTATCACCATTGTACGGAAGGTTTGTAAGGGTGTTATTACCATTGTCCAGCCAAATACTATTATCTACGGATGATATGTTTTACAACGGCCGTCGACAATAACAATGTCCTTCAGACCAATTGATCCGTGACAATTACAGAGACGTACCTACAATTTACTTTTAAATTTTTTTTATTTAATAAAAAAAAAAACAAATGATAAAATAACGTAAACTCTACTTGCATTTACAGCCACTCCCACACTTTTAAACAGATTAAAATCGTGCAAATTCTACTTTCTTATCTAAAGGGAAAAAAGCAGACATCCAGAATCCGTTACCCTTACATTTGTATCTGTTAACTTGACAAATTAAATCTCAGCTACACCTGCCACCGCCAGCCCTTTTGTCCCCTCGAAGTACTTCCAACGAAATATTACTCTTGGATTACACGGCTTACTTTCTCCTTAAGTCCCATGTAAACTCGACTTACCGCTATTACGAGCCCGAACAGAATAAATATGAGCAAACGCAAACTTGCGTAGACTTCTATACCCGAAACTTCCTAAGGCGGAATCCTTATGAGATTCTAACTTGTGTTTCTTTAGTTATGAATATGTATTTACTGTCGTGATCATATATTTCCAAACGAGCGGGAATCAAAATGTCGTGAGATTAGGTCGCACGTCCCGCTGCAAATGTCAAACAACATTAGCTGTAGTGATCGGTGTGACGTTGCATATTAATGCGATGTCATTGGACATGTACAGCCTTCTGTTTAGCACCAAACACGACCAATATGTGTGTAGTATAAGGGCTACAGTTGCGTGTTCGTGCGAACATGTGTATGCACATGATTGGGCACCAAAGGGCATTTGATCTAGCTCAGTCGCAACAAAGTGTGACCAGCGTACGTTCCGATTTCACTGCATTCGTGACATAGACACGGCGTTTACACTGCTTATCAATTAGTTTCGAAAATGTAATTTCTCTTCGAACTCGGCGTTATCGTGGCTATCTTTGTAATTTCTAACTTCGTGAATAATTTTGTTAACTAATAATGGCCTGTAATAGCTGTATTTGGTTAATTAAAAAAATAATTCAATTTCCGTAGAAACATTAAAGATAAAAGAATACCCTTAAGCTTGGCTTTTGTGCTCACGTTTATGGGTTGTTCTGTGTAATACCAAAGTCCACATTTCCGGTAATGAAATTAAGCTTTATATAAGAAATCATGGTTAGGTAGAGAAAAGAAATCCCAGCGCTTATTCTGGTTAATGATTAATTACCTTATAAATAATTAAACACGTGCTACTAATACATTAGAAGCCTTACAATCGTGTACGCACAGAAATAAACTAATATAATTTATTTTAAATGAATGCATTTACAGAAGCCCATAAAGATGTTGAATACGGTTGCCTTATTATTCACAAATGACGGCATTTGTCGTTTAATTTATCAAACTCGCCTGTGCTCTCTAATGCACAATTACACATACCATTAATATATCCACGAACAATACGGCCATCGTTCAACGTTTGTAGGCCGCCATTTTGCCGCTGATCAATCTTCTTTAATCTATTTTCCGACGGAACGTCCATTGCTGATCGGTTTTTTCAACCTAAATAAAATAGTTTGTCGCCATGACGCCAACGACAGGTAAATACCGTAAACAGGGCATCGAACCTGCTGATGCGTCGAGAATAACCCGCAACCGCGACCTTCTTGCAACCCGAATCGATACATTTCCGCATCGCATATTCTAGAGTTTTGCTCCGAAGCACGCTACAATACCAGCATAAATTAGCATCAAATGGACATTCCTATTGCATGAGATTCGATAAAAAATGCCGTTAATTCAGTTATGCGACTAGGAAAAGAAGCTTTCGTTTTTCTTGTCATTTGGCACATCTTTAATCAACGTTGAAAACAGTAGGATACCTAAGTGTTATAATTAAAATTATTATGCTGTCTTTGATCTGAGCGCATTTGAATTTTAGATCCGTCGGATGTTAGGAGGCGTCCGAGGTTATAATTGACACCGGCAGTCCACTCGGGTGAATATTTCAGCGGCAAACAATACGCCTCTCGAATACATTATAGAAGATAAACAAGGCTAGTGTTTTATAAAGGTCAACGGATATTGCTGAGTAACGGCAGGTCTCCGTAATCTCTGAAGCAACATTAGAGCGTCGGGCGCGCTACATGTAGGTTATAGCAATAATGCGGCGCCGGCAGTCGGTGCGGTGCGGAATCCCACTTGATTATGGATATCTACACGAGCATCGGACTTAAACGTTCCCTGACACGTTCGTTTAACCCAGCTATTCGGTTAACCGAGCCCCTCGGTACTTTAAGGTAAGATTAGCGAAAAGCTAACTTATACAACGATCGCGAAATTGAAATCTTCGGAAACGATCGTGTTTGTGTACAGAATATACGCACTACATCATTCGGGCCGCAAGTTGTAAAAGTTTGATAATGCAACACTTCAAATCTAATCAATAGTTTTACTATACCAAAGCCCCAAGGATTTCTCCTTGGACGTTAATAATCCGTTGCAAACAGACCAACTTTACAGACCACTTTGTAGCCTTGGACGTCTCGAAATAACTCATTTATAGTTGTAGGTACGAATCGATTTCGGGTGCAGACAGACAAAGCTCACTTCTGTTCTGTTGTGGGGCATAAATAATTCATTGCTAGTGGAGAGGGCGACAGCGTGTGGCGACTCGCGACGCGTCACGCGTTCCCTCGGAAAACTTTATAATGCGGTTTAGAGAGGCGAGAAGTGTGCCCTAGTCTCCGCTGCTCAGTAATTTGTTGGGGCAACGCGCCCCCGCGTACACGCCGCCGTGCACCCACGAGGAGCGCTCGCGCTCACGTCCGCACGGCTCGCTCATTTAATCCCTACTTTCCTGTTCCAGATGTTTGAAACGGCGAAACTAAAAGTGCAAACGGAACAATGTGCGGTGACCGGCAGCGGGGGACTAAAACAGTGCTCAGTGTTCAGTGACAATAACAGTTAAACAATGTGCAAGTAAGGTTCGGCCACGACGTCGAACTACTCGGAAGGGGGGCTGGCGACCGCGGCCAGCGATGGTATGGACGGTGTCTTGGGCAATGGGAGCGACTGGGCGAACGCGACCGAGCAGGGGGAGGGTCCGGACTTGTACAACTACTGGCCGTGGAGCATCGTGGACGGCGCGCTCATGCTGCTCATCGTCAGCGGCAACACGCTCACAATCCTGGCCGTAACTCTGAGCCGCCGGCTCTCCTCGCTCGTCTCCAACCAGTTCGTCCTAAACCTGGCCATATCAGACTTGATGGTGGGCCTCACTCTGCCCTACCATCTCGTCTTCTACCTCAACGATGACTTCGGCAAAATCAAATGGTCCTGCCTGATGAGATTCATACTCATCATACTGGCTTGTCTGGCGTCCATATACAACATCATAGCTATAGCTGTAGACAGGTGAGTTTGCTCTAACGGTTACTAAGATTATATTTACAGTCGATGTTATCGGGTTATAAAAGCTGGTACAAACGGTATCACGCTATGACTTGAGCCGCGCGCGAGTCGTGCCAGTGAACTCCGTTCGTGTGTTAACGCCGTCGGCAGCAATAAGAGTAAAAGGAAACTAAATAAAACTGCAGCGAATTTCAAAGGATTTCGTTTAACCTGCAATTTCACATGCAAGAAAGCTACATCATAGTTTAATTTAGACCTGTTGTGAGCGAATGGAAGTGACACCAAACGGCTCGAGTTGCTTTCATTGAAATGTCGTGTATTTGAACAAGCCCGTATCGGTAGCGTAGCGATATGGCACCCCCTTTTATCGACGGAAGCTATACACACGTAGTCGCTGAATTATATATCCGTCACAGACAGGTGGTATTATTAACGTGTTAGTGAACGTTCGCCATGTGCGGTAGCGTCCAAAACTCACAACTCATTGTCGTTTGTTTAGCCACTCATGTTGATAAACAAGACTCAAAGTTTACAGTTTTTTCCAATGCCGTTCTCGTTGCTCACGGCAACAAATACATCTAATTTGGTAGCACTTTTACAGGCTCGTTCAGTCAGTTCATATAACTAATTCTGTATCTTACGACCTTATATGGTATTCATTGCTTCGGGAATTTGGCATACCTAATGATGATTTGTTTTTGTTTGTGTGACCTGCCGTGAGGTCACCAAATGGTTCCGGCGGAAGACCAGCGCTGGCTTCACAACCAGCAACCTGCTGAGCTGGGACCATTTCACATCGTCTGGCATTTAGTCAACCCTATGTTTCGTTTCGTTTGTCAAGTGTTTGTTTTGTCCTTTTGTTAGATAATGTGAATAAAGGTTTTTACTTTTTTTTATATATGCCAAATTTCCAAAGCAATTAATACCGTATATATGATTAAAACACTTCATTCTTGAAGTGTTTGGTTAGAAGTCACAGAACATTTTAACTTTTGATGTGTCTAAAACGGACGTAGTTTAGGGAAAAGGATCCAACCCACAAAGCAAAATGTATTTAAATTTGAACTTTATAGCAGTCAATATTATGTCAAATTCTACAAGTGGGAAATGGTTGAATTGGATCCTTTTCGCTAAACTACGTCCAAACGTCGTCGAGTGTTTTGTAGGAAAGCCCATTTATAACACGAAGATAATTCTAGTTTTGTATTAAGTACGGTTGAGTTGATTCAAAATGTAAATCAGATCATCTACTCGTAGTTGCACTCACGTTCATTGTTACTATTTCTCTACGTTATAATTCGAATGTGACAGCACGCGACTTAAGAGGATATTTTTGTTTATGAAGATGGACATAAGACGGCTAATGTTTCCCAGGTACATAGCGATAGTGCACCCGCTGCACTACAGCCGGTACATGACGAAGCTCGTGACGCGGCTGCTCATGACCACGACCTGGTCCGTGGCGCTCTGCATCAGCTGCATACCCATCTTCTGGAACGACTGGCACGAGGGCGTCGCGTGCGAGATGAACATGGTGAGATATTTACAACTACTCATAAAACTACACTCTATAGTAATGCCAACTAAGAGTAAATTTCTCTCAGTAGAAGGAAATTAAACAAAAGCTCCTATGGTAGTTATATCACAGGTCACACAGGTGGGTATGATCCTTGTCCGCCTTAAGCCAAAAATATATCATAAAACACAAGATACGTTTAAAATATAAATAACTTATAATTTCGGAAGAAACCTAATTTGGCACAAGAATAATTTGGTACAAGTCTGCTGTGCAACAAGTATTCTTCTATTAAATCTAGAATAGTTTAAGAAATGGCTTGGTTTTTGGACCTTAATCGTTGTAATTTAATACAACTGCAGCGAGGTAAAGAAATTTATGTTCCTGCAGAAATATATTCTGAATGCATCAGCTTCAACCGAAGACTCGCCTCGTGCCATTCTATGTTCTATTAATAACTACGATAACGCTATTTTCAATAACCATTTCAATATAAGTTCCATAAACCTGGCGGAGATAAGATATACCTAGTACGGGAACTTCTGTTTTGTGTAACGCGATTAGAGTTTGTCGCATAAATTTTGGCTTAGTGACGTACATAGTCAATAGTCAAATGAGAATTGGCACCTTATACAAGCTCGTTACGTTTTATTTAATTGACTACGATTTATATCTTGCCATGTTCTTTGCCAATATAAACATTAAACAGCTCAGGCGTCTCTAATACAGTAAAATTCATTAGGTTTTCCTAACTCCTTTAATTAATACAAGATTATCAAAGCAGCCATTAAATTACAATAGGGATGATGACTGTAGTCAAGATAAATTACTTTGAATAAACCACGAAATCGGCACAACACACTAACTAATAAATCCTGTAATAGTTTATTTCTCTAAATAGGTATGTTTATCGTTGTCTTGTACAGTCAGCGTCATTTGACGCGTCATCTATTTAGATAGGAGCAGCCAAAATGGCCAAATATATCGCAACACATCCTATAGTAATAAAGATGTGTTGCAATATATTTGGCCACATTCGCTGCTCCTATATATTTGATGCTGACTGTACCCGTAGTACAACTTGTATAAGCCTAGAGCTTAGTTCGGGACTGGTTATTTGTGTTCAAGAAAACAAGATCTAGAGTAGGAAAATAAGCATAATCTCTATCACACAATTTGTTTATGAATATTTCGCACGGGTAGAGCATACGCACCTAGACCATAATGAATTACACCTTAACCTTCCTCATGAATCACTTAATTCATTGGTAAAAACCATATGAAAATCCGTTCAGTAGTTTATCGCGTTCAGACAGACAGACAGACAGACAGACCGACAGACCGACAGACGTGGCAGGGGACTTTGTTTTATAAAATGTAGTGATGTACGCAATAGTTGGTATGTATTAGTATCATATAGATATTTTCAATTATTATCCTCTTAAAAAATCAATACTATTTAAGTTTTCTAATGCACTGGTAATTCTCTAATAATCAAGTAAAAATGTAGAAAAACATTTTTCATGTCATTGTATTACGCAAAAGAAGTTCGATAAAAGGTGAATTTGTATGAGATTGTCTTCCTGATATTATTTTTTTTTTATTCCAGGTGGTCCCAAAGAAGTACACGACCAGCATCCTGGCTCCGATGTTCTCGCTGGTGTGGATGGTGATGTTCATTCTGTACTGGCGCATCTGGCGCGAGGCGACTTGCCACGCGCGGCGCATGCGCGCTAACACCTGCTGCCCCACCGGCGCCAACGATTGGAAGAGCATACAGGTACCTCATAGTTGTACTTGATGCTAGCGCTAAACTGATAATCAGCCAGATGGTAGAATGGTAAAGAGACTGACGACTAGAAGGCCAAAATTGACTTACAAGCTACAACATAAATGACTGAAATTATGCAGTTGGCTTCATAAATAAGAATTAAGAGTTCAGTATAATGTGACGATGAATTTTTTGAATGAGATGTAAAATATTAATTTGACTTCAAAAGAAGCACATAATGCACATTTACCCTTAACAACATCGTCCTATTTCACCCCGCAAATCTCTCCCAATTTTTGAAACTCATTCTGACTCTCAGCCCAGAAACATAATAACAAAACAAACAGTACTTTTCCCCCACTCTCCAAAACACATAAATGTACGTTTGCAGTTACAGCACTCCTGACGACCGGCCCTAAATTTAACGATTGCATAAAAACAGTCTTTACGTTTACAGTCACGCTACCGACTGAGCTGAATATAGAATTCATGCTTCGCTAAATTACATGCGGATTTTGCAAAAGGATATGCCGCAATTTAATAAAGATAACGCTTGTTTTGACAGGTGACAGATTGCACCAATAATTTTCGAAGCTTGGTTTATGAGCGTTGAAAAATTGACACTCGTTTTAACAACAACAATAACCAAAATTTTTAATTTTCAGGTGGTGTTGCTGGTACTGGGATCGTTTTCTATCTGCTGGATGCCATTCGTAGTAGTGGCCTGCGCGCAGACACTCCCCGTGATCACACTGCACAGCCCGATCGCGTACCGTCTGACTTCATCCCTGGCCATGTCTAACTCCGGAATAAACCCTCTGATATACGCGTGGAAGAACGCTGGTTTCCGCGCGGCGTTTGTGAAACTACTTCGCTGCAAGCGGCCTGACACATCGGAGTATAGGGGATCACCGGCACCGGAGAGGAAAAGGGGGTCGGTTGCTCTTCGCGAAGGTTCTATCACGCGTTCGAGCGCCCCGAGTGCGCTATCAACCACCGGAGCACGGCCCGCAAGGTTGCTATACACCGAGCGTGAGACGGACACGGCACGCTGCCGCATCATAGAAAACGCTGGCTACATTGACGCCGATCAAGGCGATACGAACCCTTCTTACGCGCCCGACCCGACCCCTGTCCACAGGCCCGCCAGCAGGCCCGACGTAGTGTAGTGTACTAAACGTTCATAGACGTTCTGTGGGAAACGTGAAACGCTTCTAGCATTTAAAGTAAAGTTGTTAGTGACTCTAGGTACCCCTTTCGCATTTAGGTACCTGTTTGAATCTACGCTCAAGTTTATAAAAGCTTTATTGTTGAATTTTTATTAATAGATTTTAATGAGTTCCCTGCCATAACGAAATTCTTGTATGCGGTTCTCTGTCACATAAATAAACAAATTGAGATGTTTAAACGATAAAATTATAGCTAAATTGTTCGATGTAACATTAAAATATATAATTCTACTGTGTATCTTTATTGAAGATTATTTTTTAAGATATACTTTTTATTATGAGTATAGTTGTAAATAACGCCATCTATCTGCAACGGACACAACTCGGCATCAAAACTACTTAGCACCTGACGGCGGTCTTGAGCGCTAAATGGTAAGAGCGCGACTATAAGAGAGGGCGCTGTTTACAACAACAATAATTTTATACGCTTCAACGGAAACCTGTTGGAGTTACACTAGACGACACATAGAAACATTTTACACATAAATCAAAACATGATATAGCCTCAAACGTAACCAGTTAAAATCGGATATGAAAAAAAACAAACGAACGAACTCGATACTATTGTCTTCGCCTTGTACACTAACAAAATCTCACTACCAGTATTTATTATACTAAAGTCACAATAACAAAATGCATGTTTTGATATTGTAGTCTATATATGTGTGTAGCAGATATTTTAACTTTAGAGTACCCTGTGAGGTGACACTCGCGATCCTAAGACGAATCTAACGACACCTCGTTTGTAAAAATTGGGCCATCCGATCAGCTTTTATGAGGAACAAAAAACCACACATACAAAACCCCACTTACATAAAAGCA
The DNA here is from genome assembly GCA_963241965.1 of Tortrix viridana. Lineage (NCBI taxonomy): Eukaryota > Metazoa > Arthropoda > Insecta > Lepidoptera > Tortricidae > Tortrix > Tortrix viridana. The sequence continues at coordinate 14,075,025 of OY725180.1, read as the reverse complement.
TACATGAATACAAACATAGGTCAAAAACATTACCCTCCTCATTTTGCAGCCGCGTAAAAAAAATGATATCGTAAACTTCAAAATCATGTTTTAAACCAAGTAAATTACATTTAACATTAACTATGTTGGAACACGAATAATGTATATTGGGTCTCATGTGATATTTCATAAGAACTTTATTTTCGATGGCATTTTAAAAGAAGTCACTAACGGAAATTAGTGGGTAAAAATTAAATTAACGGACGAGACAAAGTATCCTATAGTAAATTGTACAACAAGTGCATAAAACTCACCATTTTACGCGAGACGTTTATCCATCCAAGCGAGCTTGCGAGCGAGGATGGATATAAAGTCGAGTGTTAAATGGGTTTTATGGACGAGTTGTACACATAACAGCAACATGATAAAAATAATAATAATAATAAATGCGACGAAATAAAAATTATAAGTTTATTTCATGAACCTTTATTGTGTACTTTGGCTGTTGGTATCCTTGCCTTGGTCTTAGAATACTAACGAAACGAAATAAAATAAAGCGGTTATTCTATGAACTTAAAGTTGTTCGTGTGGCTGTTGGACCGATTGCCTAGGTCTTCGACGAAGATTTTACTTTATGCACTAGAGCATAAGAAGCTACTTTATGTCGCCTACGCACGACATAAAGACAAACTCTTAGAGCATGAGAAGTGAAAAGATAGTTATGTCAGTATATCCTTACTTAAACACAAGAATGCAGGTCATCTCGATGAGCATAAAACAAAGACAAAAAACGGAACGCGACCGGAAATTAAAAAAAAAATACACGATGCATATAATGCAGAGATACAGCCTGCGAAATTATGCGTTTTTCATATAAAAGTCAAATTTTAAAAGGGCCATTTATCTTTTATTATAGAAAGTTGTATATCTATCGGAAAAATTTGTCATATTTATTAACGTTAAGGGAAATTCCGTGGAAAAAACACAATTAATAATTTTATTGTAAAACCCGACTTTTTCTAGCTTCAGTTCTCACACATAATTTCGAAGTAGCTATTTGTACTTCAAAATTATATCTACTTTTGCACATGTTAAAACACTTATTATATTTTACATATTTATGTATTTTTGATATTGAAAAATAATACTTTATTTGTAAGTTAAGGAGGAAAAAGAGGGGTGCTCAATACTTTTGGCCAAGGCTGTACATTTAAACAAAAGACAAATAGTATCGAGGATAGTTATTTAGTGGAATATTTAGAGACAGCAAATATACAAATTAAAAGTTTTAAACACAAAAGATCCGGATAACAAAAACTCGCTATACCTTTTTCAATTTGCCAGTAAAGTAAAAGAAACTCACCTCAACACCGGTCACGCCGAGAGCTGTCACCAAATTCGGGGTCATCCTGAACGGCACCTTCTCTGGAACCCGCAGCGTCTTCCCTTTTTCGAAGCACACATTATAGTCTATATGCACCACCTCACCCGACGTTAAGTCCACCATCACATTATCCAAGTGTCTGTCACCGAGTCCGATAATATAACCGATCGTACTCATCACCGCCACAGAGTAGCTGTACCGTCGCACCATCTGCCACCACTGCTCTGGAGACACACTACTGCACCACAGTTCCCTCCACAGCAAATCGTTCGGAGTCTCCGCCGACAGCTCTTCCAACACTTGCTTCAGAATCGACACTGGCCATTCCTTCCTATTCTCAGGCGGAATACCGGCTTCCTTCAAAAGAGGGTTGAGCTTATTGTAGAACAGCTCCGATGGGCGCAACACGTTTATAGTTTTGTTGGTCTTAGCAGACAAGATCGCCGCTTCACGATTCTGCCAGCGTTTGTAAAGAGCAAAGAGAGGAGTCACGTTGTCTACCCAACTGATTAAGCCAGAACGGGGCCCCAAAGGTATCACTGAATAATGTCGCGCTCTGTAAGTCTGGTTGTCATTATTCTCAGAATCCCTTGCCATCATAGTGTTGGTTATAGAGAGCAGTTGCATTATTCTCTCGTCCAAGTGCAAATCCTCCAATCCTTTGAATAGGTACGTGTAAGCTTTGCCGTCAGATCCGTAAAAAACTAACTTCTTCGGCCTGGTTTTAGTTGGCAAGATCGCCACGTTGTTTTCGACAGATCTAATAGTAACTCTGACGGTCCTTTGATTGGTGTGGACGCCAGGCATTGTTATGACCGTGTATTTCAGCTCAGCCAAAACTGGGCTTATATCTGACATTTTCAATATATATGATGTTCTCTTATTAACTTTTTGCTGCAGTTTAATTTGCAGTTGTTTAAGCGGTGCCCATGAATCTTGTGGCTTTTCGGGATTAGTTGGATTTTTCAGTTTCTCAATAACATCAGAAATAAGGGCTTGGAACTTAGTCTGGAACGAAATCTCATGTGGAGTTTCTGGTTTACCTGATGTGATGTGATTTAGCTGTTCCAACACGTACACCACCGGTTCAAATATTATCCGATGTTTCTCTTTGATCAACTTTTCTTTGTCTTCAGCCGACAGATTAGGATTGTCTTTTACACGAACAACTTCCGTTTCAAGTTGTGAAAGCCTTTTATTAAATTCAGAATGATGCTGAACTAGAGTCCCCAGCCAAAGCTCGTCCCATAAAAGATTTATACGTTGTAGCTCCTTCACCAACAATTTTACTTGTTGTATGGTCTTCGGGGCTTGCTTGGCTAAAGTTTCTACCATGTCTAAGAAACAAGAATTCAGCTCGTTGTTGATAACCTTGTCACTGGCAGCTTCATCTATGTCACTGTTGTAGTCACTACTGTCAGCGTCGTTGGACAAGTAGGACCTAGCCACACTCAGCTCTGTCAAATCCTTTTGTTCATTTTCAACCGCACCTACCACGGCTGGGAATGTAATGAGATGCGGCGTGTCTTCGGCGAGTCGACACAACAGATCAGAAACACATTTTCTCACGTAAGTCTCGGGGTGGTTTAATCTTGAAAACAGCTGTGGAATTATCACTTTCCATGGTTGAGTTGGTGTGTTCGCTAATCCCGATTCCAGGACAGTTTGCAACTCCATAGCATGCTTTACTATCAAACGAAGTAATCGTAACGTCGCATTTACCACCGCATTTTCGCCACTGTGGTTGATATAGTCCGAAGCGCATATTAATTGCAGGAATTTAAAGTAAGCGTCTGCTGATAGCTCGAAATAAGAAAATACTCGTTTTTGAGCTTGACGCCATATGTCGACAAGCAACGCAAGATGTTCAGGGAAAGCATTGCTTAGGGAAGGCACTGTTCGTAGTTGACTTTCTATCATTTCTGATGTATTAATCTCATTCCAGTCGATATCTTCATCGTCGCATGTTGCCTTTGTTTTTGATAATATTTCGCAAACGGCTTCGAAATCTTGCGGTGAACATCCAATCATCACGCTTTCTATCTGAACTTTATCATTGTCAGTAAGTTGTTCACGCGTCTTCGAACTGAACTCGACCATTTTTCTGCCCCATCTGAAGCACCAGGCTGCGAAATTAGCCCAAGCTTTGGCCAGTCCGGGGCACTGATTAACGCCAAACTGCAACAATTTGCCAACTGCAGAATCAGCCAGCGGTATCACATTTTCCGAGATATTGTTATCAACAAGACCGATTTCAGGAAGCGCCGATACTAACTTCATCAAAGGCGAATCTGCTTCTAAAATGTTTTCGTTTTCATTCTGACTCTGAATCCATTTAGAGAGTGTTAGAAGCATCCGAGTTCCTTTCTCACGTAGTTCGTAGCTCTGCTCTCCCATAGCAAGCCTTTGTGAAAATCCCAGAGAAATGTTAGAACATAGACTTACAGCCCGCATTTTGGTTTCTTCTTTAGCGTATGTCAATTTACATAACTCCATCAAAGCAGTCGCATTATTTATCGACCAAATGTCTAGGTCGTATGAATTTGTCGACATTATCAACACGTCACTCAACTCTTCTAAATCTTCCACGTTGCCCAAATAAACTTGGAATGCAGAATTGTGTTTGAAATGCTTCAAAAGCTCTTTCTTAGCCATTCCCAAATTGGCGTGTTTTCGTGCGCTCTTAATTACGTCCAACCGAAGGCATTCTGCGTAAAACACGTTCTCTTCAGTCATGTTTAATTTTGTGAAGTACTGATTCCACCAGAGAATGCGGCTGAGGTTTTCAAAGTCAGATCCATATTTGTGATCTTTTATAACCGAAGGTTTAAACGGATTAGATATTATTTTACCATTTTTAACGATGTTTCTTAGTCCCAGGTTGGCTAATTGAAGTACCGCTATATCTTTCATGAAATGCACGACATTCGTTCTTGCAAATTCTTGCGCGCTTGATTTCAGCAGTGCGTCACAGTCCATAAGCAACCTCTCGTATTGATCGACATTTTCAGTATAACACAGGTTAACGGCAGTGCACACTAATGTCGACTCAACCTTGCTAATCAAGCCTTGGTAAGAGCAAGCGTTTTTGGGTATTTCATTACATTTCATGTCGAGAATGTCCCAATTACTCAGTTCATCGGGAATTTCAGTACTTCCTTCAAATACCAGCAAAGCAGTGAATGAATTCCAATGAGAATTATGTTTTTGTTGTTTCTCTTTTTCTTTCCACTCCTGCATGTCTTCCCAATTCTGGATATGCTTATAGCTGTCCATTATTTGCTCAGCGATGAACTTGTCACTTTTGGTTTCAGTTTGGCTACAATCGCCTGATTCTTTTTTATCTTCGTGAGGTTTTAAGTCATTCAACTTTTTGTAGAACTCCAAAGCCAGTTCGTGTCTCGAATTGGCTTGTTCGGCAGCGCCCTTTAGCCAATAAAGCTTTTTGTCGAACGTTTGCTTGATCCAAACGTAAAGGCCGTGAAGAACTTCCGGTTCTTGTATCTTTATCAGGGCTCGAGTTAGATTCAGAGTGATCGCCTCGATGTCAATGTTAGTTTTAGAGTTTGCGGCAGTTTGCAGGATCAACGACGCGTGGTATATAGCAGCGCCATAGTGTCCAGAATATTGGCTTACCGCCAGCGACGCAGGCCGTAGTCTGTTCTGCCAATCACGGCAAGTTGGCCAATTTGTGTGAAAAAAAGTCCTCACAGGCTTGCTTACCGGAGGCAGCACTGTGGCCGTTCCTTCGGCAGCATTGTATATGTATTTCTCCATAAACATCATAAACTCTGTAATCCAGCGGGATCGCATCTGCTCCCCCACAACCATATCTTTCAACTTCTGCTGCTCTGTAGCCACATATTTCGTCTCGTGCGAAGAAGTCTCTCTCGCGATCCCTTTCAGTGCTCCTTCTATTTTCATAAACGTTTCTTGAGGTTTTCCCAATACTGTTCTTAGTTTTAACGTGACACATGTCTGTGCTAGTTCTGAAAGTGCCCATGTGATACATATTGAATAAAAATTCGTGGCACATTGACGGAAGAACAGTATGTTATACTCGTCTGCATCTTGGGATTGCAAAGGCCAGCATGTCAAAAAAGCGTCTAACAGTAGATTTTTATCTTCTACTGAAGATTGGAGAAGACAGCTTATTATCGCTTTGAAGTGATGATTGGACAAAGATGTAAATGACCCTTTCATTAGGTATTCTCTCAGCGAGTTGGCTTTAGTGTCATTGTTTAGCACATGCAGGCTCATTTTCCTGCACCGGAACACTTTGATGAGTTGCTTGTCAAGCTCCTCCTGCACAATATCCCACGGTAACTCAAACAGCACCTCCATACATATATTTGAAACAGCATTGTTTTGACTGTCCATATGTAACACACACAAAATGGCCATAGTCTTTAACACAATCACATTTAAAGTAAGATTTTTATTCTTCAAAAGGAGTTGGCTGTTTTTCATCACAAGTAGCACTATGTCATTATCAAATGTATGTGCCAGTGTCAGCATGTTGGTGGTCAGAATAAGAAATCCTTTGGACATACCCACAATTGGCAGGTATTTGTCTAACTGGCTGAATATGTCTGAAATCCAATTAAGGACAAGATATGTAGTTTCCTTTGAGACCTCCTTCTCTAAGATGATGCTCAGTGTGTTGAGAATAACAGCCAGATGCCCCGATGTGGGGCTGGTACCCTTAACTTCCCCAAGATTAAGATTGGACAGACCAAATATGTCACTTGCTCTTTGCTGGGAATTTTGCAATTTTACTAAATCACTTGATGCTATGAAATGGTTATTTTTCTTGCAATGTGAGTACAGCAGGTATAACACTGCATATTGCAGGGCTGGTTTTTCTTGGCTAAGTTTGTCATCGTCAGGCCGCATTTTAATGGCCAACAGTTCTAAAATACTTGGCTGCAGCGCCCACATGCCAATGATCGAGTTGCTCGCATTTGCAAGCTCTGACAGACATTGTAGATAAAATATAACGTTTTTTTCAGCATCTTCTGTACTTATTTCATCAGTGTACTCTGGTTGAATTATTTGTATATCAGGTATGATAACAGAATAGGAGTTCTGAATATCTGTCAACACAAATTTGTATGTTTCTTGCAGGAGAGGGATATTCTTCAGGTTTAACAGATTACTGTAAACTGTCATTACTCCATTCAGAACTAATGCGCTTTCAGTGTTGCGCAACTGACGCAGGTTTGACTGCGGTCCAATAGTTTCTGTTATAAACTCTATAGGAAGATTTGAAGAGATTTCTTTAACAGCTTTTGATATCAGATCAATCACACTTAAACATACATTTTCTTCATTGTGTAAATATGTTGTTATTTCCATACAAATCAGTGAGAACAATGCTGGAAAACATGACATTGACTTCGTTTGCAAATGCTTCAGCAATAATGTTATGCTCTCATTTCCTGCTACAATCAAATCCGGTTCTGCATCATCTTTCAAGGTCTTAGTCAGCACTTGCAGGATCTTTGTAATGGCTTCTGTCAGGAATGTCCAGGTCACAGACTGTGACACTGTGGGGCTCAGCAAAGTGCTCAGGCTCTTCACAACTGTGTTAAACACATTCAAAAAGGAGGTTATCTTTTGTATGCAGTCCTCCTGTGATGTTGACTCGGTATCACTGTCAGTTTTGTTAGAATCTAAATCGCTTGAATAAGCCACCATATCTTCAACAAATTGATTTAGTAAGTTGACAGAAAAGCCAACATCTGCCTGCCAGTGACGGCTCAGTTTATACAGTGACTGTAAGGCAAACTCCTTGATCTTCTTAGGTTGAGCGTTGTCAACATGCCACCCTACTAAAATGTCCACTGTATCCACAAAGTGGTTAGCAAAATGTTCAGGATATGAATTTGACATTACTATCATGGCAGTTATTGCAGCTATGAACACATCAGCTGAATCTGTGCTTTCAATTATAACCTGAAGACGGTCCAAAGTTGTCTCGGCAAACTCTGTAAGATTTGGTGTGTGATAATCCAGCTGGAAAGTCTCAGTGAAAGACAGTATGAGTAGATGTTTGATAGAACTGTTATGTGCAGTAAAAGTAGACTCAATCCATTCTAGGTGTTTGCGAAAGTCTGGCCCCATGACATAACCAATCCTACCAAGCACCACTGCTGCACTTTCTTTTGTTTCTGGGCCAGGAGCATCATATAGCACATCAAGTAATGACTCAACAAGTATGTCATAAGATCTTCTAATGTATCTAGAGTTTTCTGGCAACATGACGGCTTCCTGCAGCTTGCTGCATATTACGAGCGAATTCTCGACATCCGACTCGGCGCACAGCCGGCGCAGCAGCTTTGAAATGCGCGGGTCTTCAGGCAGGTGGACTGCTATCTCGGATCTCTCGTAGAAAATCTTGCTAGAGTTACCCTGGGACCAGGGTTCAGCCCCAGCGTGTCCTAACGGTTCGTGATATTTGTAGGAACTGTCTGCGGAATCGCGTTCACCACGGGGCGGCAAACCACGGCCGCGTCCGCCGCGCCCGCCCCCGCGGGAGTGCCGGAACTCCGTGACACGACCCCGCGGCCGAAAGCCCGTTCGGGGCCCGCCAAACGACGAGGAAGCATCGTACGACCCAACATAACCTCTGACCTTATCATCCGCAGTGTTTTCATGACCGATTTCCTCCCTTTCTAGAACATCGGGGGGCTCCGACCCCTTTAGGTTTTTCACTTTACTGTTTGAAGTGGTGGACAACATCACTGTAATTGTCAATAACAGCGCGAATAAGACCACACATGGCCGTAAAATTACACGAAATTATGAGCAAAACAGTCGTTCTCGGACAACACACAACGAAAAAGCCATAGACATAGACGTCATGACCACAGCTGTCATTTTGAAAATATGACGGAAAATAACCGATTTCTGAACAAAAAAAATTGTTACTTAAATATTTATTTATATTTTATATATTTTTAACAATAATAACCTTCCAGTTGTTGTAATTAAAAAGTTATTGATCTTGTTGGCATTTTTTATCTTGATATAGTTACTAATTTAGTTACTAAGTTAGTTTTTTTTTTTATGAATTCGAACCATAGAGGAAAGTCCGAGTAAGTTGATGAACGAAGTGGCTTTGTCAAAACAAACCAGATAACCTCAATCACTGGAGGCATGTTTTGCTTTCTATTTTGATTTATAACATTCAGTTGAAACCCGAATGAAACTGCCTGTTAATAAAACCATGAAACCTAATAAGCGGCCCCTCGTTTTTAAAGGCAAGTACTCACTAGAGCCGTGTCAATATTTCGCAATACTACCTTTTATTAACGCAATTTTCCAATTTCAGCCTTAGAACTTAAAATTACTGAAGACTCCGAGCATCCACACACCATATACTTCAAAGAGCACTCAGTGAGAGACCATACAGAGAGCCGTCCATCAGGTAGAACATTGTTCGTAGTAAACGTCCCTCCGTACGTGGACGAAAATGGGATTAAAAATGCATTCCAAGAAGCTGGAGTGGTAAAAACTGTGGAGCTGTTGGAAAAACCAAGCCCTTCAGAAACAACAACAATAGACAAATTCCTGACGGTAACCCCGATGCCTACTTTTAAGGTAGCTTATATAGTATTTAGTAAAGTATCAGAGCTAGATAAAGCATTGGCACTAACAGAGCTCAGTCCGGTAAATTCTGATAAACATGAAATCACATGCGGCATGAAGAAGTGGGTCGAAGAATACAATAATTCAGTCTTATTAGCAAAAGACTTAAAAGAAAAGGTTGAATCATTTATGAAAAAATATGATGAGAAAATAAAAAATGCTGAAGTAAAAGAGAAAAAGTTGGAGGAAGAAGATGATGAAGGCTGGGTTACGGTCACCAAAAAAGGCAAAGTACAAAGCTTTGCTCGGTCTGAGAAGGTAGAGAGCAAAGTGATGGCAAAAGAAGAAAAAAACAAAAAGAGGAAAGAGTTGAAGAATTTCTATACCTTCCAGATAAGAGAGTCCAAGATGAAACATGTAGTGGCACTACGGCAGAAGTTTGAAGAAGATAAGAAGAAAATAGCACAGATTAAGCAAAGCCGTAGATTTAAACCTTTTTAAGTAAACTTTAATTTTGGTGAATAATTTCAGTTTAAATAGGCCAACATTTCTCTTTAAACTATTGTTAATGTAATAAAAACAAGTTATACTTACATAATTGTTTATTGTCTAATGCTTATCAATAGTCTAACTTACAAAAACCTATATTTACAGATTTCATACTCACTCATACATTACTACTTTTTAATATCATCCAAATAACATTTCCAATTCCATTTGTTAGTACATAGTAATAATCAAGTTCTGTAAGCCTCATATGATGGGCTATTGATAAATCAAATAAAACTCAGTGATGACAGTTAAGCCAACTGGAAGGATTAACAGTATTAAAAGGTAATGCATATATAAACAGCAGAATGGTACAAAACAAATTCAGTAAACATAGACCAATCCTGTATATTCAGGATGCTGCATCTCTTTAGTTATGATCGGACCAACAGAGAGCTGAATTTGCCCATATAACTTCATACACTCACTCACCAGCAAATAAATAAGAGTATGATGAGATATGACTATGTTGTTCATTACTAAACAATATTACAAGACCCAAACACTGGCAACATTGTCCGCGTGCCAGATGCCTTTTTTTTTTTAATTGTAATTGAACTGAGTATGTTGTTTACTTTTATTCTGGTAAATTCTGGCAAGCATGACTGAAACCCGTCTTTAGCAATGGATCAGTCATTGGTGTTGACAGTGTTAGTATACTAAGTAAAACAAAGGTAGGCAGGTACGCAGACTAACAGCCCCCAGCCAATAATGGCTAGTCAGTTCATCATTTAAGAACAGAATATCAGTTTCTCTTAAGATTTCAAGATTGACATGGGATTCTCTTGTACAGGACGCACTCCTGGTGTTTATCACTCTATACATTCTGCTGATGCGCTTGGATGAAGATCTTGAGTAACCGGTTTTCAGGCAGTGTAGCCAACGCCGTGAGTAATGCTGTCACATTGCCGTAGACGCAGCCAGTGGCCAGAGCCACTTGTACCGCTTGCCCCACTCGGTCCAGACAGTCCTGGGGACAAACGAGACGTTAATTAAACTTTCATTTTTAATTTTACGGAAATAATATATCTAGGTATATTAAATGTATGTTCGCGCATAACTTCAGAGGGTGAATTTCAGGGCGTTTCAACCGCCGTCATTAGTGTCACCAAATATATTGACGAAATCAATGACACTACAGCAACTTCTGATGCTGATAGTAATTACATCCCCGGTTCTGCTTTTGTTTACATCAGGAGTTGCTGGTAGGTCTCATTGATTTCGTCAATATATTTGGTGACACTAATGACGGCGGTTGAAACGCCCTGAAATTCACCCCAGAACGGCTGCACCTATTTGGCTAATTCTTTTTTTGTCGTATTTGTAATTGTAAGGAAAAAAAATTTAAATTGATTTGTGTAAAAAAAATAATTGGAAAATCCACCGGGAAAGTCAGAAATTTGCAGCGGGGGCGAAAACGCTGGCGGGCCGCTAGTCTACGACACTAACTATTATTTCGTAGAGCAATGTAGGTTTTGTTAATATTGTACAATATTAGCTGGAAGAGAATGCCATAAGGCATTAAGTCAATGTTATTTTTTTATTTTAAATAAGTACGCTCTTGACCCTACTCAAGACCAAAGAGTTTTAATACTTTCAGCGGTGGTGGCGTTTATAGACGTCAAGCATTATGATTAAATTTAACCTATATTCACGATACCATACCACACTCCAAGTATTAAGTGTGATATCAAATTAAAGCCAAATGGGTGCAGGGACTAAATTACCGGTATTATTTGGATATCGATATTAGGTATCTTTTTATCAATATAGGTATCGACAAATGATTTTCGAAACATTAATATATATATTTTGACAGAACTCCGTCATTTATGTACCAATTTGAAATTATTTTTTTTATTTTTTCAAGTATATACTTACATACCAGAATGAAACATACTCGGGTCAGATTGGTCTCATTTCTATAACAATGATACTCTGATGATGGAATCCATGAGGAACCGATGGAACTCCTCAAAAATCGTAGATAAAGTCAAAAGCACTAATATCTATACACCCATCATGTCATAAGTGGCAATATTTGGCTAGGTGATTATGTATCTGATTACTAACACGATTTGCAAAAAAAATATGTACCTATTAGTATCGGTACCAAGTATTGATAAAAGTATCGATATCTGTTTACCGATATTTAAGTTTACTCGAATCAATATTGATTTTCTTAAGAATACCGATATATCTCGGTTATCGATATACAGTCCCCGCTAACTCATTAAATCCACTAGCATCACAAACAAGTTCCATTGACCTGCAATTTGACATCAGTGCGCAGCGAGACGCCCCGCGCGCGCAGCGCCTGCGCGTGCGCCTGCACGGCGGGCGCCAGCGCCGCCAGCTGCGCGGCCAGCACGGCCGGCGGGCCCGCGCCGCGCCGCCCGCCGCGCAGGCTGAGCAGCACGCCCAGGTGCAGCTTCACGTACAGCTCCGACTCCGTCAGGACTTTTGGAGCTATCTTCGTGATGGAGAGGCTTTCACCCTCGATTTTGATCTTTTTTGGCGGTGGCTCTACCATTTCTGTATCTGGATAAGTGAGAAAAGTATTATTAATTTGATTTTTTTGCAAGATGATATAATGGTCGTTTTATCAGAGCTGCCACGAATGGATGGAGTTGGGAATGAAAGTATACATGTGTGTAAAATATGATCTGACGCATTGAAGTGGGCGGTGGGCGGTAGCATGTACCGGGCGGTCCACGCAGCTTACAACCGCACTGAGTGGAGACATATGTGTGGTCGCGATCCTCAACAATGAGGGAACGACGAAGAAGAAGAAAGTGTAAAATAAACACTACTAAACTATGTTTAAAAGGTTGGCACTCACACAATTGCAGGTGACATTAGTTTTTTGCTTGTTAGTTTTAGTCGGTAATAAATACGGTAGCTCCGGCCAGAATAAGTACTTACGAGGCATGCGCCGCGAGCGGTGCACACAGCCGCCGGTGCTGTATCTATTACAGCGCCACACATTCAAACAGCACCTGCTACTGTATGCACCATTTGCGACCAAAAACAGATTTCAACTTCATATCATACATATCATTATCAGGCATGCACACCTCGCACCTACCTTGCACAAAGTCATCACCAACACTCATTTCATAATAAAATGTTTTACTTTGCCGAATTTTCATTTCTTCGACAGGCATTTCCATGTACAGAAGTTATAAATTTTTGGTGATCACAGGTCCAACCCAACCTAAACTACGTAACCCATGCTTAAGATAACCTGAAAACAAGGTTTCAGCAGAGATTAGCCTTGGATGAAATGAAATTCGGTTAAATGACACATTCGTTGAAATAAGTGTGTGCAAAAAAAGGGGACACGCTTTGATCTTAAGATTCTTGCTAAATATATCAATAGCATACAACATTGATCCATCCGCACCTGAGTCAATGTAGAGCGGCGCGAGCGCACACCAGTGAATGAGCCCCGAGAGCGGCGTCACGGCCGCCATCGGGATAGAACCGGGGGGCAGGGGCGCGGGGTTCAGCTGAGCTGACATACATAGCGACGGGTTGGAGTATACCTGCAAATAGCCAATTTTATAGCGTAACGTAGCGGGGGCGGTAAAATTTCACAAAAAAAAACATCTTGTAAAAAAAATTAACCATTTCATTTCATATTTTTGTCGCACCTACAAGGGCGAATGTTGTCTGCGCCCTTGGCGGCTGATACCACACTACGCCACTGGTGTGTATAGTTTTGCTTAATTTTCAGCAGAAATGAAGCTTTATGGTCATTCAGTATAGATGTTCATGTAACCAGTAATCACGCAATGGTTTATGTATGTATGTATGTATGTAAACTCTTTATTGCACAAATAATAGATTTACAATTAATATTAATAAAATAAAATGTACAAAGGCGAGCTTATCCCTATAAGGGATCTCTTCCAGCTAACCTAGATAATGAGTGAGGACAAAACAAGAGAATAGGCAACATTACATGTAACACACAAAATTATTAGATAAGATAGTATATAATAACTAAACAGTTTAAAACTGACAAATGGATTATATTTATGCAGAAGCCACAATGAAATACGACAATTATATTGTTTGCATTACGGTTTGAATTCAACAAAATTAATTGGGCTTCAAGAACACCATCACAATGTTAAAAATAACAATGCCACTAAAAAAAAAAACAAAAAAATATATTCAAGAAAATATATGCTACTTATTCTAATAATACATATAAACTTTCCACTAAAACATAAAAATACACCTTATTATAAAACTAAATATATATTTAAGTATGTCAATTGCTTTCACGTAAAAATCATACCAAAAGGTACAAACTAAGTCAAAGTTTTGCTTGAAAAGATTGCCTGACCTGTATAGCCCACAAAATAAATCTGACTACCTTAAATCGCCTCGGTATGGGTAATAAGTAATAATATTGACTAACCCATGAGGTGATGACTTCCAGCAAATTCTTAGGTGGCAGTTTCCTCACACCTTGCCCTTCTTGCATATACAGTTCAGTTACTGCAGTGATGAAGTTAGCAACAAACTGAGGTGCGCTTGACGCTAGGGACTTTAGGGCTGCTTGGTTGAATGTGTTCAAGTGGAAGTGGTCTCGGATAATGTTTTCTACTAATTGAAGAGACGGCTGAGAGGAGCAGCCCATTTGCTGAAGCCATACTCCTACAGCAAGCAATACCTGGAAGAAAAAAAAATTATTTTAACTCACTAGAAGTTTTAAAAGTAATAATTAATGTTTATTTTGATAGCTTTATTTAAGAGTATTGATAACACTACACTATGTGTTTTATGTAAGCCTATATTAACATTGAAATAAGCTGGAGTTGGTGGTTATTCTGTCAATTTTTATTAATGTGTTAAGTGAAGCTAACTTTGAAAAAAATATTTATACAAAGTTCATCACATTTTACATACAATGATCTTACCGGCAATGCCGTCTTAACCATAAGGGCCCCCAATCTTATGGGGGCCCCGAAAGGCCAATATAGTGGCTTATACAAAAAAGGAGTATAATTTTTTAATATTTTTAGGTATCCAACGGGGCCTCAAATTCTTGTGTGCCCAAGGGGGCCCCCCCTTGGGCATATTCTAAGACGACCTTGCTTACCGGGGTACTAGAAGCTGATACAGCCATGCTGGCAAGAATGCTCAATATTTTTAGCCTCTTCTGTGTATCCACGCCTCCAAAAAGTGACAAAAATATTGTGTTTTTTGTGGTCTCATTGGCACAGCTCGATAGATACTCGCAGATCACATCAATGAGTTGCAACTCTTGGAGAGGGTTCAAACCTCTCCGCTCGCCGCGACGGGTCGACTCACAGAACACAAACTCTGATATTACTTCCATAGCTATGTCTAGCTGCTTGCTACTAGGCGCTGATCGACCCGCCAGCAATTGTTCTGAAATTCATGCAAAATACAAAAAGTAAGCTATGAATCAGGGCAGTAAACACAAGGCGAAAACGAGTAAATAAATTTACCTATCCTAATTAGAGCTTCTTTGGCACATGCAGGGAATTCATATTTCCGTAACGTATGTTTCAGATCTGACAAAGACATGTTGGTTAATTTTAAAAGGCAAATAAACTAAACCGTGTGTAAACACACCGCATCCGACCGATCCGATATGCGACAATCCTGTAATTTCTGACGTTTGACATTAAGAAGATGTATTTTTGTTCACGTAAAAATAACGTTAATTTGCTGTTTCTAAACGAAATTTCTCATGTTATGTTGGTAACATCATTTTTACTTAATGATTAGATACCTTTGTACCTTATGTTGGATATTGTTTTGTACACTCTGTGCTAATTGTCAAAGATTGTCAACGCTGTTGAGGATTGGCGAATTGCATTGAGATTTATTTTAATTTTATCAATAAGTAGTCCCATATAAGTATTCGAAATGGAGGTATTAGTAGCTAACGTAGACCATATCAAATTTGACATCGATTTCGCCTTAGACGAACAATATGGAGCTCTACCGTTACCTTTTCCTGGGATGGACAGTAAGTGCCAATTTACACATTATAATGCAGTTTACCACTATACTATAACTGCCATAAAAAAGCATTTTTGCCTGAAGGCGTATTGACCTAGCCATTGAATTGGTTATTTTTTTATAGAATCTACGGCAGCAGTATGCGAGTTCTATAGTCAACCAGGGGGTTGCACCAACGGTCCTCAGTGTCCTTACAGACACGTCCGCGGGGACCGCACCGTGGTCTGCAAGCATTGGCTGCGAGGCCTATGCAAGAAGGGCGACCAGTGCGAGTTCCTGCACGAATATGACATGTCCAAAATGCCTGAGTGCTACTTCTACGCTAGATTTAATGCATGTCACAACAAGGAGTGTCCGTTCCTGCACATAGATCCTGAGAGTAAAATTAAGGATTGTCCTTGGTAAGATTTTAAATATCTAACTACCTAAATCATTAGATGAGATAGGCAGTGCTTGCTCAGTAGCTGATCTATCTACTAATGATTGATTACATTTAAAAACATTTTACTAACATTTTTGCTGTTTGTCATACTTTGATTTAACCCTCTGTAACAGATGTGACATCTATCAGTCACCTCCAAAATATTAGTATGTTGCCATTTCTCCATATGGTCAGTCTCTTCTTTTATTTAAAATCAAATTTTTATATATATGTACTTTAATAAATTACGTATTGTATAACCATGTCATACAATAATATTTCAATGGCCCCTATGTAAATTATTGAATGTCAATCAAGGTACCTTTCAGTACAGCATTTTAAAGCTTTGTTACGATTTTATTCTTAAATTGTAAGGAATATACAAATACTGCTATATTATGCAGAGAATAAAGAAGAAGAATAAAGTCGAAACTAAGCTTTAAAATGCTGTACTGAAAGGTACCTTGATTGACTTTCATGATTTATGTAGGGGCCATCGATTTGTCATATACCCAAAGTCAAAGTCAAATATTTATTCAGTAAATTGGCCACATACGGGCTCTTTTACACATCAGTAATATAGAGTGAATCTACTAGCCTACCCTACCCATTATTAGTATTCTGTCTATATTTTATTAAAAAAATTACATCTGATAGACCCCATGTCAGTAGAATGTTTCTAAAAAAGTCACCACAGTTGCAGAGGGTTAAAGTTAAATTCACACACATTTCCTTGATAATAGTGAAAAATATTTGACTAATTTATTCTAATTTATCTATTACTTATTATCTAAGTACTACAATTCTATTCAATCTCTAATTTTGACTCGATATAAGGTGAAAACATGTCTTAAATAATGTCATTTACTCTCATACTATAGGCTATTGACGTACGGACAGACAGAAAGATGCGTAACAAAACTAAGAACCACATGCCTAATTAAAAAAATAGGTAAGCAAATCCTTATAGTTTACAAAAGCTTACACGAGCTATGGTAAACAAGAACTGTAACCAGACTGGTTCTTTTTACAGGTATGACCGTGGCTTCTGCCGGCACGGGCCGCACTGCCGCCACCGCCACGTGCGCCGCGTGCTCTGCACCAACTACCTGAGCGGGTTCTGTCCAGATGGGCTGACCTGCAAGTACATGCACCCGCGGTTCGAGCTGCCCGCGCCGCCCGAGCAGACCAAGGACGCCAAGAGGCTGCCCGTGTGTCATTACTGCTCGGAGGTGGGGCATAAGGCGTCGTCGTGCAACAAGATACCGCCTGAAGTGAGTTCTAAAGCTATAATTAGTCGTGGGACTATAGTATTTTCAAGTTGCAACCACTTGAACTTGAATAAGATAAAAATCAGATACAAAATTATTGAAATTTCATCAAATTGTACAATCTGAAGGGATTGTGCCTCTAAGTCAAAAGAAAGCTGGCGCGAAAGATTTGTGGGATGGGACATGGGACCCAGGCCCTATGCATGCCCTACATGTATACATACCATTAAGAAATAGCAGTGATTTTACTGCTGATGTGGCTCATGTGGCCATTTTTGTGAAAGATACCTTCCTGTGTTCAAAATGCGAGCATGGAGAAAATCAGATGAGCTATTTATTGACACTGATATTAAAAGCTAGATGGAATTATCAGTACTTAATAAAAGAATATATTGTTACCCACACTTCCATCAAGCCTAACAACTTTTAAAATCATCAAGCTTATGACAAGACCCAGAACCAAAACCCCGTCTACACAGATTTTCAGAAGTCCTGGGTACCCTTTGCTACACCCTAACCCATTTCCCAAAGCCCTATATTCAATATTAACCATAAACCTTTTAATTACAGCAAAGAGAAGCAGCCCAGCGGCAAGAAGAGGCCAGATACCGCGCTCTTGGCTACATCAAGCCAGCCGGTGACCAGGAAGGCACGGACAGCCCGCAGCGCATGAACCGGATGATCCACAAACCCCTCGAAGAGGTCACTTGCTTCAAGTGCGGCACCAAAGGACACTACGCCAACAAGTGCCCCAAGGGACACCTCGCGTTCCTCTCCAGCCAGAACCAGAACCAAGGCCAGAACCACCATGGAAACCAGCAGAATCACCAGTTCAAGAAACCTAACTAGTACAAATATCTGAAGCCCAAGTGAGGCTTCTAGACTGCAGTGTTTGGTTCGGAAACTATGTGAAGGTTTTAAGACCAAAAATATTTTTTATGAAAACTGTGTTTGAGAATGTGAAGTGGGCTGGGAAGAATGAATATTAAAAAAATATTTTACTATTATATTATAAGTACAGTAGATACGACACTTGTGCCTACACAATGTTTCATTTTAGTTTAATCTAGGTTTTCCATGTTCCCCTGTTTCCCAGGGTATAATCTTATCTTAACCATTAAGCTAAGCTAAAACTAACCAATCTGTCAGTTTTTAGCCACTATGAAACTGTAGAATCAGCTTCCCGTGACAATATATTCGCGAATTGGGAGTGGTTTAGCGAAAAGGATCCAATTCAACTATTTCACACTTGTAGTTCACACCTGTTGGACAAATAAATGATTTTGAATTTTGTAGAATTTGACATAATATTGACAGCAATAGAATTCAAATTTAAATACGTTTGCTTTGTAGGTTGGATCCTTTTTCCTAAACTAAGTCCAACTGTCGTCAATATTATGAAAAGTAAGCAAATTAATGCAATATTGTCAATGGAATCAATTTACAATATTAATTAGGGTTAATTTATTTCGCTCCATTGTGCCCGCCATTAGAAATGAGGGTTTTTCATTAATTAGAAGTAAGTTTTTGTCTTCTACCCTCACCTCCCTCCCAAAGCAACACACCACATGTTTCGTTATCACACTAACATTTGACTAGCCACTGGATTCTATAAAATTTGGATAAAAAGTCGGTGCAGTGTTCGGTCGTGCATGCGTCTGATAAAATTCCCGGTAGGTAGAACACAAGCTTTCTAAACTTGTACTGTTAACCTAGGCTTCGTCAAACAGCCAGCGTGGCAGGAAAACGTCGCGTCGCGCCGCGCTTAGCGTGCGCGTTCCCCGCGCGACACGTTCTCTTTCCATCTTGTTCCAGGTGAACACATTTTTGTAGTTACTATGGCCCAAATCATATAGAATTGGACGCGCTTAGCGTGGCGCGGCGCGGCGTGACTATGTGTGAGGGCCTGCATACAACTCCTTGTTAATTTCCACGCCAAGAACGCGCCATATCACCGCCGCGCCGCGCCAAGCCGGCTGTTTGTCGAAGCCTTAAAACTCCATTACAGTGAACCTGTGGTGCGGACATATCCATCGGGCGTTAAGAAGTATTCTAATTTTTATTGTAAGCCTATCTAGAGATAATTATTGTCTAGTTATAGAACTTGTAGATTATATGTTGGATTTACAATAATCTTGGGGCCGAAGAGTTCTCGAGTGGCGTCCGTGTACTGGAAGACGCAGCGTGGGCAGACCTCCAACAAGGTGGACCGACGACGTGGTTAAGACTGCGGGAAACCGATGGATGCAAGCGGCGCAGACCGGTTCTTGTGGCAACCCTTGGGGGAGGCCTATGTCCAGCAGTGGACGTCTTTCGGCTGAAATGATAATGATAGTTACAATATAAATATAATTTTGAATAAGTATTATGTTGCAGTTTGGTATTGTTCCATACATTTATTTTTCTACCTTGTATTTTTTGCGTTAACCCGAGTACTTACGTATATACGAGTCGGGCTGTGTTAGATATTGCCAGACAACATTGTTTTCAAACGTTTTCTATATTTTTCTCTTTTTCCGTTTTCTGACAAAATACCTAAGACCCTAGGAGCCGGACCCTCTGAGAACTGAGGACTTTGCATACGACGTATTACGCTCCGATTTTATACCAGACTTTCTGAACTTTTATTCGTAACTGCTAACTTCTTATTTCCTCTTAAATAGCTTGGCAGAAGTTCAAAAGTTGCGAACTAAAACGCGACCGGCAACTATATAGTATAACGGACCCTTATACCCCTTCCACACGATACAATTTAATTGCCAATCAGATTCGCCAATTGGCTACAATCTTATTATCCGTCCACACGTACATTGAATATCGCCAATTTTAGTTTTATCTCGAGTCGAGCGCACAGATTATAAGGGCCCCGTCCAGCTCCCTATGTTTTCCCATAACGTTTAAAATCCTAATTTCACTTTCCATAACGTTCGTGGTAATAATAATCGTTTGCCCTAATGATTACTTGACATAATGTTTATCGACCTATTTTCTCTTGACATAATGTTTTTAACCCTAATAATCAATTGTCCTAATGATAATTTGCTATAATGCTTACAGTTCCATAAAGTTGAGTTTCTGCCAGAATCCTATTACCATGCTAGCATATCGGTCTTTGCCGTAAATTGTTGCAGTTCAACCTAACACTCCATCTCGCTGCGCTCGCCGTCGTACCTAACTTTTAGGATTACAAAAATTATGACTACAATGTGTTAGGACAATTGATACATTATGGGAATAAAACATTATGGGTACTAAGCATTATTGCTTACATCCATTATGACAAAAGTAATATGGCAAATGACTTTAGAAAGAGATATTACAATTGTTAAAATATTCAAATTGAAAACACGTAAAAGTTTCTAATTTAGTCGTTCCGTTCTGACCGACCATCATCGTGGAGATTCTTTAGGAAAGGCCTATGCCAAGCAGTGGACGTCTTTAGGCTGACTTGATGATGATATGATAATGCGGCGTTTTAATCGTTGCCTCAAGTAGGTCTCAGAGCGTTTGACATTTATTATTGTTTTACTTGTTTTGTCTTATCTGTATGTTTGTCATTTCACATTCGCATTTTCTCACGTTGCTTCTGAAGTTGCGTGCTATAGCTAGAAGTAAATTCAATGTTTTTATAGTCTCTGGAAGTCCAGTGTTTCGAGTTTCATTTAATCAATTTACTTTTATTCTCCCTCGATCACTTTCCTCAGTGAAGCGAGAAATCGCCGAGAGGTTGAAATTTTAATCAACCTAAGTTTTATAACGCAAACATGGTAAGTGCACGTGTTTATTATTGCTTATTTTAACTAAACGCCTAATTATTTAGGAATATTCCTTGTACCGAATATTCCATTTTCTTTTCTACACTTCTAAATGAAGTATGAATTAAGTACGCTTCTAAATAAAGCATATTTTTGAGGTTAGGTTCCCGCGCGGCGTCGGTTCTACTCTTCCGATATAAAAGCATCAACAAACCTTTATTTTAGATATAATGTATAATAGGTAATTCAAACTCTTATTTCCTCTTTTCAGAGCGAAACCGAAGCCGCAGTGAACCCCAAAGCGTACCCGCTGGCCGATGCGCCTTTAACCGCCAAGATGTTGAATCTTGTTCAGCAAGCAGCCAACTACAAGCAGCTGCGTAAGGGTGCCAATGAGGCCACGAAGACCCTCAACCGAGGCCTTGCCGAATTCATTGTAATGGCTGCGGATGCAGAGCCATTGGAGATTGTGCTACACATTCCATTGCTGTGCGAAGACAAGAATGTCCCATACGTATTTGTTAGGTCTAAGCAAGCTCTGGGCCGCGCTTGTGGAGTCTCACGCCCCATCGTCGCATGCTCCATCACTATTAACGAAGGCTCCCAGCTTAAACCGCAGATCCAGAGTGTGCAGCAAGAAATTGAAAGACTTTTAGTTTAAGATAATGTGAATACAGAGTGTATTTTTTTAAATATAAGCTTTAAATTTACGTTTTGTTTCATTTGTCTTTATTTATGTAATTAAAAACTAGTAATTTGGGTTAGTGCCAATACCAGCATCCTACCAATAACAGATTGAAAACTGTTCTATGATAAAATAATTCAATGTAGACTAACTATTGTAAAAGATGGAGCATTAATGGATGTTTGTGTCTCATAAAGGTGAGCCCTTTGATTAACTGTAAAAAAATATTATTAACATTACAGTTTTTAAATGATTTACATTTAGGGCACATACAAATTGAGTATACCACAATTTCACTATGGGTAGGAAATAACTATGGGTTTGTATGTTAGTAGTAAGGGTATGTATATTGTGGGTAAGAAAGAACAACATTTTAACAAATATAACAATTATACATTTAAAATCGAATAAAATAAAATTATTTGGCCCCATATAATAATGATTATTACTACAACTAAGTTGAGATCAAGATTCAAAGAACTTTTTTGCTCGAAGGTCCCAATTATCCTCCCAGCGGGACATTTGGAACTTCTCCAGTTGTTTCCTCATTGCGGCTGCTACTTTGTTCTGCTCTTCATTTTCTGGGAAATCTTTGAACCATTCAACAATTTGTTTGGAGAGTTCCGAAGCTGTTTTAAATGTGTATCCATTTACTCCATTCTCCACTAGTTCATCAATGCTAAAAATACAAATTACAATATATATAAGCACAAAATTTAAATTTGACAAAAAATACATCTAATTTTTTTTACCCACCAATTAAATTTAAATGCACAAACAGGCAACCCTGCTCCAAACATGTCAACCACTTTCATAGGCAAATCCAACCCTGACGAGCTAGTATGTAGACACACCCCTAGATCACCACTGGCCACCATAGTTGGGTAATCACAAGCCTCTAGCCATGGAGTGACTACTTTTATATGTTGCCACTTTTTTAATGCAATCTGCTCCATATAATGCTCCTTCATCGGACCTTTGCCGGTTATTACACAGATGAGTTTGGGGAGATTTTTTGTGAGGCCAAATGTTGTTTCGTAAGCTGAAATTTAATTTAATATGCAGTTAGTGACCTCAAGTTTAGAGCATTTTTGTCTAATTTTATACAATTTTATTGACACTAATGTAAATTGATCAAAGTTTAAATGTTGTCCTATTCTATTTAGTAATTTCGCTTCTACCCTTGATCCTCATAAAGATGAGAAGTATCCAGAACTACATTTTAAATGTTCTTAACATTTAGCCTGCATCTTTACAGCAATATGCATGATTAACCTTTCATATGCTTGATCCAAGCTCTTAATTTGGATATATATATATTTTTTTACTATATCCTAATCTGAAGACTAGAAATTGGTATTATTTTCACTTCAAAGATCTTCACTAATTTAAATCTCATAAACTTTAATGTTGGAAAAGTGAATTTACCCTGTAGAGCTTCCATTAAAATTCCAAAATCTTCATCAGGTGTCCAACTGGTACTGCTGAACAGCAGCCCTGGAGCATCCTTCCTCCGTTCCACCTTGTTGTTAACATAGTTAGTGAAAGCCGTTTTGGTGACCATGTCTCCAGCTGGATGGTTGAGCAGTTCTCGTCCTGGACAGCTGAATTCCGAGTATTGCTGGCTGAACTTCAGGAACCACTGGTGTTTCTCTTCTAGGGATATTGGGTGGAATATTCTTGGAGGTCTATCATAGAGGACTATAGCTCTGCAAATTAATTAATTAATAATAATGAATTGTAATGTGCTGTTGATGTCCCTATGAAATAAATAAATAAAGGTAAACAAAGTACTTTGAGGTTCAAGTGGATAAATTATATATTAAAGGTTAAGTTGTAAATATATTTTGGGTGACATGATAATGATGATGTTTTAATCCATTGAATGAACATGTATACTGTAATATTTCATTACAATTACTTTAATATATGATCAGTAAATACACATAAGGTACTGCATTAAACCTTATTTGAATTGTTTTCTAATGTGTTTAAACATATCAGATACTATCAAGAGGGTATAATAGAATACTTACTCAATACCCCATTTTTGTATCAAATCCTCCTTCATAGCATATGTTACACACATATTATGATTCGCCGACTGGCCAAAGTACCTTTCTAGCGCGGTCGCAACCTTCAACAGCGTTCGATTCGGAGACGCTAGTGCCATAATAGAATAGGCATAATTGTGCCAATCTATAATAAACTTTGTTTTCGTTAGTAAACAGTAAAATCTGCACACAGGTAGCGTAGGTATCGCTGGAGGGTTCTGGCATAGCAGATAATGGCATTTACCGGTCACAAACAAAGTCAGAAGCAAGCTTATGGCTTGCCACAGTGCTTTCATGCCATATTGGATTAGCTTAGGTCCCCTGTTAAAATTCAAAGGAAATAACTTAGTAACGGAGATGTGCCGGTGCTCTAATATTTCGGGTAGCGGCGCACTGTCCACGTAACCGATTATGTTTACTTGTAAACCGCTATTTGCAAGCGATAGTGCGTGATACTGCATTCGAGGACTCCGCCCAATGTCTCCTAGCACTACGACTTTAGCAGTCCTTCGCGGTCGTTCCTCCATTATTGATTATACCCACAGACGACTAAGAGGTACTACGTACAGACGAACAACTGCCATACATCCAATACTAGCCTCTTTAGATGCGGATCCGCTCTGAACGTTTAATATGTGTTTTGACAGCTTTTTTTTTTTTAATTTAATTCCTTTGAAGGCCAAGGTAATCAAAGAGTATAGTGTAATACCAAAAGGAAAAAAGTGGTAATGACGAGGCGATATGGTCGTTGACCTTAGCCTGTCCAAATGGACAAAATGGGAGAAAAAAAAGGGAAAAGAGTGGCTTCTCTGTGGTTAAACATGCACCTAAGAACGTAGCACCATCTATAGTTCGTAAGGTGAAACTTCACACGCGTGGTACACACACACACACACACACACACACACACACATAGATTTATGTATTGCTAGTTAGGCAACGAATGCCAGTGTCAAATACAGCGGCGCCCGAAAGATCCTCTTGTTTACTTAGATAATTTTAATCTCATGAATTAAAAATTATCTAGGTAAGCGAGAGAATCATTCTGACTTCTTGAGCTCGGCGCCGCTGTTCTTCACGCTGGCAGTGCTGGAATGGAGAAATGTCAAATGATTATTAAGTACAAAAAATAACACATTTCTTGATTATATTATTTATTTGTATGTAAGCGCATTTTAACATAATTTAAACTAAACATCTACAAAGGTTTAATACTTACAAATGTATAGGTGTAACCAGGGTTTGTTTTAACTTAGTATGGAAAAAGCAACTTTATGTGATTACTAAGCTTATTTGATAAAAAAAAAACGGGCAAATGAGTTTAAAACCTTCGCTGATTCCTAATGAATCAAATAATGCAAGACACCACTGAAAAACTTCTGAAGTAAAACATGAAATTAAGGATTTTTCGTGACATGGACATTCGGGAAAATTGCAAAAATTCAGATTAAAATGATCAATACGAGTATTTCCGAAACTAGTAAAACTCGCTGAACATACATAAAGGTTAAATCGATAGCTTTCTAGCTGCTCTATCTGCCCTTAATGGCTTGAAGTTGGTTTAAGGGACATCCTATATATAAAACAAACTTATAAAATAAAAACTAAACCCGTTACACCATTTATAACTCAGGAACGGCTCAACCGATTTTTGAAATGAAATGAAATGAAATTTATTGCATATGGAATTTGGGTTAAAAATCATGCAGATAAATTTGCCAGTTACATAGTCTCACCAAACCCTACCTTTACAAGCGTATACGCATTTTACAATGGCAAATTATGCATAATTATTAACACATTTAATAATATAGTATAAATAGGTAGGTACTATAACATATCATAATAAAACTAAAAATGTCAAGTATTAATAAAACAGTAAAAAAAATCAAAACGTCCCATAATATAAAATAAAAATATTATATAATTTTGACATGTCCAAAGAATATTAATTTTCTAAATACTCCTTAATACTATAATAACATTTTTGTGCAAGCAATGACTTCAAGCTATTTTTAAACTTTGTGATCTTGCAGTCTTTGTTTTTGACGACAATGCTAATTTAGCCAGAGGATGGTGTAATTTATGTGTGTAATGTTGTCTAACCATTCTCGAGCGCGTAGACTGAATATTTTGGAACAGATAATTATATTTATGCACGAATGTACAAATATAAAAAGATAGGGTACAGTCAAAATGCAATATTCTCTAAAGTATGGACGGCACGAGTCTAATCTATGGATACCAAATATTGCTCTTATGCAACGCTTTTGAATTAAAAGTGCCTTGTCTTTCGCTGTTGAATTTCCCCAGATAACAATTCCATAGCGTAATGTCGAGTCTAGATAACCATTATAGGAAGACACTGCAGCTTCAACCGACACTGTCTGACGAACTCTTCTTAAGGCAAACACAAATCTATTTAACCTAGAACACAGGTTGTCGACATGTTCTATCCAATTACAGTGACAATCAATATCTATCCCTTGAAATTTTATATGCTCAACTTCTTCGACGGCATCGCCTTGAAAAGCAACATTCAGTTTTTGTGCCTTACCTCGTGACGAGCGAAACTGAATATATTTAGTTTTAACTATATATGCCCTTTAGTTATTTCGTGTTAACCAATTTACAGTAGCTTCTAAAGTTTTATTCATTTCAATATTATATGTCAACAGGTCTTTTCCCTCTATAATTAT
Source organism: Tortrix viridana (assembly GCA_963241965.1). Lineage (NCBI taxonomy): Eukaryota > Metazoa > Arthropoda > Insecta > Lepidoptera > Tortricidae > Tortrix > Tortrix viridana. Next base: position 14,048,626 of record OY725180.1, on the reverse strand, counting down.
TGTTGTGTCATCGGCAAATTTTAGGAACAACAACCCAAATTGCCACTGTTTTAAAAGTACTTTTAGATCACTGTTGATCACAAGATTCATACAGTTTCATTCTACGAGCTAAAATTGTGAAGAGGATTCAGGTGAGCAGTTATTAAAAAAACTTAAAGGATTATTTGAATCATTCAATGAAAATGAAAGTGATGAAAATGTTAGCCCATATGAATCCTCTGATTTGAACCCTGCTGCCGGACAAAGCATTCCCACAACCGCAAGCCACGAACGCCTAAACATACACTCACGCGCTTACTGTACGGGGTGGGTCATAAGCATAAGAAAAATTTCGAGCCATATTAAATGCATGAACTGTGAAGGAAATTTAACCTCCAATGATGATAACGCGGAGATAAATAATTGGATAAGATTAAGTAAGTAAGTAAGTTTACTGTCACTGCGTGTCTCAGTGCTTTGCCTTTATTTTTCTTTAGCGAAAGACTCGATCCATTTACAGAGTCAAATAAATCGACAAAAAATTTAACTATTTCCAAGGGTATTCTTTTTTGGTATTTCAATTGTTTTTTGGACTTAACATATTCTTCATACAGTTCAGCACAGCACGGTAACAATTTCTTCTTCTTTGAAATTACTTGTTTCCTTTTGATGACTAATTTCGGAGTATCAGCACGTTCATCTTCTGTAACGTTAAAAAAATTGGATAGGGCTAGCTAGTTATAGCAGACCTCTTGGTCACTGAAAATTTACGCTTCTAGCTTTATCGATATTTAGCATCTTGGGCTCTCCTACAAATAAAGACAAAATTGCTATAAGAACATTTCTTAGTAGGCCAATGCATTCAACAAACAAGCGACCTGCCCCGGCATCGCACGGGTAGCAGAGCATAATACGCACCTAAACCTTAATGAATTATACACTCAAACCTTCCTCGTAAATCACTGCGTCCATTGGTATGAAAATCCGTTCAGTAGTTTTTGAGTTTATCGCGAACAGACAGACAGACGCGACGGGGGGTTTGTTTTATAATATGTATGTAGTGATTACCTGACGTAGTTTTAGTTACCCTTTTCAGCACTTAAAAATTACTTGAAAAAGTCGGTGATGTTCGAAAGCGTACTATCGTCGAGGACTATCTAACAGATAAATAAGTTTCAGTCAAAAACTTAATTTTTGGGACAATCTCTCAATATCTTTTCTTGCCGACTGTACTTTTTTTTGCACAGTCATCATCTGCTAATCAAGACAAATCCATCATCAGACCAGAACAGATGGCCGTTGGGGCCGAAGAGTTCTCGAGTGGCGTGGGCAGACCTCCAACAAGGTGGACCGTTGACGTGGTTAAGATTGCGGGAAGCCGATGGATGCAAGCGGCGCAGGACCGGTCCTTGGAGAGGCCTATGTCCAGCAGTGGACGTCTTTCGGCTATGATGATGATGATGAAGCTAGCGGTCCTGGGTTCGAATCCCGGTATGGTTAAATATTTGTGTGATGAGCGCGAGTATTTGTTCCCGAGTCATGGATGGTTTCTATGCATAAGTATGTATTTCTCTATATAAGTATGTTTATCGTAGTCTGTACCCATAGTACAAGCTTAGAGCTTAGTTTGAGACTAGGTTAATTTGTGTGAGATTGTCCTCTGATATTTATTTATTTATTTTATTTTATTTATTTAATGCTAGAAGTAATATCATTGACATAAATAATGTCTAACTGTTGAGTTTCTTGCGGCGCTTCTTCTCAGTCGTGGTCTCCTCTTGGGAAGCGCTGGTTGATTTTGACACGTAAAAGTGCCCGTACGGCCTACTTACTGAATACGAGTAAATATATTTTTATCTTTTTTTTATGCCAATTGGTATTTGTACACTTCCTGGTTATTTTAGGGCAGCATTCAAACATGTTGCACACAGTTACTTTATTTAAATAGCTTATTTATTACCTCTAGCAACGGGTGTTTCCATAGGTTTATTCATTGAATCAGATGCCAACGGCAACGGTATATTGTATGCCACTAAGTTTCCTTCATCATGCTGAGGTTGACTAGAGGAAGCTGGCATAGCCCCGTGTTCTGAAAATTAAGAATTAAACTAATTAACACGGTCGTTATACGAATAAATAAAAATAAAATGGTTTATTTCTGATAACATAGATCCATTGATGTTAGTGGGTTAGTTACAAAGTTCCTTAATAATTATGTCATCTTACAACTATGTTAGTATATACGTTATTTTGTGTTAGTCCAGGTAATAAACTATCAATTGGTGTGCCAAATTTCATTCAAATCCGTTCAGCGGTTTAGGAGTGATTGAGTAACAAACATTCAAACATCCAAACATAAAAACTTTTTCATGTACATATAATATTTGTAGGATAAGCGTGTAGAGACACCATCTTGGCATACTTATGTTATGTACATAACTACATACTTGAATTTTTTTGTCAAGATTGCAAAAAATATTCTTAATAGGTTTTGCCTGCGACTGCGTCCAAGTAGAAGTCTTTTGTCGCTGCTCCCTCGGGAACACAAACCAAATTTCAACGAAATCGGTTCAGCTGTCTAGCGATGAAAGCGACAAACAAACAAACTCACTTTATTATAATTATATTATGTACTAGGATGGCGGCCGCCCGCGACTTCGTCCGTTAACTTCGTTCCTGTGGGAATCAGATATTTTACTGCCGTAAAAAGTAACCTATTGACGCTTCCGGTTATTTCCTATAACCGTGTACCAAATTTCAGCCAAATCGCTTCAGTGGTTTCAGCGTGGTTTCAAACAAACATCCAAACTTTCGCATTTATAATATTATGTATAGTATGAAGTAAGATAAAAAGATAAACATTTATGTAGCAGCCGCCCACAACTTCGTCCGCGTAGAAGTCGTTTATCGCTGCTCCCTCGGGAACCGTCCATTTTTTTCGGGATAAAAGGTAGCCTATGTGCTATTCCAGACTATACCTAATCTATCTCTGTGCCGAATTTGCCCGCGATTCCGTCCACGTAGAAGCCGTTTCGCTGCTCCCCAATAACAGCTAGTACTTAGATCCACACCTGCAACTTTTAGTGCCTGGCCCTGGGCTTTATTAATTTTCATTGTGTAACATAAGCTAACTGGAAACTGGACTATAACACTATCACCTGCTCCGCACCCTGTTAAAATTTCTGCTCTCTCTCTCTGCTTTTATAACGTTTCCTTGTAAATTAGTCACACATTCCACTTAAACTTAACCATTGGTTAAAAAAATCACTAACATTACTTTGGTTAACTATGTATCAAAAACTCCACTCTTATTTGATTAGAAACTTACCAGTATCCATCCTTTAGTTGCCATTTGCAATATGCATGATCTTCATGCTTCCTCTTTTTTGCATTATTGTGGTCTTTATTTATACCATTTTCTGAAATTAAAAAATGCATGCACTAATAGTAATTTTATCTATATTCATTATGTTACTTCTGTCTGTTCACTATTTGTTAATAGGATTAAGAAGCGCTTCAAATCAACAGTGTATGGATAAACTTGTACCATTAGTTTTTGTATACTGTTTTTGTAAGATATTTATTGTAAATTGTTAACAAATAAATTATTTCAATTTCAATTTCAATAATACCTAAGGAACTAAGAAACTAAGGTTTACTTAATTATGGACTTACCGCGATTTTCGTTTTCGTGTGTTATGCTCGGTAGGCCACATCGAATTTCTTCCTCCGTATCCGAGATTTCTCAGTTTTGAACCTACGTTCAAAGTGTTTGTGGCACACAAACATTTTTCGTAGATCTTGAATTGTTAAAATACGCAGCCGTTCACTATTTATGTACTGCAACCATTTGTGGAGTTCTGTATCCGATGCGGGAAATTGGTGCAATTGAACGTCCTGTCGTTTACTTGCACAGTTATCAACACAACACTGGTTATACATTTTAGTTGCAAAAAATAACTATAGTATTGTATTACTATTTTAATCTGAGAGGATAAGCACGGATAGAAATCAATGACACTTCTCTCGATCAGGATTTAAAACATGGCGGGTGCAAAATTGCAAACTGTCAAAGTAGAAGCAACATGGCGGCGGTCAACTGACAGTTAGTTACCTTACCTGTCAGCTGTCAGCTTCGATTCCCTAGCGAGTCTTCTAAGGACGATTTTACTTTGTATGAAGTTTATAGGCCGTGATTATACCTATTCGACGCTTTATAATTATTTATTTTACTTCAGTTAGATAGCAAACTAAAAAGTTTTTGAAAACGAGGATACTATAAGGCGGCGTTTGACGCACAGACTACTAAGAGGTACTGTTTGACGTTTTGCCATGACATGACTGACAGGACATGACATACCCTTAAACTCCTTCTAGACGGTCGGGTGGTTGGGCCAACCGAGAAGGACGCAGCTATCTGTCAGAATGAGATAGTAATATTTACATCTCGTTCCTACAAATAGCTGCATCCCTCTCGGTTGGCCCAACCACCCGACCGTCTAGAAGGGGTATTATAATCTGTGACTGACAGGACAGCACAAATTTGAGTAGGTTGCCCTATGAAACATATATTTCCCAAGATAATATCTATAAGGGTCACTTGTTTAACATGTGGGGTACATTTATTTATAAAAACTCCTTTATTGTGCTCAACACGAACTTGGCTAGTTTTTTTACATTAGTCTAGTCCTCCCATAGTAGCCCTATTACACCACCCTTTCCCAAACCCTAAAGAGAGGGAAAAGTGGGCCTTCGTGCAGCAGTTTTCTCCGCAAAATTGAAGCAAAAAAAATAATTAAGTGGATGAAGCGTTGTTTAAAAGAAAGTCTGATTATCAGCCATTCAAACTTATTGAAGTTATTGGACTTCAGTGATATTCATAACTTCATACGAATAGACGAGGAAACTTTATAGAAGTAATATAGTCTACGAGTTACTGGAAATGGTGTGACCTATCGTGAAGAAATTTGCATCTGCGCACCTTATCCTTGACCGTAGCCTGTCCAAATGGACAAAATGAATAATAAAAAAAAAGAACTGTCATCTCAGCCGATTGGTTGAGAATGAGAACGCAACGGTGTATGAATTTACTTACGTACTTTTGTTTTAGTAAACCGAATTGAACTGAATGTTATTTTTGTGCACCCAATGATGGTAAATTATTAAACTACATTAATATGTCTAAAGTATTAATGATCAGGCACCTTCCCACTGCCCTTACAATTCAAGAAAAGGAGCAACTCTTGAAACATTTTGGCGCCGAAAAGGTTTGGGAAACTTCGGCTAAAAGAAATTACACGTTTGCTTCATTTTCTTCAGTAAATACGGCTCAGCAGTCTCTCGCTCGGTTGCACCAACTAGAAATAGCGCAGAGAAGACTGGTCGTCGAGTATTCATTTGAAAAAGAACCCGTAACCCAAACTAAAGAAGACGATGAACAAAGCTCCACTACAACTAAGCATGTGAAAGAATTTCTAAGAAGATTAAATGCTTGGAATCCTTCTGTGGACTTCTATCAGCCCCCACCAAATTATTTAAAATATAAATACCCTGATATTTCTTCAAAAATAATTATCAATATTATACACTCCTTATTTTCACATAAGCCACTTTACGTTCAAACATTACATTTAATGAACAAAATGTGTCTTCCGTCACCTTTTACAGAGAATGATAAGGCTTTGGAATTCTTCAAGGAGACTTTTAGAGAATTCTTCCTAGATGAAATACCTTTACCAGTGTCAGTTGGGCCAGAAAGTGAGCCAGAATCTGAAATATCTAGTGACGAAGCAGAACAGGAAAAACTCTATCAACCAGCAGTTACTAAGAGACAACATACCCTCCCTGTAACTAGGAAAAGGCCAGCAGCAGTTCTCAAAACAGCTGTGCTCCCAAAAGTCAAGAAAAGTGACATTAACCAAGAAGAAGTATTTGAAACAGTCACACCTGTGCAAGAACCTAAGAAAATATCTCTAGTCGTCCATAAAGATGCATTACAGAAACCATCTGAAGATATACAAGTAGTTGGAGAACTTGGGAAGTTCCAGAAAGAAGAACAACCGGTGGAAGAAGAGAATCCAATAGAAGCACCTGATCTTCCAACTATAACAAAGAAAGAACTGTTACGTAATAGGATATCATGCAGTGACATGAAAGTAATGAAGGTTTTCAAGAATTACCACCCTGGGCAGCCTTCTATGAGGCTTTACATCAAGAACTTGGCTAAAACTGTGACAGAACAGGAGTTAAAGAGGATATATAGAAGGTATATAGAGGGAGTTTCTGAAGAAGAGCAGATAGGGTTTGATGTGAGAGTAATGCAGGAGGGAAGGATGAAGGGACAGGCATTTGTGACCTTTCCTTCAGAGAGAATGGCTGAGAGGGCACTGAATGAGACCAACGGATACTTGCTGAAGGAAAAGCCAATGGTTGTGCAGTTTGCAAGGGCTGCTAATAAAACTGTACAGTGACTGCTTGTTTTTTAATTTCCCCAACAATTATAGACTGCCATGAAAAATTTAATATTTTTCATTGAGCCTGCTTCCAACATGTTTTTTTTCAGTTAAGTTCTTAAAAAAATGACGCTTTTTCAAAGCAGGGTACCTAATATACTGGACTGCCTTGATTAATTCGGTATTTTGAAGCAAATAAAACAAAAAAAGCTTATAATTTTATATATCCATCAATTCTATAGTATATGGTAACACTTCCTCGTTATCATTACTGGGTTTGCTGTAAAGCATCTTGTGCATCATGGCTATAGTGTTGTCCACAACTCCCAGCGTGTTGACAAGGTTCACCACAACACCTGCCGTCTTTTCCAGCACCATCGTCACTTTCTCATCATTAGTCAATAAGTATTGCTGATAAAAAGCATCCATCAGCAACGCACACCAATCCAGCAATCTACTTTCTTCAACATCAACATTTCTATCAGTTTCAATCAGTAAATATGAGATGTATGACATCAGGAATAAAGCATCCTTCAACTGCACCCCACTTCTTAAATGTGGTATCAACAATGCATCACTAAATGTAATTCCAAATAGATAATCAAGGAGGTTGAATTCAGATGTGAATTTAGAAATAGCTTCTTGTATTTGGGCATTATCTGCAATGTCAAAGTCTGTATGCACCTTTTTTAATATATAGTTTATTAGAACAACAACCACTGATTCCGGAATATCTCTGAAATCTTTTAAGACATATATGATTATCCCACAATCTGGATTTGATATGTTATCAAAGATTTCTGATATAACTTCTGCACAGATATTTCTCTCAGGCAAGCCTTGTTTCACAAGTTTTTCTACATTTTTGCTGACTGGAAACTCTAAGGAGGTTGGGGTGCCCCAGTCTGCAATCACCATGGTTTCATCTTTAGCTATTTCATGGGAGCCAAGCAGACTGGATAGGTGCCGCTTTTCCTCCACAACATAAGGCAGGATTCCAATATGATTGGAAGCTTCAAGTATGATACGGTCATCGAAACAATATAGCTTAGCATCCTTAGAATACATTTTCATTGGATACCGGCAAGATCCAATACCAAGGAGAACATTGTAGGCCACAATAATAGCGCCATCATTCTCCATGTTGCTTCCAAAGGCAACTATGTGGTTTTGACCCATCCATGTCAAGGAGACCTTGTCTGATGTAGATATCCAAGGAACAGTGCCTACAGTAGTCCAGGTCTTCTTGAACAAGTCAAATGACGTCATTTTTGAGTCACTCCCTGAAATAAGTAAAAACAACATAAGTAACCTAACTACAAGGTCAACATTTGAACTATTTTCATTACCCAAAATTAACAAAAAAATAATCATCCATTAAAGTAAGGAATTATTTGTGCATATAGCACTTTGAATGCATAATAAGTCATGTACAAATTAGAGCACACAAACTATCAGTATAAGCAAATAATTAGAAACCTCACAATAATTTGTAACTGAAAAAGAAGACTGAATGAAACACTTACATAAGATGAAAACAACCTTATACTGAACATGAATCAGGTGTCCAACAACATAAACATCCTCTGGCCTTGTAACTTGCACTCTGCTTAATTTAGACCGGTCCAAGTCTCCCAATTCTACCCTCAATGGGCAATGAATAATCTCATAATTTGTATTACTTTTCACAACGTAACAGATGTTGTTCAGTTTAGCCTTAAAGCTGTCAACTGATATTATTTCCTCCGTATCTTTTATTGATGCCTTGCCATCGTAAGACTTACGGTTCTCAATTGCATATGTCAAAGATGCACAGTTGCCATTGGCAAATACTATCAGGTGTGGAAGGACTTTGTATATTGGTATCGGGAACTGAAAAAACAAGTAGTAAAGTAAGCAAAAGTATTAGATAATGAATCTAATTAATGGACATCATTATGTCCATCCTTTTTTTCTCTATCTTAGTAACCTAGTAATGACTAGGTTACTAAGATAGAGAAAAAAAGGATCAAATATGAATGAGATCCATGTTACACATCAACAGATGAAAGAAACATGACATATAAAAGGAAAGTTTTAATGATCTTATTTTTTGGTGTTCCATAGTGAGTTTAAATTTTAATATCAATAGAGATCTAAATAACATTACCTTATACTTCTTAACTTTATCCAAATTGGTGCAGTCTTCATCCCACATTTTTATTGTGTTGTTATTGAACACTCCTACATAGCGCTTGTTAATTTTGTCATAAATAACAGGCGCTGTGATGTGGTCCTTTGATGTCCATCCTCCAGTCTGCTTTTGATCTGAAAGCTGTAATAAAATGCTGTAGCATAAACAAAAAAGACACTAGACATTGACTTGTTTGACCCCACTTTTTTATTTTTAGGGGACAATCTCATGCAGCTTGACTTAGTCCCAAATTAAGTTCTAGGTTTTTACTATGGGTACTAGACAATGATAAACATCACTAGATATTACAATTATATTAAATTCCCCCGCTGCACTGAGTTTGTTTTTGTTTCAGGCTAATCTCAGAAACTACTGTACTGATTTTAATACAGTTTTCACCAATAGAAAGAAAGGTTATAGGAAGGAAGACTATAATTTATGTGCTATCTGTGCGAAGCAGGGGCGGGTCTCTAGTACTTATATTAAATACATACAAAACACCCAAGAACTAACACACACTATCAGACATCAATCAAAGAAATTTGTGCCCATACCGGGAATTGAAACCAGGTCTGCTAGTAATATAAAATTGTACATCATTGTACCAAATAAACAAAATGCTGTAATATCATAACCTCTTTTATGTACTACAATAATCTCGAATTCTAAGCTTGTGACTGCTTTAGCGATATTATAACGCCAAAATTATGTTTGTTTAGTTCCTAAACTGTAATAGATGTTTACTTACTCTATATTTATTGACCACATTTCGTCCTAAAGTAACAATAACAGTTTCGTCCTCCTTATCGTCAGCCACTCCGAGGAAACTCTTCTGGTCAATGAGCGGGCACAGTACGTAATAACTGTGCAATTTAGCCATCCTTAATTACTAATCTACTCTACAAATTACGACGAATGTTGATTTTAACGAATAAAACCACATGGACACGGAGCTGTTTTGATTTGAATCTGTCATGTCATGTCATGTCAGGTCGCGTTCGTTCAGAAGTAGCTTTGACTTTTTAGAAGTGTATTTTCTGAAACTTTTTAATAATATCACGATTTTGTTGCTGATTGTGTCGTTTTATGCATTGACTCAAATAATTCGAATAAAGTGCTATACAGTCAACCACTCAAGTTACTATGATAGAACGTCAACAATATTTTATGCTTTTGCGAACTCGTCACTACTAGTCAAACAAAATTCTACTTAAACATAATTTGTCTTATGACTGAGTAAACGGCAGCATTAGATTGTCAGGGAAGTAGATAATAAGTTTGCCGATAATTTTGTTATGGTTACCGGCGTTGCTAACTGTACCCACAAGTAATCAAATTCATGTTCAAGGTCGCGGTTATCGTCAAGCGGTGTACATTGGTTACATCACCTATTTATAGCCTTATATTCTTTCTACATTACACCCTTCTTATCACACGTGCACGGGTAGCTTAATTGGTTATCAATAAAGTGTTGTATAATAGTCTGAAACTTGACCGTTCACTTATTATTTGGACGTCGGCCAGTGCGCTAGACACTAATAAGCCGGTCAACATGTCCACAGCTGGGAAAGTGATAAAGTGCCAAGCGGCGGTCGCCTGGGAGGCGGGCAAGCCTCTGTCGATCGAAACAATCGAAGTGGATCCTCCTAAAGCGGGCGAAGTCCGCGTGAAAATCACCGCGACCGGCGTCTGCCACACCGACTCCTACACTTTATCTGGAAAGGACCCCGAGGGAGTGTTCCCGGTGGTTTTAGGGCACGAGGGCGGCGGCATCGTCGAGAGTGTCGGAGAAGGCGTCACTGCCTTTAAGGCTGGCGACCATGTTGTTCCTTTGTACGTGCCTCAATGCAATGAGTGCAAGTTCTGCAAGAACCCGAAGACTAACCTCTGCCAGAAGGTTCGCGTGACCCAGGGCCAGGGCCTCATGCCCGACGGCACCCGCCGCTTCCACTGCAAAGGTAAAGAGCTCTTCCACTTTATGGGTTGCTCCACATTCAGTGAATACACAGTTGTTGCAGAAATTTCTCTATGCAAAGTCGACGAGGTTGCCGCGTTAGACAAAGTATGCTTACTCGGCTGCGGCATTCCTACCGGATATGGAGCAGCTTTGAACACTGCAAAGGTTGAAGCTGGGTCAAACTGTGCTATCTTTGGACTTGGCGCTGTCGGTTTAGCTGTTGCTCTAGGCTGCAAAGCAGCTGGAGCTAAGCGCATTATTGGAGTTGACATCAACCCTGACAAATTTGAGGTTGCTAAGAAGTTTGGTGTTAATGAATTTGTCAACCCTAAAGATTATGAAAAACCTATCCAGCAAGTTCTTGTTGACTTGACCGATGGAGGTCTTGATTACACTTTTGAGTGCATCGGTAATGTAAACACTATGCGGGCAGCTCTTGAGGCTTGTCACAAGGGCTGGGGCGTGTCTGTGGTTATCGGAGTAGCAGCATCTGGTGAGGAGATCAGCACTCGCCCGTTCCAGCTTGTCACTGGCCGTACATGGAAGGGAACAGCTTTCGGAGGCTACAAGAGCCGTGACAGCGTCCCTAAGCTTGTTCAGGAATACCTTACCAACAAGCTGCCTATTGACTTGTTTGTGACCCATGACGTCCCTCTAAAAGAGATCAATGAAGCGTTCCACTTGATGCACACGGGGAAGTCCATCCGCGCTGTGGTCCATTTCTAAACTGTTAGCTCTATGTAATTGTTAAGCATTTTTCTATGTTGATACCAGTTTGTGACTGCATTTTGGTGTAAGAATACTCTATACATATATATTCATACTTTTTTGTGTTTTATTTGTTGCATATAATATCAATGACAATCACTTTGACTTGGTTCAAAGTATGCTAAACATTTTTAATGGCCGACAAATACCCCTGGCTATGTAAAAAAAGTGTACTTTGCATGTTAACTCAATATGAAAAAAATCACTATCATTAACGCCCAGATTTGCGTTATTTTTACGTAGACATACATAATATATTTGATTGAAGCTTATGGAAACAATAGCCAAAGTCAAGGATAAAACATTAAAATATTCGACCTCTACATGACGTGTCTGACCTGTGTTACTTATCAACAAAAGAGGAATGCGAAAACGCGATAAGAGTCTTGAAATTTTTATTATTCATACAATTAATTACACTAAAATATAGATTTCATAGTTCATTAAACAAACATTTCATAATTCATAGTAAAAATAGTAACATCGAATAAAATAACACATCTGAGACTTAAAACAGTATACAATTAGTTTACTTGATTTGAATTTTCAAAATATGTAATTATTTATTTACAAGTTACATACAAAAATAACAGCTGTAAAATCTATGGATCCCTACCATCTGGACTGTACATTGATGATTGATCACAGATTTGAATTTGATTTGCTTAACATTATTATATTTTGTTTATGGAGATAGCGTCAGTATAATCGACTTGCATCTCTGGGTGGGGCTGGGTTGTGTTGGTTGGTTGCGGATTATTGGCTAGAAAGGGAAGCACAGTAGGCACGTTCGGCCTAAAACAGTGTCTACTGTTTTGTTCGGAATAGGGCCTTCTGTACACACAGGATCCCCCAAGTACTCATTTCAATAGGGAACATGTTTGAATTTGTTTTGCTTTATTAAAAAGTCATTCATATAACAAACAGTAGAGAAAAAATATTTTTCGAATAGCTATAAAAATAACCAAGATATAAGCCATTAAAGATTTGTTTCTATCTCTTTCTAGCAAAACAGAATTTAACATGGAGTTTATATGGCCGTAGTGCCCGCTGACGTCACAGTACATGTCGGATCTCTCTGTCTTATTAGTAGTTTTAAATGCTTATATTATCCGTATTTTTTGGCCGATTTTAATTTCACTTTTTGTCATCTCTTTTACGGTATTTTCATATTTTGTTAAGAAATGCGATAAAAAAATTTCATGCATGTTCCCAATTATTGTAACACGAGTGTGATGTGCTGCCAACCCAGACTTTGGATTTATTCCGACATTATTTGTTTATAATACTCCACGTAAGCGTCGCATTGCTCGCCTGAAACAAAAAATAATGTTTATTAAATTGTTTTTTATTGCATCCCCTATGCAAATATACAATATATAGGAAACTAAAGTACTAAAATTTAAAAGACACTAAGGCTGGCTTTTATAAAGATCCGTTACATCAAATTTCAATCCATAATGTCAAAAATTGTATGAAGTTACTAAAATTTAATCGGACATATTTACTAACGGGCCTTGTTGGCAATCGGGTAAAAATCGGGCCTAAGTTAACTTGTGAAGTTAATCCAATCAAAGACAAAAGTGTCTCATAACATCCCTCCTTTGTGGGCAGATGAATTAAATAACAATCAAAGACAATACAATGGTTTGTTGAACCGACTTCTGTTAACCAGACGTCTTCATCTGCGTTAAAATAATGTTCACTTGAAGTAAGACCATATCAGAATAGGTAGTTAGCTAACGTTAGGTATTAAACGTTAACCTTTTAAAACAGCGATTACACCACCCTTAACCTAACCCTAACAAGAGGGACGCCGCAATACGTTAGATACGTATGGAGGTATCTCCATTCCATTCCAACGTATTGCGGCATCCCTCTCGTTAGGGTTAGGGCCTGCGCAAACCGGCGGAGCGCAGCGCAGATCACTTTAAATTTATCAATGTATATTCTTTTCTATTTTAATTACAATAAGGTATAAAATTAAGGCCGCAGCCGCAGAGTAGAAATCCCCCGTGATGCTCCGAGGTCGGTCTCAGAGCATTCAAATTTATACCTTATTGTAATCAAAATAGGAAAGAATATACATTGATAAATTTAAAGTGATCTGCGCTGCGCTCCGCCGGTTTGCGCAGGCCCTTAGGGTAAAGGTAGTCACGATCGACAGCAATGTTACGTGGCCCTGACCAAGCCAGGACGTCATATGCCAATGCGAGCGCGGCACGTTTGATGTGACTTGCCGTCTTGGCTGCCTGTGACGCTCGAAGGGTTAAACGTCCAAGAACAATTTCATGGTGCCCGAATCACGGCTTCGCCACATGACGCTATGACGCCATGACACCATGGCATGATACCGATAACTTATGACATATTGACATTGGCCAGCTGATAAGGACCCGTGTACAGCAGACGAGCGAGTTATGGAATCAAGTAATCAATATTGTGTACTAGCTTTTTCCCGTGACTCCGTCCGCGTAGAAGTTGTTTATCGCTCGGTAAATGTCCGAATTTCCGTAATAAAAAGTGCCCTATGTTCGTCTCTGGGCTATAAACTTTCAGTGTACCAAACTTCACGTCGATCGGTTGATTCGTAAAGGCGGAAACTACGAACAAACACACACAACGTAAAGTTATCGTTTGTTGCGTAACAAAACAGTATAACAAAGCGCTATAAAGATAGCCGCGTAAAGGAAACTGCTCATACGTGTCCGTACTTGTAATTCTGCCGGCCAAAAGAAAAATGTCAGTATATAGTAAGAAGTCCACATGCGGATACTGCCTTCTTCCTTTGGGCGGTATCTTATCGGTATGTAGTAGGTATAGACGGGTCGCATCGATGCATTCGTACGTATATCAATACGATGTTTGTTCAGCTAGTTTTAATCCTACTAAAAATTCGTTCGTTATTCGTTGGTCCAGTGATGGAAGGATGGACACCTAACGCCATCTAGCGACGTTCATTGTACAATCGGCAAAATGAAACCATAGAAATGTGTTGCCATATTTGCACAATGCCATAAAACATTTTGTTGGACATTTCTAACGATTTAATTTATAACTTCACTGTTAAAGGGTTCTATAGGGGGTTTAATTTTGCCGATAGTACCTCTAGTTTAGCTAATCACGTGACATCTAGAGAGGCGCACCCTGCACCGTGTACAGTTCGCCATCAAATATATCTGTACATATCAGAGTGGTAAAAAATATCTGAACATGCGCTCTAACGCCTTGACAATAGAGTCGTGTTCAGATATTTGTGAGCACCTTGTTTGCTGCAATATATATGATGGCGACTGTACAACTCGCGCGAACATTCCATTTTGCATTAAATATTATGGTATTATAATCATAGTTAGTGTAGTGTGTAGTCAATGTTTTGTATAGTATTGTATTCTTAATAATAAGTAAATAGTTTATCTGTGTTATTATTTCATCATTTAGCGATTTAGCGACAGCAAAAAAACAATATGCCCGGAAAAAACCCAAGCAAGGCCACAGATACACAAACCATACGCGGATGAATATTATAAAATCTTTGCCCTATTGCTTCATTAAAAAAAAAATAGAATACATTTTATTCCGAAAAATCAACGCGGGACGAAAGATAGTCTTAAGTTATAAATTAAATAAAATTTTATACATATAATCTGGACGGTAAATATTCTAGATTTCTGCTTGCGACATCGAACATAATTCCCAATCTATTCGAGATAAGTCGAATAACTAACACCGTGATAAACGTGCAATTACATCGATAACGCGATATGCGTTACGTCATAAACTGACACTCGCTCGGAGATAAGATCGATTTACTATTGTCACAGCTATCGTGTAATAAAATGAAATCATATTAGCACTCACGCACTTAGACTTTATTGTTTTCTTATGACTTATTTTGCTACGAGTACAAATCGTACAAAATTTAATTTTAATTGATAGTAATTTTTCTCAAATCCGTTACTCAATAAAAAATCAGTTTGATGATCCATAACGCATCATAATAATTTAACAGTCAATTTTCAACGACGGAATTGGAAATACGTAATGAATGATGCATAGATTTGGTTCAGGTTACCTCTGTGGCGAGGCGTAAAATATTTCCAAGGTAGAGCTATAACCGCTGCTCCTTAGTTAATCAACCAATTAACATTATTTCATTTGCGCAATAAAACCGATTATGACCGGTTTTTTCCTGGGAACGGCGGAGCTCTCAAAGATAATAATAATATGAATATGGAATCACCATCACTAAATGCTGACACATACTCCAAATTTCATCAATATACATTTTGTAGTTATTGAGTAAAATGCACGTGACACACGCGTACGGTAGGACGGATGGACATGACGAAACTATAAGCGTTTCGTTTTTGCCACGGAACACTAAACACCTATTAAATAAATACACCACAGTTCGCTCAGCCATAGAGATAAAACTTTCTTAACACATGACCAGTGATCGGAATAGGTAGAGTTTATTTACGTGAACTTGACGCTTGTTCATTCATGCGTGAGTGAGATGGGAACACATTATTGAATGAACATGTATCAAGTTTAGGTAAATATACTCTACCTATTCCGATCACTGCACATGACTGTCCCAGGAATTTATTGTCTGGTGGATGTAATTTACACTAAATATTCGTATCATTTATACATATTTTTCCAAGATTACAAGGGGACGGCGCGTACGCAGTCCCCACTACCAAAAATTACGCGTCCGAATTATCCACATTAGGGATAATCGCAAGGGTCAACCCGCCCGCAGTGCAATGGATAGGTCTCGCCCTGGGGGAACCGCCTATTTGATCACGGTGTCCCCTACGCCAGGTAAGTATGATTTCACTAAGTATGGCGAGGGGTGTCTATAATTCTGGGGAAATCTTAACAGCGCGAGTTAACTGACGTAACAGCGACATCTTGCGGGAATTTGAGGAAGAAAATTAGTGTATGTCTGTTGGTGGCAATATAGATGGCGCTCTGAATGCTATCGTGCAACATTTTTCGTGTTTTGATAAAAATCCGTGTATATTATATACAGGAAAGTTTGTTGTAATATGGGAAAGTTCCCGAAGGAAACATTAACAGTTTCAACGCAGATATTCCTAGGATGAGAAATATATGAAAATGTTTCTTTAACTAAGGCTGGAATTACATTTGTAAGTTTTACTTACGTAACATACAAAGACAAATGTATGTAGCAATTAATTACTCACAAAGAGTGTTTACATTTGCAAATCTATCGTAAGTTAATTTACTTACGTGAGTAAAACTTACAAGGGTAATTCCAGCCTAATACAATATGACATGACTTTACTACATTTTAAGAAATTTTGTACGATTTTGCTATAAACCACACCGAAATATTATTTTAACACACGCAGAAAATATTTAACTAAATTCTGCTAGAACACCACCATTTTGGGCATTTGTAATGTTAAGTATTCTATCTAAATAAAAAAAACAGCCAAATGCGAGTTGAACTCGCGCACCGAGGGTTCCGTAAAAAAACGCATTTTTGTGATATAGTAAAAACTATAGTGCAGGTATATGGGTTCGATATTATATAGAATGAAGTTCCCCGCGCCGCGCTATGTCTGTTCGTCTAGTCTCAGAAATGATTGTAGGTACGGATTTATTTTCATACAGGTTTCAGCAATAGAAAGGGATTATTCAGGAACTAGGAAGGTTTTTTATTTATTTATTGATAATGGGTTTGCTCTTGACTAACTCCCGCCCTTGGACGACGAAGATTCAGTCTACGATGTAGCGACCTCACCCAGAAGATGCCTATTCACCCTAGCTTTAAATAGGTTCAGATTGTAATACAGACGGCGGAAGCGCATTCCACTCTTTTGCAGTACGCATTATGAAAGATGATGCAATGCAAAGCGCTTCGTTCGAAAAGGCGGAATTTGAACCAAGTAAGGATTGTTTACAGGTTTATTTATGAACATTGCTACCCCCGTGCGCGGCTGGAGCGAGTCGCTAGTGCGCAGGGTCTACATGCTTATATTTCTCTCTACACGCAACCGGGTAGTGAAACATTCGAATTCGAATTGTCGAGGACAAGTGGAGCAAACCTGAATACCAGCGGCGTTCAGTGCCCAGTGCTCTCACCGCTTACCCGAGATAAGATGAAACACTCGGATTTTAAAGTTATTATTAAGTGGTTGAGATGTGTTGCTCGCGAGTGAGTGATAAAAAACCGGGCAAGAGCACGTCGGCCCATGCTCAGTGCAGGGTTCCGTCGCCATTACTACAAACACAAACAACAATCTCCAAAAAATACGATGTTCATCGCACTTACGTCCTTTTGTTGAGACGCGCAGTTTTTCGGCAATAACTCAAAAACGGTATATTTGTAATTTTTTCATATTTTTAGACTTACAGTTTAAAAGATAGAGGGGGGGGACACAATTTCTGCAACTTTCGGAGCGATTATTTCTGAAAATATACACTTAATAAAAAAAAACTGCTAAGGAACCTCAAAATGTTTTTAAATGAACTGTCAAAAAAGTGCCAGACGTTGATGTTGGCTGAATTTTTTTTTTTCAGTTCTTTTTACATGTATAGAGTGCCCCCCCTAGAAATATTTATTTTTATTATTTAACTACAAAACTAAGTAGCGGCTTATACGATACATCTATACTCCAAATTTCATCAATATACATCTTGTAGTTTTTGAGTAAAATGCCTGTGACACACGGACGGGCATGACGAAACTATAAGGGTTCCGTTTTAGCCATTTTGGCTTCGGAACCCTAAAAAGAGCTGTATCATTTAGAAGATATATATCGCTCACTAGCCGAAGCAAGTTGATCGGGCATTCGGGCGGACTCGGCTTGTGTCGGGTCGCGCTCGGGGCGGCTCGACCGACCGGCTCTCTAGCTCACTAGCTCAGTGAGCTAGATAGCATGATTCATGGAGAGTGAGAGCAAGCTAGTTGAAACCTTCGGGCAGGTTCGGCTCGAGTCGGGGCAGCTCGGACTCTAGCTCAGTGAGCCGTGAGCGATTTGTTTGTCACGGTAAGAGACTCGGGCGTACTGTACACTTTATTGCTTTCTCTTAAAAGCTATTTTTGTGTTAAAATAAATTTGACGATCCAGTGAGCTAAGAGCGTGATACTCAGTAGTCTAAATATGATTTACTGTCATTTGGGCTAAAAGGAAAATCATCCACTTAAAATTACCATTCTGAAGTTGGATCAAAAGTGAATTTAGTCAAAATGTAATTGTGCTTAAAAATATTAATAGCCAAATATCATTTCGTTATATATTAATTAAGCCCGAATGGAATTTTGTCCATTATTTATTAGGTGCGAATTAAGTAAGCACAAAGTGAATGTAGTCTAATATGAATTAAGACCAAAATAATGTAGGCTCAAAATGAATTCATGTACATATTTCAGGTAGGACGTATTTACAATTAGTCATATTTCTGAGTGTACGTAAATACAAATGGAGATATTTCTTTCGACCTATATCATATTGGACAATTTTACCATGGGGCATGATTCCATTTTAGACGTTATTTAGGTTGGACAATTTTCCTTGTCGACGTAGGTATTTCAAATTGTCATGTTTCTGGTCAGACGTATAATATCGAGTAATCGATTTTCCTTTTAGCCCAAATGACAATAAATCCTAAATGTGTATTCTATCTTTTCTTTCAAGTGATATATTTTGCACATCTCTAGCCAGATTCTTTTATAAGAACCGCGACTAGCTAAAAATACAGTAAGCACAATATACTCTGGTAGAAATATACTGGTAGACGGTGATGGTTTTATTACAAATACGGGGAAACTACGATTGCGCCATTTATTGTACAGCTAACGCCATCTATATGGAAGTTATGTAACTAGTGAAAGCGGCTCATTGCCTTGTCTTTGGAGATGTCTCCACCACCACTCTGAAGGTCCGGTCTGTTAGAAAGGACTCGGCGATCTTAACGACTTTTCTGGGAGCCGAGGATAAGGTGATCTTATGTATGAGGCCTTCGTGCCAAACCGCGCATATAATTAATTTAAAAGGAAAACTATTACAACTAAGTAGACGTCATCGGTTTTTGAGTTACAGGCAACTAAAATGTTTATACCTACCGAATATCGGCTTAGGTAACTTTGATTAGAAAATTAGCTTATATACGTCAATGGTTTTTGCAGATTGTTTTTTGTATTTGTAGTAATGGCGACGGAACCCTACACGCTCTTGCCCGGTTTTTCTATTTAGTCCCGTGTTTTTCAAGAAATATTCTTTAAATTCTCGAGAATGTTCCTAATCCCGGGAACATTCTCATTTTTACTGACTCCTGGAACAAGTGACTTTAGTTTTCAGCCAACATTTAATGTTTTGCCTCCACAAATTGTAAAAATGGATAAGGACCGTATAATGGGCGATAAAGTAAGCCCGTCACCTTTCAAAAAGTCCGGCGAGCCGCGCGTGGCCTCGTTCCTGGCGCGCAGCGCGCGGTAGAGCGCGGCGAAGGCGCCCGGGTGCCCCTCGCGCGCCGCCGCCCGGAGCCCCGCCGCCAGCAGCTTGCGCGCCGCCAGCCCGCGCCACGCGCCGCCCGCGCGCGCCGCGCCCGCCGCCGCCACCGGCTCCTCCCAGCTCAGCAGCACTTCTTCTATCTCCTGCAATATACATTTACTTCATCATCACTTCACCATTGCATGCCTATATATTCCCGATAGGAGCCAGCTGTGGCTGAGCCGGGCGCGCGTCGCCCAGCGCCCCGCGCCGCGCCAGGGCCCGCAGCCGGGCGCGCGCGACCATGTCAGCACGCTCGCGGCACTGACCTGCACGGCGCCGAGGCGCCACATCATGTCGAGCGCGAGCTGCGCGTGATGCGCGGCCGGGCCCAGCGCCAGCAGCTGGCAGGCCAGCGGGCGCGCGTCGCCCAGCGCCCCGCGCCGCGCCAGGGCCCGCAGCCGGGCGCGCGCGACCATGTCAGCACGCTCGCGGCACTGACCTGCACGGCGCCGAGGCGCCACATCATGTCGAGCGCGAGCTGCGCGTGATGCGCGGCCGGGCCCAGCGCCAGCAGCTGGCAGGCCAGCGGGCGCGCGTCGCCCAGCGCCCCGCGCCGCGCCAGGGCCCGCAGCCGGGCGCGCGCGACCATGTCAGCACGCTCGCGGCACTGACCTGCACGGCGCCGAGGCGCCACATCATGTCGAGCGCGAGCTGCGCGTGATGCGCGGCCGGGCCCAGCGCCAGCAGCTGGCAGGCCAGCGGGCGCGCGTCGCCCAGCGCCCCGCGCCGCGCCAGGGCCCGCAGCCGGGCGCCGGCGCCGCCCGTCACCAGCGCGCGCACGCACAGCGCCGCCGCCGAGTGCTGCACCGTGATGTTGTGCCGGCAGAGGGAGGCTAGGTATGCCGTCACCACCTAACGGCAAATATCATATATACATATATTATATGTCGGAGGGGCGGCGGGATGCGTCTAGAAATGGACAGACATCTTGGGCTCTAATTGGTTGAGGGTCTAAGCAAGTAAATCATTCATTAACAGTCAACAACACATGAACCTCCATCCAGTATCCACACACTAAACCATCGTCTCCATCTGGATTGCCAACATGATCGCCGTGTCTCTAATTTTAAAAATCGCGGCGATCACACGATCCCTAGTACGAAAGATTGCCGCGATCAGATTGCACAATCGCGTCAAATCGCCAGTGTGATTAAGTTTTAGGAGTTTCCCTAGTGTAGGAATCCCTAGTGCACCTGCACGAGGTCGGTGTGCGGCTGCAGCGCCGCGCACACGTCGTCCTGCGCCACCACCACCGGGAACCGCGCCCCCGCCCCCGCGCCCGCCCCCGCGCCGCACGCCCCCGCCGCCCCCGCCGTGTTCCGCGCCACTTCCTGGTCCGCCCACTTTCTGGAAACACCCGGTCAATTCTTTTTCACAAATCAATCGAGTTTAGTGTCAAATTAATACACAATAATAGGGATGATGATTTTTTTTCTTTGTCGATCAGATAGATTATCAAAAATTATTAGACACGTATTTTTTATTTCATCACATAATCAAAATATTACATCAATACGATCTCATTTGTAAGAACCTTAACGAATGCAACTGGGATGACATTTTCAAGGGCCTTCAGGATGTTAATGACATGGTGGATATTCTTTATAATTTTATTAACAATGCGATTACAATGCACGTGCCGTAGGTTAAACCTAAAAATCACCGGTATCCTCCTTGGTTCAATAAAAAACTTACAAAAATGCTGAGTGAAAAGAATAAATTAAGAGTTAAGTATAATAAATACAAGAATCCACTAGACTCCATTGCATTAAAACTGGTTGGTAAAAGATGCGACATTTTAGCCACATCACTGTGTAACAAATACGTTGAAAATGTAGAGACCAGAATTAAAAATGATCCCAAATTCTTTTGGTCTTATGTTAAAGCCAAGCGTGGAGGATCAAGTGTTTACCCGTCAACTTTAACTGATAGAACCAAATCTACATCAGACAATGTCGAAATCTGTGAAATGTTCGCCAGGTATTTCTCTTCTGTGTACAGTCTTGACGATCATCGACGTGATGATTACAAGTCTGAATACGCGCACGTGCACGCGCACACACACACACCCACGCACGCACGCACGCACGCACGCACGCACGCACGCACGCACGCACGCACACACACACACACACACACACACACACACACACACACACACACACACACACACACACACACACACAAATAATTAAATAAAGATGTACTGCGCTCGCGCAGAGGATGATTAACTGTTTGCTGTAAATACTTAAGAAATTGATCACCACAGGACAGGCAAAGCCTAGTGTGGGACCAATTGTTTCTTTAATTGTTCAACACTTTTTTGGTAAATAAACGATTTTATTATTATTATTTTTATTATACTTGAGTGATCAACAACATGGTTTTGTTTCCTCTAGGTCAACGTGCACAAACTTGGTCACTTTTACAGAATTTTTAGTAAATGTAGTCGAAAAAGGCAGTCAGGCTGATGTAATATACACAGATTTTAGTAAGGCCTTTGACAAAGTCTCACACAAAATTCTTATGGATAAGTTAAACACGTATGGAGTATCTGGTACGTTACACGCATGGCTTAAATCTTATCTATCTGACAGATTATTTTACGTAGTAGTTAATGGTTTTCAATCTGACTTTGGCAATATAACATCGGGCGTTCCGCAGGGCTCCCACTTTGGTACAGTTCTTTTTAACCTCTTTATTAACGATATACCATATTGTTTCTGAAATTCAGACGTTCTTATGTATGCAGACGACCTTAAATTCACACGATCTGTTACATCTACAGATGATGTGGCGTTTTTGCAACGTGATCTGAATGAGCTGGTTAACTGGTGCAAACATAATCAAATAACAAATTGTTTCAATTACAAATATTTAAAAATAATACATCGTTTTATAATCCCATCGTAAGAATGTGCCGAACATATAATGAAATCACTGCCGAGCATTCTTCTCTGGACATATTTAGTTGTAAGCTTCCCACCTTCAAAAGAAAAATACAAAAGATTTTATATAAAGATCAGCAATTAACCTGTTAACGTACATACTAAATAGTAATTGACACGAAATATACTAACACTATACTGTTCTAATTATAGCCCTCTAACGATCTAAATTAATTAACGTAAATGTATATCTTGCTGTGCACACATAGTTTATAGTCCAGACTTTATATTTCTAAATTTACTGTAATTATGTACCAAAGACTGTAACTTGTTTTGTGAGCCTTTAAATAAATAAATAAAATAAATAAATAAATGCACTTAAATCCTAAAAAATGTGTCCACATAAAATTCACACGTAAACAAAAGGTGATAAAATCTGATTATTTTATTGACGATAAGAAAATACAGGAAGTGGAGAGTGTTCGTGACCTAGGCGTCTTATTTGATAAGAAATTAACATTGTACCTCATACAGATCACATTGCTAAAAAAGCTTCAAAAATGGTCGGTTTTGTTATTAGAACCACTAAATCATTGCAGCGTTACCAAACCAAAATACTCCTGTATCAAAGCCTTGTCCGTAGTATTTTGGAGTACTGCAGTGTAGTCTGGAGACCTCACTACACCACACACTCACTGAGATTGGAACGTGTCCAAAAAATATTTTTGTGGCATCTGGCATTCAGTGAGGGTGCGCAGGGCAAGAAATCAGTCTCTTACAGACAAAGACTGCGGCACTTCAGGATGGAATCCTTAGCTAAGCGAAGAACAACACTTGACGCTATGTTTCTACTCAAAGTTGTCAGAAATAATATTGATTGTCCTCAACTGCTTGGTCTAATACGCTTTCGTGTTCCACCAAAAATTCCTCGTAAACCGATCACACCACTCTGTCCCCCCTTTAGGAAAACCGTCTTAGGCGGCAATTCTCCCATTCCGCGTTTATGTAAAACTATCAACAGCTATAGTGTCGCTACTGACATATATTTCGACTCTGTTAGACAATTTAAAAAGTCCACGTCTGATTGGATTTAATTAAAAGTGGCTATATGGATAAGCTCGAGCATTGCATGTTATTTACCTCAATGTACCTAATTACTAATTGTTTTGTATCTTTGTTTCTAAAATAATTTAAGAATATGTAATTTATTGTTTCTCTATTTATAACTTTTTCTATTGGTGTAAACTTTCGTTGGTAAACCTTAAATAAATGAAAAAAAAAAAAAACTAAAAAAAAGGCTATTCTTGAGTGTAGCTTACCTGTAAACCGAGTTAATTTCATCGAACACCTTGGACAGCTGCACCAGGTACGTCGCGGGGCTGGCCACCAGCTGATTCAGGATGCTGTATATGGTCTCCTTGCCGTTCGTCCGTCGCAACAGACAGGCGACTATTTCGGGGATCTCCTCCTTTGGCAACTGAGATTAAAATAATATTTTAGCTGCCGATAATATTTATTTAAGTACAAGCTGTTTCTTATCCTCTGATATTTATTTATTACTATTATTTATTTATAAAATCGAAACAGACTGTTTCATGCAAATATAATTTTAAATCAGTAAAATCATCTTTAAATATAATTATTGAGTGGTATATACAAAAATTAATATAGTCTAACCGACGGCGTGGGAGTAAAGGGCCATGAAACTTTTAACAATAGCATTTTTTGTTTAGAATGGTCATAAACTCATAAGTTGTGTAAGACGTTATTTAACATTGAACCTTAGTGCTTAGTGTTATGTTAGCTTTTACAATAGATTACTTGATTACCTTAGTTTTATGGCTCTTTACACCGGAGCGGCGCGGCCTCTAAACGCACTGTAGCGCGGCTCGGCTCATTCAAGATAGACGAAAGCACTCAACACAACTTGAACGACAACTACCTACCTAGTTGAAAAACTATTTTCGTAGGAGACGTTTTTTAAGAAACGATGTTTTACTTAGCATTTACGCCCAATAATGTGCTTATTTCCACCCAAATATTATTTTTCCGGTTTAATTCTTGTAGTATTCGTTTTGTATGACATAAAGTTCAAGATAGCTAGAATAGGATTGTAGAATGAGCTCCCTGCCGAAGTTCTCCCTGGGGACTACAGTATGGAGTTGTTCAAGAGGGGAGTAAATAGGTTTTTAAAGGGTCGGCAACGCGCATGTGATACTTCTGGTGTTGCAGGAGTCCATAGGCTACGGTAACCGCTTACCATCAGGCGGGCTGTACGCTTGTTTGCCACCATCGTGGAATATAAAAAAAAAACTACCGATATTAATTTATCCTCATCCATCGTGCGTGGGCTTGCTCGCTCGGTTGTTGACCTTGAACTGACCGGAATATTCCGCCGCGCCGTGCAGCTGGCTATACTGCACTAGCCAGCGGCTATACTGACCTTTACCCTTACGCCGCTATACTTAAACGCTTCGGTATGTGAAGTTTCCATGTTTAGTAACGCCATCTATCGTGCTCCATTTGAATTACCCGCGGCGAGAACGCCTGTTCCCTTCGCAATACGCTTTCGACTTACAGTGACCAAACACGAACAAAAGAGAAAAATTAAATAATCTAATTATGATAAACTTTGATAAAGTGAAATAAAATTTGTTTTATATATTTTTGATGGTGCCTAAGTGGGCATTTGCGACTCGTCGCTGAGCGATGGATAGTTCGTAGAAAACTCGATAGATGGCGCTAGTAGACGTAAAAACTGTGGCTAAGTTACCATAGTTTTCTCACTTGTAGTTAAAGTTGTACAGTATAAAACCTAAATATCAGTTACTTTCTGGGGATAAACAGTTTGTTTAAAAACATAATAAGCCGGGATAAACTTAATCTCCTATTTAAGCTTTGGGGAGTGGGGTCGTATTTGAAACATTCGCACGTTCAGCTAACATCAGATTGTATGATTACTTACGGAGTGCGCCAGTCCCGAGGGAACGAGCCGGAGCCGCCAGAGGCAGCCCAGGCGCGCGTCGACGATGTAGTCAGGCTGGAACACCACCCAGTCGCCAGAATCTGATATTTTATCTGACTTAAGAAAATGCAATTAAAACAAAAAATAAATAGATGCATAAGTTGCATAACTTCCAACTTAGGACTTCGGTCCCCAGGTATGCCTGAAGTATCTCTCTTCCGAACAAGTGCTATGTGGTAAAGGATACACATGGGGCAGGGCTGGTCGTCGACGAGCGCGGGGCGGATGGGCTGCGCGGTGACGAGCGGCGCATGCGCGAGCGGCGCGTGCGCGGCGCCGCCGTCCGCCTTCTCCTCCATGATGTCGAAGAGCTGCGACGTCTGCGACGACTGTAGGTGGAGGGACCAGTTATTTAGAACATGCAATATCTTAGAGATGGCACTGGTGAAGATAGTTTTCAAATCAAAATCGATTTTTACATAAATTCAAATTTTTCATAGTATTTTCCATTACCTTGTTTTTTTTTTGGTTTTGAAAGTTGAATGTAGCTTTCGTGTAGATTAAAACCACATGTATTATTTTAAACAATTTAACAGCCACAAGGGAACTTTATTTATAGGTAATTTAAATACTAAAATTAACCTCGTTTTTTAAATAATTTCTAAAAATCTTGAAATTTTATCTCATGAATTTTTTTTCAAAATGTCCGCCGATACCGATTTTGTATGCAACTTTATAGCTCTAGAGCAGAAAAGAGCTACTTTGCTCTCAGTATTTAGTGTAGTTATGATAACTTTGTTGCGTAGTTGGGAGGAAATGAGTAGTTCCGACCTGATGATGCACGACCACCAGGTGGTCTAGCACGCTGACGGCGAAGCGGCCCGCCAGCCCGGTGCGCAGCGTGTGCCGGCTCCCCGACGCGCCCGATATCGGTATGAGCTGCACCAATCGTTATTTGTTATGCAAGGCTGCAAAGTTATTTGGTGCGAGTCTGTATTCCAGTGGTGGTTCAAAAATAGAATCCTGAGCGTAACGAGGGATTCAAGACCTCGAGACCCAAATAACTTTGCTGCCGTGCGAAACACACAATTTTTCACCTCACCGAGGAAAACACTAGGTGCTAGGTGATATTTTTTAAAGCAGAATATAAGATTGACAGCAGATCCGCACCAGCACTGAGGTGGCGGCGGCGTGGCGCAGCACGGCGCACCAGGCGGCGCCGCCCAGCCTCAGCAGTAGCACGTCGCGCTCCGCCACCGGCTTGTCCGCCTCCACTGGAATCAATTTCAACACATGACAAACTTAACTTTGCCGTTGGATAACTGCTATCTCCATACATCGACATAGGTCGCGGTCAGTTTACCAACACCGCCAATAAGTTTGCAATCGCAAGTACCCACCGTATCGAAAAACTGAAGTGACAAAAAAATATCCTGTAGAGACCTGCCGCCATACGGAAGCATTTTTACCCAATTTGTAACGGAGAAGCTTCGCTCGCTCGATCAATAATCACTTTGGTGTAAATAAAATACAAACTTACATTCTAATTTTTGCAACTTGTTTATTGTTGAGTTGGTTAATGTAAAGGGCTGTAGCAGAGCTCCGTTGTTTCCAGCCAATAGCACAATGGTGCTCTGTGCACACCATGAAAACCAGGCTCCGCTGTAATATGAAAGTCAAGGAGATGTTACATTTACTATCTGATATAGCTCAATTACTAGATTGCATTTCTATAAGTTACCATGACATTTTGTTCAAGAGGAATAAAAGAAGAATGAAAGTACTAATTAATATAAGGAATTAAATTTAAAAAAAATTGTTACACAAAACAGTCATAGATGGCGTTAGCTGTCCTCATTTCTTCATAAACAACATGTGTTGGATTTTTTTTTTACTTTTCGAGACGATAATTTAATCAGTAATAAATATCTGCACCATTGTACATAATATTTTGTACAAACCCATTGATTACAAACTTACTTTTAAGGTGCAAACTACACTTCTATTCTATTCTTTATTTTCTATTGGGTTAGGGTATTTCTTGCTGAGCCTTGAACTTTGGTCTAGAAGTAGAAACTTTAATACTTGTAATAAATAAGTTCAAAAGTAATGAATTTGAAGCAAATAGATCTAAATATTATAGTAAGAAAGCTTAGTATCACAAAAGTCCTATAGATGGCGTTAGCTTTTTGCTTCACACAAACGGGTAAAAGAGGATGAAAATTTGTCAATAACATTTTGATTGGTGGTCAATTTCGGTAAGACATATTTATATTTATATTCCGAATTATTAGGCCATGACTGCATTTATCTGCATTTTGTGTTTGTGGCAAATTGTTGTACAGACATGACAAATTAAAATTTTATTTTAAATGTAAAAATTCATTTAAATTATAGCAAAATAAACTTAACTAACTCACATTAAAACAAACTAGTAAAAATAATAAATATAAACTATACTTACATTAACCTAAAACTACACTAATCTAATAATCCGCTACCAGTGGGTATCATTCCCAAAATATACAACTTAAAAAATGTAACATGATTGTTACTTATCTATAGGCACCTAGTATACTCAACATAACCATGTATTCAATCCTTGATGCCTGTAGCTGTTATTATTGTTTGTTAATTTCATGGGAGTTTCACGATTTGACGAGCTGACAATTTTATCATATTGATTGTACTATAATTCTTACCTGAATGAGACACTCTTTAAACTTTTTAACTGTTTTTTCTCAGGAAACACTTGAAGCAGTTCAATTCCATGATCAGTGATGTATGCTATCTCATTCACCTTAGGCCATACAAACCCTAATATCTTGGCGTTCTTCCACTTGCAAGTATGAGAGTACTCCACGTTAGTAGGGGCTAGGTCTTTAAAATTAACAAATTCTACATTAGCACTTTGGTTGTCAATGTTTCTTTGGATAGCCAGAATATTGTGGTCCGGCGAGAATTTTATTGAGATTATAGGACCCCTGTCTTCCATTCTGAATGTAGTGGACTTGGATTCGTCCATCCCGCTAACCGTGACGCCTGTAACGCCCCCGGAACGAACTGTAAAGACCTAAAAAAACATTAGTAAAGAGTTCATTTCATTCACTTATTTTTTACTCTAAATTTTGATACTGTAAATAGAGCACCGCTAAAGAAGTACAACCTGTGTGTAACTAGTACTGGATCAACATAAATTTATAATAGATAATTGACCTAGAAAGTTTTAATATAAGTGAACTTACCTGCCCATTTGTGTCGTCGAAAAACACATTTGTAACACTGCTATCGGCATCAAATCTCTTGGGCTGCTCAGAGAGCGCCAAATAGTATTCATCACTGTCTTTTAAGCAGAAATTTGACATATTTATTGCACAATATTGTTCATTTAAACAATTAGACAGCAAATAGAAAACAACAACTTTTCCTTTTCTTTGTTATGACACTTTTGAGTCTTTTGACGTATATTTGACAATTTTTATTTTTATAATTTACCCATTATGGTTAGGCAAAGAGATCAAAGCCCATTCAACCTTATCTTCAGTACATCGAGTACAAATATTTGTAAACACTTTGTCCCCTTATCCCATTTATATAAGGTTCAAAAGTGTGTACATATTTTTGAACTCGACTGTACATTTTTTCATACTTTATTTACAGAAAACCGCATCTGAATCGGTCGAACCGTTTTAGAGATGAATGGGAACATTCGAGTGCACACACAAACGAACGAACAAGGAAACAATTTCTTATCCTAAACGCATATATACCTACCGTCTCCGTTCCATCGTGGGTTAAAATGGTTTACTCTAGTCTTGTTGACAACATTTATTTATTAATTCCTTCCAATATTTTTTCCTTTATAGAAAAATAAGAATAATTGGGAGAATTAGTAAATAAACATTAACTGTTAATGTTTTCGCATGTCTTCGGTATTCAATGATACTTTACCTAACCGGTTTTTCACTAAAATTGTGAATGCATTCACAGTAAACTGAAAATAATATTGAACGCAGCTATGTATCCATGGAAACAAATGGCGGAAGTTATGAAAACATATGCGTGTGTTAGACATACCCTTATAATATGTGGTGTGAAGCTTGCCGTGAAATATATTTTGTCAATAGCGCTTTTGATAAATAAGAATAAAAATATTGTTATGATTATGAACAATGACTGACAATATAGAATTAAAGTATTTTTCCAGCAATCTTGCTAAATATGATGACATAGAGGAATATCACGAGATAGAAGAGGCTTTTCATGAACCGAAACTTGTTGCGCAACATAGAGTTTCGGGAAACCGCACTAAATCAATTACAGAAGACAATTTCTTCATCCAGTACGATGTTAAATCAACTGATAAGAAGCCAGGGAAGAAGAAACATAGTAAAAAGAAGGCAAATACTTCTAATTTAATGGATATAATAAATTCTGAGCTGGGGTGCGCTTCCGCGCCTGTGTCTGAAGAACTAGTAATGACAACTGTTGATTATTCTATGGCGCCGCAGAGCACCTACTTACAAAATTCAGGAATTCGCAATATGTTTAAAAAGCCTTTTGGTTTCCTACCTGAGAATGGGTATGGTATACTTAATTCCTTGTTTATACTTTTTATTTCTCTGTCGGCCGTAAAACAGGTTCTAACGCATTAAGTCCGCCATTATGTTATAGTTTTTTGTCTAGTACTAATAAAGTTTCAATAAATATAAGTTCGCAAGTTACAGACTACTCGCCAAGAGATGGCGTAAGCAACCCTAGAATTACTTATTATCCTGGATTGTTGTTGTTTATTTTAATAGTAATATCACTTTAAATTAATTACCTATTATACTTAATTATATAAAAGTATTTTTTCACAAAGACGAAATAAAGCGCAAACTGGCGTGGAGAAGAATTTCTCATATTTCTAGTACCTACCTGTTTAACGAACGCCAGTGCTTAAATAAAATAATCATTCCTTGTTTGTGTACATAATTTCACTCTATTTAAGGTACGGAGACAAATTGTTAACCACTGTTTTAAGCCCAGTATACCCAAAAGTTCTAGAAAACGCTACATCTGAGTATCAACCCATTCCCGTTCAATACATAGAGGCCGCTAAATTCGAAGTAACAAGCAACGAGTCTGAGAATAGATCTAGCAAATTCCTAGATTTCACGTTAAAAAATATAAAATTCCTACACCACCACGAATTTTGTTTAGAAGAGTTACTGTGTAACAAGCTTGAAAATTGTTATAATGAATATGTTGCCAATGAAAATGTGGTTAAAGAATTAATAAGGGACATTAAAGTCATTAGAGAAACAAGAGATGGTCTCAAAGAAGATATAGTGAAGATATCAGCTAAGAATGAAAATATACGATTTGACGAAACAGTGCGAAAATACACGTTGAAACTTTTTCAATTGAAGAATAAGTATTTGATTGCGGTTGATATGAGAAAAGACATAATGCATAAAATTGGTTCGTTATGGTCAGATGTAATTATGGCAAGAGAGAAATCAAAAAGTATTAAAACGTCTTACATTTTAGACATTGAAAAAACAGAAAAGGACTCCGACGATTTTGAAAAAGAATGGTCTGAGGTATTTAACAAGGAGTATGCTGATATGCTTGATAGAATGGAATACGATTATGTCACTAATTACTTGGAATATAAAACTGCAAAAGCCAACAAAAGTGACTTAAAAAGAACTAAGCCTAAGTTAGAGTTTGATGAAGACATTTTAAAAAATGAATCAGAAACTATTGCTAACAAAATAATAAGTAAAAATAGAATCAGTATCGTTCTAAGAAGAGATGATAAGATGGCGTTAGATTTAAAGAAATCGACAATTACTACTTTGAAAAATTACTCCTTTAAAATTTACGTTGATGATGTATTTGTCTGTGAATCTGAGACATACAAAAGCAATATAACAGACAAATATAACATAGAATTTAGAGAATCGTTCTCAGTAGAAATCCTTTCTAAAAACACCACGATTTCTATACAGCTTTGTGAAGAAGACGATTCGGTGTCATGTCTAAAATTTGATCTTCATAATGTTAAAATTGCAAGTGTAAATGCTTCGTACACAACTGTTATATTTGTGTACAATAACTTAGTAGAACCTAATCTAAATCATGTCGGCAGCGGACATAACATTAAAGAAATCGCCGCAGCGAATAAACTGAGACTAAAGAGCAGCAATTTGTTTAAAGGGAACTTGTACACGTCGTGTGAAATAAGTCTACAAATTGGTTGGAATGAGAAACTCTGTGGAAACGAAAAAGAAGAAATTAAATCTTCTATGGAAATAGGACAACAGATCAAAAGGTTAATGCATGGTGTTGAGGAACCCAAGTTGGATTTATTAAAGGATATAATAGAACACATTTATGGAAGAGACATTACTGATGATGAAGAATGTATAAACAGTTTACGAAATCTCTGCAAAATGGGTGTTTTTGTCGACGATACGATTCCTATTGATGAAGAGAGTCCTGAATTTTATAGACTTAAATTATTACACTTACGAAATAGAGGTGGTTTCACAAATGTAGAAGACAAGACGATTCCTCTACTGGCCAGTCAGATTTCTACTGAACAACTTCATTGTCTTCAAGCTAGTGCTGAGAATGAATTCGAAGTACAACACTGCGACAGACAAGACATGGACCCTCTAGAAATACAGAGGTTTATAGGTGCCAAATATGTGGAGAAGTTAAATAAGAATACGCTAAAGAATTTGAGGGAGTATCTTTTGAAGAAGACTCATAAGGATGTGGTGCGAGATTTCAAGGATTTGAGTATGAGGTACATAATTACTTTAAGAATTCATAATGCACTCTTCTCGTAACACTTGTTCCAATATCCATGAAAATTTCCAGAAGTTTATTCTCAAACCAGTCGACCCTGATGTTGGGACTGTCAAACAGCACCAGACAACAGCGCGTGGTGGAGTCCTTAGCTCAGGAGCAAGAGCTACGGGTGACAGTGTTCAGAGCGCTTGGACTGATGGACCGGACTGCTATTGTGACGGATAATGACGAGGAAGAGGATGACGAGAAAATAGCTGGTAATTATTAATGTACTTGTACATTTTATTTTAATTTTATGGATTTTTTTATTTTTTTACGTGATTCTGTATTAACTTTGAATATCTCTCATATCGTATCTCACCTGCGTGCTTTTAGGTTTCAAAATCCGCCCTCTTCGTCCATTTGTCCGCGTGTCTTACCATAAATCTTCAGCTCAAACTACTTCAGCCATCGGATGTCATCCCACTTGGAACCAGACTTTGAAGATTAACACCAAGTAATGTCGGTTTCATATATCCCGTTTGAAGTACCAAAAGACTGTTGCATTCAATTTTACGAGTTTCACGTAAGTTGGGGTTGTTAAATAAATAAAATACAAAGGCAAGTTTATATTTCAGATTGGCACCTCTCTCTAATCTACAAGTGAACATCTTCGACGAACAGAGGGAGCCAGTGACAGAGCGTTCAGAGCTAGAGACTCTGCAGTATCGATGTCACTACAAATGGTTGGGCTATTTGCAGGTCCCAGTTAAAACCGTCTTAGATATGGGCGTGGTAAAGTATTATTTTTTAATCAGCTTATCTGTAAATTGCTTTTACCTGCAAATTCGATTACGTCGTACTAGTTCATCGATTTTATCTTGGAAACTATCAATATTCTGGCATTAAAAGAATTCTTGTCCTTCCGCGGGCTCAGAATAATATTTTTTTGGCTTAAAGGAGAAAACAGTGCGAAGATATTTTCCAAACTGCCTTACCTCAGTCCGCTTCACTAAATATCCAACCTACATTGAAGAAAAACAATCACAACTTCAATCAATGGTAATACTAATCTGGTTACTATTTCAGCTCAAAGGCACTTTTAAAATATCTTCTCCCCCTGTTATTTTGGGCTACGAGACCACACAAACGAGTTCGCACTCTCTTATCCCTAAAGTATCACAGTTGCTGAGGAAGGAGTCTGGTTTTGTTTCGCTGCAAATCTGCAGTAGTCTCTCGCATTTAGGAGGAGTTCAGGTGAGTAAATTGACACACAAAGAGTTCAACTGCAGAACCAAATTATGGAATAAATTACCTGAAATATTTATTAATTCTACTTAAGGGCTACAATCAACCCGTACCAGCCGACCCCGATGACTACATAATCCGCCATCTAAACTCCTTCGTAACAGAATACACAAACGAATTCCCCTCAAGAAACATCTCTCTCACATACATAGACAGCACAGGCAGGAATAAATCTGTGACACATTTTCTCCAACCCATACCGTTACCGGACTATGAGTATTTCCCGAAAAATCCGAAGAGTGGTTCTGCTATGTCAAAGAGTTCTGGTTTATCCTCTAACAGTAGGAAAAGGGAGGAGGAAAGGAGTGAGGGGTCGGCATATAGTGGCTTCAGTGGAAAAGGGGATGGGTTGAGTAGAGTTATGGATGCCTGCGTGAGATATGTATCGCTGATTCCTTGCTATGAGGTGGTTGAGAGCCATGTTGTTACGTTGCTGGGAGTGGTAAGTTTGGTTGCTATTGGTAAGATAAATTAGTTACCTGCTTGCTGAATTACATAATAATTTTGACCTATGCTTAGTGTCGCTGAACTTTCCGTAACTCGTATGTCCCATAACCTTGTATGTGAAAGGTTCTAAGGGTATTTAGAATAACCTAAAATATGTTTTCAGGAACTTCTTAAAGTATTACATGGCTCTCCACTAGACCATACCATATTACTAGCCAGCTATTTCATCCACATAGGGATCAAATGCTATATAGCCACAGGCTTCAGCTTACCTAGAGGTCTAGGCTACTACGTCCTAACAAAGTACGACTTAAATACTCGCCGGATTGCCCTAGCTAATGACCAGTATAGGAGTAGGGGGTTGTTTAGTAGGAACGAGGGGGTTGTATGGTACGTGTATGATGCTGTGAATGGGGAAAGATTTGAGTTAAGAGATGCCAGTTGCCCCTTAAAGACTGTGGACTACGTTTTTGATAACGAAAATGTGAGTATTGTGGTATTACTGTTTCAAGTCTAGGGGACTGAGAGTTACAATGTTGACGTTGGTTTCAGATTTGGGTGAACATGCAGTGTTCTGTAGACTGCGAAAGTGTCTCTTTCGATTTTAACAAATCTTCGAATTGGCAGCAAGTAAGTATCACTCTTCTTTACCTGTTTATCGAATATATCCATTGTACCTACTGTGAATTAAAGTCATGCGTTCTTACGCTTCCGTAAATTTTTCGTCGGCATATGACTGGTATTTATACTGTCTATTAGGTATTTGACAAATCCATCTTCGTGATGAAACTGCCAGTAGTGATCGACGCGAGTCTGTACTCAGCTCCGGCCGACGTGGATAATCTGCGGCAGGCTTTAGAAGCCAAGATCAGGAGCAAGGTGCAACAGTGGCGTCCCCATGTCAAGACCATTTGGAACAGGTATAAGAACTTTAATGCTGGTTGCACACACTCGGCGAATCACCCCGAATGCAAGTGTGTAAAAGGCACGCTTGTATCGTCTTGAATTAGGCCCGATTCGCACGAGCGCTTTTTTAACACTCAACGCTTGCGTTCCGCGATCCTATTGGTAGGATTCTCAAGGTCAACGAATGGGATCGCAGAAAACAGGCGTTGAGCGTTAAAAAAGCGCTCGTGCGAATCGGGCCTTAAAGTTTCTAGTGAGTCTTGCCAGACTAAATCTCGGGTTGCCCCGCGAGTGTGTACAGCCGCCAATATTTTATTTATTTATTTTAGCAGGACTATAGCCGGGTGGAAATACAATATTCTCAATTGTCAATTAAGGCAGTAGTTTTTTAGGTGAAAAATGAATCATGTTTTAAAACTGTTTTTTGTCAAGCGAAAATTACAAGAACATGATTAATTATTCATCTGTTGGTGTAGATATTGCAGCACTTTATTTCGAGAGGTGCTGCCGTTTTGGGAGTACCACGCTTTCAATCCGACTGAGCAGAAGCCGGGGCTAGGCCAGCGGCTGAAACAGCTGATGGTTACCCATAAGGTAAGTAACTAGCAAGTTTTCTTTACCACAGTCCTAAGCGTAAAACACACAGAGCGCGGGCGTATACACGCATTCTCACAGAGCGCACAATGTAACGGCGATACGCACTCCGTGTTTTACGCTTTACGCCGTGATCGCTTTGCATGAGCGTAAGCTGGCAATCACGGATAACTCTTAATACCCCCATATAGCTTGGCAAAAAACGGTGTGACGTGGTTACATGTGGAACTACAATATTTTTAAGCGGTAACCATCACATGCAGCCTTTGTTGGGGATAATTGGATCATGTTGCAAATTTCACTCCGAACACCGCTTTATTTTTTCCAAACTCTTTTTTGTCAGGCTATACGTGGAAGTTCCTTTCCGTATCCTATTCTTTTTTTTCATTTGCAGATGTTCGGATTCCCTTTAAACATGACATATGTCAACACGAAGTCAGTCATTTCTACAGTGAAAGCGACAGCGGTGCACGTCAACGGCGACCCTAACGCCGAGTTCGCGCTGGGCGTGGAAGTGTACAGCTACCCTAACAACGTCATTAGCGTCTGGGTGTTCTTGGCAAATATAACAAGAATTTGAATACTTTGATAATAGAGCAAGAGCAATAACGAAGGTCTGGCGGTCACGGGCTCTTGGGCTAAAATTGTTCAGCCAGATTTATGACTTAGCTTGCCCTTAACTGGACACGCTTAGGTTGGGACCCATTTGACCTAGACAGTTATTTTCTATAAGCTAAACGACAATACATGTAGTTCGTTTCCAAAGTAATTATCTTTCATTTACCATTCCAAGACTTCCTTAGTCATCGAAATCCACCATGTCATGCACTTTTTCCCTTTTGCCGCGTTTAGTTTATGCCGTGGGTGGGCAAGATAGGGCGTAAAGGGGCTTCTAAACGGGACACATTTCTCTGCAATTTGTAGCCGGCAACAATAGCTGTTTGTTGCAGAAAAATGTGGCCCGTTCAGAAGCCCCTTAATACAGCGCCCTTAGAATTCCGTACTTCCGTAGTTGCATTTCATTAAAGCTATTAGCGACATCTAGCTACAACACATAGCAAGTAGAAGACAACTATCTACGGGCAGCGCCACCAGCGACAAACGGCGTAACTAACAGGGACCGACTCGCTACCCCATTCAAGGGGTTTCGAATGGGTTTTTATAAGGATTTTACTTAGAAAAACCGTATCGCTTAAAAGCCGTTAGATTTACTTTTTAAAGCGCTAAAAAAAAGATAAATGATATTTATTCAGTAAGTAGGCCGCACGGGCACTTTTACACGTCAAAATCTACCAGCGCTTCCCAAGAGGAGACCACTGCTGAGAAGAAGCGCCGCAAGAAACTCAACAGTTAGTCATTTTTTAAACATAAATTAATAAGGATTACCCTTACCAAGGGTTTGAAATTGGATTAAATATCCAAATCCGTTTCGCATAAAACTTACGTTCAATTTTGTTTTTATAGCGCTATATTTTTAGTGATACCAATATCCTTTTAATTTTATGAATGTGTTCTCATCTTTTTCTCTCGTGTGTGGATCGAGAAAGTTTTTAAAAGGATAGCGCTTAAACAAAAGGGTTACCCTTATATTTGGTTATGTAAATAGAGGGATATCAATTTATTTCTGACGATTTGTGTTGTTTCCCTTATGTGAATGGTTAGTTTAACAAATAACTTAATCATATATTTCTTCCTATTCTTTTAGTGGGATATTCTATTGAGAGTTAAGTCGTTCAAAGGCTTTTATTGGGGAATGGGTGGTCGGGTCTCTGGTAACTAATGTTTTACATCGCTCTATCAAAGTTACCCCAGTCAAGTTGCATATTTGTGTACAACTTCCAACTTCATCCTAATGGATTTCGGGCTCCAGGCACAACACCCGCCTGGAGAGAGATCTCTCTATAGTCCTCTCTTCTACATACTATTTTTAATTTATTTGTTACAAGGAGTGATGTTCTTTGGAGATATTAGTATCCACTTTTGGAGGCACGTTTCAAACAAAAACCCTTTACAGAAGAGCAATATAAATTTATTATTAAAAACTATACCAGGATACTTAAAAAAAAAACAAGAATTAATTTAAATAAAAAATATCGGCGATGTCTTTTTCGTTTTAATGCTAACAAAATAAAATTAACATTTATTCCATCGTAGTATAAAAATATACGTAAAAATAGAAAAGAAGGGTTTACCGTAGCGACGATCTATACCGCCATTATACCTGCAGAAAAAAACGCACGCGTAAAATATAAACTTCAAAAGTGTGCTCTAACATTGTCAAAATAAATACCAATTTCGCTCGCTCTCTATTCTTCTCAGGGTTGTCACCTTATAAATAGTTTCAAAGGCAAAAAAACTTTACAACTTCGTATAACCCTAACGTTTAAAATCTGCGCGTGCGTTCCTTTCTTGTGCTACGTCGTTCGCGATACAACAGTGGCTCTTATTGAGTTACGGATAAGAGTCAGAGTTGGCTGCATGACACTGAAGGTTCCTAGCCGAGTTTCAGTCCAGGGTAGCTTAACCTATCCGATCTGAACCAGGTGACGGCTGATAAGTCACGCTAATTATTCACAAGTCCATTTATTTTCTTATAAAAAAAAGCCTTTTACATGGTAATAACGGATCCAAACTTATTTTTTTCCGAATTCCCCGTGTGAATTTTGATTCCTTAGGTATTTTTGTCCTATAAAAGGTTTTTTTACACTTTAAGTTTCAGGAAGGCAACATAACTATATACTGCACATATTTTCATTATAAGTATGCCATGAAACATACTATTTTTTATATATAGTATGTGGTTATTCACGATCATTATACAGTACACAGTCGATATTCAAGAGGGAACTCGGAAAACATAACACGTGAGGATTCGCCACATTTGGCCACTAGAATTTTTTTAAAGCACCTGCCATATTAACAGAATTTATGTATCCAATTATATTTTAACTAAAGCAAAATGTCCATGGTTAATTTCTTTTTGTCAAAATAATCTATTACAACTTGGGTGTTACTTGAATGAAGAAGTTTTTAGGAACGATTCGAGTCGCTTAGTGAAACAGGTGCCTTAGGTCAAATTCCAAGGGCTCTTTTTTTAGAAAATGTTAATACATATATCATGCTTTCATGTGGCTGAATGAAGAGAGCCCTTTTAGCATGTCACATAGCCTTCACTTTTTAATCGACCAGACTTAATAGTATGCCAATTACTATAGTAAAATTACCATTAGTTATTGCAAGAAATAACTTTGTTACAGGCAAAAAAACACTGATTCCAACTTCAGTTTAAGTAAAAAATGCTACTTTTATCTTTAAAAGTGATATCTTGCAATAAATCTACTTACTATCCTGATATAAGAAAAGGATTAATTTGATTAGAAATTAAATGATTTTTATACAATAATATGATGAGTCAATTCATTTTTTTTATATGCGAATATTGGAAATCAGGTTATGACTAGTTAAAATAAGCTTTATAATCAAGTGCGTAACAGCAGAAACAGCAAGATAGGTACGATGCCTTGTATATGCTTTTTAACATGCTCACATATAACTTCACTTGTACGTAAAACCCAAAAACCCGTCAATTGCTCGCTTCATAACATCTTCACGTAACTTCCCTTCCCTTTATTTTATACTTCGGTGATCTCCAGATAGACATTGTACTTAATCAAAAATCTTTAAGTAGAATGAAATGAGTCCATTTCTTGAACTTGTTAACGTTGTTTTCGTGAAAGAATAAGATAAATATATCATAACATTTATCTCAGCCTTAAATTGTTTCTGTTTGACCAATTGGTTAACTGGTAGAGCCTTCAAGGTATTAAGTCCGCCATTTGTACCTACTTTGTGTATATTGCAATGAAGTTTAAAAACATAAATGTGGTCGTCCAAATCGAAGGGGACGTTATCGCGGCAGGCGGTTACGCCTTTATTCACACGGCTGTTATACTAATGACAAGACAATGAAAACTATAACAGCGTAAGCGCCCGCCGTCATAAGGGCTCTTTCGATTTGGACGACTACAAATAATAACAGGAAATATTAGCATCTACCTCGTTTTAAGACTTGTCCTTCCTGTTGTTATTGGGTATTTTAAATAAGTAAAAACATACCAGGCAACAATCTCACACAAGTTGATCTAGTCCCAAACTAAGCTCTAGGCTTGTACTATAGGTACTATACAACAATAAACATACTTATAAAGAGAAATAAATACTTATATACATAGGAAACAACTAAGCTAAAGACGAGGTCAATAGAAATGGCCAAAGATGTCAACAAATTAGTATTTTTTGACACATAACCTCAAAATTTAATCAAGCTCGTTTTTATTTAATAAACCGTATAATTAATAGTTATTTAATCTAAAAATGAACATGAAAGTAATAATCAATCGTATAAATCATTGTAAAGACCTTTCTCGATCTTAAAAAGTACATGATTATGGTGTAATAATGGTAAATTGTTTAGTTTCGTTTTGTTTACATCTTGGGTCATTTCTATTGACCCCGATTTTAGACACGGGGACAAAATAATCGCGCTCATCACACAAATGCTTGTCCTTGCCGGGAATAAAACCTCGGACCGCTTCGTAGGCAGGGTCACCACCAACTAGGCTAACCGCGTTTTGGGCATGCCTTCGCATTTAATATAATCTAAAGGTGTATTTCAAAACAAACATGTCAGAATAACTGGAAGGAAGAGTAATGTGTAAGCACTGGGCTTTGTAGTGATGTATTAGTTATTACATAATTACAAGTGTAGTTACAGCATTTAATGGCTTGTATCGAACTGAACTCTTAGTTCACGTCATGCTATAGATATAAAATATTACAAGTTTCCGCTTTAAACGAAGTGAAACATAATCTGCTTAGTGCAAGAAGTCAATAATTACATTATTTAGGTGCTCTGCTGGATACTGGAGTGAGAAAAAGGGCCAGCCTATTTCCTGTTGCAACCCGGTATAAAGTAGATTGATATGCTGTTGGGCATGTTTCCATCAACAATCAATTGTTGCAAAAAGTTGCTATTTTCACAGCTCGTATTTTCAAACGCATGGAGAAACAAACTAGCACACAGTCCAGCTGATCGTTGGCTCTGTGGGGTCATAGACATATCGTAGTGTTACTTTTTGCGGTTGGTAAACCGATTACATCATAAATTACAGTTCGTTTGTTCAAATAGTGTGCATGGCGCGGATGTTCAAATGTGCGGACATTTATTGTTCGCGCGCTTTTGTTTCGCAGCGAAACACAACCACTTGCCGCGACGTACCCAGCGCATAGGTGCAGGTACAAGCCTGTGTGCAAGTAGTTGTGCTTCGCTGCGAAATATAAACTCGCGAACAATAAATGCGCGGGCGCCATGCACACTATTTGAACGCACGAACTGTATAATGAATTAAATGAAATTACCAACCGCAAAAAATGCAGATACGACGATCTGCAATCTCAAGACTAATGAAATTCGTGGCCAACCCTAAGGATTCAGTTAAGATGGAATGTCTCTCTCTATGCTGGTCATTTCAGAGTGTTAGTTTCTTTCTGAACTTGCTGGCATAGCAGTTACAAATATTAGCTAATTTTTGCAGCTAATTGCAGATGCAAATGCAGCCTTATACTATTCAATTTTACAATGAGCCCTCTTAAGCCAAGCGGTAATAGTGGTATGTATAATGCATTAGCTAAAGCAAAGTCATTTCTCTCCTGAAAGTAATGACGTATGCGCAATTTGTACATATGTACAGATGTAGTAAATAATCAATCAACAGAAAAGTAAGATAAATACAAAAAACGATGTCATTTGAATATTCAATACATCCGTGCTGCAGATGTTTTTACCGTCACAAGGCTAAGGAGGGTAGTACTATCCATAAATAAATTACAATAGCTAACAGAAATCCTTTGCATTCACTCTCTGAGCTCTAAAGACCTTGCCAGTGGATTTGTTTTATCCAACTTGCTTCAACTATGTGGTGTCTGCCTCGAGAATTTACATAGAATCAAGAAAATGTTAACTACGGAGGCAAGCCTCACAGAAAAGACAACGGACAATGAGTTGTCCTTAAACAGTCCAATTAACCTTTTGGACACCATCAAAGCCACTCACACCTACATGCAAGTCACGTGTATGTTGTCCGGACATATCCAGCAATGACCTTGAAAATGTTTAAAATGTGACGTGACTATACGACTCAAAAAAAAATCAGAAAACAAATCGCACCTTGTCAATTGACTCCTTGCACCCTATTCTCATATCAGGACAGCCGCAGCGCGACTAGCTCTCCTTGCGGCTGCGCCGGAGTTGCTGGAGGTAGTGCCGCTGGATGGGCTTGTGCAGCGCGAGTTGCGCGAGCGCGTCGTCGATGGAGAACCACTGGCGCTTGCGGCCCATCAGCCGCGCGTCCTCCCACTCCGCCAGCTCCTGGGTGACCATCATCACGTACACTTCTGTGCGGTGCTTGTGTTCTCGGTTCTGGAATTTGTAATGGTTTCATTATGATTCGGGCAATATAATAGAATAGAAATTAAAATTTTAGGCAACATGGGCCATAATTACAAATACCTTACAGACTAACATACATATTTATAATTAACATAAAAACTTAAGACTAACAACGAGGTAGGCGGAGGCAGGAGTTTAATGTAAGATTATCCCTGTGACAGTCGTAATTTCAAACACTTACTGTATGTAAGAAAGAGATGAATAATCCGATCAATGACCGTCGTCGCGTCGTAAGCTTTGTATCAATGTATTATTTATGAAAGGGGCTGTCCATTAATCACGTGAGGTTCGAAAGGGGGGGGGAGGGGTTCGGCAAAAATCACGAAATATCACAAGGGGGGAGGGGGGGTATAGTAAGATATCACGTGTAATTATTTTTTCGTCAATTTGACGTTTAAGGCCGGCCTTACACAGTCTGAATTTTAAGAATCTGAATTAGACTATACTTTATACCGGTACTTAAAAATAATATTATAAAATTTTCAAGATTCTTTGTATGTACTAAAAATACACGTGATTTTGGTGGTGGGTGGGGGGGTTAGTCTTAAACCTCACCACGTATCACCATGGGGGAGGGAAAATGTTAAAAAAACATCACGTGATTAATGGACAGCCCCAAAAGTCAAAGAAACAAGTGTAACACGTGTTTTTACGACCTGTCACAGGGATCCTCCTTGACCCAACTATAATATAAAAGAAAGAAAGAAATAAAGTTTATTTGAGAGAATTTTTCATGACAATAAAGGATTAAAAGAAGAGAGGAAGAAGCAACAAACAAAAATGCTAAAAATGGATTAAACAGGGTGCCACTCAGTGTACCTAATGCCGTATAAAAAAGTACGTACATTAATAGGTTGTATTCCCGATTCGACTAAATTAAAATAAGGACATAATACGTACATTTTTGGGTTCGTGTGCGTCGATAAAACTACTGGCTAAATTACTAGCATAGCCTCGTTAGGTCCAAACAATACATGTAGGACATTAGTCAAAGTGACTTAATTTTGTCAAATTGTGCACCTATAAAGTTTTGTGGCATAGGAGGTTCAGAGGTAAGGGACAAAATTGTATGGACTAATATGGCCTATTGTATGGGGCAAGTCGTGACGGTTAAGCGTAAAACACACAAGAGCGCGGGCACGGGTCGGGAGCTAGCGTTTTGCTAACATCCTGCGCTCCATGAGAAGGCCAATCTACCAATGTAACAGCAAAACGCTCGCTCCCGACCCGCACCGCCGCGCTGTGTGTTTTACGCTTTAACCCATTATAGGCTGAATTGTTTGATTATTGAAATTTACATTGATTTTTAATGTACTGTACATACAGCACAAATTCATAGTACGACATTGGGTCCCAAACGGTACCGCCAGCCTGTAATGGGTTGCTTAACTTCCGTTGGAATACAGCATGACGTCAGCACCACGTACACTATAACTCGCCGAATTATCCCGAGATTTAATTATCGTGCGTTTGTTTAATTCTCACAGCCAAACTACCAACGGTAGGTTTACACATTACGATGAAAATTCGCAGAAGTCTTGGCATTGGCGGTAAACTTTACCTATTTACTACACTATGAAA
This sequence comes from Tortrix viridana, assembly GCA_963241965.1. NCBI lineage: Eukaryota > Metazoa > Arthropoda > Insecta > Lepidoptera > Tortricidae > Tortrix > Tortrix viridana. The sequence continues at coordinate 14,004,780 of OY725180.1, read as the reverse complement.
TCCTTACTATAATCGGATTTTTAATCTCACGGAAAAAATGTAAACAAAGGTGTTGCCGTTAACGAAAAAAATTTGAAACATTCGGGATATTTATACTCAACACATTTTTAAGAAATCGACTTTGTATAAATAAAATGCATATTATAATCAAGATAAAATAATTTAATTTGTTGATGCCTAACTTTATTTTGACATAAACTCTTTGTTATATTAATTTAAAGAGAGAATACTGTTTTCATATGCATAATTTATTTATTGCACTGGTATCACTGTCTCGATACACCAGCCCCCTTATTGCCTAACGCGTTTGACGCTCGGAATCAGAATCAAGTGTCATGATTTTGTATGGGCTATGACAGTTGATTCGGATACCAATTGTCAAAATTTCGTTAGGCAATAACCCCCCTGGTTCATGAAGTTGCGGGCCGCTTTAGTCATAGTCATAGTCATATATTTTATTGCCTTATGTTGTTGTTACAAAGATCTTAAATTCTATTACATGGATCAACATAAACCCTGTAAGGGCACTGCAATTACTCAGCTTAATTAAATTGCCTAATTAACTTATTATAATATAACTATATAACTTATTATAATTTACGTAAGACGCCACTCGTTTCACTGAACATTCTAGATTGAATGCTCCTGTGATCCCGTAGTCGTTTTCCAGTGACTGTTCTGTTACATTTTTATTGTTGTTACGTTTTCTATTGTTGTTAGGTTGCTCATTGTTACGTTTTCCGTTGTTTTTCGTTCATTGTTGTGTGGAAGGATGGACCCTGGTCCGAGTAATTTTCGGTCAAAGGAAGACTACTATATGTTATCTCCTGTGAAGAAACGACCACGTCTTTGCTCTTTAACGGAGATGGAGTAAAATATGTTGTTAAACACATTTAAGCACGTTTATAATAATTCGCCAACTTCTGATGCTATTAAAGACTACACCCACGGTTCTGCAACTGTTTACATCATAAATTGCTGGTAGGTGTCATTGATTTCGTCAATACATTGAAAACAATAATGACGGCGGTTGAAACGCCCGGAAATTGACCCGCCCATACTGTGAGATCCCCTGAAATGTCACTTTGACAATGACGTATCTTTGTTTACATTTTTTCCGTGAGATTAAAAATCCGATTATAATTAATGCGATATTTTGTTGTGTTCACGGTTCAGAACCAATGTGAAATTCGGTACCTACAGATATGGGGTAAACTGCTCTCTTGACACCCAGGGCACCCCACTGATTATTTATTATTATTATTATTATTTTATATTAGACAGGCAGTTAACAGTGATATGTCTAAATCATTGTTCACTAAACAAAAAGTCACGCTATTTTGGAATGTTTGTCAAACTTATTTTTGAACTGGTTGACACTTTTAGAGTTCACAACGTCAGAGGGTAATTTGTTCCACATTTTTATTATACGGTTCGCTATAAAGTTTTTTCCGATATTTGTGTTGTTTTTTTTGAGGCGATTTGGCACCATAAAGTTAATTTCAAGTTAATAGAGGCTATAATTCTGTAATCTCGAGGTGCCAATAACTACTCATTTGGATGCCAATAATTGGGTGTTTTACCCTACCTAGTTTAATTAAAGTAAAACCAGTGAAATAGATGACTATTTCGCTAGTTTTGCTTTAATTCACCTCATTTGAGGTAGACTAGGTATTGCACCTACCTACCACCTCAATTTCCGAAAAAATCGGCAGAATTACCATTAGGTAAGTATATCGCTTTTTTATTGAAGCAGTATAAACAAATTAGCATTTTAGCTAAGTAATTTGTCTTTGTTAGGCAAACACTAAACAGACATTAATTAACCTCATTAATGTGAAACGTCAGCCTAAACAATTAATTCCATTACAACATATCAAGGCCGGGGTCAACGACCGCAATCCGCGACGCTAATCGAATTTCGCGATGAAACTGCTACTTTATTCGAACAGGCACAACTCAGCGCTCGGGGACTCCAATACGGGTCGAATTCCTATGAAATTCAAGGAGTCTGGCGACGGTTGGAATCCCTCGAGTTATTGGAGCCGGAACGTCATCAACAACCCCGGAAACTTAGGTTTAATTAGAAATTTTCCCCGGAGGCGTTTAAAGTTATTTGATCAATCAAACAACATTAACAAACAGACAAATACAAATATCAGGGGACAATCTCACACAAATTGACCTAGTCCCAAACTAAGCTAACGCTATTAATTTTAATATTTTAGAAATTTGGCGGATTTTTACACTATTTGTATGTAGAAGGTTGAAATTGCTATAGTTTTAAATTGCATATGCGTATTTAACATACAATACTAACTAACAACCCAACATTAAGTCACTTTAACGTTATAACAATTAAAATAGGCTCTGAATTGGTGCTTAAATAACAGCATATACGCCTGGACCTGTAACAGCCTGGGATCAGTTCTAAGACAGAGCTCAACATAATCTTGGTCACTTTCAAACCAGCATAACAAATCTCCAATTTACAACAGCAGCTGTTGTGTATGCAACGAGGGGTCACAGTATAACAGTTAGCGGGTGCGAGTTCAACAGGCGAGAATAACAGAGTGACTCATTAAACGGATACGGAATCCTTTTACGATGTACTATATACGTTTACATAGTGCGTTTACTCGTATAAGCTTCCGTTCGACCCGGTATGTGAGTACAGTCGGCATTGTATGCAATCTTCATTATTCACTGCATAATAGAAATTAAAGTCGCTCGCCACGCTTCGTGTTTGTTCGGGATAATCTCGGAAACTAACTAGATTATCAAAAGTTTTTCACAAATAGAAAGGGGGATTATCTGGGAAGGTCATAGGCTATAATTTATGAAATATACTCGTCCGAGGCCGGGCCGGATCGCTATGTATTAAAACTTAAAAACCAGGGACCGGTCCGCTACCCCTTTCAAAGGGTTTTGTATGGGTTTTTCGTAAGGCTTAACTTACCAAACCTTCTGCCCGTCAAAACCTTTTCAATGTGGTTTTAAAGCGCTATTTCCAAATGACAGCCCATTCTATTAAGCGGTAACCAATACCCTAACAAAACCCTTTAAAAAGTTTACTAGTATATACGTAAATTTAAACCTTTTGTAGATTTCATAAAACACACGTTACCTTGCGTTCCGTTCGAAGCAAGTAAAAGACAGCCCATTCAACTAGGCGCTAACCCAATACCCATACTCTTACCCTTATTAAGCGCTAACCTAATACCCTTACTCTTAAGCGCTAAAATCGTTAGGGAAACCCTTTCATAGGGATATAAAGGTGAATCAGTTACCAGTTACCAATTTCAAAGCTAGGCTAGCTGCCTTATCGTTGGGTTCTTCATTTGATAAGGGAAAGTCAATCGCATGGGGTATTAATTGGAATGGGTGAGCAAATCCTCTGGGAAAGGCTCCTTTCTAAGGCTTTTCGAGGAAAGGGTGGTCCGGTCTCTGATTAAACTAGAAATGCGAATATTAAAACTGAACGATGTGAAATTTAGTACAAATATACCTATACCTAGGTTGGGTTAGTAGTTCGACGATGGTGACGCTAGAAATTTCAGATTTCTCCTATCATCAGCACCGATTACCTATGGCTCGCCAGGCCAAACTCGGTAAGTCTTGGCATGTGGCAGTAGGGTTAGCCTGCCGTGTTGTAGGTGTACGTCTAGGATAGCTAGGTCTCTCTTCGCGCATTCATTAAGGGTATGTGAAAAAACGTAGGTATAGGTGTCGGCACGAGAGTTGAGGTGAATAATACGCACACAGCTACATGCAACAAAGGTAGTGAATGAAGGAGTGTATGTGAACAAACGTGACATGATGTTGTGTGCGTGACCTCAACTCTGGTGCCGATACCTATAACACATGTTAGGGCTTACATCAAATCCTAATTGAATCATATTACCTAATGGGTTCTCAAAAAGATTATACCTATGTAGTTAAAGACTGAAATGGTAATAGTTAGCGTTTTTGAATTAAGTTCTTAATTACGTATCTTTTTGAGAATTAGTGAAATATTAACAGACAATAACACACTGACTGTACTCGTTTATTATGCTTAGTTATATATATCTGTTACGAGGAAGTTAATTCAACCAATTTGTTATTGTATGAGATTACATTTGACTTTCAAAGTTTCAAGCAAGGTCAGTTAACATACTATTTATGTACCTAGATACTGATTAGAACTAAGGAGATATTGTTGGTTCAGTGGTAATGCATCTTACCGCGCTGTCGCGGGTTCGAAAATCATGTGGGGCCAGCCTTGTGACGGATGAAATAATATAATAAAATATTAGCTTAGGCCCGGTCAGGTCAGGACGTGTTTATAGAATAGAAAACCTTTATTTCAGGTAACAAGGCACATATTTACAAATACTTTAAAGACTAATGTACATAATATTATATAAAAACGACCATCGTATTATATAAAACATCCGTCTCTTTCTGACCAGTATGTAAGTACGAGGGTGACAAACACTTTATCCACCGCGATAAAGGCAACCATAATACGGGGACAAGAGATAATCTTTATCACACTACCTGTGTAGAGAATAAATGTATCATATCTTATTTATTACAAAGACATACGGGTCATACACAGATTTAGGTTCAACATAAAAGTTAACGACGTGAGAGTTTTTAACTCATATAATTTCGACACAGGCCAAAACTACACCAGACACCCATTACGCGGACATACCTATCCTAACCCGAAAAATTTGGTTTCAAACTCCTTAACTTTCTGGAACAGGAGAGACAACTTTAGTTTCTGTGACTGTGTATGACCCATACCACTTAATTAGCTCGCTTTGTTTCATTTGACATACGAGTCCGAGATTTAAAAAAAAACTTATTTTTATAAAAAGAGCCCTTAATCAGGGATAATGTAGCTTCCTAGTGAAATAATTTTTATTGATAGGTTGAGTAGATCCAGAGGTTTGCCCTTAACATACATACAAACAAACACATGGTTTTACCTCATTAAAAAGTTATTCTAAAATTATTACTCAAGTGCTCATTAAAGAACCCAACAAAGGAAAACCAGTGCCTACATTACCTTCCGAGTTATTTATATGTAAGAGGCTAAGCGAAGGACCACCAGTCACACCTAACAATACTAAAAGCATGATGAATTAGTAAATTACCTTCAACAAGTGTCACAACACTAACAAAAACAAGACTGGTAAACAGGATATTTTTAGCCTGACTGTAAACTAGGTAGGTTCTTGTGCAACCAAATAATTAACAACCTTTTAGGTTGTTTAATAACAAATATTTTTTTGGCCGACAAGGTGAATTGAAGGGCCAATGTGTTCAAGCTTCATGTAATCATAAAATAAACAAGTGTACTTATTCAGTAACTTCATGGAAAAATTCAATGCTACTGGCTCAGGTGTATAATAGAAATCCTAATGTTTTGTTCTGTTTGTTGTGTCCTAGCGTTTCAACCGCTCTCATTCCCCTGGTTGCGTTTAATGTCGAATTTCCTGTAGATTAGGATAGCATTTTCATTTATGTTGTAGAAGTCAGGGCACTCTACAGGATAACCGAAAATAGCATCCAAATCGAATTTCGACATTAATGCGACCAGGGGAATGAGAGCGGTTGAAACACTTGAAGAATTACCATGTAATACCAGTTTCAGACAAATGTAATTTGGACTTGTGATGTGTTTGGACAAATGGTCTTCCTACTGACTCATAAACTATGGAAAAGTCCTTATCAAACTAGTTTTTGCATTTACTTTCACTAATTAGTATTCTGTGCCTTGGTATTAATTGGGTAGATCAACTTTTTCTTGTATCTCGTTGTCATGGTTACGTCCGCTGGACAACTCTTTAACACCATGATTCTCTATACGTTTTCTATGGTTATAGTTCATCAAACGTACATTTTTGTCGTAGTTATAAGCCCATTATTTTATGGACTATTTCCTAAGCACATTAGTAGCATATATTATAACAGTTTTCTTTGAGAAACTCGGTTGCTGTTGTCTCTTGGACAACGGGACAGAATAACAAACAAGAAAAAGTTGATCGACCCAATTGCCCAATGCTAGTTACAGGAATTGCAATTGGGAACCATAGATTGTAGTTAATAAATAAATACCAAAAACTTTTTGGTGTACATCAATAAAGTTACTCTTATTTAAATGTATTTCACTTGTAATAAATTAAATATAATGAGGAAGGATGCTGAAAATAAAAATGAACTAATGCATCATTTATGTCAATGCTGCCTGTATATACTTATACGCACATAACAAAACACATAATATTTTAACAAGACACAATTCACACAGTTATATGGAGTATGCTAATTAACCATATAATCTGGCACATGCATAGCAAATATTCCACATAAGTCAAAATAAATAAACAATATGTTTATCCCTCTAAGTGTTTGAGGAGATGTAATTACCCATTAAATTAATATAATATCAAGAAAGCATTGCTCAAATTTATTATGAAGAGGCTGGCACTTTGCCTAACTCTAGCAAATGCAATTGAATTAAGATTAAGATGATAAAAAGTATGTGCATGAATTTAGAGGAAGTAAAAGAGGTATGTTTGGGCCGGTGCACCTGGCATTCCATAGTCTAATGTCTCTAGTAATGTCTAGAACAGTGTAATGTGAAAGAATAATATGACTCTTAATATTTATTTTCACAGGTTTCACTATTTTTATTTATTGTTTAGATAATAATCTAAAAATCTTAAGGGTAATTCTTTGAGCATTTCAACCGCTCTCATTCCCCAGGTCGCATTAATGTCGAAATTCCTGTAGACATGGATGCTATTTCCAGTTATCTTGTACCCTGTGTGCCCTGACTTCTACAAAATAAATGAAAATGCTATCCTAATCTACGGGAAATTCAACATTAATGCAACCAGGGGAATGAGAGCAATTGAAACTCTTGAAGAATTACCCTTAACTGTTTTGTTAAGAACTATCTTCCAATTGAAAGAGACATCTATTCAATGGTCCGATGATATTTCAATCTATTGGCTATCATTGGAAAAGTAGAGCGAGTACATCATTGCAAACTATATAGAAACAGTACACAAAGACTAATGTGGTATTCAACTAAGTCCATATAATTTTGCCATTTAATATCATATTTAGTATTTATTCCCTATTCTAATATGGCATATTTTAAGTGTGTTTTTAAAACTCGCTTACACGGCGGTAATGTGGTATTATATATTATTTAAAACATACTTGACTTGTGTTTTACAACATAACATACTTGTTTATCAATGTTTTGTAGCATGAGAGCGTATGAGACGCCCGTAATTTGAGCCTGCATAGGCATATGTTACGTGCGTGTTTTGGTGTGTGCGTACCTCAAAGACGCCGAGGCAGCGGCCGAGCTTGCCGATGACCCCGGCCTCCTCCAGCACCTCGCGCATCGCCGTCACCGACGGCTCTTCCTCCGGCTCCACGCCGCCACCCGGCACGATCCAGTTGTCAGGCCGCCGGGAAGACGTCACTAACAACACCTAGTAACAACCACCTCAATTACTACACAAACTAATATTCGGGAAGGAACGAGGGCTTTATTTATTGCTCGGTTGTTATGCTAACCTCCGTTTCGGCGTCCGAACGCACGCATATACAAGCCGCACGGCGTCGGAATCCCTCGTCGTCATAAATCCGGATCGAGTTAGGCTTCTCCTTCACCATTTCGAGTAAACACGTAAACGCGAACGAAACAGACGATCACGAACGAAGAACGGACATCAAATATAAAGAAAAATATCAACCGAACGAAATTTTTTAGTGATCAACAAACGCCATAACCGAGGTATCCTGTGATAAACGTATCCATTTTCGACTAATTGAAGAGTTACACAACGTACATGTAAAATGAAACTATAATAACGATAACACTACAATTAGAGCAATATTTCAGCTATAACTAGCTCTTGATCGCGTATTTCGAGCCCATGTTGAATGGTGCCTGACGTTTTCTTTGCGAAAATCGAAATAGGTTTTGGAAAGCAAAAGCAAGGGACTATCAGCTGACAGCCGGAAGAAGGAAACAAGATTGCCATGCCACGCTAATGGCTGCTTAGAGTGTTGCTACCTAGCGCATCATTTTTAACCATATTCAAATGATTATAAATCTTTATTCATAATCGATATAATTAGTATATAATTCGATGTATACAATAAAAAAAGCGTCTCTATATGTTTTGAATAAAATGATAAATGCGTCAATAAATGTGAAAAGAAGTAAATCAACACGAACATAAAACTCGTTTTTCCACATCAAGCCTTAAATTCTATGTCTATGCTTTTACTTTTTTCTGACATTTGATGATTTGACGGTGAATGCAGTTATTTCAAAATTTTGATGGAGTTGTTTGTTGGTTGATTTATAATTTTGTTCAAGTTCTTTTTCAGGTCAGGAATGGGTAAGTTTCTTAAATTAAAATAGTTTTAACCTGTAATATACACATGATAAATGTTCAAGACGTTGAAAAGACACAAATCGCAACGTTTACGCCTAAAGTACGCAGTTGTTGTTCTTAGGAGGATTGTCAGTTGGATTGTTTTTTGGTTTTCAGATAGAAGCTTCGACTTAGTGGCTTTACTCAAGCAGGAACCGACCGCCAAGAGTCACAAAATAAGACCCACGCAGTTCGTGAGCGTGGCCGGAGGGGTACCGTCTACCATTTAATTAGTGATAGTTTAACTCAGTATATTTGTAGTAATGCATGCGGTAGGTGTTTAATGCCTTTTTACCAGTGGTGCTCGAGTTTAAAGTAATATTAAGTAAGTTCTTTTATTTAATACTAGTATTTATCCACATATCCACAATAACAAAGCCTATTGCTTAAAAGGAATCCATTATAGTGCTCCATTATCACAATCTATTCCAATTCGGCTTTGTCGCCTGGCCCCAAATACGATTGCACCATCAAGACTTACCTACTTTATTACTTGAGACTCTGGCACATCTTCTATCTAACCGGGAGCTGTGGTTTCTATCACCCTAATAGAATAAATTCGAATTTCAGGTTCAAAAGCGGCTGGAAACGAACATAAAAAACAGGAAAACCAGTAGATTATCAGTCTTTGATAGAATCCGTAATATATCCAAATGTGAAAGTCCTCGGGCTCCACCTTTATCTGAAGTACAGCAAAAAGCTGAGCACAGGAAACAGCAGTTGGAGAAATGGAAGGAGGAGAAGGACAAGAAGAAAAAAGAGGCGGCAGCACAGAAGAAAAAGCCTTTTGTAACTGGAGTGGCAAATAAAAGAACTTTTGGCCCACCACCACCACTCAAGGCTATCCCGAGTTCATCTGGTCGCATCACAAGATCCCAGGCTTCCAGGCAACGAAATGAGCCAGTCTCAAAGCAGCCACAGTCATTTGCTCCAAGCAATGCCTCCTTCAAACCACCTCAGTTTAAAAAAGACATCAAAGTCCCAACCCTGGCCCCAATATCAAAAAAAAAGTCCAACAAATCTAAACCTAACTTCACATTTGAACCTATTCTACCAAAAACTATTCAAAAAGTGGAATCATCAAGAACTACACGATCTAGAACAACGCTAAATAAGCCAATGGTAAATAACACAACAGATAGCAAGATAACACTCAAGCAAAATGACAAACTTAAACCAAAAAGTAAAATTCCATCTCCAAGAATACCTCTATTTAGGCAAAACATGCTCCAAAGTTCTTCGAGTAGTGATATGGAGCAGCCGCTGAAGAAAACATACACTAAAACATCTAAGGTACAAAGTAGTAATTATGGACAACAACCAAGGAAAGCAAATCCTAAAGTAACAGTCAAAACATCAACTTCACAAAGCAGTTCGAACAGTGAGATGGAAAACATCCATGATGCATCCAGGCACCCCCAATCAATGTACTATAGCAGTTCTTCAAGCGATATAGAGAAAGTTATGGAGTGTTCTGTGCCACCAATGTTAACGATGCAACTAGCATCAACTTCTATATCCCAAGAATCAACAGAACAAGATTCTTCTGAAGAAACTCTTAGTACACCAAAGACAAATGTTCCAAAAAGTGAGTCCAATTCTGAAGAAAAGTTACGGTCACCCAAGAATTTGAGTACATCATTGACCCCAGAGCAGATTAAAGAAGAAGCTGATAATATCAGTCTGTGCGTTACGATGTCTCGTGGCAAGGATAATGCTAGGAGAGAGATGAAGAAAAAGTTGGATGAAGGTATGAGTTTGATTTGTTTGTGGATTCACAGCTAATATATTTTTTGATTTATTTCTTCAATTTATTAATATTACAATATGCTAAAACTATACTATTATAATACTATCACATTTTAATAATTTATAATCAATTTGATTAATTGGTAGTAATGTTTTTGGTTGTGTATGTTGTTTGCCATATCTCTGATTCAATACTTTACTCTTGATAATTAGGCAAGTGGGAAATTTGCCTTTTTATTTACTAATTCTATATTTTTTTAATTAAAATTAACTACACCGGCTTGACGAACTAAAGAGGACCTCTAACTCGCCTTTATCTCCTGATCCCTAAACCTTTATGTTATGGTGATATTGTTGTAAAATAGGATTGCCCCCAGATGTTTATTTCTTTATATATTAACTGACAGAAAAAGAGGTGTTCTCAATTCAACTGTATTTTTTTTTTGGTGGGATCCATGGTAAATCAACAGAACTCTTCAATAACTGGTTCACTGTTTTTTAATTATTTAACATTTTGACAGCCATAGTCTGATATATAAGACACCACACCATAGCTAATGTCAACCTTCCTCAAATACACTTAGGTCTATTTTACACTGTCAACCATGACTGCTATAGCCGTTAATGGCGTTCAAAAGGTTAATTATTATAATTGCAGGACTGCTGGACGAAGATAGCTGCAACATTGAAAGCGTGAACCACTTCCGGCGCCAGCTGAACTCGGAGATAACGCGCCTCACCGGCATGTGTGAGACGTGGGACAAGATCTTCGCGCAGACTGTCCTGCCTGAACATGTTCAGGTAAGATATCTAACATATTCATTCATGTTTAAAAAAATTAAAAGCTATAATATTTAGTATGTACACACATTGTTTGCAGGAGCTGGTGCTAGCGGGCGTAGGGCAGGCGCGGCTGCTCGTGCGGCAGAAGCTGCAGCAGTTCGCCACGCTGCTGCAGGCCTGCGCGCGCCCCGCGCCCGGCGCCGCGCTCGTCACCCCCGCCGACCTGCACGGCTTCTGGGACATGGTGTTCATGCAGGTAGCCACCGACACAACTGTGGCAGGAGGCCTGGCGCGCCCCGCGCCCTATTCTGCGACAGGATTCTATTAAATAATAACAATGAAGTGAACTCAACAATGTCTGTACAAAAGTAAGCATCTAGTTCTGTTTCCAGGTGGAAAACGTGGACATGCGCTTCAAGCAGCTGGAGGCGCTGCGCGCGCGCGACTGGGCCGACGAGCCCGCGCCCGCGCCGCGCGCCCGCCCCCGCGCCGCCCGCCCCCGCGCCGCCCGCGCCGCCGCCGCGCCCAGCCGCATCCGGGAGGCGATCGCGGGTAACTATCACATCTATCTGCCTGTTTCATATATTAATTAAAAAAAAAAAAAATTAAAAGTTAATTAAAGGTCAATGTACACTGAGACGCGAAAAAGGTGTGCAGATCAGTGTGTAACACGGTCTAGGTAATGGACCACATTCGTGTTCTCATTGAACTGTCGTTCGTTTAACGCATTCGCCGCCGCCTGCCCTCCAAATGTATGTAATTTTGACTCACCAAGCGTCACCGGCGCCGAACGAATGAAACGTTTAACCTTTTTAACGTCATGTCAAATACAAAAGTCGGCACACACACACCAACGACAGCAGATAACCAGAGCTAATTTCAACCTTACGTCATAGACACTCGGGGTCTATTTTTCGCTGTCAACCGTGACGGATATATCCGTCGTCGGCGTTGAACCAGTGGTGCGGATATATCCGTCAATGGCGTTGAAAAGGTTAAAATCGGTCCACTCGTACAAGAGCTAGAGCGGCACATCCGATTTTTGATCACATACATACACATTTAATGGCGCGACGCCCCGCAACGTGTCAACACCCGATCTGCACCTTATACATTTCGTCCCGTCAGGTGTTCATAGTGCGATTCTGGTCACAGGGAGCTTAAGAGGATTGTGAGGCTTTCCATACAAACGGCGATAACGTTTTCCACGCCCTAAATGTTAACCGATTTCAACCAATTTTTGATGCAGTGTCAGTCGGAACAAAAACTATGTCCGTACGTTTCGTTTTTTTCAATATTATTAATAAATTTCGATTTATTCCCGTTTTATTGTTTCCATACAAATGTAATTTCGGCCATACTCTCTTTATAACTACACAATATTTAAAAAAACGAAACCAGTGGTGCGGATATATTTTTTCTGCTGACATAATAAGTAAGTAAAAAAAAAAAAAAAAAAAAAGTAAAAAGTCTGTGTAAAAGCATCCTATGTGTCAAACCAGAATAAAGACTATTTGTGTGCCAAATTTCACCCAAATCCGTTCAGTCAGCCGTTTATGCGTGTTCCAAACAAACATTCATGCAAACATTTACATCTACAATATTTAATAGCATTTCAGTGCGACGTGACTCCATTATTTTGCCCGTATTTCTTTACATGAATCAATAAATAAAATCTTTTTGTACATTTTAGCCGCAAGAAAGAAGAAAAAGGAGCAAGAGTCCCAGTCCTCCGACACGGGCTCGGAGCGGTCCCCCGCGGCGCGCCCCGAGGTGAAGACGTTCGAGGCGGGCTTCTTCAGCGTGTCGTCCCCGCTGAAGCCGGCGGCCGCCGCGCCCGCCACGCCTGCCGACAGGGGCACCCTGCTGAAGACCGTGCTGTCCAGCGAGGCGAGGAAAGCTTCGGCTGCCAAGGTCAAACATTCCTACTAAAATACAAAAACCTACCAAAAAAGGTCAAACATTCCTACTAAAATACAAAATCCTACCAAAAAAGGTCAAAGATTCCTACTAAAATACAAAAACCTACCAAAAAAGGTCAAACATTCCTACTAAAATACAAAAACCTACCAAAATAGTTCAAACATTCCTACTAAAATACAAAAACCTACCAAAATTAATGTGAAAGTTTGTAGATGTTTGGATGTCTAACCAGACACAGATAGTCTTCATCCTAGATTAACATGGGATACTTTTTATGCCGGTAAATTTGACATTTTCCGAGGGAAAAGTGATAAACGACCTCTACGCGGACGCACTCGCGGGCAATAGCTAGTAAAATTAAAGCTGTTTACATAATAATGTGAAAAGATTTTTTAAAGTAAAATTAACAATCAATGAAACAATGTGTTGACAAGTTTTGATGGTTCCTTCAGAACTCCACGTCGTTCGCCATGCTGCGGGCTTCGCTGATGAGCAAGAACGTGGACATCGAAGGGATATCTCCGCTCACGGTACGCCATTGTCATATGGTTTAGCTTTTGATCGCCTCAGTCGGCTACACACGACGGTTGTAGACCAAGCCGAGCGGACGAGACGACGCGGTTAGCCTAGTTGGTAGTGACCCTGCCTACGAATGTAGCGGTCCCGGGTTTGAATCCCGGTATGAGCAAATATTTGTGATGAGCGCGAGTATTTGTTCCTGAGTCGTGGATGTTTTCTATATATTTAAGTATGTATTTCTCTATATAAGTATATCGTGCCTAGTACCCATAGTACAAGCCTAGAGCTTAGTTTGGGACTAGGTCAATTTGTGTGAGATTGTCCCCTGATATATATTTTCATTCTTAGTAATATAGTTTGCGATCTGCACACAAAATACAAAAATACAAATAGTTTATTTCCAAAAGTAAAAAGTAACAAATTACTATTTAAACTGACCCCCACACAAGAAACAACAACGACAAACAAACAAGTATGATACTCACTTTTATGCTACAATAATGAACACAACTTTTAACTTGACAATTATAACATTAAATCATCACAATATATATATTGCAGTCAGTATTCAAACCCGGGACCGCTAGCTTCCTGGGCTGAGTCACTATACTGGGTGTCCCGTAAATAATCTAAACGAAAAGTTTAAATATGTCAACCCCAGGGCTACCAAAACCACCCCCAATGTATGTTCAGCAATTTTTACTAGTCGTAGATATGAATACTTTAATCTGAATTTCTTTATATTTCCCTCATGTCCATGTCACGAAAAATCCTTAATTTTATGTCACTAACACGTGATCATTGTAATGTTGCAGCAAACCCCGGTTGCTATCAACCTGTTCGCGACCCCGGCGCGCAGCATCCTCAAGGCCGCGCAGCCGCCCAGCGCCAAGAGGAGCGACCAGCTCAAGACCGTCCTGTTCCGCGACGCCGACGCCGGCGCCGACGCCGAGCGCTCCAGTCCCGCCTCCTACTCCAGCTGTAACGACCGGGAGCTGAGCGGCGTCGCCGCGCTGGACACACGGGAGACCGAGATCCCGTCTGAAAAGGAGCAAGAAGAGAAGGAGAAGGAAAATATACCGACACCCAGGAGACGGTCCAGGTGAGATCCGAAAGGATGAGATGACTTAAGAGGACTGTGAACCAACTGCAAAATCTAGCCTTTTCATACAAACGGCGATAACGTTTTCCACCCCCTAAACGTTAACCGAATTCGACCAATTTTTGATATGTGGTCAGTCGGAACAAAAACTATGTCCATACGTTTCGTTTTTTTTTAAATATTGTTTAGTTATAAAGAGATTATGGCCGAAATTACATTTGTATGGAAACAATAAAACGGGAATAAATCGAAATTTATTAATAATATTGAAAAAAACGAAACGTACGGACATGGTTTTTGTTCCGACTGACACTGCATCAAAAATTGGTTGAAATCGGTTAACATTTAGGGCGTGGAAAACGTTAGCGCCGTTTGTATGGAAAGCCGTCACCTCACAATCCTCTTAAGCTCCCTGTGACCAGAATCGCACTATGAACACCTGACGGGACGAAATGTATAAGGTGCAGATCGGGTGTTGACACGTTGCGGGGCGTCGCGCCATTAAATGTGTATGTATGTGATCAAAAATCGGATGTGCCGCTCTAGCTCTTGACCGATTTTAACCTTTTCAACACCGTTGGCGGATATATCCGCACCACTGGTTCAACGCCATTGACGGATATATCCGCACAACTGGTTCAACACCATTGACGGATATATCCGCACCACTGGTTCAACACCATTGACGGATATATCCGCACAACTGGTTCAACACCATTGACGGATATATCCGCACCACTGGTTCAACGCCATTGACGGATATATCCGCACCACTGGTTCAACGCCAACGACGGATATATCCGTCACGGTTGACAGCGAATAGACCCGAGTGTATATGACGTAAGGTTGAAATTAGTTCTGATTTTCAGCTGTCATTGGTATGAGTGCCGACTTTTGTATTGACATGGCGTTGAAGAGGCTAAACGGGTGTATAAGGGTCGCATTAATAAACTGCACAGGTAGCACAAGTTGTATTTTCTCGCTTGTCGCTCAGTGCGTCTCTTTCGTTACAGACTAGGTAGAAAGGGATTACCGAGCGACAAACGCGTCGCGGGCAACTTGTGCTAGCCGCCCTGGTCTAGGTTAATATGCTCGTTTCAAGGCACGTCAGAACTCAGAAATGGCAGTCTTCTATGAATTGATGTTTAATTTGTTGTTGATGCGGGTATCTCAGCCAAGATGAGTGTTAATACGCCCCTAAGATTCAGTAAACACGTGTAAAGGTATTTGGCTATAAGAACATTTAACCTTTAAATTGCGAAAACATATCATGTACAGTCACCATCCAAAATATTGGAACATAACAGGTGCTCAAAAATATCTGAGCACGCTGTAACTCCTTTAACAAGATAGTCGAGTTCAGATATTTTTGGCCACCTTATATGTTCCGATATGTTTGATGGCGGCTATGGACGGTTTAAAAAAATACCTATACTTATAATACCTAGTTAAGGACTAAAATGAAGAAACTAACTTTTCCATTTTTTCACGAAAATTAACTATACAAATGGTGGTATCTCAGATAAAACTCCTTTAGTAAGTGCATTATTATTAACGGGTGAGGATTTAAATCTGCATTGGTTTTTGAATTTGAGATACCGCCTACCGGAGTATGAGGGCAGTATGTATGACTAATTTTTGTGACAAAAATGAAGTCTCCTGTAACTTTAATCCACACGGAAGTCGTAGGTCATCTTGTCAAGGCTTGACCACCTTGTCCCCTTGTTTTGCAGACACTCATTTCATCGAATGTGTTGTTTCACCGAATTTCATTTCATCGAAAGCTAATTTCTGCTGAAACCTTATTGTTTTCAGGTTATCTTAAGCATGTGGTACGTAGGTTAGGTTAGGTTAGACCTGACACCACCAAACATTAAAACTCCTGCACGTGGAAATTAGCTTCCGATGAAATGAAATTCGATGAAATGATACGTTCGATGAATGATGTTTCGATAAAGTGCTACCCATAGCTACCCCTGTCGATGAAATGAAAATTCGGCGAAATAAAACGTTCTATGAAATGAGTGTCGGTGATTCAAGGGTAAACCCTTGACCACGCATTGTACGGTAAAACTGCTATATGAGTTTGTGCGTACTGTTATTTGTGTTATTATTGTAATTATTTTTTATAAATAAATATCTTATCTTATCTTACGCCGCTGTCCCCAGGCTGTCCCGGCAGAGCGCCGTGGACCGCGGCAGCCCGGTGATGACGCGCAGCCGCCGCCAGAGCGCGCGCACGCCGCTCGCCGAGCCCGACAACAACGTCGAGAAGAAGCGCTCCGCCAGGAAGAACACGGAACATGCGCAGGAGACGCCCAGGAGGTCCACGAGGCGGAGGAAGAGCGCTGCCGCTGTGTGATGTAACTATACCTATACATTTTCATTTATAGTTATCGGAATAGGTATATTCCTAAAGTTGTGGAAAATAACATGAAAACGGGTTAATAAGTACTCCAATCACATCTTTTTTTGTCGCATCAGTTCGTATCGTATCGTTCGTCGGCACCCATCTATAAAGCATCCCATATACGGTACGATTCGTCGCTTCGATCGATCGTTGAGAAAATCGTACGATCCATTTAAATTGGATGCGATATTGCCACACGTAAAATTCGTCGTTCGATTTTAACATCAACGATAAGTTACCCCGTGTATGGGAACCTTTAGCTAACTGACACATGGCCGATTTGTCTAATCCCCAGAAAAAGATATCTGACAGTTAAAGTTATGCTTTTCTTTTCTTTGCCGTATGAAAGTCAGTTAAAATTCATCTAGCAAATAGTGTTACCTGGAAATTGAAATATTAGCCCACAGCGAGGTAAATACGAACGTATCCGGAGAAAAACGATGTCGATGCACTACATCTGTATACAGATTTAACGTTTATAATCCGTAGTTATTTTTTAAGACGTGGCAAAGAAATTGTTTGGCCTGGTGAGATGTGTACAAGATTTGCAAGTGGCAACTATGACATTATGCAGCAGTTTTTTTGGTAAAAATTAGACCATGTTACCAATTTCACTTTGATAGCACTTGAACTTTTCAACGTCATGTCAAATACTAAAGACGTTACTCTCACGCCAATGACAGCTAAAAACGAGCTAATGTCAACCTTAACTATATAGACAACCAGGTCTATTTTGCGCTGTCAACCATGACGAAAATATCCGTCGTTGGCGTTGAACCAGTGGTGCGGATATATCCGTCAATGATGTTGAAAAGGTTAAATACCAAACTTCTTGTACCCTCATTTTTATCTAAACACATAGGAAATAAATGAAACGAAGTTTTCGCACTGCTGCTGTAAATTTTTCATGGTGTTAACAATAATAACAATCATACACTTTTCCATGAATCCATTTAAATATGAAGGACGAACGCTCCCGGTCAGAACACACAGTATGTTGTTCGAGAAAGATATAATATATCGTGATGTGAATTATATAGGTTTACACACTAAACCTATCTGATAGGTCATTCTAAGGCTGCTTTTACACCAGAGATGGCTAAGCTGCGTAGCTAAGGATGTGTATGATAGCCGCGAATAGGGAATATGCATGTTTTTTATTTTGCTTTTTTGCTTTATTAAAAAGTTATTCATGTAACAAACAGTAGTTTTTTTTTAATAACTATAAAACTAACCAAGATATAAGCCATTAAAGATTTGTTTCTAGCAAAACAGAATTTAACATGTAGTTTATATGGCCGTAGTGCCCGCTGACGTCACAAGACATGACAATGTCGGATCTCTCTGTCTAATTAGTAGGAAATGCTTATCAGTATCCGTATTTCTTGACGGATTTTAATTTTAATTTCACTTGCCATCCTTTTTACGGTATTTTCATATTTTGTTAAGAAATGCGATAAAAAATTTCATGCATATTCACAATTAGGGTCATTTATTTTCATAGCTTAGCTTAGCTTGGGTGGAAACAGGAAACTTTGACCTCGCTCACAGACCTTCTTCACAGTTCACAGAGCTCGGGTGGAAAATGAGCATATGTAATAAATAAATAAATATATGCGAGTTATTGCGACCTCTAGATAGTATATTCAGTCATTTCGTATTTACCCTTGTGTATTCAGAACATGTAAAGCGACATTATAAGACTCGTCTTTGCAATAAGTAAGATATCGTTCGCAAAAGATACGGCGAAAGATAGGATAAGAATTTGAGCACGTTTACAGCTACATTATGTGGTCGAGTGCTACTTTTATTTTATTTTTATTAAGTTTTGTGCTTATTTGGTGATAGCTTTATCCCAATTAGATGGTGTAGTTTTTGTTCTTTTTCCCTGTAGTTTTTTTGGTAATCTGTTAAAGAAAATATTGATTTATCATGTGATTTTTTTTTATTAATGTTAGATTTAGAAAGAAGCACACCTTAGGCGTTGTGCAGAGTAATTAGCTATAATGTTTTTAT
Source organism: Tortrix viridana (assembly GCA_963241965.1). Taxonomy (NCBI): domain Eukaryota; kingdom Metazoa; phylum Arthropoda; class Insecta; order Lepidoptera; family Tortricidae; genus Tortrix; species Tortrix viridana. The sequence continues at coordinate 13,985,819 of OY725180.1, read as the reverse complement.
AAGTTTTTCTGAGAGTTTGAATCTCTCTTTTAAATATCATGTGAACATACTATTTGTTAATATATTGAATAATATAAAATGAAAAGAAAAAATGACATTTAAAATAAATGAAGTAGGCCTTTAAGGTCTTAATATTATATCTTTAGGACTTCTTTCTAATATTTTTGGGGGATTTTGATTTATCTCCTTTTCCCAGTGTATATTAGCTGCGTATGAAACTGGGTTTTTATTCCACTTTGTCATGTCATACACCATAACGTTATCTATCACATTGTTAACGATACGGCCGCCCTAGCTGTTAAGAACAACCATAACGCGTACAGTATGATTACTTCAGTGCGCGACCGAGCAGGAGCGCGCATGCGTCGATCAGTCCCAGTCGTAGTGATGCGCTTGACTTGAATATTATTAAAATTTTAGACATTTCATTAAGTTTTCCTTGTGTTTGACTTCTGTAGGCTTCATTAAGATTGTTAACCTTATTTTTTAAATGTTGTAATGCTTATTATAAGCCTCGCCAAAAAAGAATAGATTCCAAAATGGCGGCTTGTACTATGAATGACATGTAGCGTGGATTTATCCATATAAGAAAAGCAGGTAGAAGAAATAAGTCAGTAGATTGCAAAAAAATCAGGTAGCTTGCTGCTTTATCAGTAGATCTGGCATCACTGTCAGAATGGACTTTTTTTGCACATCATACCGGTGTTGTGTGAATATAGTAGCATGGTGTGAGCGAGATGACGCGAGAGTGGCCGCCATTTTAGAATCTATTCTTTATTGGCGCGGTTTATAAAATAATATATTTTGCTTTCAGATAAAAACGCTATAGTTTCTGTACCAAATAGTTTGTGTCTATAATAGTTGTAAACGCGTATGTCTAGTGTGATCGGATATTATTATTTGTAAGTAGTGTGTAAAAGACGTTTTTGGTGTGATTAACGAGGCTTAAGGCTTTTACGATTAATAAAAGATGAAAAGAACATTGTTTTGTATTATTTTAGCAACCATATAACCCTACCTTTAAGGGCTGTATCTTTTTTTGTTTCATAGTATTTTAATATTTACCTAAAACTAATTACATAATTTAAAAGGGTCGGCGCCACACCCAATGAAACCAAGAATTTTAATTTTTATACCATTATTTTACTACTACTATTTTTCAAATTATATCAATCAAATGTACAATTAAATTATGACAGACAAAGGCAAAGGGCTCAGCATTGAGCCGTGCTTGCACACGCCGCTGATTCTCATCCCGCGCCAACTCACTGGGAAATATACATAATTGATATCTATAAGGTAGTCTTAGTATGGATAGGGACAGATCTCTAGGGCTGCCTGGTTCGGAATAAGTCTCCGTATCTTTAATCTGAACGTAGGAATGGAATGGATTCGTACGTAGTGGGGGCGGTAGGTCATTCCAAATCTCGGAGGCGACAAATCTAAAACTTGTCTAAACCCCACGGACTTGTGTTCTCACTCCACTGTCTGTTAACGCATTCACTGCCGGCAACGCATATAAGCGTTCTCGAGACTTTGCACACACTGCTTTGAACGCATATGTGCGTTTTTACAGTATGCGTGTTTCATATAAAACAAAAGATGCGGCACCTGGCGTAAGTTCGAAAATCAATGCCGGCAGTGAATGCGATAAGAGATATTAATGTGAAAGTTTGTGCATGTGTATGAGTATGTTACTCCTTCAGAAAGAGCTGGACGGATTTGGATGAAATTTGGAATAGAGATGGCTTATAAACTGAATTAACACAAGCGTTTATCACGAAAGCCCTCACCGTGTCACCGTTCCCGCCTATGGTAAGGTGAAATTACTAATTTTACGCGAATATGCGGGCAGAAAAAGCCGTGGTAGCCTAATGGTTTGACCTGCCGACTCTTAAGCAGAGGGCCGTGGGTTCGAACCCGGGCTCGCACCTCTAAGTTTTTCGGAATCTATGCATGTGCGAAATATAATTTGGAAATTTACCATGAGCTTCTCGATGAAGGAAAACATCGTGAGGAAACCTGCACAAACCTGCAAAGCAATTTGACGGTGTGTGCGAAGTTCCCAATCCGCACAGGGCCCGCGTGGGAACTAATGCCCAAACCCTCTCATTGTAAGTGGAGGCCTGTGCCCAGCAGTGGGACGTATATAGGCTGGATTATTATGCGGGTAGAAGCTAGTTTAAAAGATAAAGCTAGTACAAAGATAAGCTCTCTGGGCCATTGTATAGAACGCGTCCTGGCGCCAGTCCGCAGTATTTACAGCTGATATCCTGCGGCCTAGTTACGGAGCCAAATTGCTACATGCACCTACGAGCCGAGCGCAGTGGAAGATGTTACTAGTTAGTACTTTATATTGAACTTAACGTTTATTTAATAACTGTCAAATAACTGTCATCCCTACTAATATTATAAATGCGAAAGTAACAGTCAGTCTGTCTGTTACCTTTTCACGCTTAAACCGGGGATAGTTTGAGTCCCGGGGAAGGACATAGGATACTTTTTATCCCGGAAATCAAACTTTTAGGTGGTGAAAAGGGGGGGGTGGAAGTTTAAAAAAAAATCAATCATTTCATAAGTAAGGTATATACAATTTAGTATGGAGATAGTTCTAGTCCCGGGGAAGGACATAGGGTACTTTTTATTCCGGAAAATTGGAGTTCCCGAGGGAGCAAAAGCTAGTAAGTAATATTACTAATAAATAAAACCTCCGACAAAATTGGGGCCCCTAATTTCAAAGCTTATAACTTTTAAATAGCTTAACAGATTTTAATCAAACTTGGCTAAGAACACTCGATCAAGTCACCTTTAAAAAAAAGTCCGTTTGGGAGCTACCATGCCACAGACAGGATACACGTTAAACGTGAAAAATAAAATAACGGTCATTTATTCTAATATTTTTTTTTATAGTTTGTGTAGTTTAGAAGCTAAGAGACTCAAAGGCCACGACTTTCTTGAAAAAGCTAAGCTTCACAGCCTAGCTCACCGCCGGAAAGTTGCCTGCTTGTCGGTGTTCTACAGACTGTACTTCGGGGAGTGCGCGCAGGAGCTCCACGAGCTAATACCGCCGTCTCCTTTCTACCATCGGACTTCCAGGCGCAAATTCCGCCTTTTCGAACGAAGATGATGCAAAGCTCATCTTTCATAATGCGTACTGCAAAGGAGTGGAATGCACTTTCGGCGTCTGTACATATTTCCGAGTGCATGCAATGTGAACCTATTTAAAGCTAGGGTGAATAGGCATCTTCTGGGTGAGCTCGCTACATCGTAGACTGAATCTTCGTCCTCCAAGGGCGGGAGTTAGTCAAGAGCAAACCCTTTATCAATAAAAAAAAAGTTTTCAAATCTGTTCCCATTATTCTAATGGGCTGAAATTTGGTATACGTGTGTAGACCCGTTGAGAAGGCAATTATTATGGTGTCCAAGAGGTGATCTGATGATGGAATCGGAGGGTGGCAAAGAGAGCAAGACGAGACTACGCTATAATCCTGAATCACAAGTCATAGCTGCCACTTAGTGTAAGGTATTTGCTATTGAAATAAACAAGGCGCAATTTCGGTTAGCCTAGTTGTTAGTGATACTGCCTACGAAGCTAGCGGTCCCGAGTTCAGTTCCCGGTAAGGGCAAATAGCCAAATATATGTGATAATGAGAGTATTCGTGATGTTTTCCATGTATTTATTTCTCTGTTATGTTTATCGTTGTATAATACCCGTACTACGTAGTCATCGTCATCATCATCATCAGCCGCAACACGTCCACTGCTGGACAAAGGCCTTCCCGAAACTGGGGAGAAATTGCCATAATCGCCACGCTTGGCAGGCGGGTTGGCGATCGCAGTTTAATGTTATAATACAAGGACGCTGCTGCCCATCCTCTGGTATGATGCCCTTGGTCGCCTTCTACGACACCCACGGGATGAGATGGGGTGGTGTAATTCTTGCCCGGACACCACACGGGCCACTACGTAGTATTAAAGCTATGGTAGGTATGAGACTGAAGCGCGGATCCAGGGGGGGTAATGAGGGTCAAGGGGTCCCTTACCCTTGTCACAAGTTTGATAATCTTATCAATATTACCCCTTTGATATGTAAAAAAATACATGTGGTATGGCAGTCTGTGACCCACCACCCACTGAACTGAATTGACTGTTTTAAGGGTCCAAGAAATGAGGGGTCCAATATGTTAAATGTGTATAATATTTACGTGCCATTCAACTTCAGCTCTCCGCATTCGTAGCGCAGCGTGCCCTGGAGGGCAGCCAGGCGGCATTCGACGGAAACGAATTGCTTTAGTAATGACTGCTCTCGGAACATCCCATCCACATACAATTACGTAGTAGCAAAAAACCGATCAAGTGCGAGCCTGACGCGCAGCAAGGGTTTCAAACTGATTTAAATTGTTATAGAAAAGCGGCAGAACACTGAGGTGTTTACTTTATTGATTAAGATAAAAAGATAAAAGATATTTATTCAATAAGTAGACCGCACGGGCACTTTTACACGTCAAAATCTAGCAGCGCTTCCCAAGAGGAGACCGCTGCTGAGAAGAAACGCCGCAAGAAACTCAACAGTTCGTCATTTTTTTAATAGAACTTTAAACCTGCATGTCATTCACATATACGGCTGTCTTACTGTCCACTTTGGAACACAACAGTGCGAGTACTGCTGCTTAAAGGGTTGGCGGAATGGATCCTAGGAGGCTAGGTTGTCTAAGTTCGTTTCCTTCCCCTGTGCCATAGGCTGGAATTAAATCAAATCAAATCAAAATAACTTATTTGTTATTATTTATATGTTACACTTGTAAGTTTTAGTCACGCAAGTCATTAACTTACTATAAATTTGCAAATGTAAACACTCTTTGTGAGTAACTTATTGTAATTTGTCTTATGACTAACTTATTGTAAGTTCTTTATTTACGCGAGTAAAACTTAAAAGTGTAATTCCAGCCTTATATAAAACAATAACAAAAAAAATATAATAAAAACAAATGTTGTTCGGTAGTAAAGCTATTAAGTAGATGTAATTTTCTTTAACAAGCAAAACAGATTCATATAATTATACCTCAGAAGTCCAAAGGTACTCTACAATTAAATAAGCAATTAAAAATGGCAGCGGCAGCCACGACAATAACAATTTCGAGGGCTCGTTAGATAGCGGGCCGGATTACCTAAATCTATGCAAATTCCGACGTAATGGGGTAATTTAGACTTGAACTTGGCAACCCCGAGAATGGCGGGAAGACTGACTGCCATAGACAATATTTTTAATGGCGGGAAATTTATCTTTTAGGTTACGACAAAGTTTACAACCGGTGCTAATCAAGTTTTGAGCCATAACAAAAATGCCAATTGAATTTATTAAAATAAGAAAATGCAAAAATGCTTTTCTTTGTTTATTTTGTTTAATAATTTGTTAGTTATCGCTTATCCGAAAACTGTACTAACAATCTCGATGAAACTTACTTTCTGTATTTTTTTGTTTTTAACCCAACCGATGCTAATGTAAGAGATCAGATCATTTATTTAATTTAATTTTTTTTTTGTACGTATTTTCCCAACTCACATCTTGCAATACGAAAGTATGGGAAAAGGCTCGAAGGGTTCGTTTTCAAAAGGCAAACTCTTTTTATCATATATAAAAGGAACTCCTTATCGAGATCTTCGCACTGAATCTATTAACTGCCTTAATATTCGCTACACTATTCCTTGCACGTAGGATTCACAAAGAACTTCGCAGATAAATTATATAATATACTGGACCTTTTATTCATACAGAAAGTTTTCCGGTAAATCAGGAAAGAATGCCCACAAAGAATGAAACTAACGTAAAGCGTTCCAAAGTTGGGGTAAGTAATTTGTGACTGGCTACTCTGGAGTTTGTAGAATATTCGTTGTTGGTAGTAGACTATTTTTGCAATTGGTTTAGGACAGGTTTAGGAACTTACTTGGAAGGTTGTCCTTCGTTCAATCAGTCAGTTCCATACATTTTGTGGAACTCTAAAGTCGGTTTGGTAGAACTTGTCTAGCTCTATTGGTCATATCTGAAAGCAATTGGGTCTTCCGTAAATTTTTAGTTAAAACTTGACCATAGATAAATTATCGCTAACATGATTGCTAGCATGCATTCAATGGAGAGTGGCAAAATGGCAAAATGATTTTGTCCAGCAGAGGAACATTTACGTCCATTGATACAAAAAGATAAAAATGGTATACGGATTCCAATAAGAAAACGTTTTCACTCGGCTTTTCGCAAATAAAACATCGACTCCTCGGATTACACCGACGTGCGGAGCATTTAGTGTTGTTCCTAACCATGATGTCGATATTTATTTTATAAACAGTAAAAAAAGTTTTTTTTATGAAAACTTGAAGTTGTCTGTAAATATGTTCCCTTTTTATATTATACAGTCAAAATCTTGTCTTCAAATTAACCAAGTATCATCTGTATTCATTACGTTGTATGGGAAAGCGTATTATTTTAGCTGCTCATTTGTATTATTATCCATGTTACTACTAAGATATGAACTCCTAACCTAACCCTATGAAGAGGTAGGCAGGAACTTATGGATTAATTAGTGACAAACCGGCCCCCACAAACCTGACAGATATAGAGAACATTCGACGGTTATGCGGTGTATATCGCAAAACTTAAATATAGCCATGTACTGCACATGCTCATAGCTAAGTGATGTAGGAACTAGTCGACTTTGTAAAGTATACAGAGTGTAGTGTGAGTGCAATTCACACTTACTACATACTTCTCTAACATACATTATAATAACGTGTAACTCGTAATAGTTGCAGGTATTTAGCGCTTCCAAATAACGAAGTCAAAATTATTATCACAAAGTCATCGATATCGATAAATTTCCCATCCCTCGACAGAAAGTAGATTTATGTCACGTGTCTCGACGCCGTCGAGTTTAACATTTTATTTTATCCCGTTTAAAGTCATTCGCGACAAATGTAATGGCGATGATTACGTAACAGTGTCACCATTATAGGAGCTTGTTCCGATTTACTGCTTTACTTGCTTTTGCCGTGTTCGCGTAGACACTTGTCACTGTACCCTTGGACACGGAATTATCTTGGAAAAAGAGCTAACAAATCTTTTAAGCTACGAAAGTTTATTTTTTTTATTTTCTCTTTTATCTGCGATCAGTTTGGGAACAATGAGCAAATGTGTTGTGTTGATATGTAGCGGGTGAAGTAGGATTCCCCAGTGGGCACCCCCTCCTCGTGTTTAATTAGCGAGTTCCAGGATTTTCTTCGAATGCCTTTTTAGTCCTCCCGCCTGGGAAGGTTCTCCGAAAGTGGAACAGAAAATGACAATATACCCACTCGTACGTATATGTAGGTACAGTCGAACTCATAAGTAGCTGTACATTTTAGTACCTTGCAGTATTGACATACTAAATTCAAACTATTGACACCTGTTTCACAATCGCCAAGTACCTAAAGCATATCTGTCTAATAAATTTAGCCCTTTCCTTTTCTTACATTTGATAATAGACAAGGAGAGGGCTATTTTTAACTGACAGCATGAATTTACTTGTCGATTGTCAAACAGTTTGTCACGAGGACCGGTCCTGCACCGCTTGCATCCATCGGTTTCCAGCAGTCTTAACCACGTCGTCGGTCTACCTTGTTGGAAGTCTGCGCAAGCTGCGTCTTCCGGTACGCGGACGCCACTCGAGAACTCTTCGGCCCCAACGGCCATCTGTTCTGCGAGCGATGTGCCCCGACCACTGCCACTTAAGTCTAGCAACTCTTAGGGCTATGTGGAGATCCTAATTCCTGATTCGATCACGCAGAGATATTCGATCCTAAATAAATACAATGATACAACCTCAAATTGGCTGTAGCTTCTTCCTAACCAAAACTAAATTATAGAGAAATCTAGTTTAATTTTGATCACAATTTACCGACAGACGCATACGTCTTTCTGGAACGAACTGATATGAACGTATTTCTAATAAAGCAAAGCACAGCAGTTTTTCGTGGAAATATGGAAGCCGTGCGCCGTAATGTAAACAATAAGCGGTTAGGGGAATGCGAGGGCGACCACGCTCCGGGGAGGAGGGCGGACAGTCTCTTTGGGGGAAAGGCTGAATATCAGACTAAAAAAACCCGCGAGGTCTATATTGCCAATGTTTATATAACACTAGCTTTTCGAAGAAGTCGTTTATCGCTGCTCCCACGGGAACTGTCCATGTATTCGGGATAAAAAGTAGCATAGGGCTATTCCAGACTATAATCTATCTCTGTGCTAAATTTCATCCAGATCCGTTCAGCCGTTCCGGCGTGATTGAGTATAATACCCCTTCTAAACGATCGGGCGGTTGGGCCAACCGAGAGGGACGCAGCTATCTGTAAGAACGAGACGCAAATATTACTATCTCATTCTGACAGATAGCAGCGTCCCTCTCGGTTGACCCAACCATCCGATCGTATAGAAGGGGTATTACAAATATCCATGCAAACTTTCGCATTTATAATATCTAGATACCTACTTAGTAAGATTAAAGAAATACTGAGATACTGGAAACTTGCTAAACAACTCCATGATGGTACGGAGACGGATACATACACGATTAGTTATCATATCACCGCTGCAACATCCGTGGTTTCATGTAAAATATCATCTACATTGTCTGAATAAAGAATCTGTCAATAATTAAACTATATCCTGACTCATTTTAAATATCATTGTTTATCTGTCTGTGTCTTCGAAGAGATCCAATACAAATTCTTATTGGCAGTGTCAAATAATTGAACTCTCTTGTTATTTTCCCGGTAGTGTCCGGAGGGTATGGCAAACTACGGGATTTGCCAGTGTCTTATATTTTGATTCTTGATTAAGTAGTCTATTGGTAATTCGTCTTCAATCTGTCTTCAATTTATTTATATATTGGCTTCTTGAGGTATTTTGAGTGCGTTGTGATCTTCAGTATAGTTATTTTTTTTATTTATAACTAACTACGGTTACATTTTTTATGAAACGAGAGGCAAACTTATTTAATGAAAAGGTTTAATAAAAAAAAACCCAAGCTTTTTTAATAACAGTCTCACATTTTCCGACGACATAGCGACCCCACTCTACATTCTCTCTGGTTTATTAAAAATTGGATCATCGCACCGGGGCGGGAATATTTCACGATTATACGTGCTTCATATAGTTCGTTTACTCGTGGGGAGCGTACTGGTAGCGCCACACATTCGCTGAGATAGCAAAACATTTTTAACACAATATGAACACAAAGACGACCTAAGTTAGAAAGTTAATACTATTGGAAAAATCGAAATCGATGCATAAATTCATGTAAGCATTCAATAGCTAACATGATCCAAATTTTTATACATTTTTTCAGAAACCTCAATCTACGTCTAAACAAGGTTAATGGGGAAGACAATAGTGACGAGAGATAAAAGAAAGAAAGAAATCACGATTGATCAGAAATGGAACTGTTATTTTCTGGTTCATCTCGCATTTCTGTGACATCAAAGAAACAGTAGAGTTAATTGGGGAACAGCAGCAGAGGACCGATCGTTGTGGAAAACCTTGGGGAAGGCCTTCGTGCAGTGGACGTCTTGCGGCTGATAATGATGATGATGATGATGATGCATTGGGGAAGGCCTGTCCAGCAATTGATGTGTTTCGGCTGACGATGATGAGTAGTCATTTCATCAAAAAACTTCTAAATATTCGCGCCCCGTTCGGCGAGAGTGCTCCGCCGCCATAAGAGCGAGGTTCTAACGGAACGCGGATTTTTTCTAGCTTGTTCGTATTTACAGCTCTATATTTTTAGATGCAATGTTCAGGTTTACGATTAGGTTAGGGTGCGGATAAATGTATCAATTTATTTGAAAATTGATGACTTCACGGATGATCAGAACGGGGTGACGGTGCGTAGATGTACAAAAGGTATTTAATTTCGTTTACAATATTGAGATATTTGTTATGTATACAGGGTGTCCCGCGTTGATGTCAAAAGCGTACTATAGGGTCGAGGACTATCTAACGGACAAAAATGCTTGGCCTAAACCAGAAAATTAACTAATGTTTAATGTTAGCTAACTACTCGTACATACCCCATAAAAATCATGTAAACGCTGCATCTTGTCTAGGAGACACGGTTTATGTAGGAAGACATATCGAAACTGTTTTGTGTGATATATATATCACGAAAAAAATATATTGTATAGGGTTCACAATAATAATTATTGTAAACTCTATGCAAAATTAAAAAAAAAAAATTAATTTTTTTTCCGTGATAAAATCACATAGTTACACCCTTATTCGTTTGTGCGCTTTATCGCGGGACACCCTGTACATCGTAGTCATAGTAAATGTCGTGTATCATATTATGTAGCATTTTAATGAACACTTTACAAAATGAAGTCTGTAAAATTAAACGACACCTAGGCCTGCCCCGGCTTCGCGCGGGTAGCACTAAATTAATAAATTATAGCCCCATCCTAGATAATTCTCTTTCTTATTTTGAAAACCATATCAAAATCCGTACAGTCGTTTCTGAGATTAGTCCGAACAAACACAAAGTCAGCGCGGCGGGGAATTTAATTTATAATATGTAGTGATGATGATGGTTTAAAAATATTCTGAACTATTGTTAAAGACATTAGAGCGTCGTCAGATATTTTTGAATACCTGTAAACTCCAATATAATTGGTGGCAACTGTACTTATACCAAATATCCTAAATAGGTACAAAGCTTGTTATAGAAAGTTAGATTTCCTGTCAAGGCAGTGTGTTTTGTTTCCGCAGAGCCCGTAATTGATAGATATTTTGGCGATTGGCTTATCTGCCCCCAAGCAGCAGACACCAACACAGGTACACTGAGGATACACAGCGATGGTGGGGCTTAATCTACAGACCAACAATCAAACTGACGTTTTATTATTATTACAGAAAAAATTCGTGCTCCCAGGAATAGTCAAGTCAAGCAAGGAACATCTTTTGGCTGAAGAAGAAGATATTATTCAGTGTTTATTTTTAATTGACAACTGTAATGAAAAAAAATCGAAAAAAGCTTTCTAGCTTTCTTCTAGTAACTTTTTTTGCTCTATACTAAGCGTCCCCAAACACGTACAATACACTTGATACCGCCAATAAAGTGCACGCCAGTGTACCGGCTAATCCGTTGGCTCCCCCGGCTACTACGAGCGACGCCGTGAAATATGGCTGGCATTCTTCACCCTCACACATGGAGCACAGGATGCAGTAGGCCCCCTACAAGTATTGAGCTGTATAAACTAACATATTTTGTAAGAATATCCGACATCAACAATAGAGAATATGCATGATTTCATTCATGTAACAAAAGTACAGAAAGCTTTTTTTCGAATAACTATAAAAATAACCAAGACAGCCATTAAAGATTTGTTTCTATATCTTTCTGGAAAAACGGAATTGGACTAGACTGGACAAGTTGTATTTGTAAATCAACGTCTGCGAGTGCGATTTTTATAAGATGCAAATTATGCAACTAGTATTAAGTACTTACATTACTGCGTCACTGCAGGCCAGTAAGTCAGCCACTGGACGAGTCCAAGCGTATAACGAACTTCTGTCGTATTTTGAAACAGCTCCATCAAAGTCATCAATCATCATAAGTTCATCATTATCTGTAAAATGTCTACGATGTAGGCAAAATTGTGATCACTGGGCGAGATGAGAGGTGGACAACAAGGCCCAAGGCACAGATTCTGATCCGTCGCAGATACAACAAAACACTCACTGGACAAAGCATTTAATGTATCTAAGCCAATAACAGTAGCAAAGGAACATTATCAGGGCAGCATCAATAGCACCATCATGTAGTTCGCCACTATGAGGATGAAGTAGATATAGAGAAGCGAGATGAGCAAGATAGCGCTGGTTAAGCCGGCGGCGAAGGCGAGGCAGTGCAGCGCAGCTGACCAGGCCGCCAGGAGCGCGCTGAAGCTTACAGCTAGCGACACCAGCACGATCATAGACCACGCCCATACCTCGCATAGTGAATCGCTTTGGCCGGTCACCGCGCCCGCTAGCAACCCATGCGCTCCCAATGCCCACACGCCGAAGATGCCGGCTGAGTAGCGCAGGACGGAGGCAGGCGGGTCAGGCGCTCCAAACTCGCGGAATGAGTCGTTCGCATAGCACGCTAGTAGCCCACACGCGCCTAACGCGCCTACCAGGGCAATCAGTGCCGTGGCTGACCGGAGTGGAACACAGCCGCAGCATCGCGAAGTCGACGGACACCGCTCCAACGATGCGAACCCCATGCTTGCAGCTCCTGACTACCATATCTCAGGTAAATAGGCAACGTCCAACAACAATTTGTACTAAATTGTACTAAATATACGGGTAAAGATATACTATCTATCTTTGTTTTGTGGCTACATTATAAAGATAACCTTAAATGTAATTCAATTCAATTTTTTGTTAAAATGGCGTCTGTCCATGAGGACAATTCTGCCAATGTCAAAGTTTGTGGTTACATGTGATCGGTTCTTGAAAATGTTATTAAAACATTTAGAGTGTTATATTCTCCGAGATCAGAGGCAAGAGTGTCGGCCGCCGCTCGCGCTGACCGCTCCCCCGAGCTCTTCAACACCACTGAGGCACTAAAAAACGCGACAAAATAATCGACACGTGCAGCAACCAACACTCTTGTCACAGAACTCCCTTGTAATTGATTTGACGTGTGTTTGACTTTGCCATTTCGATGGTTCACAGACTGTAAATTTCTTGTTTTCCGATGAGGATCCGATCCGAGCACAGAATGTTGCAAGAAGTCCAAATAATTATTTCATAAAATGTTTATCGACCGGAGGAAGTGACCCTACTTCCTCCGGTTCAGCGCCATGGGGAGACTTTAATTTATAATAATAACTAGCGACCCACCCTCGCTTCGCTCCGGGTACTATTATATACATACCTTCCGTGAAAAAATATCTAACTGATGGTGAAAACCGCATTAAAATCCGTTGCGTAGTTTGAAAGATCTAAGCATACATACATACAAATATATAGTGATAATGTAGTGATTGCTCTGTTCAAGAGTGCGGACCTGCTGTCATTGTCTCTTGTAAGTAAAGTATGAGGGATAGTTATAATGAGCCCTTGTTTGCCAGCCTACGGGATCCGGCATTAATTCTGTTTGCAAACTTGGGGCTCTCAGTATTAATGTTTTGAAATGGTCTTACTTTTATTTAATTTGCTCCCGCGCTGTTTTCTTCGCAGTTTCTGGGGTCTTTGTTCTCGGGTTTTTAATCATAAAATGTGACATTCTCAATATAAAGGGACCTTATGGAGGCAGGTGGTTACGCCGTTTTTAGAACTGTTACCATAGTATTCGTATAGTTATAAACACAAGAAGAGCGTAACTACCTTCCTCCATAAGGTCCTTTTATACTGAGAACGTCACAAATAATGTAATAGGTTTTTCATGGAAGATTAAAATGGATTTTGTATATGTGGGTAATTCCGTTTGCGGGGCAAGGCCGTATAGTCAACGTCAAAAGTAGATACGCACTTTTGTACTTTATCGCATTAACAGATTTGACAATCTTGTTTGTAATTGCTAACGTGGCTGTATAGCGACAAGGTACAAAAGTGTGTATCTAATTTTGATGTTGACTGTACAAAGGCGTTTGTACCCACGTCACGCCGCCATCTTTTTTAAAAACTTACGGCCGCACTCAGAGACGTCAATTAACTTTTAAGTTTGATTAGAGTTGCTGCTGCCACTTTCTTTGCTATAGCAATAGAATAATACGCAGCAACTTTAATAAAACTTGAAAATTAATTGATGTCTGAGTGCGGCAGATAGACCTAAAAATTTCCCCTGCTTTGTCAATAGAGTTAACAACGGTGCGCCAAAATTCCAAACGCCTGTGTACTGTCTTGCCCTGCAGACGGAATCACCCACATTAAATAAATAAATAAAGGGGACAATCTCACACAAATTGACCTAGTCCCAAACTAAGCTCTAGGCTTGTACTATGGGTACTAGACAACGATAAACATACTTATATAGAGAAATACATACTTAAATACATAGAAAACATCCATGACTCAGAAACAAATACTCGCGCTCATCACACAAATATTTGTCCATACCGGGATTCGAACCCGGGACCGCTAGCTTCGTAGGCAGGGTCACTACCAACTAGGCTAACCGCGTCGTCTATTACACGTTTTAGAAATTGCGAAATTGTTTCTTTCTTCACTCTAACTAGCCTTTTAAAGCGACTCCGTCCGAGTAGAAATCATTTATCGCTTTTCCCTCGGAAACTACATAAAATTCCGGGATGAAAGTACCCTACGCGTCACACCAGGGTAAAGGTGTACCTTTCAAATCCGTTCAGTAGTTTAAGCGTGCATGAAACACAAACATCCATCCAAACTTTCACATTTATTATTTTAAGTAGGATGTTATTTTATTTAAGGGATAGAAAATGGAAGAATAAAGCTGACGGTAAGTGTCACCGAGCCTCATGAGCATTTCCAGTCTATAAATTGCAAACGCGCTACCATCCCCTACGCCAAGAAGGAATGTCTTTATTTAGGTATGCTGGTATATTCACCGACCTTAAACCCGTAATAAATAAAACTTATTTTATTAAAGGCCCCGTCTCGTTGTGTCGGAATATAAATCCCTACTAATATTATAAATGCGAAAGTAACTCTGTCTGTTACCTCTTCACGCTTAAACAGCTGAACCGATTTAGATGAAATTTGGTATGGAAATAGTTTGAGTCCCGAGGAAGAACACAGGATAGTTTTTATCCCGGTTAATTTGATAGTTCTTCGGCGACTTCTTATACCTTAATACTTATATATTACTAAACACTCAAAATTGGGAAATAGTTTTGATGCGTACCGTATTAAATACGGAACCCTCGATGCGCGAGTCCGACTCGCACTTGACCGGTTTTTTTTCTGTTCTGTGGCCTACGTACACCAGGATGGCTGTGCCTTATCCCCAAGAAAAACCAAATCAGCGTGAACCCTGCGACTGCTTGTAGATAACGGGTAAGATGGCCCTCATGCAGGCAAATTAGAGCAATTTTAATACCTGTGTGTAGTTATTAACGTGTCATATCGTGCTGTCTAAACTAGACTTGTCTGATGCTATTCTTCCGTAACAGAAACTTGTGGAAGACTAGTCTTGTGAGAGAGTAACTCATAAATTCTCAAGTTATAAGTTCCTCGCTCTTACAAGTCTCCCACGATTGAAGAGCAAGAGGGACCTTGCTAAGTTTAATAGTACATTTCGATGCTAGTGCGAAAAGTATGTCATTACATCACGAGTAACGAGATATCGGGACTCGGGATATAGAGACTCGGGACAAGTGAAGAATGACATTTCCGCACGTGTATCGAACGACGTTTTTAACACAGTTGCGAAAAAATAAATCAATTTCAAACTCTGATTCACTCATTTTATAAACAACTTTTTCATTTGACATTTGAAGAAAATTTTTGACATTATGAAGAGGTGTTTTTTTTTTAGCTTTTATTCGACTAGAATGGATTTTGTTTGGATTTTGTTAATATATTGTTTTGTTATTGAACCCACTTCAATGAATTTTTTTTCCAAATTCCTGTTCTATAAGACATAAACAATTGTAAGTACCTATTTTTATTTACGATTATTTGTGTATCGTATATTTATAAAAACAATATCGAATGTTGCCTTTGGAAACTTAAAAAATGCTTGCAGTAAGAAAAAACGCCTCTTCAAAACGTCAAAAATTTTGACAGGCGTTTCGGCGGCTATTCCGTTCCATTCAGACAACTTATTAAGAACGGTTTTTCAATATTCAATATTAAAAAATAAACGTGTTATAATGATGAAGAGGTAAGTAATAAAATATGAAATATGTATATTTTTCGTATTCTTACATTAACAGTAGGTTTTTATGTTGATTACGATGTTTAAAGGAAACTAATATTAACACTCATCAATAAGTAGTCATGAATTGGAACAAGTATAAATTTAAAAAAATTGGAAAAGTAAAAAGCACTAGTTCGCGAAAACCAACTTTCCGCACGATATACAGCTACGAAAAGTACCACTTTTTGAGCAACTGTGTTAAAAAATTGTATTTCCTAATTTCGAAAAGGATGTTCCAAATAGGTTTTAAAGCTTCCATTCATCGTTTTTTTTAATTACAGCGTCAAAACTTCAATAGATAGCGTGGCCAATGGGGCACGGCGTTTTACCGGCCTTCGGGCGGGTTCGGGACTATTCGGGCCTCTTCGGAGGTGTTCGGTCGCGGGTGGTCCGAACCGAACCACCGCGCATGAGCGCACGCGCAGCCGGCGCGAATCGTTTGGATGCGCTGCGATAGTGGCCCAATGGATGCAGTTGACCGGATGTGAAATGCAGGGCATTGGATTCGAAATTGATTTATACTTCAGCGCTTATACGGGACATTCTCAACAATATCTCTAATTACAATAGAAATTCGTTTTTATTTATATATGTATGAATACCTAACTAGCTTTCCGCCCGCGACTTCGTCTGCAGGGAGTCAGTACCTACTTTCGTAAGTTTAAATATAGCCTTTAGCTTTCCGCCCGCGACTTTGTCTGCGGTGAGTGAGTACTTTCGTAAGTTAAAATATAGCCTACGTATGTCCACCTTGAAATAATTTTGGAAATCGGTCCAGTAGTTTTTGGGTTTATTCGTTGCAAACATACAAAAATATAAATCTTTCCTGTTTATAATATTAGTGCAGATCAGTTTTTCAGCTGATGTGATTATGACAATGAGCCAAACGTTTTCATCTAACTATTAGTGGGCAGATTATTTATTGGGAGCCATGAACGCTGGTTCATATCTGGCTCGAAGGACCATAATATTCGCGACTTCAATCTTGATTTAAGAAAAAGTAGCCAACTTTTTTACCCGACTTTCAAAATAGGAGGGCAATGACCTGTATGCATGGTTTTTTATTCCCTCGTAGGTGCTAAACAAACTAGGTGTCGTTAGATTCGTCTGTGTCACACTTAAATAAAAAAAGGTGGACTTAAAAATTTCAAAACGTGTGAACTCTAATAAACTTGACGAAATCAATTAGATACTCGTAGGTCTGTACCGATATTGCGCCAGAAGCTTGACCAATCGCTTGGTTTCGCGGGTCCATAGATCATCACAGCGATATCGCGTACACGTTCAGTGTGGCCATCGATCAATTTTGTAAATCAGGTGTGGATAGTAATATAAATCTTGTTAAGAATATAGTCTGGAAAATAATAAAAAAGTGGGTTTAAGTTATGTAAACGCGTATGTACTGCCATAGTTCAGCTAGAAAAATCTATCTATCTTTAAGACTGCCTTTTCATTGAGGCGGAGACGAGCGGAGCGGTGCGAAAAGGACCAATCACCTTGTACAGTACCCACACTAACGCATAGCACACATAAACTAGAGGAATCTGATTGGTCCTTTTCGCACCGCTCCGCTCGTCTCCGCCTCAATGGAAAGGCAGCCTAATTATTCCGTCTTACGGCTGGTTCTCTCTTGTTATACTTGATATGATGATATGTCATATAATAACGACGTCATACATATAATAAAGATGTCATATGTATAATAACGATGTCATACATACAATAACGATTTTATATCTATCCTTAATTTTTAAACCTGTAGATTTGATATTAGGAACAGTCACTTGAGTAGTAAAACTGAAATTAACGCTTACGCAATTAACGTTAATTTGATACATATGTTTATAGATTAAAAATTAAACTATTCCTAATTCCTTTGCATTTAATGTATTGCACCCAAGCTAAATAACTTTAAATTTCTATGTGTGCTACCACATTTGGATTATGAAATATTTCAGCCCCCCTAGCATGCAAGCACGAGATAACATTTGACAGGTGCTAGGGAAATAAATACATCTACTTATTCCATATTCTAATGTAAGACTTAACGCTTAAAGTTTAAAATAAAAGTGACCTGTCTTGATAAAATCTCCATAAAAATGTGAAAATCGCTTCGCTTAGTAATAAAAGGTAATAAAAGTCAGGACGAGACACTTTTATTTTAAACCTTAAGCGTTAAGTCTTTCGTTAGAATATGGTATTCATGTCCCCAGCACCTGTCAAATTTTATCTCGTGCATGCATGTTAAGCCCGCATGGTTAATTCAGGGTATAAATAAGGCAAATTTAATATAAATATCTCCAGTCATTTTAGCGTCAGTTACACACAAAACTTTAGTATTTATAGTATTAGGTACTTTTTTATACGACTAGAATAGGTTCCACTTAAAAAACAAAGCAACCTGTCCTTCAGAATACCCCAGTCTGAAAGTGCACAGTTAGTTAATAAGCGTTGAGAAGCGCTTTCTTAGCTCCGTGTGGTGCAACAAAAGCGAGACGGCAGACGGTGAGTACTTCGCTGACGAGTCAACCTGACCACTGACTGCGAGCTGACGCGGTTGACAGATGGCCAAGGTATGGGATAAAGCGATTGTAACAAGTCTAACAAAAAGCAGAAAACCAGAATGCATGTTTTGCGATATTGTCGTCTATGTATGTAAATATTTCAATTAAAAAGAGATATTAGAACCTTGCCGTGGACACCTTGCCGTCCCATGGACATCCACATGGATATGTGGATGTCCATGGGACTTAAAAACCTAAATACGTTAATTATCAGGCATTCGCTTTCTCCTGTAATTTGAACCTTGGCCTGCCGCTCGACAATTTTAAGAACAAAGCGAGATCGTAATGAAGCGGAAACTGTATCGTAACGATGTTAATTATTGCTCTTCACATAGAGGCGCCACGACGCCGACGAGTGACTCGCATATTTATGATTATACCGAAGATGCACAATGAAAAATAGAGAGTTTCGGGCCAGGAATATAATTACTTATACAGGTTTTTTTATTGGTCTTAAACATTTTGGGGGGTTAAATCAGTAAGTCATACTGATCAACTTTCACTATGGGACCAACCCCGAAATCGCGAAAAAAAAATTTACCATCCCATACATTTTGGCTAGTCAGCTGACGATGTTTTGTATGGGAGGGTCAAATTTTTTTTCGCGATTTCGGGGTTGGTGCCATAGTAAAAGTTGGTCAGTATGACTTACTGATTTAACCCCCAAATGTTTAAGAAGAATAAAAAAACACCCTGTATATGTAGGGCCTAGTTACATTTTTATAGGCATAAGCATGTAATGCCAGCGAAGAGCGTCGGTGGCCTAGTGGCTAACGGTGACGACTGTAAATACTTACTTTGTAAGTTACAGAGGAAAAAGTGGGGTGCTCAATACTTTTGGCCAAGGCTGTATCTATTCGGCGGGTAGATTGGGTAAATACCCGCCTCCCCCCATCTCTACGTACTTGTCAGTATAGATATAGTGGCAGTGGTGGCAGTGGTGGTGGTATAGTGTTGTCTTGTAGAGATAACCTCAACCTGTTTCAGTATAATTACCGCCTTTGTTTTTGGATAATTGCGCAGTTCTGCAAATCTGGCGTGACGCAAGTTCGGCTGATCTTGTTAATTAGCTCTCAGACTGATTAGCAGCGACTAATGAGACGCTCAAATACTATCGTTTCTTCACCGAAGTTTAAAGGAAGCGTTCAACTAGCTTAGACGTTTCATAGAACAATATTGTGCTTTAACTGACTCGTTAGATTTGTTCAATTTTCCCAAAATCGTAATTTCTGTTACACAAGTTTCTTTCGCGGCAAGTTTTTAGGCGTGTTTTTTGTTTCGCATCTTTAACTGTCGCATTTTATCCGTGCCAGGAACCAGAAATCAATTTGACGGCGCGGTTAGCCTAGTTGGTGACCCTGCCTATGAAACTAGCGGTCCCAGGTTCGAATCCCGTTATGAGAAAATATTTGTGTAATGAGCGCGAGTATTTGTTTCCGAGTTATTGTTTTCTATGTATTTAAGTATGTACCCATAGTACAAGCTGTACAAGCAAGCTTAATTTGGGACTAGGTCAATCTGTGTGAGATGGTCTCCTGATATTTATTTATTTGTTTTTTTTTTACATATATTTTGAAATACACCTTTTTTTTAAATGCTACCTACTCAGTGACACTCGCGAAGGTAAGACGAATCCAATGACACCTTGTTGGTCGAAATCGGGCCATCCGATCAGCCTCTACAAGGGAACAAAGAACAATACATACAAACATACATACATAAAAAAGCTTTCCCTTTTTTTTTTCAGCGGTCGTGTAACAAGAGTGACCTGGTGACCATCACCAACCAGCCAAACACTGCAGTCACTGGGTAAAAATCGAATCATGTTGCAATATAATTTTTCCAAATACTTTTTTACCTACCTATAATTTCCGAACCAATCTATCGTCTAATTTCTAAACGACAATTTCTTCCCTATTTTCTATTTTTGAAATAACGGTAACGACGATCAAATGCCGCCCATAAACAAGACTTTTTTTATTGTCCGTT
The DNA here is from genome assembly GCA_963241965.1 of Tortrix viridana. Classification (NCBI taxonomy): domain Eukaryota; kingdom Metazoa; phylum Arthropoda; class Insecta; order Lepidoptera; family Tortricidae; genus Tortrix; species Tortrix viridana. The sequence goes on along the minus strand of OY725180.1, from coordinate 13,965,361 downwards.
ACGTGATGTTGCTGTCCCCAAAGATTTTAAAACGTTTTAAACGTTTCAAAAACAAGGGTATCATTATCAACACCATGATAACAAAAACGTCTCAAAGCTTCAATCCAATCTCCACCCCAATGTTTACCGAAGGGCAAAAACAAGAGGTCACTGATTCAAAGATAACCACCCTAAATAAAACACAATAAAAATAATACCCTATACAGAAACACGTAAAGTTCATTTCTAAATGTCTTTAAAATTGTCTGGAATTATTTCAAAAATTCCACGCATAACTTTTCCCGCCTTTGTAAATTGAATTTAGAACTTAATTGTCTATGATACCGTAGCTTAAGTGTTGGAAGTTGAATATGGATCTTATTTATATGCAGAAAAAGTTGCAATTGCCTTAATTGGAGATAATAAGCTTGATATAAAAAACTAGAAACTATAGTTACTTTGGCATTCTTGAATGGTTGGCGAAATACTTTGAAATGACTTCGAACAATGGAGGGTGATCTTTGAAATCCGGCAGCGAATGTGTTGGTAAACATAGGGTGACTTTGAAACTGACTTCTCGGGGTGATTTACGAAAATATAAAAGACAACGCTATAATCCCCGAAACTATATACTCATCCGATTCCAGGGTTTCTTTCACCAATGTTTCGAATGGACTTTCAGGGTGGACATATAGGCTATATTTTAACGTATATATTAACCGTAGCAAACGAGGGCGGGACGCTAGTTCTATACAAAGTCGCTAATATTAGGTATATACCCTCATTTGCTGCACGTTCAGAACCAATCTCCCTCGTTTCCACGTGAAATTGACCCCATATGGCGTCACGGAACATGTTCATCCACGGCCAAAATTAACGAGATGCTGTCATCACATCACACTCAAGCACGTATCATTCGCAACCTAAAAGACGCCGACCGGTGGTCTCATGCGCACCTTACAAACTACACCATCCACCTTATTTATCAGACTTAAGGTATAATTCTCACCGTCTTTCTTTTATTGACCAGCATCGTTAACTTGGTTCATTATTACACTGTAAACGATCACCAAACGCATTACACTAATGCTTAATAATCATAATACAATTGAGATAAGGTTTATGTTCACATAAATATGACTTCAACAGCAGCATTAACAAGTTGGTACGTCAATACACGACAATCAGGTGTCAATTCAGAGATCTCTTGAGAGTCGAGAGCTTGTCGATGACCCTGTTAGATTTATTACATTGTAGGTTGTAGGAGACTGCAGGTCAGACCTTTGATGTCTTTGTGAGGCCCTTAACTATACATTATACAAATCATGTTGGCATAGACAAGTGGCGGATTTATATATCTTCGTTATGTTTGACATTTTTGAAATGAGCGAGACAGAGAAAACGTGAAGGATCCCCCCTGCGACTAACCTTTGAATATAAGTGGGGTGTTATAAGTTTCACGTCTAAATGTGATTGTATGTATGCCGGTGGATTTGTAGCTTTTATGGATGGATTAATCAATTCGGTTTTTTTTAGGAAACAGTTTAATCGGTAAGGTATTGAGGTAAGTTTAAGCTATGAAAGCAGCGGTGTGACCCGACTGCCCAAGAAAGAGGGTCATATATCCTATCCTACTAATATTTAAGAGTAATATGAGTTTTGTATGGTTGTTTGTTTGAATCAGCCGAAACGGCTGAACGGATTTGGATGGAATTTCGCACACAGATATTCCTTATCCTGGACACAGGATACTTTTTATCGCGGAAAATTTCAGTTCCTGATGGAAAGCGATAAACGACTTCTACGCGGACGCAGTCGCGGGCTTGTGTTTTATAAATATTAAAGCCACTTACAACTTGTTTACTTAGACTACTAAAACCCATTCAAAACGGAACAACTATCCCAAGCAGTATACAAGCTGTATAAGAGCTTATACAGCCTTTAAAATGCTGAAACTAGAGTTATAATCGCTGTATAAGCTCTTATACAGCTTTTGTACTACGACGGGACGTGCCCCTGCAAGTCGAGCAAACAAAGCACAGCCATAGGTACACTACTATCCTTTTCTCGAAACCACTCAGGGCACTTTTGTCCCCTCAGCGGGCTTAACATGCTTGCACGAGATAAAATTTGACAGGTGCTAGGGAAATGAATACATCTATTCCATATTCAAACGTAAGGCTTAACGCTTAAGGTTTAATATAAACGTGTCTCGTCTTGATTTTATTACCTTTTATTACTAAGCGACTATTGCGATTTTCACATTTTATAGCGATTTTATTAAGACGGGACACTTTTATTTTAAACTTTAAGCGTTAAGTCTTACATTAGAATATGCAATGGAATAGATGTATTCATTTCCCCAGCTCCTGTCAAATTTTATCTCGTGCTTCCATGCTAGGGGGTCTGTAATTTCGTTGTGGATAAATTATGTTTATAGTTGTTAGTTATAACTTATATAATCTTACGACACATAATGCGCACAGTTAAACTGTCTTATCTTTGTGTTAAATTAATGTTGAGAGTATTGAGTATGGAGACACAAGTGAACAAAATAAGCAATATATAATGATCTGCATCACCTTCGCAGCTGCGCAGTGACACGCGAAATCGACAGGAAAGCCGGGATTAACGCGCTATGCGCGCGCGTCGCTTTTTGCCGCTATTTTTAAAGCGCTAAATGGGTCCCGTGACACACCGGGAATTGATCGTGACATGGTGCTAATAATGATCTGTAACAGTGTTGAAGAGTTAAGGAAGTTGGGGGAGATATTTGGTAAGTGGCCATCTGGTGGTAAGTAAGCGGCACGCTGAAGTAAGCCCTCTGGGACCATAGACATTTGCAATCTCAAGACTGCAGTCCCAAGACTGCAAATGCGTTGGTAACCCTGAGGTCTAAGGGCCGTATTAATAAACTGATCTTGGCTGAGCCGTCACAAGATGTGACAAAAAAGACAGTTTTCTATAGTGTTTTTTTTTTAATATATTTTTTCCTCAGTTTTCTATAGATTGACGTCTACTTTGACATATCTTGATTTTTTTTACTAAAGCTTTGGCTTCTAGGCCATCAGATTAAAAAGAAATTACAAAGTAGTAACACATCAAATTACTTAAATTATACAATTTACCTATTTACATGGCATGATTCGTCAAAACCGGTCAAGTGCGAGTCAGACTCGCGCACTGTGGGTTCCACGCATATTTGGCCGGTTTTTCGTATTTGTCATTAAATCGTACCAAATTTGACGCTTGTATGTATAACAGTTTTTACGATGGAACAAATACAAAAAATCCACCGTACATATTCTGCATAAAAACTCAACCGGCTATCTTTTACGGTTCAAATGATACAGCTCTTTAAAGTTAGGGGGTGGATTTCAGGGCGTTTCAACCGCCCGTCATCACCGTCTTCAATATATTGACGAAATCAATGACACCTACTGCAACTTCTGACGCTAATAGAAACTACCCCTGGTTCTGCTTCAGTTTACACCAGAAGTTGCTGGTACGAGTATGTGTCATTGATTTCGTCAATATATTAAAAAAGGTGATGACGGGCGGTTGAAACGCCCTGAAATCCACCCTAGGGCAGATGGACGGACGGACAGCGTAGACTTAGTAATAGGGTCCCGTTAGGCACGCTAGTGCGGAACCCTAAATGTAAACCCTAATGTAAAAATTATAAGGGTGCGTCATACAGTCGGGTTTTAGGTTCTTAGGTTAGGTTAGGTTAGGAATGTGGTGCAGAAACCTAACGCGAAATGCTTCGACTGAATTAAAGATGCACCACCATCTGCATCATTCATTCGCCTACAATCACAGCTCGAACGATAAACATAACGTATATTTATGACACGATAAATTTCACGGCACTTGCTTGCTTGTCCGCTGTTATCGCTCCGACAGGCTGTAAATTTACAGCCTTTAAAACAAACTCGAATTAAAATGGTCGAATGAGACGGTTGGGAACGAACGAGTGAATGGAAGAACGGGGAACGAAATGTTTATGGTGAATGATTGGCGTTTGATGGCTTAATTGCACCCAATTACGAAGAAAACTATGTTTATTTAGTTTAATTAATTGCGTAGTAAAAGCGGATTTCGGGTTATGTAAAATTTGTTTTGATGGGAAACAGAATGTTGATTTCGTTACTGTGGCAATTAAATAATTTTTTCAACTACAAGTTAGTTTAATTGCGTTTCCATCAGCTGACTAACTGCCGCACTCAGAGACGTCAATTAAGTTTTAAGTTTCATTAAAGTCGCTGCGTCTTATTCTATTGCTATAGCAAAGACAGTGACAGCAGCTACTTTAATGAAACTTAAAACTTAATTGACGTCTCTGAGTGCGGCAGTTAACCAAATATTTACTTAACTCCCTCGGGCTTAAAATGCATACCTACACGAGATAAAATTTGACAGGTGCTAGGGAAATGAACACTATCTATTCCATATATTCTAACGTAAGACTTAACACTTTTAAGGTTTATAATAAAAAGGTCTCGTCCTGACTTTTATTACCTCGAAAAGTCGAAAAAAGAGGAAAAAATCTTCGAGACTCGATTCCCGTGACTTGCTACAAGCTTGTGCGGAACCCTCAGTGCGCGAGTCCGACTCGCACTTGACCGGCTTTTTTTCTGCCAACCCTTATTTATTCATCGTGTTCATTGCGATCGTCTTAAATCGCAATAGTCGGGGTGAAGGGGGCGAGAAATTTATTCCTTTAATTATTTATTTCGAGGGCCTTAAGCCGCGCCACGTTTTGCTGTTTCCTGTTTAATGTTATTAAAAGAATATATTAACAAGCGGGTTTTTAATTTGCTTTAAAAAAAGTTTCGCATAACGTTGCTTAGCAGGCTACTTTACTAATGTCAAAATGAATTATTTTTACACTACCACTAAATCAAGCTTTCGAAAATAACACGGAAAAACCTAGCTCTCGCTTATTTTTGGAATTTAAACGATTTTTATTTTACAAAACTTTATAAAGGAACACTGAAAATTTGTGACGTCACAGGTTCCTATTTTCATACTAACTTCATACTACCGGATCGTTTTGACGTTTCAATAAAAGTTGCTGATTTGACCAGCAGTCAAATAGCCTATTGTCCAATTTTAATTTGTACTCGTACTGTAGGGCCGACTGATTTGTTACATAAGTAAATAAAACTATTGTAAGTACCTAATGATTTCGTAATTTTTTATTTAAATTAAATCATTTCTTTAAGAGCAGCCTAAGTACGAGCTTTTTATGTTTGCCAATGTCTGTCTTTCAATCGCTGGAATGGTACAGTCAACATAAAAAGTAGATACACACTTTTGTACCTTGTCGCTTTACAGTCACGTTAGCAATGTCAAACAAGATTGTCAAATATGTTAATGCGATAAAGTACAGACAGTGTCAAATAGATAGGAGTAGCCAAAATGGCCCAATATATCGCAACACATCCTTATTCCTATAGTAATAAAGATGTGTTGCGATATATTTGGCCACCTTCGCTGCTCCTATCTATTTGATGCTGACTGTACAAAAGTGAGTATCTATACTTTTGACGTTGACTGTACCATCTAATCACGTTTCGACAATGACAGTTGATACGTGAAAATTCGGTGTAAATCATGATTTAATGATGTATATTCGTTAAATCTGTATCAAATTGCCACCTGACATCTGACATCTGCCACTGACAAGTTTTTAAATAGAATGATCCTTATCATAAAAAAACTCCGTTTGTTCGTCACCCGAAAGTCAAAAATACTGTAGCAATAGTCAACTTTAATTCACGCGGCATTTTCGACCGCTTGAAACAAAACCCCTCTACCAGTAACATACAAATTCCCAATTAACTTGGCCCGCGCACTCGAGCCAGAACCGAACCCGGGCCAAAACGATCAGATTCCGCGACAAAGAGTCCGCCATTCCACCGTAAAACGGCAAAGGGTAGCACCCCTATTAATTAAATGCTTCGAATACTAGCCTTTATTAACTGCGACAGCCCTATTCAATATTGTACTGAGAGCCGTCAACTAAAAAAGCCTCCGTCCCTTTTTATCGCTGTAGCCGTGACAAGGATGGAAGATTAAATTAGGGTTGTGCGTTTTTTGCACTGACATTTGATAGTGATACATGAACTTTACACGGGATATCGTGCTTAAGTTGTGAGGGGAGTTCTTTTAATGTTTGTCGTCAAACATTTGGTTTTGTTTGTTTTAAAGCTTTAATAGTTTTTGTTTTGGGATTAGTGATTAATTAATTTTTTGATACTATGTCGAATTGGATAAATTGAAATTCAAATCATTTATTTCATACCATAAATTGGTCCATAAAATTGTGTTTGTCAAACAAACTAAAACAAAATGCTTAAAACTAAAAGAAAATAATTGCCAGCGCCACAGCCCAGAATACACGTAAATAAAATGTCAATGGTTGGGTTTTATTAAGTAATGTATTTTTTCATGAAGTTGATTTTAGTAAATATTTAGCAAATTGCCGACCCATTGTTGTTGTGTGTGTTAGTTTGTTACTCTTTCACTCTGCAACGGCTGGACGGATTTGGATGAAATTTGGAATGGAGATAGCTTATACACTGGATTAACATATATTGTAACGTTTATTATGTAACGATTTCGAAGCACGATTATCGATAAAAAGTAAAAACAACATTCAAAATTAACTCTTAGAAAGTGATTGAAATCTCCGTTCATTTTGCATATTCTTCACCTCTTCTTAATCTAGCTTCACTCTAATAAATTAACTCGAAACATGTTACTAAATCCTTAAGGCGCTCGCTTCGCTCGTCAATGGTGTAAAGGCTCCAACTTGTAATTTCCGGCCGTCGCTCGCAGCGCCCTCTGCGCTAAACTACTAATACGGAACTACGCAGCCCGCGGCCGCCATTGTTATGAATGTTTATTGCGCTTGAGAAAGTGTTACGTAATTTTATGGCATAATAATCGGTAGTTTTTGAAGTTCTCTGTTTCACTCACAGTGATAAAGTGTGTTTAAATTAAAAGGTTGAAAATGAAAATGGAAATCTTTATTATATACTAGCGACTCGCCCTCGCTTCGCTCCTGGTACTATTATATACATAAACCTTCCGTGAATAATTATCTAACTGATGATGAAAATCGAATTAAAATCCGTTGTGTAGTTTGAAAGATCTAAGCGTACATACAGATGGACAGACGGCGGGAAGCGACTTTGTTTTATACTATGTATGTATGAAGTAGGCCATGTAGGCACTGTCACATGTCTACCAGCGCTGCCCAAGAAGAAGAAGAAGAACCTCAACAATCGGCAATGTTTTTAATAAATATCCTACCAACCCCCGACGCAAAAAGAGTGCTATACGTTTAACGAGTGTATGGTGTATCTGTGTGTGTGTTTGTGTATATGTGTGTCTGTGGCATCGTAGCTCATAAACGGATGGAGCGATTTTGATTTTTTTTTTGTTAGAGAGGTGACTTAATCGAGAGTGCAATTTAAAAGATTTGAGTTCTAAAAGCAAGGGTTCTGATTTTTTCAGATTCGGTTATTATTATTACATATTTTTCATATTTACGGATTATTCCTGCCCAACATCATTTTCATCTAACAAAGTTGTTACTTTGTTATTGCAAGTAAATTAAAGCCACTTGCATCTTCAATTGTATTTTAACGACTCAATATAAAGACGTATTAATGACCATTGTATGTCTACGAATATTGTTTTGCATCATTGCTAAACAAAAGTACCTCAAAAGGAAAACACGGAACCCTTACAGGATCACTCGCGTGTCTGTCCGTCTGTTACAGCCACTTTCCTCCGAAACTATATACTGGACCGTTTGAGTTGAAGTTCGATACACATAGATACACATATATATACACATACGTATAGTAACATAACATAACATATGTAATAGAAAAGTTACCGTTTCTTAATTATTGTCTTTAACTTGTACCCTTTTATTAAAAAAACACCCTCTTACGTTAGAATATGGAATAGAATAGATGTATTCATTTCCCTAGCACCAGACAAATTTTATCACGTGTATGCATGCTAAGCCCGCTGAGGACCAGATAGGATGCCTCAACAATAGTAATTTCACCCGCTGTCTTATGCTTAGAGTGGAACACAACAATATGAACACTATGTCTCGCGGATGACACGTAGGTACAGCAGCTTTTGGCAAACCGACGCTGTACAGTCAACATCAAATAGATAAGGGCAGCGAAAGTGGCCAAATATCGCAACACATCTTTATTACTATAGGAATAAGGATGCGATATATATGGCAATTTTGGCTGCTACAATCTATTTGACGCTGACTGTACAAAGAATACCCATAGACCTTTAATCCAGTTTCCGTGGAACAGTTTAGAAAAGATCATTAAATTGTAATCCTATTTCACAATAAGAACGGGAATGCGGGAAACAAGGTCGTAAATAAAACGGGACGCATTGTCGTTAAAACTGCGCCGGCGCCGGATCCGACCGAATATAATTAACCTGCTTTGAGAAACGGAAATACTATACTATACTGACGCCACTATAATTAAATAACCTACATATATCAGGGACAGTCTCACACAAATTGACCTATAGTCCCAAACTAAGCTAAACTAAACCATTTAAAGGTTATTGTTCATAAAATTATAGCCTATAACCTTCCTAGACAGTCCCTCTTTCTATCAGTGAAAACTGTTTGAAAATCTGTACAGTAATTACTGAGATCAGCATGGACAAACACTTGGGGGACTTTAATCTACACTAATAATAAAGAGGAAAGATTTGTATGTTTGTAACGAATAAAGTCAAAAACTACTGGACCGATTTCAAACATTCTTTTACCGACATTTAGAATGGACTTTCAGGGTGGACATAGGCTATATTTTAACTTACGAAAGTACTGACTCACCGCAGACAAAGTCGTGGACGGAAAGCTTGTTTATAATATGTAGTGATAACTACTCGGACGCAACCGGACCGAATGTTAATTTAATTTTTTTTCCCAATTTTTTTTTATTGACATCCATTTTTTATTTGCGGATTTTAGTGTTCTTACTCCCAAATAATGTTATGGGTATTATTTTTATTTATTTAGGTCTGCGGTCGAATAATTTTTGGAGCCCCCACGGTAGCAGCTATGTTATTCTGTTAACACAAACGTCAACCAGTTCAACTCAGTCGATGAATAGCCGGCGAATTTACATCGTCCGTCAAAGTGGGTAAATGACATTCAACTGCCTGCACATTCATTTAGTCGCTGGTTTCACAGACGAACAGCTGCCAAACTAACGACTAAATGAAAGTGCAGGCAGTTGAATGTCATTTACCCACCTTGACGGACGATGTAAATTAGTCGGATATTCATCGACTGAGTAGAACTGAATGACGTTTTAACAGAATAACATAGCTGAAAAGGCATAATGTTGTCAATATTAATAAAGCTGAAACAATCAAGGCTTGATTAAAAGAGGATAATTAATGACGTTATACGCATGATTATCAAGCATATGATGTCATTCATCTTCCTCCTAGTGCTTTTTCCCGTTCTTCGCATAAATCAAGCAAATGACGTCATTAATTAAACAAAATCTACTTAAAACGCAATCAAAATAATCTAATTTATTGACCAAATAGAAATTAAACGTTGCAGCTTTCTTTCCACACTTGGCAATGCTTGTATCACGGTGAACTTACAAATATACCATAGGTACTAAATTTTAAAAAATGTTAAACATGCATCTCCTGTATTTTGCATTTTCAGTCAAGTTATCTTTTACTTTTAATGATACAGGTAAAAAAGCCGTGGTAGCCTAATGGTTTGACCGGCCGACTCTTAAGCAGAGGCAAGAGGGTCGTACACCGGAACCCGAGCTCGCACCTCTAAGTTTTTCGGAATTTATGTGCGAAATATAATTTGTACCATGAGCTTTTCGGTGAAGGAAAACATCGTGAGGAAACCTGCACACACCTGCAAAGCAATTTGACGGTGTGTGCGAAGTTCCCAATCCGCACTGGGCCCGCGTGGGAACTATAGCCCAAACCCTCTCATTGTGAGTGGAGGCCTGTGCCCAGCAGTGGGACGTATATAGGCTGGATTATTATTATTATTATAATACAGGTAAATGCGTCAAACATATGTTCCTCTGTTAATACTATTTCGTAACATAATTATTGTTCTTAAAATATTAGAGTCACGTAATGACCTTTGCGAGACCTACAGTTTTTCTTCATCAGATGTCTAGAACACATCCTGTCTAGATTTATATCTAGCTTAGAACTCTGTACACTTGCGTTGGCAATACGATCCAATTAGTGCAATGAAAATGATAACATTTAAGACAGCTGCAAATATACTTTATCATACAACCATCACTTGTTTTTTCTCCAGGCGTTATTTGAAAGTCACATCCGATTCTTACTTTAATAGAAATCGAGATCGATCAGGAAATATATAATGTTTTCCCTTTGCCTTGCTGCCGATCTAATACGACGCAGCCGTGGTTTGTTCGTATATTTACTGCAGTTTATTCATTTAGTTTCACTACTTGGTCAACTATTAATTCGCCTTCTAAGTTCTTTACGTGCTACGCAACGGAATCATCTTCAGCTACACATTTGAAAAACTAATTTAGGACCAGACCAGGTTCTCGCCATTTGAAGTTCAAGGTTATAAATATAGATACGTTCAAAGTGTCAAAAATATGTAACCACGACCTTATTACGACGAAATAAGAACGTGGCAACATATTTTTGATGCTTTGGACGTATCTATGTTTATAACCTTGACTGTATAGTTCCAAATAAAACCCAGGGAGGAGCTATGAGAGTAGGCGTGTGATTCTATTAATGTCACCTTCATATTGACTGAGTCGTAGAAAACCGGCGAATTTACGTCGTCCGTCAAGATGTGTACATTTGGCTGCCTGCATTTTCATTTAGTCGCAAACCGGCAACAAAACGAAAGTGCGCATCTTGCGCGTCTTTGCGCATAAATGACGGATGACGTAAATTCGCCGTAAATTCGACTCAGTAGGAGAGAAGGACGATGGGTCAACAGAATAACATACCAGATAAACATACTGGTTGACAAACCAACAAATGAACATACATACACATATGTGATGTTCTCAATATAAAGGGACCTTATGGAGGCAGGCGGTTACGCCGTTTTTAGAACTATTACCATAGTTAAAATTAAAAATCAAAAATTAAAATAGTATTCGTATAGTTACAAGAATAAGAAGAGCGTAATGCCTTCATACATAAGGTCCCTTTATATTGAGAACGTCACATATTGCTAAAATCATATTCCTCTTGTATGCTTCGCTCTACTACCTACTCGAAAAGATTTAAGGGGGTTTGGAGTGGAAAATATTAAAACAATATTAATTCCAAGTTATTCTACAAACAAAGCAACAGATTTATCTCTTCTGCAAAGAAATATTTTATTCAGTAAAGTAAAAATAACAGTAAGTATAATATTAATTTAAGTACAGACGTTAAGTATGCAGGAAGGATTAAGTATCCTATCTTAAGAGCTTGGCCAGGTTCGACGTCCTTATAATGAGGAGTACCGCGACGCACTCAGACAGAGCAGCGGCAGACACCTAGTCTAATTGCATTGCCTGATGCACTAAGAGCTGCATCGAAATTCCATCTTCGGTGTTACACTTTGTCATATCGGATATAACTGAACATTATTTACGATGACGAAATACATAAAGTCGGCTTCAAATATATCTAACTGTTTATATACAATGTTTAAAGAGTTTACATACATACATAACTTAAAATTATGAAGATTGAAATCCTGAGTGACGTTAAGGAAGAAAAGAAAAAAATAACTTCTTGCATCTCTTTTCTTCATGATTAAGGAAAGAGATGCAAAATATCTGTGACGTAATCCAATATATTTTTTCAAGCTTTAATCAGCTGTTAATCCAATGTAACTCTGCATCTCCAGTTAATATTCAACCTTTTTGGTATAGGTCAGTGCAAACAACCTTAAACATTATTAGAATGACAGATGTCACTTTATGACGAAACGCAACTTTTTAATGCGGTAAGCAAAATTATTATTCTTTCCTAAGATAAATAAAGCTAGGAAAATAAAATCACATCTAAAAAGCAGATTGATCAAACACTCAAACTCGTAGATAATAAGGTTAAGATTTTAAGGCACTTTCAGTTTGGCTTCTGTCATTCTAATCATCTAAGGAAAACAGTGTAAGTTGGATTACAATCACATCACGCCACAGATTATAATTGATTGATTGCCCGCGTCTCCGTCCGCGCCGCGCGAAGTCGTTTATCGTATATCCCACGGGAACTATCAAATTTTCCGGGATAAAAATTTTTCGGGGTCCTTCCCCGAGACTCAAGCTATCTCCAAACCAAATTTCATCTAAATCGGTTCAGCGGTTTAAGCGTGAAGAGGTAACAGACAGACAGTTACTTTCGCATTTATAATATTAGAAGGGATTCATGCTTGTCACGTAGACGTATGAATAATGCATTCTATCGCTCTGCCATTTGGAGAGGAATGTTGCATGATGAGCAACATATAGAAGAACATAAGTGGGACTAGATTATGATATGAAATTGCGTATCCCCTGTTTTGCAGACACCCATGTCATCGAATGTGTTGTTTCACCGAATTTCATTTCATCGAAAGCTAATTTCTGCTGAAAGCTTATTGTTTTCAGGTTATCTTAACATGGGTTACGTAGGTTAGGTTAGGTTAGACCTGTGACCGCCAAAAAATTGTAACTCCTGCTAGTGGAAATAAAAAAAAAAAAAAAATCGGCGAAATAAAACATTCTATGAAATGAGTGTCGGCGATTCAATGGTAAACCATGAAATTGACATTTAATTACACGAGAAAGATACTTCATACACGTTATCTATGTATGTACGGGCAAACGTACATTCATTTGTATATAGCTCCGCAAAACCTATTTTATTGTGCAAGCGTGTGCCTACGCGTGCAATTAACTTTAGCATAGAAACTATAACAAATTAATTCATTCGTTAATCAGCAGTCAATTCGGTCGTTTCTTTTATCATCGCCTCTGATCGATCAGTATCATCCTTAACATATATCAATTATATCATTTTAACAATTAAAGTAGTGTAACCCCTACAATGTAGGTAGTTGTAGCTTTGGCTTTTGGTGCTTTTTAACATCGTCATTATTAGAAGTGGGATGCAATGCAAGTTATGTGTATTTAAACTCTTCATTGTATGTACAGTCGAGGACAGAAAGATGTTTACACTTTTGGACCTTATTACAATGGAATAAGGTGAAAAAGTGTAACCATCTTTCTGTCCTCGACTGTACAATATAAAAACTTAGGCAATACAATACAAAAAGGATGTACAAAGGCGAACTTGTCCTTTTAAGGGATCTCTTACCCTAACACTAGTTATCATTTGTGCTGAAATACAATATTGCACGATTGTTTTTTTAACTGAACGAAACAAAAAACGTTAGTATTCGTCATGGCAAAACAAAATGTCGGAGACAAAATAAGAGTAAGTGGCGAAAACACATTTAAAAATAAATACCTAATGACAGCCCATTTCTCGAAATGGATTTTGAAAAAAAATATCTAAATATGATATCTAACTTCCAATACGTTTTCAATAAAAATATCTCTGGTACATTTCGCCTTATCAATTCTGGAAGAACCGACAATTTATGTCACAATCATAAATAAAAATATAACAAACAAAACATGTGATAAAATTGGATCCAGCGTGGAGCAGTGCATTAGGGGAGCGTGGTCTGAATTCGAGAGACTCTCTTAGAATAGGGTACAACTCAGAACGACGCGCTTTGCCATTTAGAATTTTAAAAAGGTTATATTTAGAATCGATATTGTTTGGTTTGTTTTGGTACTTGTAGCGTATGGTAGCGTTTACCAGATACCTAGAGCGGACGTGCTTCAGTGCTCTATATACTCTATATATACTAGTTTTTAAGGATCTGAAGACAATATTTTAGGACAGAAACTGTATTCATACTTGATGTTCTTTTATTATATTTACGAATCGCTAAAGCAGGAAAGACATTATAGTACCTAATAGGTAATACGTCTTTCTTTAAATAGAACGTAAGTAGTAATAGTATAGTAAGGTACATAGTATGTTTTTTGCGTGTTTGTGGTGGAAAAAACGCGCGTTAGATTTCCAAAATTTTTGCATTTGTATGAGTGCAATGAGCAATCAAATGGGTCAGTTTGGGAATTTCTGAAACTAATAAGAGATAGAGAAATCTGTTCTTATAAACCTAAGTTGTATGAAAAAAATATATATTGAAGAAATTATGTAAATAACGTACATCTTCTGCACAACAACTTGCTTTATGTTCAAGTCAAGTAAAATAATAAACGGTATTTCCCAAACGTAGTCATTTCCCTACGAAAAAAAATCTGGCGAGAAAACCTTTTCTCAAATAACTGGCTCGCCACTCGTTACGAACGACAAATAAATTCTCTAAGATCCGTAAAAATGAAAAGCCAATTTCCCCAATCACAATATTTTTCACGGCAAAGCGGTTGAGATAAAAAAAAGGTGAAATTTGGGGATCTCCAGGAATCAGCCTGTCGGGCCCGTCCCGGGCCGTTATCTCGAGGATGATGAAGGGGATAGAGGAGACAGCTCTCTGTAGATATATATATATATATATATATATATATATATATATATATATCTAGCGTAGTCTAAGCGAAAGCTTGAAAAATCGTACATCATATGTAGGACTTATTTATTTAATCTTTATTGCGCAAAAATACAAATACGAAAAATGATGTATGGAAACGGGAGTCGGTTTTATGGGCTCGCTTCGTGCTACGGGATGGTCTTAAAATTGGTTTAAAACCTGTGCTAAGTATCAGTTGCCTTCGAATTGACTTATAGGCTATCCATTTAGGTTAAGCCTATAGGTTAGGTTAGGTTAGTTTTATAAAAATCCAGAAATATTTACAGTTTCAGAAAAAAAAGTACTTGGCCAAATGAAACAGTTTGCGAAACGTGAGGTTGCGAATCATTAGTAAACCGCGAAAACAACACACGAATACTTACCAGCGCTAACTTAAAAATAATTAACAACATCAATAATTAATTATCACGTTGAGATTATTTTTCCGCCGGCTACCAAGTGTCTTATCTGTGCTATTCTATTATTAATACTCACACGAAGGGAAAGATTCCGGAGATTTGAGCATTTGATCTATTTACGGGGCCTGGACGGACCTTTACGGGATTTTTACGCTTTTCAATCCCGCACCCTGGCCTGAGCACTCACATGATTTATTGATTATTGAATGGTCTTGATGCCTATTGAGGATCCGAATACGCTCAAGAGATTTTTATGACCATTGAAAACGAGAGTAGTATTCAGATTGACTTTTTAACCCGTATCAATGTTATCATTGTATACCCGAACCCCATTGACGTTTTGACGGAACACATTTATTTTAAACCTTAAGCGACTTACGTTAGAATATGGAATAGATGTATTCATTTCCCTAGCACCTGTATTTTATCTCGTGTATGCATGCTAAGCCCGCAAGGCATAGATATTATATAATACTCAAGGGAATTATATCGGTAATTTCTTTCGAAGACGGTACTTATTCCGGAGCACCTTTTAAGTATGGTAGGTCTCAATAAATATTAAGTCTTTTAATAAACGAAAATCAACTCCTATTCACGGTAATATGGTAGACCAAAATAGGATAGACCAAAAGCTTTGGACTCGTTAGGAGCCCTTATCCTGCTAGATTTTTCGAGAATTGACGTATGGCAATACAAATTTCAATGTTTAAATAATAATAATATAAAAAAAATCAAGGACAATCTCACACAAATAATAAAATAAAATACCTAAAAGATAAAATATATTTATTTAGTAAGTAGGCCGCACGAGCAGTTTTACACGTCAAAATCTACCAGCGCTTCCCAAGAGGAGACCACTGCTGAGAAGAAGCGTCGCAAGAAACTCAACAGTTACTAAGTCATTTTTTAAATAAAACTTATGACAATGATACTACTTATTCTAGCATTATATAAAACTGTAAAACTATTCTGCAGGAAAACATGTCAGAATTATTACCATATGTTTTCCTACATAAACCGTGTCCCCTAGACAATATACAAGGTTAAAGACGGTATTCTACATTTATTGGGTCTATATTGTCTTCCATAAAGTTTTAGTTCCGTTTTTAAGATTCCATAACGTTTTTAGTCATAAATATTGTTAGTCATAATATTGATTGTCATAATATTTGAGGGTATAATTTGTATTTCCGATTTTTCCTGGTCATATTTGTCGAAAGTCATAAAAATTTTATTAATAACTTTTTACATCATAATGTATTACACCTCACAATGTTAAAGGTAATAATATTGCTTGACATAGTGATTATAAGGTCCAAACTTGTTTATCATAAAAGTAAAATACAAAGTTTTGCCTACTATATGTAAGTATCAGTTAAAAAATATGTTCGGTTCTGGCGCTTCGGCGGTCGCTGCCGCGGCACGCTCTCTTCGCTCGCTCGGCTCGCGCGCTGTAGGGTCGCAGTTCTACCTAACACTCCTCCTCGCTTCGCTCGTCGTCGTACCTAATGGAGACCTTCCTTATATATCTACATCACATTCATAATATCATCAATTTGAAATTAAAAAAGAAAGAACATTTGGAGTCATAAAAGTTACATATGTACTAAGACAATGAAACGGTATGAATAATAATAATTAGTAGTTTAAAATATATGCTTAAAAATATTTCTGTTTAATCATCAATATGCCTTTGAATGTTATAGATATAATTTTTATGCCTTATGAAAATTATAATCCTTAACATTATGGACTATTCACTTTAGCATTATTAAGCGTTATGCTTTACAATTTTTATGACTATCGATAGTTATGAGCATAAATAGTATGACAATCAATTTCTGACTTTCAAAATTCGATACAACAACTTTATGGGTAATAAAGGGATCCCACATTTATTTCCCTGTTATTTTTCATCTTTAATTTAACCCGTTTTATTTTGAGCAAGAAAAATAATATCTAATGCTTCTTTTGTGTACAAGAAAAATCGCAAGAATTAATCTCGTAAGTGCATTCCGTTTATCTCCAAGACGTTTAGCCGATAAGATGGGGCTAGGTAGGGGACAACCCCGCGATTCGGGCTAAAAGGTTTTAATCACCCCGTTTTAATGCAAATTGAGAAAAAGATGGCTTCTTTGTTTTACCGAGTAAGGGTTAGATCAACCAGACATAATTAATACTTATTTACGTATGGAATTACGAAAATTCGGGATCTCCATCAATTCGGTATTGTAACTCGTCGAATTGTTCCCGACGACTACGGGAACACCCTAAAATTTCTAATTATTATATTCCAAATTTGAAATCACCGAATTTGATAATCGCGAATTTTTACAATGCCGAAATAAGATAAGGTCGAATTTTCAAAATGTCTAATTTTATATTACCGAGTTTTAAAAATTAATTGACGTCTGAGTGCGGCCGTAAGTTATATGGTAAAAGTAGGTACAATTTACATCCAAAACAAATCCGTATCGATTTTAAAATCTCTTTAAATCCGTCGAACACACTGAACCGCAAATAAAATACAAAAGGTCCATGTTGGCAAAAATACTGTTCAAGTTGTAAGTTGTAACCAATACCAAACCCGACATACGAGTACACGAGGGTTGCCAGATGGTCGGGATTTGTCTGGATTCTCCCGGCATTTCGTATGATGTCCAGACTCCCGGCAAAATACAAAATCCATGGGAAGAGCTCCCCAAACTACCCGATGTTCTTAATATTTCAGATGATATTGAAAAATGATACCTTATATAGGGATTACTGCTGACATCGAGATATATTTGATTGAACAACTTCCAAAAGGCAAGGACATGTCCAATGATAACAAATTTTGGTCCAATGAAAAGTAACATTTTGATTTATAATATTTATTTTTCCCGATAACAATCCCTAAAATCCCAACATTTTGAAATTTTGTCCAGATATTTTGGTGTTCCGATCTGGCAACCTTACGGCGCGGGTGATTAATGTTGGCTTTCTGCTATTTTATTATACCGTATGTTTGTTAACTTTAATAGTGCCAATGACTCCGTATTGGGTCTATTTTATGTTGGTATTGATTAGTGAGGTATCGAATGTGTTGAGGAAACTACAAGGCCTACAGCTTTCCAGATGACTACTTATACAGCTTTCTGTATAAGACAACGACGACGACGCAACGACTTTTCGTTGCTTTGTTCTAATGTGGGACTCTAATGTATGTTGTCTTGTTTAGAGCTACGATTGTTTCTATATTTCTTTTTACATCTCGATAAACTTACAGTTTGAGGATTATCTTTTAACTGTAAATTTAATATGGAGAACAACTGTAAATTGTCACTTGACTCATAATGTAAGTATAAAAATGAATATGAAAGCGTCGTTTACATACCTTGTTTGGGATTCGGTCAAATTGTGCGAGTTTATCCCCTTATGTTTATTTAATTATTTATTTACTGTACACGCATCAGTCTTGGTGTGATAGCAGGTAAGTATAAAAATAAGACTTCCATGTGAAATTCAAAGTTCAAAATATTTATTCAGTAAATTGGCTACGAGCTTACTTTTACACGTCAGTCACATGGAGTGAGTTTATATTTACAGTCACGAGCTTTAATTTGGGACCCACTTTAGGTTCAAAGTCAATCTGACATTCTACAGCAATAAGGTGGAGTTTCCTGTAAGTTACAAATGACTTGGCATCTCTAATGACATTGACAACTTCAAGCAATATTTTTTTGAAATGGGCCCCAAATTAACGCTCGTGACCGTACTAGCGCTTCGGACAAGATGAAGGAAAAAGCACCGCAAGAAACACTAGCAGAAGGTAAATTTTTCAATCATATACGAGTAGATACTATAATAATACTTAAAAGCAAGTAACATCAAGGTACTAAAGTATTAAAAAATAATCATTAACACTAACACAAGACACAAAGTAAAACATTACAACTAAAAAAGTCTGTTGAAATATCAACAGGTATGTCAATAAATTGTAATTAAAGTAGGACAACAAAACGACGAGGTCTCTACGTCACGAGCAATAAAAATAATTGGCTGAAAGTCCTTGGGCCTGGTGTCCAACCCTTCAAGAAAGCTATAATGAGTTACACCCACGATACAGTTGTTCCTGACGTTTCAGTTGTATCACAATTAATATTTCTCTAACTACCGTACCACGGTATCGACAGCCGCCATTACTCGGCAAGCGACCGTGTTTCCAACTAGCGACTAATCTTAATTCCACTCAGACACGTCTATTAACTTTTAAGTTTGATTAAAGTTGCTGCTGTCACTTTCTTTGCTATAGCAATAGAATAAGACGCAGCAACTTGAATCAAACTTAAAAATTAATTGGCGTCTCTGAGTGCGGCAGATAATATTGAAAGGTACAGCAAACCACGGGATTGTTGAGCCACTTGCTATTCTTAATTCGGTCGGGTTATCAAATCGTCAAATTTCAATAGTAATATGCCGTGTACGATTTGACAACCCGACCGAATTAAGTATGTTAGTAAGTGGCTCAACAATCCCGTGGTGTGACTGTACCTAAGCATTATGGTAGACAATTTTTAATTAGCATCTGGTATTTTAGGAATTTTGCTTTGCGGTAACAAAGGCCACGATTCCAGCGGAAACATGTACGACGTGATAATGAAGTTAACTTTTGAGTCGTAACGTCCTTAATCACGAATTAGGAGTTTTCGATGTAGACGCCAAAAAAAGGAAAGAAAACGAACGAAATGAAAAAAACAAGTATGACGAAGATACAGAACTGAGAGAGAGCCAGAACGTCGCCATTTATGTCTCAAACAATCTACAAATACAGTTGTAATTTTAAAATTATAGGACACAGTCCCAGCTATTGAAACGTTCAATATACAAAGATATTAACTGACGTGTTAGAAACAAATTAAATTGAACCTCATGTTAGTGGCAATAGTTCTATAACTAAGACAATTTTCTAAAATGTATAATACCTTTTGTAAACTTCAATTCTCAGGTAGCTAATCATAATTGTGACTATATTGTGTGTATTTCGGTGCGTTTCTCGCAAAATGCACTAACAATAGTTTACAACGCGCGACGCTCTTTATTGATTTTATTATGGATGACTGTACCATTATATTTAGCTTTGCTGGCTACCTAAGGTGCATTGTAATCGGAATTGTATGCTACTGTTCATTTTGCTCGTTGAGCTCGTGTTTCCCTTGTTCACGTATTAGGTAGAAACTTGAACCATTAAGTATCGCTAGTAAGTTCACGTCATGACGTGAAGCTTTTTAATTCGTCTGCTTCTTTTCTGCTCTAGAGCAATAAAGTTTCATACAATGACCATTGCATTTACTTGGTTGTTTTGTTTTCTTCTTAAATCGCGGGACACGAATGGGATGTCTTTTATCATGCCTGTCGTGGGGCTCATATCCTAGGTTTTTGGGATGCTAATTTCGAAAATGACGTAGATTTTGGAATTTATTAAAACGGAAATGATCACATGACTTTAAAAAAAAATGTCTGGCTCCGAGTCAGCACTCGGTGCAATAATTAATTTGACAGGTTTTAGGGAAATTAATACATCTATTCCATATTCTAACGTGAGACTTAACGCTTAAAGTTTAAAATAAAAGTGTCTTGTCCTGAATTTATTACCTTTTATTACTAAGCGACTATAGCGATTTTCAATTTTTTTATAGCGATTTTATCAAGACGGGACACTTTTATATTAAACGCGCGTTAAGTAATTTCCCTAGCACCTGTCAAATTTTATCTCGTGTATGCATGCTAAGCCCGTAGCGTTGCCTTACGTAGTTTGCCCTGTAATATTTCGGTAAGGAATTGAAGGGAGTTAGGGCCGTATTAATAAACTCATCTCAACTGTGATCCCCGTCACAAGATGCGTCAAAAATGACAGTTTTCTATGGATTGACGTTTACTTTGACGTATCTTGAGACGGGGATCAGAGTTGAGATGAGTTTATTAATACGGCCCTTAGTAAGTGTAAGATAATGACGACTCAGGCCAGGAGATATTCTTAAGGTAACTCGTACAGACTCCCGTCAGGGTCCCCTTAGACTCTTAGACGCTTTATTAAAGAAAGAAACAGAGCCTGCTCCGCTACCCGAAATCAGGTAGGTCACAGATTAAATACTTTAAGCATTTTCGCAGGTGCGTTCGAGTTCCGGCTTTTTCAGCCGCATGGCTGTTTGCCAGCTCCGGGGACTAGAAAAAATACGTCTTGCTAATGGCCAATACGGTTTGAGCTGCTAAACGCTAGTTAGCTCGGTAAGAGGCAGGGCTTGTTAACGTTACTAGATAACATAATAAATAACATTAGGTACTTAACATTCAAAAAAATACTGTGGTAACGGTATAAATTTTAATGTTATTTGCTACAGTAATTTTATTATAATGTTAACTACCTACTAACGTTAATTTTACTGTTAATTTTAACAATAGCCCGAGGCTTATTGTCGATGATAATAACATAATAAATCACGTTATTTAACGATAATTTCATAAAATACCGATAACTACCGTTAAATTAAAGTTAAATACTGTTAAACATAATGTTAAATCAAGCTGATGACGTATGCCGATAACGTTAATAAGATAACGTTAATTATTAGTTTTATTAGTTAGTTAGCCCCGCACTATCTTATCCTAATGGATACGTATCCCACTAATATTCTAAATGTGAAAGTTTGTATTTCAATCACGCCTAAACGGTTGAACAGATTTGAATGAACATTCCCACACAGACAGTCCTCAGATCAGATCCTTTTTATCCCGGATAATTTTATGGTTCCCGAGCGATAAACGACTTCTACGTAGCAAAAGCTAGTCCTTTATAATATGGTTACAATATGGTTACAATAGGGGTAACAACGCAGTGGAATAGAAGCCTATTATTTTCCAAAACTTAGGGTAAGCTTGTGTGTGTACCTACTCAAAATTCTGAAGTGAAGCTAACGTAATTACCTAAAACTTCCGAGAGATGGCGCTGTACCTAACCCTAAGTGCTGCGTCTGGAGCTAAAACGCGCTTTATTAAATCTAGCTTTATTTTCTTAATACCAGTACACTTGAGATCAATGAGAACTGGTCACGGTGTACGTAATTTTGTAAGTACAGTGACCCGTTTTCATAAATTTAAGTGTATTATCAACATAGCTCCCCTGTTTATATCTGCGCACACACAGACGACTAACGATCGTGTCTGGGGAGGTTTTAATTTGTGGTTTCGTTCATAATGAGATGTTTTACTGAGTGAGTTGGCTAAAGGTTTTTTACGGTTGTTTAGTGAGAAGGGAGTTCGTAAGAGGGAGGTTTTTGTAAAAGACCCCGGTTTTGACCGAGCGACAAAATTTGGCATTTCGTGCATAACTGCTAATTGGTTGTAACTTCATATATTCCTATATATACCGGTGGATGCACTACAAGAAACTCAGTATTTATTTCATAAAATATCTATGTACCTAATATAAAGGGATTGGTTAATAAGTTTTTGTAAATAATTTATTGCTACCGAAGGCATCCATTTACCAATTCAGCCGGCATCGCGCGGCGCTTGATTCAGGTCCAATCGAGTTATCCTGATGTCGTAATTGACAAGTGTCACTTTGGGCGACACCCGCCTGTCCCGGTAGTGCGGTCCCATACAAACTGCCGGAGAACTGATGCAGCATAAATTATATTGTACTTGTGCTTGCGGCTTCGTGTAAATTATTATTGTTTCTAGAATTTGTCCGTGACATCTCACTATTCATCCTAGAGAACTATCAACATTTTTGTGACAAAAAAATTCCTGTCTTTTTCCGGAGATCAAGGTATCTTCACTTCAAATAGCATCAAAAGCATTTCAGTAATTGCTGTGTAGGTACGAACAGGCAGGTACATAATTAATAGATTATAGGAGGGATGGAATCTTTTTTTTATTTTCACAATAGAACTTTTAAATGTAACTTCGATAGAACTATGAAGAAGAAGTATAGACATTCTATGTTGTCATTTTTTTTTTACTTTATTTAATAAATAACAAGGTCACCTTGGTAGAAGCGGGCTGGCTAACTGGCTAAGTACACTTCAAACAAACCCTAAACTTCAGTTTGTTTGAAGCGTACGCCTGTCTACCAAGGGCGTTTAAAGGTCATACGAAATGGTATAATACCACTGTCTACACGGCTTTGAACTGTTGTTTGAAGCGTGTGCTCTTCAGTCCCTTTCAGTCTCTGGCATTTGCTCGAGGCGAGTACGTACAAGACACGCACACATACAAGCCGCGAGATGTACCTTTTTATGAAGATAATCTACTGTTACTTTTATACTGTGTCATTGGTTACCATATTGGGGAATGTATACCGTCTAAACGGGAACAGCTACGTCACTCTTCCACTTTTTACAACATTCCTGGTGATATGGCTTCTTATCGGCTGTGGATATCTCGGACTAAAAGCAAGGACTGTTTAAAGTGCATTTTGAACCGGGTTAAGTTTAGGGGTATATTTAGCGGTCATATGATTAGCTATTAGCTTCGTGGAGATACGTATACTTTCCGCCATTCGCAAGTCGCTTGTCTTTCGATATTTTACAACGTGTATTATGGAGAGTGTGCCCAGGAACTACATGACCTCATCCCACCCTCCACTTTCTCCCATCAGTCTTCCAGAAGACGGGAGAGCTTCCATCCTCATGTAGTCGAATTTCCAACGGTTTGGATGCAGTGGTGCGTAATTTCTTATTCAATTCGCACTGCCAAGGAGTGGAATGCTCTCCCTGCGTCTGTATTCCCGGAATCCTATAACCTTGGTGTTTTCAAGGCAAGAGTGGATAGGCATTTTCTGGGTAAGCGTGTACCAAATGCAAATCACATATCATTTACAACAGATGGAACAACGGGCTAAAGTAGACATGCATGTGACGCCCTGCAAGAGCACGGCAACATGAGAGGGCTATATAACTACATACTTAATTACCCTTATTATAAATTCTTCCCATCTTCGACCTCGTCGTCACTTAACATCAGGTGAGACTGAGGTCAAAAGCAACCCCACGTACCTACGTTAAAAAAAAAATTGGCATTTTTAAATTAAAGTGCGCAGTGACACCTCGTTTGTCGAAATCGAGCCGTTTAAAGCCTCGCAGAGACGAGAAAGCATAGGTCCATACATACAGGTCAAAAACATAACCCTTCTTGTTCGGCAGTCGGGTAAAACAAATCAATAAACAAGCTGGTCAAGTTTTTTATAAATAAATAAATAAGTAAATACACATTGGTGCCGATACCTCAGCGGGCTTATCATGCATGCACGAGATAAATTTGACAGGTGCTAGGGAAATTAATACATCGATTCCATATTCTATCGTAAGACTTAACGGTTTAAAATGAAAATGTCTCGTCCTGACTTTTATCACCTTTTATTACTAAGCGTTTTTATCCGGTATTGCTAGAAATGAAATAAATCGTTCAAATCTATTAAGAGCCTGTGCACACCTAGCGTTTTTGACCGGGGATCTGCCTAAAAACGCTAGTGTGTACAGGCTCAGCTACGCATGATATTTAAAATGCAACTTTTTATTTGTGCTGCCATTTTATTCTTGTGATGCATGTTAGTCTCGCCGGGAGGGTGTTAACGTGCCACTACCCGGTGTTACCGGGGCGAGCCGGTTATCCCGGATAATCCGGCAGCCCGGATTAAATCCATGTATAGCGGGTGTATCGTATTTGTACTTTGATCCTACGTAATAACTCTTATGAGTGCGTTAATATTACGATGAATAAATATTTCTGTAGCAAATTGAATTTGTATAGGTACAGTATACAGGAATCGAGTTTTAAAACAACTGTTTCGTAAATTATTTTAGGAAAGAGTTGTTGTTGCCCTTACGTGAAATCGAACCCAGGACCTGTAGCTTCATAGGCAGGGCCACTACACGAAGTAAGGTAATCTGTGCCACTACCAACTAGGCTAACCGCGTCATCCTATCGTCACTTGATTAAAAGGGTCGATCAACTTTTTCTTGTTTGTTATTCTGTCCCGTTGTCCAAGAGACAACAGTGACAGAGTTTCTCAAAGAAAATGTTATAATATATGCTACTAATGTGCTTAGGAAATAGTCCATAAAATAATGGGCTTATAACTACGACAAAAATGTACGTTTGATGAACTATAACCATAGAAAACGTATAGAGAATCATGGTGTTAAAGAGTTGTCCAGCAGACGTAACCATGACAACGAGGTACAAGAAAAAGTTGATCAACCCAAAAATTAATTAAAGTTCCCCGAGTGTTTGTCCGGGCTGTATAATCTCAGTCTCCGCTCCGCTTCAATAGAAACAGTCAAGCGGAGACGAGCGGTGTGGAGAGGAGCCGTGTAGGAATCGACCAATCATATTGGTTGTAAGCCAAATCTCGTCTCCGCTCCGCTTCAATGGAAAAGCGTCAAGCGGAGACGACTGTATCATATTTGTATAGTACGCCACTCATCCCCGCTCGTCGCCGCCTCAGTGGAATCACATTCTACCTCTTCCAGCTCCGCTCCGCTCCTATCCGCTTGTCTCCGCTGCTATGGAAAGGCAGCCTAACCCGTGCACAGCCGGGGCGGGGTGCTCGTTGGCTATAAAAATTAAAACATACGTCATATATATATATATATATATATATATATATATATATATATATATATATATATATATATATATAGGGCTTTACGTCTATTACAGACGATTTATGCTGTAGTGTAGTGTATACGTCATAACACGTCAAGTTTTTAGCCGGTCTCAATTAAATCAAGCCGCAGGCTCCGAGGTAATTATAATTTTCTAAACAGGGAGCGACGCGCTTTTTGTGAGGAGTTAGCAGAGTGCAAGTGGACAGAGGGATTGCTAAGAACTAGACTTAATGTTAACCAAAATCAAAATCAAAATATTTATTCAGTAAATTGGCCACATACGGGCTCTTTTACACGTCGGTAATATAGAGTGAATCTACCGGTTCGGACAAGACCATCATTGCGGAGAAGAAGCGCCGCAAGAAACTCCAGCAGAAGGTCATTTTTTCAATCATAAAATACTTAAAAGTAAGTTACATTACAAGGTAATAAAGTAACAAATATTAATTATCAGAACTAGCACAAATAAAAACATTAAAAATGTAAGGTCAAATACATACCTATAAAATACATAAAGGTAAAATATATTTAGGGCCTTCACAATCGACAAGTAAATTTATCTGCCACTTAAACTTAGCCCTCTCCTTGTCAAAGTCCAAGTGTAAGAAAGGGAAAGGGCGAAATTTATCTGTGGTATGTTTTACTTGACGATTGTGAAACTGGCGGTTAGTCTTACTTTTTCCCGCGACTTTTTCTTGGAAACAAAAAAAAAAACGGAATATAAAGATCTTTAACACCGAGAAGGTCTAGACGGACGGACGGAGAAGGTCGGAAACTGATACAAGGGGTTCAGTGTTTTTTTGAAGAACGAAACCCTGAATATTTGCCATGTTTCTATCTGTGGAATTTTCCAGTCTATATTATTGCCACCATAATTCTCAGTTGCTGTGACTTGGCAATTTGTCAAACATTTTCGTTGCATCTCTTTCATTTGTTATGTCTAAGATGCAAGATCAATATCTGGCACATAACTTTAGCTTTTTTCGAAAACTGTCAAAAGGTAGGTATATGTGGTTATAAGTAAGCTAACGATCAGTTGTGACAGCCTTTTCACCGCCGTGGTCTGATATATGACACCACACCACAGCTTATGTGAACCTTCCTCATTTACACTTAGGTCTATTTTACGCTGTCAACCATGACGGCTATAGCCGTCAAAGGCCTTCGAAAGGAATCGTTGGTTAGGGCCGCTGTCCAGTAAAAGAATTAACCCAATCCACAATGGTATTACGATCCGAAGAAATTTTAAAGCTATCTCTTTTAAAATGTATTTTTACCAGCACCAATTTATTGCGAATTTATTCGTCCTTTTTGGCTTAAAGTTGATTTGTTGAGGTAGAAGGTTAAGCGTAATCGCGTAATAAACTAAAAGATATTAACTGCTAAGTTCAAGTTACGTTGCTTATGCTAATTTAATCGCTTGAAAGCGCTTAAGGCTTGTAAAATGTGCCAACTCGGTACTCAGAGACATACTTAGATACTTTTAATAAGTTATTAATCGGAAATGAGGTTTTAAATGATAACCTACGCATCTTTAAGTGATTTCTAAATTTAAACCGTTAGAAAACGCACAGAATCTACGATCTTGCTGCGACGTAGAACTACTCGTACGACCAAGGACCAAGACCCGCCCGTGCTTACACTTTCTACGTACTGAAGGGTCAAGTTATGTTTCCCGTTGTAATCAGAGACAGACTGCCGCACTCAGAGACGTCAATTAATTTTTAAGTTTGATTAAAGTTGCTGCGTCTTATTCTATTGCTATAGAAAAGAAAGTGACAGCAGCTACTTTAATGAAACTTAAAACTTAATTGACGTCTCCGGGTGCAGCCGAAAGTGAGTGATGAACTGATGGTTTTCTAAGATAATAATCTACACAGTACATCTAAGATATTAATGGTAGTCGGCTTTTTTGAAACTTAAATGACGAATATATTTTCACCTCACCAGCTCGGAAAGGCTTTCTTTGTCGGTCAAAATCTCGGCGCAAAAGTCCACTTTAACCGCTCGCGTGGAAAGTAATGGTGATGCTGTGCGCGGAGGAGCCACAACTCGCTCGTGCAATTGTTTTTCCAACACCAAATATTTTCCACGCTACATTGAGGTGAAAAATTGTGTGTTTCGCACGGCAGCAAAGTTATTTGGATCTCGAGGTCTTGAATCCCTCGTCACGCTTAAGATTCTATTCTTAAACCACTCGCTAGGCTCGTGCTTCAATTTTAGAATCCTTAACTAACTCGGGATTCAATACTGGCTCTCGCGCCAAATAACATCTTTGCAGCCTTGCTAAACAAATAACTATTTCACCTCACCAGTTCGGAAAGGACTTCTTTGTCGCTTAATATCTGCGTGCAAAATACCCTTTTACCCGCTAGCAGGGAAAAGTTGTGTTTCGCACGGCAGCAAAATTAAATATACTGTCAGAAGAATCAGATGCGAGAGCGAGTGTGAAAGCGATAGACACCCGATGACTATAAAAGGCTAATGGTGGCACTTCACTTCGTCATGTTTGCCAAACTTTGCCGAATATTGATCTTGCATCACTTGACATACCGAAGGAAAGAGATGCAACGAAAATATTTGACGATAAACAAGTGAAGTACTCTATGCTACCGAAGTCCTTACTCGGATAGGTAATGGCACCGATTAGCCCCCGCGCAGTTTTTGCGCGCAGCTTTGTGGACCTGCGCTCGCGCATCGCGGCTAGTTATGTCATTGATATGGATTGTGACGTTTTTAGCGATCTGACTTATGGCGCCGGGACCGTATGATTGGGTCTCAATGATGATAACGATCTTGGGTATAACTGACATTGAATTAACTGAAATGAAAAAAAAAAACTAGTACCATACATATTATGGATACCAATTATACCAACTAGGCTAACCGCGTCGTCAAAATTATGTTTTCAAAGCTCTGTGCCCTTAGCCAAGATGCCCATCGCTAACTAGCGTTTCTATTCGTTTCGTTTTTAAATGGTTTTTAAACCAATCGCGTCACTGGTAGATCACGTGACTCTCTGTATGGGACATTATTTAAATTATATCATAAAACATGAGCAATATAATGAATAAATATATACCTATACCTAAGATTACAAGCCCTCTTCCCTCCTAATGTTGCTATGCCCAACAGGGTCCATAATTAAGTCACAGATTACCTTACATTAAGTTATGATTACTGTATTAACTTAAGTCGTGAAAATGGTCTTAGGAGACCGTCTCTAAAGGTGGGTACCTTTAGAGACGGTCATTTTCACGTGGCGGCAAAGGTTTCAGGTTCCAGTAGCTGCCCTTGCCCATCTTACTTTCCACCCATATTGCTTTCATCTCCTTCCATGAGTTTGTGTTGTTAGAGGTGGCGAAGAACGAGTTAAATTATTCGGTTGAAAATGAGCGACATTACAGAACTAATAACCTGACTGTCATTATGAAATCAACTATTCATGAGTTGGCTCGTGTCAACGACACCAATTTGCTTTTCAGTATGGAATTGAACAAAACAATGAATGTTGTCGAGATGCATTGCAGTTTTTAAGATGCGCAAGATATCTTATCGTAATATCGATTGATTACTTGTCAAAATATAATTAGGTAGTTAGTCATCATCATCATAATTTTGCCAAGATTTGCCACAAGGACCGGTCCTGCGTTCGCAGGTGGACCGACGACGTGGTTAAGGTTGCGGGAAACCGATGGGAAACCAGCATGTAGTTATTATAAAAAATCCTAGGAACAGGTATTTCCATTTAACGGCATTCCGCTGAGTGGGGTACACTACATAACTCCGAAGAGTCATAATTCCGAATTGATTGAAATCTCGATTTTTTATAATTCCTAATGCAATTTTTTAATGGAGGCTTTATTTTTTGTTATAGCACATAAATCATACCTAACCTAACCAACGTATAGCAATACAAATATGTTTTTAATTTTAAATAGCTCCAGCATAACATAGATCTCGTAAAATAGAAAATTCGGACAAATGAATATTCGGAAAAAAATATTTCGGAATATTTGGGTGTTCCCCGCTGAGTGGCACCCTGTTTGACACCGTATCCTATCATTTAAAAAAAAACGTTTCGCAATCTGAATCATTTCACAAACATGTCATTTGGCAAATCGCATTTTTTTCCAAAACTGTAAATATTTCAGGATTTATTTCAGGACCATAGTATAGACAACTATAGGTTAGGTTAGGTTAATTTTACAAAAATCCTGAAATATTTACGTTTCGGAAAAAAAAGCCAAATGATATGTTTGTGAAATGAATCACTTTGTGACATGTTGTTTATGAAATGATGATAAACCGTTTGACACATATTGTTTTTGCTTTATTTGTTATCCTATCTTGATTAATGATTATTTTCTTTCTTTCTTTAATTTTGACACACCTTATATATTCGTCTATAATACAGCGACATATCAAACAACAGCGCTAAAACAACGTTGAATGTATTATGATCGCAGATACATGGATAAAGTATCTGTCCCTTTCTGACAGGTATGTGAGTGCAAGCGTGACGGATGCTTTATCCACATTCATCCACATCGGTAAACACGACCATTATCGGCCCGCAGTAATGTGTGTCATTATGCGCGTGCGACCTAGGGCGCTAATGGCACTCTTGCGCAGATGAACCGCGGTTCAAGGCTCTTGAATTTACACAGGAATCTCTCGCATGTTTTATACGTTGTTGAAAAGATCACGATTGGAAGTTGCTGCGTGATTTTAATCACTAGTATAAAACAATGTCACTTCCCCGTCTGTCCCTTTGTATGTACGCTTAGATCTTTCAAACTACGCAACGGATTTTAATGCGGTTTTCACCATCAGTTAGATAATTTTTCACGGAACGTTTATGTATATAATAATACCCGGAGCGAAGCGATAGCGTGTCGCTAGTTAGGTATATAACACTTAGACAAAAATCTGACAAATTGGGACCCCTATTTGCAGGACTCATTATGACTCATACAATACTCTTATATGGCCAAACGGACTTTCACCAAAATTATCTAAGAACACTCTCGATTAAGTTAAATAAAAGAAAACTAAATCATAATCTGTTCATCCGTTTAGGAGCTACGATACCATAGACAGATACACAGATACACACGTTAAGCTTATAACATCCGTTTTGCGTTGGGGGTTAACTTTTCCGTTACTGCATGGCTAATTGGGATAGACCATATTTTTACAATGTATCGTCATTAAAAAACTATTTCGTAAAATAGGGTTTGAAAAACTTTTATACCAATTGATTTTTAAAATAAGTACTCAAAATCTTCGGATATAAACAACAATAAGTTTGACCTTTGTTTGAATTATATATATATTTTTTTTCAATTATATCTTTAAATCTATGACAATGATGTCATCCATAAAATCAGGGTAAAAAGAACAACTATGTTTTATAAAAACTACTGGGTCAAATACAAAATATTTAGATGAAATTAGTATCTTAAAATAACCTATTCTTTCGAATACCCGACGTCGCCGTGTTCGCAACGTACGCGCCAACTCCCGACGAGCGCGCATGCGAAACTCAGTTAAACTTAAAAGTACCAGGAGACTGAGCGTCGTCGCTCTCGGGTTGAAACCGAATTTTCATCGATTTTCTATACAAAAACAAAAAAAAAAACAAAAAGAAAGCAAAAAAAACGATCCATAATTGGGGTTCGAAACCGCAGTCATGGCGTAGTAGGCCAACGCTCTAATCATCAGTCTATTCAGACGGCGGCAGTCGCCCCGAAATTACGAACCATATTGCGCGGGAAATCTTTTTGCGGGAAAATACGGGGAAAACGAATTTTCCCAGATATGAGACCTAGCTAGATCGAATTTTCGCCCCCGTAAACCTCCATGTCGCAATATTCATCGAAATCGTTAAAGCCGTTTTCGATAACGTGAACCTACAAATATAATATACATAGTATAAGATTAACGAGTTTATGTATAAAAATAATCAATAAAAACCCAAATAAAACGGGTCTTAAAATCCCCTTGTTAGGGTGCGTCCCGCATTGCGTCCATTAATTAACGTGACAGTGTGTCGCAGCTTTATCTCCTAATTGTCGTGCACACGACTTTATACTTGTATTTAGCTTAATTGGGTTAATTCTAAACAATAGCCTGATTAATGAGGCAATGGAACATTATGTAAATTCTTATTTACGTCCTGTTAAGGAAGTGTCTTTACCCTAAATTTATCTTTAATTTTAAGTGGGTGGCGCGACTTCCCCTGTGTGAGATTGCCCTTTGATATTCTTTATTCATAATTTGTATCTTCAAACTCAATACCCGCCTTTTAGCAACACGTGGGTAAAAATACATTTCCCTAAACCTATTTACCCCCA
This sequence comes from Tortrix viridana, assembly GCA_963241965.1. Lineage (NCBI taxonomy): Eukaryota > Metazoa > Arthropoda > Insecta > Lepidoptera > Tortricidae > Tortrix > Tortrix viridana. Next base: position 13,933,257 of record OY725180.1, on the reverse strand, counting down.
AACTGTCCCATTAACTAATTACCCTGTAACTTAGTTTAATGCACGTCAACTTCTATTACCCCGCTAAATCCCCTTAAACTCTAGTTAACTTTTAACCAGTAGCTAATAAAGGACTAGCTCAGGCAGTTAGCTTGCCCGGGTAATTGTCTTATCCGGTTATTGCCCGGGTCCTCCGACGGGAATATCCGGGTATAAACGTTTCTAGAATAGAGATGACTCTAGAATTAAATTGTAATGCTGTGCTTGTACATGCTGGAGTGTTGTTTTACAAAGAAGTTTCCTTCTGTTACCTATCTTTATTGCACAAAAATATACAATTTCAGCTATGTTATTCTGTTAACACATCGTCGTTCAGTTCTACTCAGTCGATGAATAGCCGGCGAATTTACATCGTCCGTCAAGGTGGGTAAATGACATTAAACTGCCTGCACATTAATTTAGTCGCTGGTTTCACAGACGATCGTAAATTCGCCAGTTATTCATCGACTGAGTAGAACTGAACGACGATGTGTCAACAGAATAACATAGCAGAACAAAAGGTGAACTCAATTTGTAATGGCAGGCTCTACCTGATATTCCTATTAAAAACTAGTTTTCTGGGAAGATGGATTACTTCTTTGTAATTGACCTAGTCCCAAACTAAGCTCTAGGCTTGTACTATGGGTACTAGGCAACGATATACATACTTATATAGATAAATAAATACTTACTGACTCAGGAACAAATGCTCGCGGTCATCACAGAAATATTTGCCCAAACCATAATTCGAACCAGGGACTGCTAGATTCGTAGGCAGGGTCACTACCAACTAGGCTAACCGCGTCGTCAGATCTTAAGTACTTAAAATAATAATAATAATACAGCCTATATACGTCCCACTGCTGGGCACAGGCCTCCACTCGCAATGAGAGGGTTAAGCTTAAGTACTTAGTTATTTGGAAATAAAATAATATTTTTGTAGGCTATTTTAGACACAAGGAAAAATCCTTCCTATTACAAATCATTTACTAAGAAAGCGTCTCTCTTTGGCCACTAGTTAACTACCTAACTATTACGACTAGTAGTCCAACCCAAATTGTCCAGGCCAAAAAAATGTAGCGCAATGTGCACGTATGTTATGTAAAAATAGGTACCTACTACTAATCTCATTTAAAAACCTACCCCAGCTGTATTTTACATCCCGCAACAGTCACGTCATTTTGATACGTCATCCCACTTACATTACCCGGCTATCCGGGTACTCGCCCGTGTCCACTTACGCCCGGGTCCAACCCTTCTGTCATCGATAGGGTAACGGATGGGCCCTGATTACTATCAACCTGAGATGTCCACGCGTTGGTATAGGTGACGGGAATTGGTTAGGCTTGCTTATCTATAATATAAATGGAGTTATCGATCGAATGTGTCGTTTCACCGAATTACATTTCAGCGAAAACTAATTTCTCCTGAAACCATTCAGTTGCAGGTTATCTTAAGAGGACTGTCAACCAACTGCAAAATCTAGCCTTTTCATACAAACGGCGATAACGTTTTCCACCCCCTAAACGTTAACCGAATTCGATCAATTTTTGATATGTGTCGGAACAAAAACTATGTCCGTATGTTTCGTTTTTTTAAATATTGATTAGTTATAAAGGGATTATGGCCGAAATTACTTTTGTATGAAAACAATAAAACGAGAATAAATCGAAAATTTTAATAGTTTTTGTTCCGATTTACACCGTATCAAAAATTGGTCAAAATCGGTTAACATTTAGGGGGTGGAAAACGTTATCGCCTCACAATCCTCTTAAGCATGGTTGCGTAGGTTAGGTTTTAAAAAGCCTACGATATGGAGCCTTAGGCACTGAACTGAAGCGAGAAAGGCTCCCATTAAGTGCGATATGTATGTGTGTCTATGAACGAGTGTATCACAATACAGGGGGTGAATTAACAAGTACATGTGCGTGGAGTTCAGCTTATTAATAAGAGCGTCTGGTGATACAGCGTGTTCGCATTGAGCGAGTAACATATTATGTAAATTTGTCAGTTATTAATTAGACATGCTTTTTATGTACTAATCTTTTTCTTACGCGTTGGAGCCTCGGCTTGGAGGTTGCAGTAGTTTAGTGTTAAGTAGGTATAAGTAAGATCAACTGTGGCAAATGCCATTATGGGTTAAGGCAACTTTTAAAGATTTTAAAGGAATACAAAGTTTTAAATTTTTTATTTTTTTTATTTTTTTTTTCCCTTGCCTAGTACCATCATTTATATAAAAGGGATGGATGGATGTTTGTTACTCGATCACGCCAGAACGGCTGAACGGATCTGGAAGAAATGTAATACAGAGATAGATTATAGTCTGGAAAAGTACACAGGCTACTTTTTATCCCGAAAAAATAAGCAGTTCCCGAGGGAGCAGCGATAAACGACTTCTACTATATCTTTATAAGTTGCATTTACCCCATAGTCACGTTGGCCCCGGTGAACCTTAACTTAAAGCCTATTTGGAAATTACATGATATTTTTATTATGAATCTTCAAAAACAGTTCCTCGGCTTCTTGCTTGACCCACATTTTAAAATTACTTTTTCCATACAAAATTCGTTGACATTTACGTACCTACCTAATAAACCTTTATGTCTCGTAAAAATACATCAACGCAGCCAAAGTGCACAACGAAGGAAAAATAAAGTTCTGAAATGCAAAAAAGATAAAACTGTTTTTTTTTTAATACCTATTTTCTAACGCTTTTGTACGAACGTCATTAATTTTATAATTAAAAAAAATGTAGTAGAATAAAGTTCGTGTTAATTTGAAGGTTATCATTTTAAAGGGTAATTTTGTGACCCTACTTAACCAATAATTGCTACTAAGTGAAGTAGGTAGATAATGACGTGATTGATTGACTAAGAAAGGGATGAACAAAAAGTACCTATAAACAAAACCTTTCTATCCAGGTAGATGGTTATAAAATCCAGAGTTTGTTCACCCTTATTAACGTAAACAATCTTACTGCCCTCTAAATAAAAAAAAAGACAATTAGTATATTTAATACTGACCAATTTGTCAATCTTATAATACCTACTTAAGTAAATAACCACACAATTAGGTACATCATTGTTTATAAACAAAAAACCAATTATGGCATCTATACATGAATGAACGCAAACGTCGTGCTAAGTACTACTAATACTGAACTTCAGCACGAAACGAACCCTAAACTTAATTCAAAGAACCCTTGAAAAGAACTTTCACTGGCCGCCGCCCGCGCCCCGCGCGCGCCAGTCTGCCGGCGACCCCAGACCGGCGCACACGTGTCGAAGCTCGTCCCGGCCGCGCGCAAACTTTCCGCGAGTGAGTGAGTGATGCCCGCCCGCGCAGTGGCCCTGCTCGCCACCGCGGCCCTGGCCCTCGCGGCCGGCCCGCCGGACCCCTGCTACGAGGAAGGCCGCCCCCGCCGCTGCATCCCCGACTTCGTCAACGCCGCCTTCGGAGCAGCCGTCGCCGCTTCCTCCGTCTGCGGCCGACGCGGCCCCGAGCGCCTCTGCGACCCACCTGGAGACCAAACACCTGATAACGCTTGCCGAGTCTGCGACGCCGCCCGCTCCGACCGCCGCCATCCCCCGAACCATCTCACCGACCTTAACAACCCTCACGACGCCACCTGCTGGCGCTCCGCGGCCTTAACCCCCGCGTCCTACGACTCCCCTCCTGACAACGTGTCCCTGACCCTATCCCTTGGAAAAAAATACGAACTTACTTACGTCAGCCTCCAATTCTGCCCTAAAGCGGCGCGGCCGGATTCTGTTGCGATTTATAAAAGCGCTGATTATGGCATGACCTGGCAACCCTTTCAGTTTTACTCAAGTCAATGCCGGCGTGTTTATGGACGGCCTAATAAAGCCACGGTGACTTCGGCTAACGAGCAAGAGGCTAGGTGTTCTGATTCGCATCGTCTGACCGGCGAAACTGGCGGAGGTGCCAGGTTAGCGTTCAGCACTTTGGAAGGACGTCCAAGCGCTGCTAACTTCGACATATCCCCTGTTCTCCAAGATTGGGTGACCGCTACGGATGTCCGCGTGGTTTTCAACCGTTTGCACATGGTGATTGAAGGGGATGAGGTGGATTCGAAGAAGCAAGCGGCGGTGGGGACTCAGCATTACGCGGTGTCTGACTTTGCGGTGGGTGGGAGATGCAAGTGCAACGGGCATGCTTCTCGGTGTGTTCCCATGAAGGAGGAGGAGGGTTCCGCCCAGCAGCTGTCTTGTGAGTGCCGGCACAACACTGCGGGGAGGGACTGTGAGCGATGCAAGCCGTTCCACTTCGACCGGCCGTGGGGACGGGCGACTGCGAGAGACGCGAACGAATGCAAAGGTATGTGGAAATCTGGCTCCTACGGCCACACTTCGGCGATTCGGGCGAAGGTTCGTGCTGGTGTCTGTTTCTTTCTCTATGATAATGAAGGAGAGGCTAACGTGAACCTTCGCCGAATCGCCGAAGTGTGGCCGTAGAGTTATACGGTTTTTGTCGCTTTTATCCGCAAAGGTTGAGGTACCTACCTACCACTACCAGGAGCTTTGGGCATATAAGTATGTTTATAATGATACAATGAGCGTTTTGGTCATAGTGTGATACAAAACTGGAAATAGGTATGTATGTAGTATATTGTCACTTATCATTTGCTTATAATCAAGTTTAGAAATATCTACGTTAAATCAAATTGAAGGAATTGTAGTTTCGACCTTTCATCAAGCTATTATATATTTATTTGGGAAACAAACAGAAAAACATATTTTGATATTAATAATTCATATTCTATTAAATTAGGTACCGTCTTATTTAGAATTAAGTCGTTTGTCGGTCTTCTTGGTTCATCACGTAGGTACCTAGTTTGTAATAATGTCTATTTTTCAACACAGGGAAGGGAACTTTTTCTTTTTTTTTTACTCCTACAGACCGTTTCCCGTCAGATTTTTCATTATTAATGGCGCCCAAATTGAGACTAAACCATTTTGATCCCCTAAAGTAAGTACCTACATTTTAATTAATTATAAAATGCTCTAAGTTTAATAACTCCTAAACTCTATCTAATTCCGTGACAGGAATCTGTTAAAGTTTATATTTAAGTTTAAAATACCTGTTTTGATGTTTTTAAAGTGTAATAAAATGTTACACACAACCATGTTACGCCCATAAATCGGTCGTCATACCTATCTATAAATATCAAACTATTCTGAAACTGATTGACAGAAGTCTCACAGCACTGGAGGAAGAATCACAGAAAGTTAAATAAATAACATTTACTTGGAATATACTTAGTTTGAATATTATAATTTGAATATTATAGGTACGTAGGTATAGGAAGTCCTCGACAAGCCGTACTGGTTTAATAAAAAAGCTTGAATAAAATATCGAATCTTTAATATTTGACGTCAAAGACAACATTTTAGTCACTTTAAAAGTCGGCAAAAAGCTAGCGTGAACTGCTTTCCAGAAAAATCATAGTTTTTGCTTTAATTTTAATCAGCATAGCAGTAGCAGGTTGAGGTAAATAAATATACATAGGTAAATCGGTTTCAGTTAAATTCGCAACCGCACGTTTCGCAACCATTTCATTTGGCCAAACGCTTTTTTTTCTTTAACTGTAAATATTTCAGGATTTTTCTAAAACTAACCTAACCTATAGGGTTCACACGATGGTCCTGAAATAAATCCTGAAATATTTACAGTTTCGGAAAAAAAGCGTTTGGCCAAATGAAACGGTTGCGAAATGAAACAGTTGCGAAATGAAACAGTTGCGAAATGAAACAGTTGCGAAATGAAACAGTTGCGAAATGAAACAGTTTGGGAAACGTTTTTTGCCCAAATGGAAGGACACCAGGTCAATCAATATCCAATAAGAAATAATGGACCAGATAAAAATAACAACTAAATAAAAATCCAATTTGTTTTATCACTTTATATTAGAAATAATACAGCTCCATCTGACGAGCCGGCTCAAAATGGAAATGCATCGTTTGTAAGCCGCAGCAAGCTTACTACCGCCTCATAACATTACAAGGTAAATTGTAACCCTTTACACGTTATAAACCAAACTGGGTAAGCATGCAATTAAAGTTTCACTGTTCCGTTTTGCAGCTCAATGTTACGAAGGCACGCTTTGAGAACGGAGGTTAAATACCTAATTGCGTCTAGGCCCGGCCCTTTGACTGGCCAGTCAAAGGATTTAGACAGGCCTTTTCAGCTAACATAGTATACGCGTAGATTTAGCAACGGTTTGTAAATCATTTACAGGTATAGGCGGATATGGAAACCCAAAAAAGTTTTAAAGATTTTTTGTCCAACAAGGTCAAAGAGACAATTATATCCACATGGCAATTCAATTCATTAGCGGCACCCTACTAAACTTAAACACATATAATTATGTTTAAGTTTAGTGTATTTTTAGGGTTCCGTGCCCAAAGGGTATCAACGGAACCCTATTACTAAGCCACCGCTGTCCGTCCGTCGGTCAGCGGGCTTTATCTCATGAACCGTAGTAGGTAGACAGTTAAAAACGTTTTTTTCTTTTAAAGTGTTTAAATATACATAGAGTTAAATCTTGTGCGATGTTACGGAACCCTAAGCGAGCACACAGAGTCACCGATAGTAAGTGGGTTCCGAGGATAACGGCATATAAACTGTCGCGATATTAGGGTGATTTCGCCGGTTTACCGTCCACCTCCAGTTTTCGTCCAGAAGGCTTAACAAAAGCTAATAGTAAAACAAAGACAGCTAACCGCGCATGTTTGGTCTTGCGGTCCTAAGTTCCACACCATTAGTTCTACAAACTTAAACATATTATGGGACAAGTAGAGACTCTAATAAAAAATACGGTAGTTGGTGGTTTGTTTTCGTGCCACGAAAGTGTCGTCGCGGTCCTAGAAAAATAGTGATACCATGTAATTTCGTACAAACATTTTTGACTGTTTTTTTGCATGGTTGTGTTAGTTTTTTGCACCCTAAGGCTTAGTTTGAACATAATGAACTTAAAATAAAGTAGTAATCGAATATTATTTATGAAAAACGTATACAATTTTAGTGAACTAATACCCGACTACCTAATCTGCAAAATATTTAAGACAAGTGCCATTTTGTATCAGTCTAAATTTCTAAGAACCTGTGCGATTTTATTTTGTGTTTAATGTAAAATGATATTTGGTGGTTACTCAAGTAGACATTTAGTTTTCGTCCACTCAATTGTCTTTGTAGTACGAGTAAAATAAATTGAAATATGTGGGCGAAAACTGAAAATAGAGCGTAACGGTTAGATTAATTTTCGTCCATTTGCTCTGGAGTGGGCGTAAACTAAAATACAATTCGTTAGTTTTCGGACGGCAGGTTTAAATTTATTTGATTACTTTAAAAATAGTACTTATGTTGTTAGATAATGTAAAAAAAAACTTATATTAAGTACCTATCACAAAAATATCGTCAGCAGTTTTTTTTTAATTTTAACTACTTCGTAGTTCATCTACAAAATGACGAAAACTAGATGACAATAGGACGAAAACTAGCAAAATCGGTACTTTTGTCATTAACATTTTTTATCAAATGAGCAGAGAAACTGATAACTTAATGCTTAATTTAAAATAAAAATAGATTATACTAGCACTAAAAATAAATATTTTGTATTTGCATTATATTATTTGAACTCCAAAGTTGGAAACTCCACTAATTGGACGAAAACCGGCGAAATCACCTACATATTTGTTATCCCTGAGGTCTAAGATTTATTAATGCTATAATAAATATTATACACACGCTGATAAGTTACTATTGTAAAAATAAATATTTGTCCAATGAATACAAGTATCAAAACTGTTTTATAAAAGCTCATCAAAACATTTTGATTTTCGATATTATTCGGTTGTGCGTCTTCTGTGGTTCATAGAAAAATAATTGAACAGGAAAACGTACCAAGAAACCAACGAGTTGTAATAAGTATTAACAAATAAATCTCGTTCCTTTCAACATGAATATATATCACGTATTTTATTTGAAAATATATCTTGTTACATAAATATTTGCTTGTAGTTATATTATATTATATGTATTTTGCTGAGGAATAACATAATTGTAAGTCAATGTCTTAAGGGTTCACAATTGTTATGATATGATGTAGTAGTTTACGTTACGGCTGCGTAATACTAATTACGCAGTCGCGTACAATATTTTATATACACTCATATCATATTGTAAGTCCTCTATGATAATAAATATAATATATACATTTACAGGTTGTTGTTGACATTTCATCTTGATTGATGTTTCATTTCGAGTGAAATGAGAAATTGTCGCTGAATCAAATTTTATTTAATTCGAAATTCGAAAACCGTAACAGTATCGGCAGCAATCACGTAAAGTGAACTTTACAGTACAACTGCTAGCAGATTTGACACCGCGACAGCACCACTACTGACTGACGTAAAGCTAGTTATAACCTAGTTTCTGAACGCGTTGTACAGGTTTTACGATATGGGTGTAGATAAAAGATATTATTATCTATTTATTGTCATTTTTGTTGGCAGGCCAACCCTTGGCTTCGTATTTATCTACTAGAGACCAACGTCGGTTAGCGTATTAGCCCTAAAATTTCAAAAGCTCTTCACACTCGTAACGAAGTGAGGCGAGGTACCGCGAGCACGAGAATGTAGTTGCCACCTCGCCTTGCCTCTCCTCGCCTCGTCTGCGCTCGCTCGGTTGTCTGTTTTTCGGACGCGAGTCAAAGGGCGCGAGGGGCACGAGCCTCGTGTCACCTCGTCTCGCATAGCCTCGTCGAACCTTACCTCGCCTTACCTCGACGAGTGTGAAGAGCTAGCATTAAGTTTCCTTTAAAAACATTTGACTTTTCTATCAATTGAAATCCCTCTTTGTCTCAAAAACGGAGACTCCTGAAATACTCACAAAAAACTTAAGCGTCCTACGAATAGGTAGTTAGCAAGTAATTTTATTTCACAGATATTTGAAACTCAGGTTATTTAATTAGGTGACGTGTAATATTTTACAATATTATCAATAAATTAGTGAGAATATGAGTATTTTCACAAAGAACGTCACTTGCGATTCTACTAATTTATCTACCTGTCTCTGGCTCTTCTTAATTGCGATTATTGCGAAGTCAGCAAGGTACATATCCTACTTATTAATTTACGTATTTTCACGCAAAAAGATTTCCCCCGCAATATGGTTCGTAATATCGAGGCGGCTGCCGCCGTCTGTATAGACTGATGGTTAGAGCGTTGGCCTACTATACGCCAAGACTGCAGGTTCAAACCCCAGCTTTGTATAGAAAATCTATGAAAATTCGATTTCGACCCGAGCGACGCCGCGGTCTCCCAGGTATGTATTTAATTAGTGTTGTGCGCTGAACATATTTACCGCAATAAATATAAAAATATTAATTCATCAACAAATAATTATCTAGCTAATTACTGATAAAACAAATTTGTATTTTAAAAGCTTTGCAATACTTAAGTTAATGTATCATATCCCAATTTTGCCAATTGTTTTTAATTATGGGTATTTCAAAGTTCATCAAGTTTTTAGCCCCAAGGGCAATAAACTCAATGTTAGGCCTTCAAAGTAAAGTAGAACTTTATACACATGAAGCGAAAACTGCTTTATTATGGACATTCATAAAATAAGATAGTCTAGTGGAGTGTTAGGTAATTCATAGGTGTATGTGAAATTTCTAATGGCTAATTAACGCAAGGAGTCAGGTCTGGCGACTTGGGTTCAAGTCCACGCGATCAGTGCCAAAGTGCATTTTCCTACTAAATGGACTTACATCGCGTTATTAACACTCTAATACGGTAAATTTAGTCATATGTTCCTAACAAATATATAGCGTGAAGGTCCCCTCGTTTTGCAGACACTCATTTCATCGAATGTGTCGTTTCACCGAATTCCATTTCATCGAAAGGTAATTTCTGCTGAAACCTTATTGTTTTCAGGTTATCTTAAGCATGGGTTACGTAGGTTAGGTTAGACCTGTGACCACCAAAAAGTTATAACTCTAACATGCATGGGGACGAGATAACATTTGACAGGTGCTAGGGAAATGAATACATCTACTCCATATTCTAACGTAAGACTTAAGGCTTAAGGTTTAAAATAAAAGTGTCTCGTCTAGTCTAATTTTGTCTCGTGCTTGCATGCTAGGCGGCCTGAAGTGATGCTAGAATGTACTTAAATAAAGTAGTCTAAAAGACATTCTCGTCTTTACAGAATTAAGGAACGCAGCCACACCAACACGTTATCCTGTTATTGAATTTTAACGAGTTAATAAAATTATGACCCGTCGTAAAAGTCCATTGAGTGATACAGCGTGTAGTAAATCAATTATATTGGAATTCGGGAGGCCACGCCCCCTGTATAATCTGTTAATCTTTTGTCCTTTGTGTAGCAATGTTACACTGTACAAAAAACAGGATTGATTGGCATATTAAAACAAAAATTGTCATCATGCCTATTAGTTTGTACAGTCGAACTCATTAGTAGCTTTACATTTTAGTACCATGTCGCAGTTACGTATTATAAGTGTTAATAGTTTGAATTTAGTATGTCAATACTGCGACAAGGTACTAAAATTTACAGCTACTTATGAGTACGACTGTACGTTTATAGACTCAGTGTTGAGTGAGCCACTATACAACTGTGTCTCCGAACGAGAATCATAAATTTTGACGCAATGTCTTTTTCGTTTCTTGTAAGAATAAGAATAAGAAAACATTTAATCACAACAACGAACACAGTAAGAAATTAAAATAACAAATTTACACAGCAAAGTTGTCGCGAAACGGTCCCAACTCCGCTTGTGCTGGCTGTGAAGCCAACGCTGGTCTTCCGTTGAGACAGCTCGGTGAGAACACGGAAGGTGACACAAAAAATACATTTAAAGTGGCCTACAAAACGCGAAACAGCAATAGTGAACAAAAGGAAAAGAAAACAAAATAACAAAAAGCAACAGGCAGGCAGGGCTTGTAGTAGTCATTGTGACAGGGTTCCATCGTGCAAAAATTACATAAGTACAAATTTTTACAAGATAGCCTGTATAAAAAAGGTAAATCTAGATGTAAGACTAAGTTACACAGCTAAACTGTACTTAAGACTACACACTTGCAGCAAAAAGATATAAAAATCTAGACTTTAGGCTTAAGTTCACATTAGCTGTGTCAAAATGTATGTAAAAGTTAGTCTTGACTAAATCTAGTATTCAGTATATCTATTTGCAATAAATGTGGTTTATAAGCGGGTTGTTAACAATAATAAGTCGAACACATTTAACCATTACAAATTTAAGCGTACAAATCTGATGCCAATACAATATTTATAGATTTTCCTTTTTGTTGTATTTATCTCATAGTCAAAATCAAATCAAAATCAAAATATTTATTCAGTAAATTGGCCACATACGGGCTGTTTTACACGTCAGTAATATAGAGTGAATCTACCAGCGCTTCGGACAAGACCATCATTGCGGAGAAGAAGCGCCGCAAGAAACTCCAGCAGAAGGTCATTTTTTCAAACATAATATACAATAATACTTAAAAGTAAGTAACATTACAAGGTAATAAAGTAACAAATATTAATTATTAGAACTAGTACAAACGTTACTTGTTTGTCACAATGGACTTAAAACTTTAAAATTATCTAAAGTAAATATTGATCAGCGTGTTATATTAATTTTAAGTAATGATTCAGAGTTCATTTGTTTGTATTTCCCATCCAAATGGCGCATCGGGTGCGATGGTTGGACAATTATCGATTTTCATGGATTTTTTATTACGGATATTAAAACGGTTTCTAAAAACACTGGCGAGCTAAATAACGGGTCTCTTTACCCGGCAGAGCGAAAAGGATCATGATTTTAACAGTTTATGTATGTATGTGACAAAAATCGAATGTTCCACTCTAGCTCCTAAACTACTGGGCTAAAAAAAAATTTTAGAAAGGATTTTTTTCCTGAAAGTTCTTCGTTATTTCGCTCGTGGTTCTACTGGCCCTGGTTATAGGCGCACCGCACCGCCTTGTGCAGCGTCCATCGAGATCGCTAGTCGCTACCATCATATCTTCCTTTAATCTACCACCAAGCAATAGTGCTCGTATTTTTGTGTAATAAGTTTTTTTTTGTAAAGCTCTGTTGCCGACTGTACTTCTAACACTGATAAACTCGCTATAAAATGACGAGTCAAACGAGTCCAAACTCGAGGGATCTACTGTTAACCATTGAGGAGTTCCCATGATCACCTTCCGTCTCATATACCAGCTAGATGGTACCATATTATTATATTGTCATCGGAATTAAGTAAGTCGCCATCAAACGTAATAGTCTGGCGAGTATTTAGTTTGTTTAGGTACTTTGTAAAAATTATGAAAAAAAAAAAAGTTAAGGTTGACTTCCAGTTTATTACATTGTTTTTTAGTTTGTTAGTTAAGAGTGAAGCTAATATAACTATGTTAAAGGTTCTTTTTTGTAGCTTCGATAGTCAAGAAGAACCATATATGGCAGAGATCACTGTGATATCACATACCGTTAACTCCTCGACAAATTACACGTACTAGTATGACATAAAAACTAGGCAACAATTTGTCAACTTGTCCGATAGTCCATCACAGAACCACCGTCGCACGCGCATAGAATCAATGAGCGTTCGATCCTTATACGAAGAGGTTTCTCGCCTTCCCTGCCTTTCTCGGAATCCCAGCTGCAGGTTAAATCTGATTGCAGAAAAGGCTTAGTATCAATGATTTAATTACTTTTATTTACCTAGAACAGCTAGCCAAGATATAACGATATAGAAAATCGTCAAAATGTATGGAACATTGACATAAGTGACTGATGAGACTGATCGTTAGACTTTACCATCTCCAGTGGGCGTTTTTTTTATTTCTATGTACCTAGTTGAGACTACAATTAAAAATCGTACCTTTTCCACGAGTTGCGAAAATTAACGATACTAAATGTATAAATAATTTTTGTAACTCAGTGGAAAAGTTAACGTCTCTTAATTTTAGCCCTAAGTACATAGAAATAAAAAAACGCCCAGATAACAGTATCTGACCGATAAATTTTAGCTATATCCCTTTCTTTTATTGTGACAGAAAAGGAGAATCACTCTCCTTGACTTTAATACATATGTACATACCTATCTTCACACCTGTCTCCCAATGGGGTAGGCAGAGACTATGGAACGCCATGTGTACTGGCCCAAATATACCTCTATCGCTTCCTCTACATTCATCAACCTCTTCATGCGCGTACGTCGGTTTCGGGTGCCTTTAATTTGACCCTTATTCAAGTACATCGCGAATTTGATCCGACATCTCCACTCACTCTTGCTCGCCACGCCACACCTCTGTCGCAACTCTTCTTTCATCCATCCTTTCTAAGTGACCAAGCCATCTTAGCATAATGATAACTTTAACTGACAAATATTAGGGGATTAGATAAATCGCCTAAATGTAGAGGCTCTACATTAAAAATACATCCACTAGAATATTGATAATTCGAATTCAAAATCAAATTAATTCATAGACTAGCATAGAGGTACTACACCTTCATCAACGCATTTTTTTGAAATTGCAAATGTCTATGGGCCCTATCTATCTGGTGGCGACTGTGGCGATCAGGGTTGTTTGTCTCCTACTTCCCTTAAAACAAATCAGATTTCAAATTGTTTATGGTACAGAATCTGAATCCGAATCAATCCGGCTCAATTTTACGGCGGGCGATTAGTAATGAAGAACATTATAAAATTTCATATTTTTTTATAATAATAATTTATTATTTTCCAGTAGGTAAGTTGTTACGAACTCGTTACTGTACTAGAGTCGTAAAAACCATTAAAACTTTTAATAGTTGCGAAATAAATCAGAATCTTTTATGAGACCATAAAGCTGAAACTTCGATTGGATGTAAAGTGTGAGATACATGTTTGAGTCGTGCTTAAATGTTCGTGAAGCTGTGGTTGTACTAGGGCTAGAATCTATTGAACTGGCGCCAGACGATGGCATCCAAAACTGACGTTTAGGTTATCTGATTTGAATTTTTCTTTCGACGCTTTTACGAGAGGGAGGCAATTTAACAAGGGATTAAAACAAAATTTAAGATATGCAAAACTAAAGAAGAGTACCTACACTAAACTGCCCGTCAATAGGCTAGTTGACTGACTGATCAAATCAGCAACTTTTATTGAAACGTCAAAACGATCCGCTAGTATGAAGTTAGTACGAGTATGAAAATAGGAACCTGTGACGTCACAATTTTCAGTGTTCCTTTATAAAGTTTTAGTTGAATTTAAAATCGTTTAAATTTCAAAAATAAGAGATAGCTAGGTTTTTCCGTGTTATTTTCAAAAGCTTGATTTAGTGGTAGTGTAAAAATAATTTATTTTGACATTAGTCAAATAGCCTATCGTAAACTGTTCAGACATCTACTCACTGATCGATATTTAGTAGACACAAAATTCTTATACCCTGTTTACTCCAATCCAAACTCCAAGCCACGCCGCGAAGACGCTCTTAAAAAGTAAAATTCCGAATAGATAACATTTCGATAAACTTAACGCCTCGTGTGATGCTTAGAGCAAACTAAAAGGGCATTTGTCAATTCTTCAGATGTAATTAGTGACCATTACCTACAGGTAAATTACATACATAAGTTAATGACAGCTGTCAATCAAAACGCGCCAATTTTTGCCCATGCCAGAATTGCTTTGACTTCTAGCTTTTTGGCCTCTACCGCACTAATAATTCACGGAAGTATTTAATGTTTAATGTTTATTAGGGTAACAAAACAAACGGAACAATTCAACTAATAGCTAAAAAAGAACGATATTATAACATCAACCATTAAAGTTACCACAAATTAAAAGTACCTACATATAACACGTGGGTATAAAGTTTAAATTCTCAAAAGTGAAAACAATGAAGCTATATATGACAGTTTAATTTTTGTATTTGGTTATTCAGGCGAATGTTATTTGTTGCAGATTTTGTGAGATAATAATTCCTTGTCTATTTCCCGGCGGATATTAGGATGAGATCGGAAATTGCGGTGCTCATATTTCGAGTTTGTTTACATTGTTGTTATGCTGTTTTTCTTATGGAATAGGATCGTGTCTTTGTCTGGATTTTGGAGAATCCTTATTTTCACTAACCAATTTGATTTGTTAAATCTTTTGTCAAAACATTTTGTTATCCGTCAAATCTGCAATAGTCTGATAAATTGTACCTACTATTGCAAATGCGAAAGTAGTTATTAATATATGCAATGAATTACTTAGGGCCCAAATGGGACCCTTGTGGTACACCAGAAGTTGCAAAATGTTTTCAGTGATATTCTCTATTTTGACAAATTTTGACAAATCCATACTTATATTATAAATGTGAAAGTGTGTGTGTTTGTATGTTTGTCCGTCTTTGGAATGGTGATAGCTTATTTATTTATTTTATTTATTTAATCGTTTGGCGCGTTTACATAAACATTTTAAAAATACACAACTAAAAAGACAACTATAGATCCACATTCAAGGTCCCGAGCCACGAGATAGTGTCAGGTGATAGTTTGTACAGATCTTCCGGGGCACTGGAGTATGAGTGTGTATAGCTTATACCCTCGATTAACACATAGGCTACTTTTCATTCGGAATGTTTTAAAGTTCCCGAGGGAGCAGCGATAAACGACTGATACGCGGACGGAGTCGCGGGCAGAAGCTAGTTATATTATCATTGTGTTACAACGGTGACAAAGTAAATAATCAAAGTCGGAATTACGTTGGATAATTCTTTAATATTAGATCATTAGATTATTCTTTTACTCATGTTATAATTTTGACTGAAACCAAACTGGTTCTAACGGGTCATCAGTCCTTACATTACAGATAACTTAAAAAAAAAGTGGTTTATCATCCCAAAGCATAGATGCAATGAGATAATATTGTTTTATGACTGGATTTCGTGTTAGCCCGGCGCCCGCGCATCTGATTTATTTTATTGGCTGTGTGGGAGATTGATAATATGGATATTAGGGACAAATGTGTTACATTGTTTTATGGACCCATAAAATAGTTGGACAAATCTGGGTTTTTGTAGTTTAAGTGTTTTCGGAGCTTAAGCGCCTGTATAGTAAACTCATCGAATTCCGTGACTCGCTCAATCCCGTGGTAGCAGTTCTATAATCCGCCATCGAACCTTGCTAATAGAATCTAGGAACTGACATACGACCTTAGACTTTTAAATAGTCTAAGGCAAAAAAATAAAGGGTGTATTTTAGGTCCCAGATTCGACCTGCAGAGTGCTATGGCGGATTATAGAACTGTTACCACGGAGTTAATTAACTAGTAGGTAATTCGTTTTTTCATTGTTTTTTTTTTTTCAAAACAAGTTGAACCCGACAAGAAAGAAATATTATCTTAATAAAAGTATCTATTTAAATTACTCCTGAACGAAATTGATTCAAACAAAAATTAATAGAATAAATACCAATTCGAATATTACGCCATTTACGCAAGGCCTGAAGCTGACCACCGAGGGGTTCTTTATTGCACTCGTACAAATAAACAGAGAGGCAAGATAAACAGTCCTTGTTGACTCGGATAGGGCTCTATATAACCTGACAAGGCTTCGTGGCATTGCGAACAAGTACAGTCAGCGGCAAAAGCGTTTTTTATGGCATGAAAATTGCAAACGAGCACTCAGGCTTCCTAGACATTTGCAATCTCTAGATCTACATCTCAAAACTGTAACCCTAAGGGCCGTATTAATAAACTGATCTTGCCTGAGAATCTGTCTCAAGAAGTCTCAAAAATGACAGTTTTCTATGAGTTGACGTTTACTTTGATGTGTCTGGAGACGAGCGTCTCAATCAAGATTAATTTATTAATACGGCCCTAAGACAAATGCGTCGCAAAACACAAAAGTAATAAATTTCTTAGCATTGTGCTGACTGTACTAGATAATCGCTTTTGTCAAACCATAATTTCCTTCTTCATAAAATTTTCATTCCATAAAATATATAATTTATAATAATTAACGATAACGCCACAGATTATAAAATGTACATGCTCGTCACATACAAAGCCTCTTTAATAAGCGTAAGCACAGGCATCACTTGTATTAAAATCAGTAATTCTGATAAAATTTATTATATTTTAATGCCAAAGAACGCATGGATTCTTTGACAATTAATATTTATAAATGTTTGTATATTTTTTGCACCAAACTGTAGTTATTTTAATACAAATTACTTAAGCAATGTGGTATTTGTATTTTTTAAATGCTTGGAATTTCCTAAATGGCCAGTGTTGGCTGAATGGTTTGTACCCGTGCCTACAAATTATTAACGAATGTGGAATGACAAAGGTGGCGGCAAAGTGAAACTTTGTTTAAACTTCTTAGTGAAACAAATTAAGGTAAACCTGAGGGTTATGGGAAATTCCTTTGAATATTACAATTGGGGGCGTATTTACGTAGAATTATATTACGAATGTTGTCAGTTATATTATAAAATACCTTTGATAACACACTGGGAAAATGGTTTGCTTTTCTAAGCTGTATTTGAAAACGATACGAAAATGACTCATTTTCCGATATGAAATGCTCTTTACATGAAATCATAGACTTAAAATAATGCCGTGAATAAGTGTTAATGTTAACTCATTGCATAGTTCTTGTTTTGTTTTTACCGCGTCGATTCAGTCGTGTTAGTGGGCGGTGAAAATCTTGACACATGTCAATTTGTGTCACCTCCATCGGCATTGACAATGACGTTTAGTAAATCACTTTAACTTTACAGCTGAGAACAATCATTAACTGTCAGAAGTCAATCTTATTACTAACGAAATACGGGTCAAAGCTTTATTTCTTGAAGGGTAAAGTGTTTGTGTAATCTATATTTGTTACTGGCATAAAAGGACAATGCTACATTGACAGTTTGTTGTGTAAATAAAAGAGTGAGTTATAGCTTCCGTGGGCCGAATCGAACTAAAAGTTTTGTTTAAATAGAATTAGGATCTTAAATTTAATTGCTTACGCCTTTTCGATAATTTATTAACAAGCCCACATAAAAACATTTGCTTTTTATGTTGGCAATTCAGCTTTAAATATATATTGTGTTACTGGCTGAATATATTCAAATTTCAGTATAGCCGTTATATTTGAGTGAAGAACACTTGGCTACAGCTTCAATGCTTCACCTAATAACATTATGTGATTGTGACGTCATGCATTTCAACATAAGCCTACAAATCTATCGACACCTCATTTATCGATAAGTATAAAATTTGAAAGCTGCAGGGGGCAACCATAATACGTATGACAGCTAGGATGACACAGGAGTGCATTACGCTCGTAACTTTTATTTCCATTCCCAACAAAACTTTGTTGGAAGACGGTTATATTTTATGTATTTTTTAGGGTTACGTGTTTTGTGCTCCTTATGGATTAGAAGTGGTGCAACTAAACCAACACATCAATTACTTTGAACAAAATTGACAGTATACAAGCCTAAAAATCACGAATTATTTCCGCATTGTTATCTCTGTCAAAACCCCTTTTTTTTCTACAGATAAATTATTCATCTGCAATATTTATTGCCATTAATTACCTTTGGCCAGCGCTCCAAATTTGAATTTCGATTGCCTTTCTTCCCGCGTCTCACGGCCACAATAGAGACGCCAGACTTGACAATCTGCCAAGTGGCCAGGCTCAACGAATAAACACGCTTAAATGTGTTATCTGTGACTTTTCTTTTTTTAAACGCGTAGAGTAAAAATACTCCGCGCGTTACGTGATTATCGCGTATGTTTTTATTGTTCTGGTTTTGTTGGCACTATTTTTAATTCATAAGATTTTGGCGGGAAGTAGAGGCGGAGAGAATAACATAATGGAATCTTGTATTTTGGAAAGTAGCACGTGTTGAACCTTGGAGGAGACCTTAAAGGTGGGCAGAAAAAAGAGACAACTAACTATTCTTAGTCTCAGTCTAGTCATATATACTCGTACCTACTCGTATTAAATTTGACTCGTATTCATCTCTGTTTTTTTAGTATACGTAATATTGCTTATTAAATAGATTTGCGTTAACGAAGCTAAAAGTTATTCCAACGTTAAAATCTGTTGAATATATCCGTTAAATTAAATATCTTGCAATCTGATTATCGGATAATTTGTTCAGTTAATGCTGAAATGTTAAATAATTCAGTATTCTCTGGAATAAAATTCAATTTCAGTTGTATTTCAAGTATAAATTGGGTATTCGCGTAATTTTAATTGACTGATTGTACAAATTAAATAAACTAAGAATATACACATACAGGAAAATGTAAAATAAATTAAATATACACAAACGTTTTCCCACAAAAGGGGATATTTTTTTAATTGTACAGAAAAATACAGAACTATAGTTGCCAATTTTTTTCCTAACACCGATCAAAAAAAGTTGCCTTTTCACTGTAGAATTTCCAACATCGTCAAGTCGTCACCAATCGTTGCCGTAGAGTGTAAATCTCGTAATTGAAAATAAGGGAACTTTTCAAGAGGAAGAAAAAAACGCGTCCGGTTAAATTTATACTATACTAGCTTGTACCCGCGACTCCGTCTGCGTAGAAGCCGATTGCGTCCGACTCCGTTTGCGGGGCAAAAGGAAAAGGCAAGGTAGTCTTTTAAATTCGTAACTTTTTATCTGTCTATGGCCCAAGGGGGTCGCCAGAATTTTCAACCTGTAAAGGGGTCGCGTATTCAAAAATATGGTAAAACACTGTCTAAGGACTATCCCTGTGTTAAATCTCATCTCAATTCGTCCAGACGTTTAGTTTAACATGCGTTGTAAGGTTTTCTAGAGGTAAAATAAAATTTCAAATTGCATAGCGACGAAATTGGAAATCAAACCGAACAAAGTTAACAGGCCGGAAGCTTTCAAATTATATTATAATAATAATACAAAATAATTTATATAATGCTAGAATAAGTAGTGACATTGTTATATTTTTTATTAAAAAATGACTAACTGTTGAGTTTCTTGCGGCGCTTCTTCTCAGCAGTGGTCTCCTCTTGGGAAGCGCTGGTAGATTTTGACGTGTAAAAGTGCCCGTGCGGCCTACTTACTGAATAAATATATTTTACCTTTTTTTTATCTTTTTTATTGGTTCGCGGTCCTTTCATTTAACTAAAAGTATTGGCAAACGTATAATTTAAAAAATGTACTTATACGGTTTTATGCTCTTACCGTTATATACGACATCTAATCTAACCTATGTAAAGTTAAAGATTTTGTCATGTAGTATTAGATATAGTTATATAGGTATAAGTGGTAAGCATATATCGAGGGTTGCGTGGTAAAACCCGATAAGTTGAGATAATGAACCATGCAAAATTGAAGCTTCTTAAAACGCCTTCGAAATTCAATATTCTAAAACAATTATGTTTACTTATCGGGTTTTATCTCGCAACCCTCGATATAGTCGTCTCCAATCGTCTACTAATAATCGAGTTAAAAAATCGGGACCTCTTTTCAAAGCTCAATTACTCTTAAATGGCTTAACGGATTTTCATCAAACCAAGCTAAGAACACTCTCAATTAAGTCACCTTTCTAACAAAAAAAACTAAATTAAAATCAGTCCTTCCGTTTGGGAGATACGATGCCACAGACAGATACACACAACTTATAACACCCCTCTCATTTGCGGCAGGGGTTAAAATTAACTGGCAAGATAAACAAGTAAGTAAATCTTTATTTAAAATATTGTTTTACGATATAATATCTCAAGACTAAACACACAAACAAACATCATGTGGAGGCAAATTAAGCTTCCATCGTCTTAAATTAGATTTCATAATTTATCCACAAGATGTCGTGACAACACAGCAACCGAGTTTGAACTCGTGACCTCTCGATCGTTTTAGATAATAAAACTAAACCGCGATAATGCCGTCTAAAATGTCTAAATACTGTTTGTCATAATGGTCATAAATAACGTTTCGGAGTAACAGATTGTCGTTTCTCGACGTCACAGCTGTCAAGGATAAATGTATGCGACAAATAGTACATGACGTGTCGTTGGTAGGGCGGAGTCGAGAATCGGACGGCTGTGTGGAATGCGGTGAATTTGAAACCGTATTTCAACCTACGTATGGCGAGTTTTTAAATGCTTTTGTTATATTGTAAAAGTGTTGTGGATAAAAATATTGTTGTATATTTTTATGGTTGGATTAGTTTTCTTTTTAAAACGGTTACAAACTTAATAAAACCATTCGAAGGCTAAATGTTTCATTTGTCGTTTTGCCATTAATCCCAAGTAGCACACAAGCTGTATAAGAGCTTATGCCTTGCTTACCTTAAAATGCTGAAACTAGAGTTATAATGGTTGTATCAGCTCTTATACAGCTTTTGTGCTACTTGGATGTTTTCTCGTCATTAATAACTAAATAATCATAAAGCCTGTACTAGTACTAGAGGCGTTGTTAATTGTTTTGTTAATTTGTCATTGCGGTGTTCGCGAGACAGACTTGTGTTGATTACTCTAATGCATAGACCACAGAAAATGTATTCTTGCAACCGTGTTTTGGCAAACAAATTAATTTACTTTAAAATAAAAACAAACGTCAAAAATACAGTGCAATAGCTCATAAAACGACCTTCAATTCAAGTTTGTATTTCTCTTTCTCTCGCACTAATATGTTACGCTGTTACCTTATCGACTTTATCGGAACCCGAAAGATATTAAAGAGCCATCGCACTACGTGCCTGTGTAAAGGACGCCATATACGGTACGATTTGACTTTACGATCGTTTCAGACCGATGAGACGAGAAGTCGATAGTGTATGTTATTGTTAACAATTTTCGTTAAAATTTCGTACAGTTTTTTAAAGCGATCGAACGTCACGGTTTTCTTCAGATTGATGGAAGCAACGAATCGTACCGAGTACAGAGCCCTTAGCCAAGATGCCCATTGATAACTAGCGTTTCTATTCGTTTCGTTTTTAAACCGATCGCGTCACTGGTGACTCTCCGTATGACGTAATCTACCAGTGACGCGATTGGTTTAAAAACTCGAATAGAAACGCTAGTTAGCGATGGGCATCTTGGCTAAGGGCTCTGGGCGCTTAATAGATGCTAGGCCGGTTAATATTTGGTGCGATGGCTGTTAAGATATCGCGGCAATAATCAACTGTACAGTCAAATAAATATGTGTACATTTTAGTACCTTGTCTATTTAATGTCATGTTTAAACTGCCATATATGAATGTCACAACGATTAAAGTGACAAGGTTCTAAAGTGTATAGTCAAGGTCATAAATATGTGTACACGTTTAGTAACTTGTCACTTTAATCGCTGTGACATTCATATTGGCAGTTTAAACATGACATTAAATAGACAAAGTAGGTACTAAAATGTCCACATAATTATGACCTTGACCGTACCTAGTTCAATGACACAGCAAGAAAATGTCAAACGGTTATTTTTTAACAAACGGTACACTCAGATCTGTGCGTGTTTGACAAAATTATGTAAACCATTAGAGCTCAATGATTTGTGTAAATTTATATAAAGATAACCTACTTAAGACTTAAAATATGTCAAAAAGCAACTCTCTAATACCAGTAATAACCAAAACAAATAATTCCGGTCACTCAATTTTATTCATTCACTCACGCGATCTGTCAATTACGGGAACCATTCTTGAATGACCTGTGACTTCCCGATTTGCTTGTTACGCAAACTTATCCAATGCACTCTGAAAATGGAAGAATTTTACCGCTTCATAGGAGATGTTGACTTTGCCAACGGTTAATGTAAAGTTGTTTTTTTTCGTAATACAACAGTATTTTATACACTTGCTAAATTGATAATACCTTGATAGGTAGTATGCGATGGTTACTTTTTTAACGGTAAGCGTAAGTTTGTTTTTAAATGTTCGTAGTTTTGTGGTGAGGGAATGCTGTAAAGGAGTTATGGATGGGCTTTTATTTTGATATTTGGGGAAATGTATTATTTAGGGGAATTAATGTTATTTCGGTGACTGATGGGGTAACAGCTTGTTTGTTTTTGTTAATAAAGCTGCGGAGTAAACTAGTGCAAGGACAAAGCAATTTTCAAACGAAACGAAACAGAATGTGTTTATCGACATGTTAGTAAATAATATGAAATAAATTAAATTAATTTATTCATTAATTTCTCCAGTAATTTGAACGGTGTGATGCCACGATTGCCACTTTAGCGTAAGTAGCATGAATCTCGGAAGAAAATAAATTTATATATAGGGTGTCCCAAAAATGGTACGTCACAGTGACACTAGTGGTAGACCAGCCTAAGACGGACCAAACCAGCCTTTTTTTTAGAAATAGAGATATCTTACGCATCATCCCCACACCGAACCAGCCTATCATGACCTCAATAAAAATCGCATAGTTTTCAAGATTTGCCAGTTTAAACTTTAAACTGGAAATATCTTGAAAACCTAGAGATTTTTACTGAAGTCATGTTAGGCTGGTTCGGTGCATCTTAGGCTGGTCTACCTCCGGTGTCAATGTGCCGTACCATTTTTGGGACACCCTGTATTAGCGGATTTTCGACACCGACTCGACAGTGTCGGACTGGCATATAGTCGAGGTGGTCGTTGCCAGCCGGCCCTAGCCTGCACGGGCCCCCTACCCTCAGGCTTCCTACCTACATGTAAAATAGTTCATTCATGCTTAGAGAGAAAAAATAATAATGCCATCCGGGCCCTTTAGGCCCAGTCCGACCCTGGACAGAACAGAACTAATCAATTCTATAAAATCCAATTAACATATCCTTTTTTGGACGCGTCTGCCTAAATGAATCAAAACCTGGTCATCACATTAGCCGACTGAAAGTCACCAACTGAAGAAATGACAAAAACAGAGAAGGTATAATTGTCTCACATTATTCTTTCAACACGTGGTTATGAAATAAACGCGTCCTAAAACAAGTCTGTCGGCAACAAAGCTTCTATTATAATGTCCCATTAGCTATGAAATATTAGTTCTTTTGGCGGTTCAGGCGCGTTAACCCATCCACACGTCGGTTACGTTAATAGAGGAGTCAGATGACGTTATTATAATTGTTTGTGACAGCCTTTGTCTATGGTTTAACGCGTATTTCATTTTTAAGCTCACGCGTACTCGATTGCAATGTGACGTTTTGCACCCAGTCTGTCTTATCTGTGGACTTAAGGCGAATACACTGACAGTGGTGACTAAAATTGAACGAATGATTTAATGTGAAATTTAATAAACGAATGATTTAATGAGTTTGAAAATGTCCCAGTTCTGCAAGTTTTTATTGTGGTTTCATTAAATTTTTTATGATTATAAATTGTACGCTACCATGTAATTGTTTTTGGTATTATTAAAAAAAAAGCTGTGGTAGCCTAGTGGTTCGACCTGCTGACTCTTAAGCAGAGGGGAGTGGGTTCGAACCCGGGCTCGCACCTCTAAGTTTTTCAGAATTTATGTGCGAAATATAATTTGTAAATTTACCATGAGCTTTTCGGTGAAGGAAAACATCGTGAGGAAACCTGCACACACCTGCAAAGCAATTTGACGGTGTGTGCGAAATTCCCAATCCGCACCCAGCCCAAACCCTCTCGTTGTGAGTGGAGGCCCGTGCCCAGCAGTGGGACGTATATAGACTGGATTATTATATGTTTTTATTATTTTTTCTACTAAAAACAACATAGTATATTTTAAACGTATGTTTTCAAATACCGAATAAAACGCCGTGACTGGAACTGTTCGGGACACCGCTAAACGCGTTTAGGCCACGATTTACGAGTTTCGACGACGACGTTTTTAGCTGTGAATGGAACGATACGTAATATGAATAATCGCTAGTATATTTAGAATACTCGAGTTACTAACACTTATGATTGGGTTATTTAAGAGTAAACATTGAAGACGTTAAAACAAACGTTAGGTTGTGTTATAAAGCGAAATTTCTGTTTCTTGCTTTAATTAACGGTTTTGCTTTTAAAAAAATGGAGAGAAAGGGTTATAAAGGTAATAGAGGCAATAATTCTACAACCACTAGGTGCCAATTGGGTGTTTTATCGTAAGTAGTAGAAAATGAAACTCTACGCAAGTAAGTAAATTAATAACCCAATTAAAAACTTCGACATCAGTGCCTGAAAAAACCTCTGAGCAATGAGCAAAAACTCCAACGGGCCCCGAGCGCTGGAGGGACTGCGTCACATGATTTCAAGTACCTATTCAAAAACTCAGGACGAAATCGTGATCAGAGCATATAACTTTTAAACGGCTTAACAGATTTTTATCAAACAAAGCTAACGCGACGCGCTTTGACGACGCGGTTAGCCTAGTTGGTAGTGACCCTGCCTACGAAGCTAGCGGTCCCGGGTTCGAATCCCGGTACGGGCAAATATTTGTGCGATGAGCGCGTGTATTTGTTCCTGAGTCATGGATATTTTCTATATATTTAAGTATGTATTTCTCTATATAAGTAAGTATATCGTTGCCTAGTACCCATAGTACAAGCCTAGAGCTTAGTTTGGGACTAGGTCAATTTGTGTGAGATTGTCCCTGATATTTATTTATTTATTAAAGCTAAGAACACTCGATTAAGTCACATTTCTAACAAAAAAAATCAAAATCAGTCCATCCGTTTAGGACCTACGATGCCACAGATACACACACGTCAAACTTATAACACCCCTCTTTTGCGTCGGGGGTTAAAAATCTTCGACTAGCAAACATGTTAAACACTTAGGAAAACGAATTTTAACTGAACATAAAAATGAAAACTACCTACGTATTAAGTTCAGTGGAGCTAGAGAAGTTGCATTCGGTAAACATTTAAAGTTTACGTTACGTTACAGAAATGTATGGAATTGACACCGATGCGATAGATAGATAGCTTACGTCAATCCCATACATTTTGTCAGTTTTTGAACATCGTTATCATTAGCTTGATGTACAGTCAGCATCAAATATATAGGAGCAGTGAAAGTGGCCAAATATCAACACACCTTTTCTACTATAGGAATAAGAATGTGTTGCGATATATTTATATCTGACGATAGATAGATAGATAAATATATATTTGACGACGCGGTTTGCGTAGTTGGTAGTGACCCTGCCTACGAAGCTAGCGGTCCCGGTTTCGAATCCCGGTATGGGCAAATATTTGCGTGACGAGCGCGAGTATTTGTTCCTGAGTCGTGGATGTTTTCTATGTATTTCTCTATATAAGTATGTTTATCGTTGTCTAGTACCCTTAGTACAAGCCTATAGCTGAGTTTGGGACTAGGTCAATTTATGTGAGATTGTCCCCTGATATTTATTTATTATTATTTGGCCATTGTGACTGCTCATATATATTTGATGATGACTGTACTTATGTATCGTGTCTAAGACCGCAGATAATTATACTCAGCCTGTATAATTACACATTTATGAATTTAAAAAATAATTAGGTCAATCTTACGACGGATGTAAATACCTTTTCCTTAAATGTTAATAAAATAATAAAAAATTCTGAATTACGAGTTAATACTCAAACAGAAATTAAAATGGCTTCACAGAAGATGTAATTTATTCACGATCCCGTCATTGAGGGCGCCTTTGTTCTATTTGTCTTGAAAATGCCTTATTTAATTTTTAACGTAATTTTTGATTGAAGTTTAAATGGAGGAAATGAGATTCTTGAATGCATGGACTTTACGCTTAAGGGGAGGTTACTACTTATGCTCGAATCTTAAATTGAATTTTACTGTTCTTATGACTCTCGAAAACTTTGTCAGTGAATTCACAAGATGTTTTTTAATTGAGTCATAAATATGAAAATATTTATGGAAAGTAAGAAAAAAGTCTCTAGAACAAAACCTTTTTCGGACTAATTTTAAGAAATCAACTTAAGTTTCAAACAGGGATTATAAAACCGGTTTTATTCACCTGTAATATAAATTGTCAAAATATTACCGCTAAAAATAATAAGTACCTACCTATATTTGAATTAGAGGTATTGTTGTCATTCAACTTTCGTCTTTATCGCTATGTATACACTATTTACAATATTAAATACCTGTATTAAATACCGCTATTGCTCTTGATAAGTAAGATGTCAATTAGACACTATTACTGTAAAAAAACTGTAATTTAAGGCTTGTCTAAGGCGTGTATTTACAAAAACAAATCTAGGGTCCTAGTGAAAGATGTATAAGTCAACTTAACTCTTAATAAAAAAGGCAATAAATCATATACAGAGTCACTAGACTTATACCCTTTTTCACGTAAAGTTTAGAAGACTTATTACCCTTTTTCACTTCCCAGAAATGTAGGAGTATACTGAGACTGACAGATATTCGGTAATGGTTATTAAGGGTAGTATCACATGGAGGTATTGTTGTCAGTTGGCTAAACCAATAATATACCTGAATATCGGTATTGATTATACTGCTAATCAGAGCTTTAGCGATAACCGGTTAGAACCGGTAGTCAGAATACCGGTAGCGATCCCTGGTTTCAAGTAATTTGTTAAAATATTGATTTATGTCTAAAAATAAGTTCAAACCTTTTTGTACTTAATAATTACACCTGATTATTATTTAGTTAAACATGTATTATACACAAACTCGGACGAAATTAAATACATAAAAGCAACATACAGTCGAATTGAGAACCTCCTCCTTTTTTGAAGCCGGTTAAAAATTACAATAGAATTAAAAAAAAAACAACTTATCTACTTATTGACACTCGTGTTATATAAATAATGTTGTACTAATCATTTATCTGTAACTGTTCCTGTGTTTACAGAGAAGGAAGACATGATTTTTTTGCTCTTGATTTACTCTTGCTCTTGGAGGACGGAGATTCAGTCTACGACGAAACGAGCTCGCCCAGAAGTCGCCTATTCTCCCTAGCTTTATATCAGCAAAAATACCCACGTATGCCATCATTGATAACTTTGTAAACTAAAACGGCAAAAATGCAGGTTTAGGCACGTTTTACATACATCCACGAAATGGAAGCAAATCCCGCCGCCAAGATGCCGTGAAACAACTTTTTGCTTTAGCTCCCAAAAACACGAACACACGAGCCAATGTAGGTTTTATCACACCACAAAAGGGTATAGAATCGTAAGTTAAAACAGAGTTGACAATTCATCATCAATAATAAAAGTGTATGCCAATGATATTATGCGTAGTCACGCGTACGAGCGCTCGACTGTTTATTCAGCTGCCGCAAGCCAGTGTGTGCTTTACGCCCACTTCATAAGACTCACATTCTAACAAAAGAAAAACAGAACAAATATGCACAAGATATAGGGCCACTTTTACACATATTCTAAAATCAAACACGAATTTTTAATTTATACATACGTAATTCTTGTTGCATTCGAATTTGGATTTTGATGGGTTGTTTTAAAGTTGTAATTGGGATGCGTGGGTTTGTTAAGGGGCAGTGACAATGTTTGCTTCCGCTGCCTTTGTGTGTATAATCCACGCGGCGTGTGCGTCGACGCGACCGACTTAAGGCGGCGAGCTTTGTTTTTTTTTTTTAATCTAATGGCCCGATGATTGAACGATGAAATTAATCGATTAAGAATCGAAAGTTTTTGTTCGTATAATTAAAACGGTTTCAAATTGTTGGATCGAATGTTATTGTTGTGAACATATTGCAATTACGGTGTTGAGTTTACTTTTTATCTTGTTTGTAAATATATTATCTTCATATTTCAGTTTCACTTTGTCAAATATTCGAACATGTCCAAGCTTTTCTAAATATATCTTTTAAAACTACTTTACTTCGCACTAAGTTAAAAAGCTATCATAAACAAGCAATAAACATTACATTTTTTGGTAATAACACTTAATTCAATTTATTAATAGACCCAATCTTATGAGTCTTATGACCAATATTTGAAACCTAAGACCGCTTCTCATATTGTATGAACTGTTCAGCTGAATTCCTGTAAATGTATCTTACTGGAGACCGGAAGTCACAACGTAGGTAGGTGTTCTACAAGTTGGGCCAATGACCTGCGCAGGACTGGTCTTTATAGCAATCCTTGGAAAGGACTACGTTCGGCAGAGCGCGTCTTTTAGACTGTAACTTGTGATGCGTCCTTCCCTGACACAGGAGTCACTTTGTAGTGAAGAAAATAGAGCGAACTGGTTAGTTATAATCAGTGTCAGGTGTGCTTAAGTAGTATTTGAATTTTCAAGCTAAAAAAAAAGTGAGACTTTTTATTCCAAATTATTGCTAGGCCGTGAAGCTTATAAACCATTCATTTTTCTCTACGTTATATACAATTTGTATGTCTGTATTAAGTTTATTTAAAAATAAGAAGTGCTAAGGTTTTTGGTGGAATACTCAAAAGTTAGCTTGAGCTTGAGCATTAAATTATCGGTAACGTTAAAGCTGTATCCAGAAACTGCTTCTAAAATGCGTTTATATTTATGCATGTAACGCAATCGTGTACGTCCTATTTATTATGCATTATTTATCTAAAGTGACACCCCCTTCAACCCGTTTAACTCAATAAACCCTAATCCGTGAAACCTCAAATCATAACTCAAAACAATACTCATCTCAGGGTCCATCCATCTCAGTCATACGTGCCGCCATCTTGCCCCGGGCAATCCGTATTGAATCCCCGCTTTGACTAATAGCCGTCCCGACTGATTTATTAAATAAATTAACGTCCCAAGTGATAAACGATGGGAGCTCTTCGCCTTAACTAAATTTGGCAGTTTGCTAATCCTGGCTGTAGTTGATTTGGATTAAAAAATAGAAGCATAGAGCCGGTGTGCCATAGATAAAAGCACACGTGGCGGTGGGTTTGACATTTGATTTAGTTTTGTAGTGAGAAAAAACTCTATTCAGATGACGGAATCTGTAGAGTACAAGTAGCATGATAAATATCTACATATATCTACAAACATTGGCCTAGTCCCAAACTAAGCTGCTTGTAATAATAAATAAATCCGGGAGAATCTCACACAAATTGACCTAGTCCCAAACTAAGCTCTAGGCTTGTACTATGGTACTAGCCATAATTATAAATATGTATTCACAGTACCTACTATTCAAATTTATGGGAAACTTCCAACACTCACGAAAAGATATTCGTGCTTATAAATTATAAATATTTGCCCTTACTGGAGATGGAACCCGGTACCATAAGATTTGTAAGCATGGTCATTACCAAGTACGAACTGAGCGTGTGGGATGAAAAATATTGTACGTTTTATTCATTTTACTAGCGCGTTAGTAAGTAGTACTCGTACAAAGTAGTAAAAATGTACGCGTATTACAGTACTCCAAGACGGGTACAATTAAAAATTTTCGCAAGCAGAGCCGCGGGCTTTACAATATAACAATAAATAACAATATCGCAATCCAAACAGTTGGCAACCCTAACCGCACCCCAAAGGGCGCACCCCTGATGAAAGCGATACAATAAATAAATGCTCTAATTACTACCATTCATATAAAATTACACGTTTGAATTAAGAATTTCTGCAACGAATTACAAACTTATTTTGCTAGCGGCCAAAATGAGAACTAAAATGTTTTACCACTATTTTCATACCAACAATCGACGACAACGCTTTTAGTGACTGTAAAGTTAACTTTGTAATGCTTTACAATGGAATATCGACGAATCGAATTTGGAACTTGCGATTGACAGCTGGCGTCCATTTTGAATTTTGCAAATGGTCAGTGTTTATTTTGGCGTAATAATGTGAAGGATTACATTTATTACGAATAATAATGTAAGGTTGTTAACACGTTGGTTAACAGGTCCATTATTCATTTTTTAGTAACACTAGATACCCGCTTTCGCTTCGTTCCCGATTCTATTCTATACATAAACCTTCCGTGAAAAATTATCTAACTGATGGTGAAAACCGCATTAAAATCCGTTGCGTAGTTTCAAAGATCTAAGCGTACATACATACAAAGGGACAGACGGCGGGAAGCGACTTTTTTTGTACTATTATATGATTATAACACCACTTTAACGTTTTTGATGAGGAGACTAGCTTTTAAGCACAAAGCTTCTTTTTCAGATTGTTATAATATAATATAATGTCACCCTATACGTCATCCCTGATATAAAATATACATACATTATATGCTACTGTTTTCAGATAAATGTTATGTAAGATTTTGTTTTTATGAAGAGACAATTTTTTTAGGGTTCCGTAGTCAAACAAGGAACTCTTACAGTTTCGCCATGTCCGTCCCGTCTGTCTACATGTCACACTTAACTTTCTCAGAAACTATAAGTGTCACAAAATTGAAATGTTGTTCTACATTATCCGCCTTTTTGGACAGTTGGCTGAATTAATTCATCAAATAACCTATCCCGTTTCCACATATTAACCGAAACCCATACAGCTTACAGCCTGTCATTTCGCTAATTAATTACAAAAAGCAAATCGTTGACAAATGAAGCAATTATTCCACACAATGAGATTTTATTTATGTCCGTTGTTTTACGTTCAACAGGCTATCAATTTTATTTTCGCTTCGGAAACTGGTTTGGGACTTTCTTGGCTTTATTTACTGGGTCTGAGATGACCTCTCGGCCTGGAGATACGGATTGGAGGTGTCATAAAAGATGGAAATCCGATTAATGTATAGGTGTTTTTACGGTTTTGTGAATTTTTAGATATTAGGTGCCGTACCTCTAAAAAAAGCCGGTCAAGTGCGAGTCGGACTCGCGCACCGAGGGTTCCGCACAAGCTTGTAGGTATGCAAACAGTTCGTAAATCACGGGAACCGAGTCTCGAAGATTTTTCCCTCTTTTTCCGAGTTTTCCCTTGGAGCTGTGAAAATAATCAAACTTCTAAGCTAACGCAATCAAAAGATACGGCCGTATATGCCGCATATTCAAGGGAATCGAAACCTATAGGGTACTTTCCGTTGACTTAGAATCATGAAATTTAGTATGCACTCTCATACTTAGTGAGTGTCAGCTCATACATGACTTAATTTTTTATGTGATGTAACTATAAATTAACGGTCATCCGATTTTCGGATTTTTTCCTTTACTTGTGCTATAAGACATTGCTAATTGCCAAATCTCATGATTCTAAGTCAACGCAAAGTACTCTGTCGGTTATGATTCCCTTGAGATTCTCTTCAATATGCGGCATAAACTGCCGTAACTTTTGATTGCGTTGACTTAGATTTTTGATTTTTTCACTGATCTAAGGGATTGCAGACTTAAGTTAAGTGTATGATATTAATTTCAACTTGATCCTCCACGCGTTACAGAAAAAAAAGGGTCTTGACAGACACACAGACGGACAACAAAAAGATCCTATAAGGGTTCCGTTTTTTTCTATGAGTACGGAACCCTTGTATGCCGCATACTTTGACACTTGCGAATAAATCAAGTCCTATAGGATAGGGTACTTCCCGTTGACATATAATCTTGAAAATGGGCAAGAAGCAAGGTCTCATAGCTCAAGTAAAGGAAAAGACCCGAAAAGTGTGTACCTACTTAAATAAGTACATGAATAAATTTGTTTTCAGCAAAACGGGGTAAAATCATCGAGACTTAATGGTGCTCTCACGCTAGCTGTTATAAATATTATATAACATTGTGTGACATGATAATAAATAAAAAAATAAAAAACAAAATGTCCTATGAGAAAGAAAATATATATATATATATTTGAAAAAGTTTTGGCTAAAGGAAAAGTAAATCTTACCTCAGCTGTGGTTCGCATATCAGGATAATTACAGATATTGTTGTTATTTTATCAGCCTCTGTATAGGTATGTATATTATATATATTATATATTGTGTATTTATGTATAGTATTAATGGTATATATTATTATTGGGTATGTATATCTATATTATATATCTTATCTAATAATTTTGTGTGTTACATGTAATGTTGCCTATCCTCTTGTTTTGTCCTCACTCATTCTCTAGGTTAGCTGGAAGAGATCCCTTATAGGGATAAGCTCGCCTTTGTACATTTTATTTTATTAATATTAATTGTAAATCTATTATTTGTGCAATAAAGAGTTTACATACATACATACATACAAAATATGCCGGACCATTTGGTTTTTATTTTATTTTATTTATTATCATGTTACAAAATGTTATATAACATTTATAACAGATAGTGTGGGAGCACCATAACTCCTGTGATGGACGAACAATTTAAACGTTTGTACGGAACCCTGCGTGCGCGAGTCAAACTCGCGCTTTCCGGTTTTTGTTTATGGTATTAGAGAAGGTAAACGAGCACACGAGCTACCTGATGGTGTGTGGGCTTGTGGATTATGCAATCTCAAGAATGCGAATGCGTTGCTCTAACGCTAAAGAAATACTGCCCTGCTAAGGTAAACGGAAACGGCAGTATTTTACACAAAACTATTGTAATAATTGCAACCTCATTACTGGGTAATAAGGTTGCAATTGCTACAGTAGTTTTGTGTAAAATACTGCCTTTTACCTTAGCAGGGCGGTATAATGGACTAGCTTCTGCCCGCGACTTCGGCCGCGTATGTCCCATGTCGTTGACCCACGGGAACAGTTATCTTTTTCAGGGTTAATTAATAGTGACGTTTACGTGTGACATCCAATCGGAAGTACTTTCTAGGGTTCCGTACCCGAAGCATGCCTAACGGGACCCTATTAAGCCTACGCTGTCCGTCCGTCCGTCTGTCCTAACTTTAAAGAGCTGATCTTTTGAACGGTAAAAGATAGCCCGTTGATTTTTTTGGCAGAATACTTATGTACAGCGGATTTCCTAAAAAATAATAAAAAAGTCAAAAGTAAAATAGTAAGGGGAGTCCCCATATAAGAAACTTTTTTTTAAAGTTTGATATGATTATAGAACAAACTCTATACAGAAAAAAAACAAATAGGTACTATAAACCGGTCAAATGTGTACGGAACCCTCAGTGCGCGAGTCCGACTCGCACTTGATCGGTTCTTTCCCTATGGCACCGAATTTTTGACCTTACGGACATAGATATATAGTTCCTTCAAATACCTATTTTTCAAGTATTCGCCCGCATTTCCTCTCGATGGCGGAGCATGCAATAAAATACGTTAAGTGTTGCACACGTATAACGGAACGTGTACAGTCGAGGACAGAAAGATGTTTACACTTTTTCACCTTATTCCATTGTAATAAGGTCCAAAAATACATCTTTCTGTCCTCGACTGTACGTGTCCCGCTTAAAATATCGCACGACAGGAACGATAAAGCCCTGGCCGAACCAGCGTTTGCACTAAACGTCGATATCCTTGAAAACGTCACTGTGAAAGGTGTGAAAGAGTCATAATTTCAGCCCAGATCCACCCACGGGCTTAACATGCAAGCACGAGATAAAATTTGACAGGTGCTAGGGAAATGAATACATGTATTCCATATTCTAACGTAAGACTTAATGGTTAAGGTTTAGAATAAAAGTGTCACACAAATATTTGCCCATCACCACCACCACCAACTAGGCTAACCGCGTCGTTAAACGTCAAACATGGTTGACTATATGGATGAAGATCAGCCATCATGGAGATTATTCGGGACGGCTTTCGGCTCAAATGATGAACTAATTATATAAAAAAAAAAAAAAAAATTAGCAATTGCAGTTGTTACCCAATGAGTTGGGGTTGGAACATCCTACTAAGTATTGAAATACTTGTGTCAGGATGTACCACTCCTCTATAACGATGCAAGTAAATACATTAGAAATAAATAGTATGTATGTATGTATGTAAACTCTTTATTGCACAAATAATAGATTTACAATTAATATTAATAAAATAAAATGTACAAAGGCGAGCTTATCCCTATAAGGGATCTCTTCCAGCTAACCTAGAGAATGAGTGAGGACAAAACAAGAGGATAGGCAACATTACATGTAACACACAAAATTATTAGATAAGATATATAATATAGATATACATACCCAATAATAATATATACCATTAATACTATACATAAATACACAATATATAATATATATAATATACATACCTATACAGAGGCTGATAAAATAACAACAATATCTGTAATTACCCTGATATGCGAACCACAGCTGAGGTAAGATTTACTTTTCCTTTAGCCAAAACTTTAATAGTAATTAATACAAGTAATTTTAACTTAAAATAGGCTTAAATCTAGTGTGTGTGTGTGTGTTCGCTGTAGTTTTACCTCATGTTCTTGTTCTTATATTTAGATCATCAAAATATACAATTCACATTTTACAATTCAGGTATTTGCAGTTACATGTTTTTAATTGATATTGTTAACATAGAAGTTCCTCGGTTTCCTCATTGCTTAGATTTAGCAGCCAATTGGTGATAGTTTTTTGACATCATGCAGTTTCAATGAGTACACATGGATTTTTTTATTAATCTTATTATATAAGTGAATTTATGAAGTTATTGTCTGAATCTTACACATGAGATATAGTCGTTAAACGTGGTGCCAGCGTTGCTAGTTGTTCCCCTTTATTACCAAGTTTCTCATAAACCAGAGATATTTATTGCTTAATGTCGCTACGTGCTTCGATTGTGGATTGTTTACTTTCATTGTGTTATACAAACGCACACGTGAGTATTTCTCAAAATAAATGTCCAGATAAAGAATACATAGTAACCGTCACGAAAATGTCAGTTAATGACAAGCGCATACATTTTCGTATAGAATTTGTAAGTGAAACATTATTTAAATGACACAATGCCGCTTATGTACGCTTATTTTGAGAAATGTAAAACGACTGAAAATAAATATTTGAAATTGTCTAATACGCATTTCAATGCACGCCCTATGAACCAGAAGTTTGTTAAGAAAAATTCAACACTTACGCAAATGAGAAAAGAAAACCTGTCTGAATTTATTTATAAACAAAATACATTTATTTTCCAAAAACCTCTAAACATGAAAGGTCTAGCCACTTCTTAATCTATGTTATGTGACTTGCGAGGAATAAAAGATAGTTCCTTAGTTTTTACCTTAAACACAGAAAGACACGTACATGCACAAATTAACAAAATTTAAATAAACCCCTGCAATGCTGTAAATTAAAAATGTGACTAAAATCCAGTTTACCTCATTCACTCTCTTTAGGTAAGGCAGTAGAAAAAAGCGCAACAGATACAGCACCCCCTTTCAATATTAAACGTTAATTGTAACTGAAAAGAGTCCAACGTCCTTTGGCTACAACCACAGATACAACATTTTATAATTAAGAGGGTAATCCTGCAGGCTTCTAAAGCAGTCTGGTAGTGTCGCAAAATGAATTGACGTACTCGCCTACTTATCGTTCCCCTGCAGGGACGTAATTAGAAATAATTGGTCGCCTAAAGCGCCCAGACACAATAAATACTTGGTTCAGACAAGTGAGGGGCCGGCAGGCTCTTGACTGTTTTTTTTTTCATAAAATCCGGGGAGGTTCTATTCTAGTTGAGGAAATGTAGTTTTTTTTTGTCGCTTTGTGAAGGCAAATGTTACAGGCCACGTTTATTGATTGCATAGTACCGATAACAAAGATATGCTATGCTGGACAATTCATCGGTTGTCTAAGTTCGTTCTCGATATTGAAACCGCGGATAGATTAGTTTATTCCGGGATTAAATTTAACTTAGTCACGTACAAAATGTGTCAACTTTTAGTCCGAAATACTGGCTGGGTATTTGAATCTAAATATATGTATGAAGGTATACAGGGTTAAATTAAATTTAGTAACAAAATCGCGAAAAGAAATCGACCCTACCTACCATATAAAACATCGTCAGCTGACTAGCCAAAATGTATGGGAGGGTCGATTTTTTTTCGCGATTCGGGTTGGTCCTATAGTGAAAGTTGGTCAGTATGACTTACTGATTTAACCCCAAAATTTTGTTACTGAATTTAATTTAACCCTGTATATAGAGTAGACAAACTTGGGACCCTACTTTTAGAGCTCATATCTCTTAAAATCGGCCCAACGGATTTTCACCAAACTTTGCTAAAAAAGTAAACTTTGCGAAATAGTGACATCTGCTGATAAGAATAAAGGTTAAAGTCATTATTGTGTAAAAAGAAAGAAAGAAAGAAAGAAAGAAAAACATTTATTCGTGACCAATATCAGCAAAGGACAAAAAAATACACACAGTAAGAATGTAGTCACGAAATGGTCCCAACTCAGCGTAATGCCGGCATTAAAGTCGGCGCTGGTCTTCCGTTGGTCGTGGTGTAGGTATGTATTATCTCAGATAAATTTTAGCTATGTCCTTTTTTAAAGGAAAATATTTACTTTAACTGTCATATAATTTTATTTAGTGATTGCAAAAACCGGCCCTTAAAGATCCACAAACGTAATATAATAAGTTGCGGTCAACCCTTAACTGAAAGGCAAGTACGTATACAGTCCTATAACGCCGATATCCATTGCAATGCGTTATGTTTTTTGCGTACCTTTGTCAAATTAACAATAAAAAAAGTATTTTATGACTTAAAAAGATTAATTGTACAATTAAAAATAGTGTAAGTGAAACATGATATCGCATTACTTATAAATAAAAAAGCTAACGAGCTTTTATGTCTCATACAATAATGAATTCCCAGCCAGTTCTCCGAGCGTAACAAATTGTATGAAAGGGAATGAATGCCGGCTTAAGTGCCCTTGCCTGCTGCGACGAGGACACCATATATACAAATATACGATAGGCTAGCTGGTATCCGGGTCGAAGGACCAAGTTTTATATAAAAGTAGCTGATACGTCGCGACTTTGGTTATGTATATGCATAGTTATTGTGGAGATACATAGGTAACGTTTGGCAGTCAAATTAAAATTATTAAAATGGTGATGATTATACTGTACATATATATGTATATACATTAGAATCTCAGTAATCCGGCACTTCAATAGACCGACAAGTCCAATAAGCCCGCGCCTCCTTCGCGTAGAACATGAACACAAATACATTGTATTCCCTTGAAATGCTTTATTTTATTTATTATGAATTTTTCTATACAATCCAGTAATCCGAACATCCCAATAATCCGGCACCCTATAGTTTGTAAAAGATTTTTTTTTTCAATAGATTTTAAATAGAGTGAAAAATAGGATTTGTTCGATAGTCTCTTAAACTTCCTAACTGCAATTTTAATGACTGATTGTTCATAAATATGGTGGATAGAAACAAAAGCAAAAACGTTTGAGTCAGCCCATAATAAGTATTTTGAAAATGGTGGTTTCGTGGTTTGACCAAAGCTAACTAAAAAGTATCGTATATTGTAAAGTTCAGGTTGACTATTTCCATTGAAGCGGAGCGGAGACGAGATGTGGATTACAACCAATGTGATTGGTCAATTCCTACACAGCTCCTCTCCGCACCGCTCGTCTCCGCTTCTATCGAAATGCAGCCTAAGTCTTGAAAAAAGGAAATAGCTAGTAACATTATCAATTTTTTATCAATTTACTGAAATAGTTGTCTACTTAAGAAATATTTAGATCTGCGGCACCTCGTCGAATTTTTTTTATCGTTGTGTTTTTTTATAGGCGTAGGTTTTATTTAACTAGTTCTTTAGTTACTTGTAAGTACAGTAGTTTTTTTTGTAAATTTATCTCCATCCTTGTAAGTGCTTGTAAGGTAGCCCTGCGCACGCACATAACTCGCGCGATAAAATCACGCGTGGGCGAAAAAATACGCCGTTTTATTGTCGACTTATAGAATAACCACCTAAATAATTGGAGTCATAATTATTCACGGACTGAAAACGATAATAAATAATAACTAAAAGATTTAATTTATTTAATAGTAACGCTATTATCTGCCATATTCCCTTGTAGAGATCGTTAAAACGTCATTACTTTATTATTAAATAAAAAAAATAGGAGGTTAACTGCCTGTTCCGTTCAGCCATTTGTGCTACAAACGTCCAAACATCCTCAAAAACTTTTACAGAAATAAAATATCTGAGGAAAATCTCAAACAAAGTAATCTAGATTGATCTACTTGTATACTTAAATACATACCCCCTTACTAATAAACGTTGAGTAACGGCTGAGTAGTTATCCAATGCTTTGTCCTTATCTGTCATTGTGACATTTGAATTCGACAGATAAGGACAAAGCATTGTATAACTACTCAGCCGTTACTCAACGTTTATTAGTAAGGGGGATAGAAAACATCGAATACTCAGGAACAAATACCTGCGCCCATCACACAAATATTTGCCCGTACCGGGAATTGAACCCAGGACCGCTAGCTTCGTAGTCAGGGTCACTACCAACTCGGCTAACCGTGTCGTCATTATCATACCACATTAATATTATCAATGCTAATGTTTGCTTGTGTGTGAGGTAGTATTAGTAGTAGGTAAGTTTATCTATGGCCAGCTCATTACGATAAAAATTGCCAAGACGCAATATTACGACTTGATAATAAAAAAAAGTACAGGTTCATTAAAATGCATAAAACGAGATGAAATAACATTAATTAATACGTTTTAACCTATTATAACTCCTAACTATCTACTAGAAGTCCCACGCACGCCATCTTTTGCACAACTACGCAATCCTATTAACTGCTAAATCTTTTATTGAACCATAAATTGTACGTTGCAAATACTCAATAACATAACATTACAAAACAAGCGGGCCGTTTCCCGCCATTTTGCAGTCCGACCATAAACAACGGACGTCGACGAGTATCAAAGACAAACTAAATAGCTCATTTCCATAGAGCCGATCTGATACAGTCTGTGGTACAAGCTATCTGGAACTTACGCTGAATTTAAAGGAGTTTGTTCAAGCTAGGAAATAATCCTACATAGTATAAAGCAGGCCATACACACTAGGGTATGCCTGCGCAGTTTTGCCCGTACAGTTGAACTGCACAGGTAAACCGGAGCATGCATAGCAGGCCATACACACTAGGGTATGCCTGCGCAGTTTTGCCTGTACAGTTGAACTGCACAGGTAAACCGGAGCGTGTATGTGAGCGTGCATGTGTATGTGACACGCCTGTACAGGCAACTTGTATCATATACACACTCCGGTTTACCTGTGCAGTTCAACTGTACAGGCAAAACTGCGCAAGCATACCCTAGTGTGTATGGCCTGCTTATGTGACACAACTGTGCAGGTTTCCACGCTTGTACAGGCAACTTGTGTCACATACACACTCCGGTTTACCTGTGCAGTTCAACTGTACAGGCAAAACTGCGCAGGTATACCCTAGTGTGTATGGCCTGCTTATGTGACACAACTGTGCAGGTTTCCACGCTTGTACAGGCAACTTGTGTCACATACACGCTCCGGTTTACCTGTGCAGTTCAACTGTACAGGCAAAACTGCGCAGGCATACCCTAGTGCAATGTGTATGGCCTGCTTAATAGAGTACCGGGTAGGGCCTTTATCGTGGTAGAAAAGTGTGGATAGAGCATCCGTCACTCTCGCACTTACTGGTCAGAAAATGATAGATGATAAACACGACCATATAAGGTCCGCAGCGAGCCTAACATGCATCAGCAAGAATAAAGTGACAGCACGAATAAAAAGAGTAATTAAATATCATGTTTAGCTTAGATTCTGTGCACACTAGCGTTTTTAGCTCTTAGACTGGGCTAGGTGTGCACAGGCTATTAATAAATACCGGATAAAATCTCTTAGTAATAAAAGGTAATAAAAGTCTGAACGAGACACTTATTTTAAACGTTAAGCGTTAAGTCTACGTTAGAATATGGAATAGATGTATTAATTTTTCTAGCACTTGCCAAATTTTATCTCGTGCATGTGTGCTAAGCCTGCAGGGTAGGCAATGTATTTTGATTCTTGATAATGTCACACTTCGTTGGGTTTCAGAGAACTCCGGTTGTCTGTTTCCTCGTTTCCTAGTCCACGCTATAAAATTCGAAAGGTACAGTCGAACTCAGAAGTAGCTATACATT
Source organism: Tortrix viridana (assembly GCA_963241965.1). Taxonomy (NCBI): domain Eukaryota; kingdom Metazoa; phylum Arthropoda; class Insecta; order Lepidoptera; family Tortricidae; genus Tortrix; species Tortrix viridana. The sequence continues at coordinate 13,892,324 of OY725180.1, read as the reverse complement.
TTAGTACCATATCGCAGTAACGTAGTGAATATGTGGTTTGAAATTATATCAAAGCTATTATGTAAAGCTACTTTTTATCTACCCAATCACACAAAATTGTATTAATTTATTTATATTTATCGATATTTCCACCAGAACCTCGTATTTCGGTTAAAAAGTGGGTAGGAATGTCCCCCTCCCAGCTGTAAAGTACCAAGTTTCACATTTATCGGTTAAGCCGTAAATACAGAACAAACACTTTCGCAATTATAATATTAGTACAATACGCTGTGTCCTATTCCCTTGTACCCCGCAAGCGGAAGGGTTCGGAGCTTGTTCGGAATAGACTGACGCGCAGATATCCCAGTTGTTCTCGAATATTCCGTGACCTCGATCATGCTCTTATTCTGGAATACGTTGGTTATGTTCCAGAATTACAACCAATAAAATACGTTAAAGGGCATCACAGACGAACCGGCCGGCCGATATGTCAGTTCATCTACATCTACACAAATCTACACTAATATTATAAAGATGTGTATTTTTGTATGTTTGTAACGAATAAACTCAAAAACTACTGGACCGATTTCTAAAATTCTTACAACAACATTAATTAGAATAAACTTTTATTTTTTTAAATTTATTTATTTATTAATAAGTATATCAAACACTTACAGACAATTATTGATAGAGTATTATCTTCTAATATACGAGACAATTACGGAGTACATAGATTTATTATTATCAACTATTGCATTAATCAACAATCCAAGTAGTACCTAACCAAACAACGAATTATAGTAATCTAAAAAAAACCAATGTACTAAATTAATCTCAAATCGTGAAATTGTAAATTTATATAAAAAAAAAAGAAAAGAATACGTAGTAAGAAAAGAAAACGTGCTAATTTATAGATAACACCGATAGCATTTTGGTTTTGAAACTGGTTAGACTATTGTGAAAGAGGTCTATGCTGTGGTTTTTGCCAACTTTCAGGGTGGACATAGGCTATATTTTAACTTACGAAAGTACTGACTCCGCAGGCGAAGTCGCGGGCGGAAAGCTAGTCGTATATAAGAAGACTATCAGTTTCTCGTGCGGTTCTATGCAACATCTTCACAGATTATGGACGGGGCCGCTGCTTGGGACTGCCGGCGGACTGTCAGTGTGTGTTGCCCTTAACATTTGTTTAGGTAGCACGAGTTGGGGTCCGAACGTGGTTTCATCTAAATAGGACTGTTTACTGGTCCCGGGTTCAATCCCTGGTAAGAACAATAAATGTGATGAGCACGAGTATTTGTTCCTAGTCTTGGATCTTTTCTATGTATCTAAGTATTTATGTTTGTCTATAAAACTATGTTTTTATTTTTAATTGGTCTGATTCCCGGCTCAAGTAAGTTTGTTAAAAATTAGTGAATGCTTCTTATTTCGAAAAATAACATGATGCCTTTTTTAAGTAAATTCTTAATATAATATAATATAATATTTCAGCCTATATAGATACGTCCCACTGCTGGGCAGAGGCCTCCACTCACAATGAGAGGGTTTGGGCTATAGTTCCCACGCGGGCCCAGTGCGGATTGGGAATTTAAATTAAATTTTAATATTAAATTAATTATAATTATAATTCTTAATATTAATTTTTTTTTTTTCAGGTATGTGATGTGACTACTTCATTAAGACTGGAACTTCAGGTCTGAAATTAAATTTTTAATATTTTTTGTTAGATTTATGACAAAAGAGCGTCGGTGGATCAGTTAGTTAGGAGCTTATTAAGGTGTCGGTTTGTATGTAGATAATGGCCGAGGGGAATCGTTAGGAATTTTATCTACACACATATCATAAGTCCTCTATAATGCGTTCAGAATCCGTTGGCAATGATCAGCATTACAACAATCAATTTTACTATGATAATTTTCTTATCTGTAGCAGCAACATAATGTTCTTATAACGATATAACATTTGATAAAGTTATGAATTTCAAATTTCGAAAATCTTTGAAAAACAAAACAATTTTATTTGACCTCAATTCTAATATCACTCGAGATGACATTTAATTCGAAATGTAATGTCAATTGCATAAAATTTTGACAAATCTCGTATGTTACTTGATAATTTGATATCGAACGATATGATAGTAGAGGCCGACTCTAGATTGTCTCTGAATTAAAAAAAAAACTACGGTTGCCGCCATTTTTGACGTTCTAATAGTTGATCAATGCCGGCTATACCGGTCGTAACATGCGGTTCCTGAACACATCATAGAGAGCTTATAATATGTATGTAGATAAAATAGTGTATGTAACTGTACATAATTAGGCATTAAAACACTCGTGTGATGCTATAAACACACAATCGTGTTTTAATGCCTCTCATTATGCACCAGTCACATAAACTACTATTACATATTCTGCTAATTAAATATGTTTTTTTTTTTTTTTTTATAACTGTCCTTTATTTTTAAACACACGATGAGTAACGGAAGTAGTATTAATTCAGTCTACGTCGTCAGCGAGTTTAGCATGCATGCAGCAGATATAATTTGACAGGTGCCAGGGTAAATAATACATCTATTCCATAGTCTAATGAAAGACTAAACACTTAAGGTTTCACATAAAGTGTGCCGTCTTGACTTTTATTACCTTTTATTACTAAGCGATTTTATCCGTTAAATAAATCGTTCAAATCTATTAAGAGCCTGTGCACGCTTGACCATGGGTCTAGACTGGTCAAAAACCTTAAAAATGCTAGTGAGCACAGGCTCTAAGCTAAGAGTAATATTTAATTTCTCTGGCAACTTTTTATTCGTGATGTCACTTTATTCTTGTGCATGCATGTTAGGCTCGCCGCGTTATGTATCTTGTCTAGGGCACAGAATATATAATAGTCTAGAGCCGAAGATCAGTTATGCCCTGCTAAGGTAAAAGGCAGTATTTTACACAAAACTACTGTAATAATTGCAACCTCATTACTGGGTAATAAGGTTGCAATTGCTACAGTTGTGTTGTGTAATATACTTCCTTTTACCTTAGCAGGGCAGAGTTTAAGTACCTAATAATACGGTCCATAGAATCATGTCAAGTAAAACTCAGTTTATTTTGAAGCAGAAATTTGTATGCTGCAGTAATTTTGACGAATATGAACAAAAAGTAACAATTGTTTAGACTACGTGAGTAAAATACAAGGTGACATAGTTGACCTTATACACATGTTTAGCTATATTGGACTCTGTGCTATGTGCTTAAGGTTTTTTATGCAACGTGTTATAGTAGTTTAATTTTTACATATGGCAACACATTTGGTCAAATTTAGAGCGTGTTTTGAGTTAAAAAAGCGGGCAGGGGAGACGGACTCGCGCACTGAGGGTTTAGTACATATTTGGCTGGTTTTTATTATTTGTTGTTATTCTATAGGGTCTGTTCTATAATAATACCAAATTTGACGCTTGTATGTTTTTCCGTTTTTACGATACAACTAAAGTAAAAATACGTTGAAAAGAAACGTTTCTTGTATGGGGACACCCTTTATTATTTAACTTATTATTTTTTATTTGTTAGGAAATCAAAACAATCCGCTATGTATTACGGTTCAAAAGATACAGCTCTTTATAGTTAGGACAGACGGACGGACGGACGAACAGCGTAGGGTTAGTAATAGGGTCCCGTTTGACACCCTTTGGGTACGCAACCCTAATTTAAAGTGGGACAGTTAATTTTATTTAGCTCGGATTATCTTTAAAACTTGATTGAATAAACATTAATTTGTATTTTCCATAAGAGGAAATAAATATTATGTCCTACTTATTAAAAGATTGTATATATGTGTGTATATTTGTACTCACGTTATCCAAAACGGCTCTAACGATTTCGATAAAATTTGCAGTCTGGGGGTTTATTGGGGCATAAAGTCCATCTTGCTAAGTCTCATATGTGGGAAAATTCGTTTTTTCACGCAAAAAGATTTCCCTCGCAATATGGTTCGTAATTTCAATGCGATCGTCTCCGTCTGAATATACTGATGGTTAGAGCGTTGGCCTACTACGCAAAGACTGCGGGTTCAAACCCCAGCTATGGATCGGTTTTCTTTTTGTTTTTGTATAGAAAATCGATGAAAATTCGGTTTTGACCCGTCCGACGTCGCTCGGTCTCCCAGCCCAGGTACTTGTATGATAAAATACAATCCAAAGCTTGACGGTACATCAACAACACAACAATATTACTCAATAAATCACTATTTGAAGCGACGCGAAGCCTCCACTAATTACACCATTAACTGTAACATTCTAACTGCATCCGACATTCATACCAAAACAAACTCTATCTACAAAACAAAAGGTTTTCATTTAATAGATAAAGATTCGTAGTTAGGTCTTTATTACTGATTGAAGGGCCAGTCGTGACTGTAGTATGGTGAAATAATTACAGAAAATTTCAAATAAATGGTCGTGCTTGAGGTTTGCCTTGGTTTCGCCAATGATTATTATATAATAATAAATAATAGAGATATTATATACCGTTAGGTATAGGGCTTGATTGAAAATTGCTTCGACCTCGGCGGTTTAAGTACTATTTGATTTTTTTAAAGAACGCAACAAATGGAATATGATTTCTTAATTAAGTCTCAATTTTATGTAAAAAATATCGTAACATTTTGAAAACAACAAATTATCTGTATTATTTTGAATGAAATTGTATTTTATCCGTCTAATGAATACCTTGATTGAATAATATAAAATAAAGTGAGCTATACATATAAATGCGAAAGTGTCTTTCTGTCTGTTACCTCTTCACGCACCGCGTAGATTTAGATGGAAGTTGAGTCCCGGGGAAGGACATATTTGATTTGATAGTTCCCGTGGGATACACGATAAACGACTACTACGCGGGCGGAGTCGCGGGAAATTCCCATTTCCTACATAATTTACTCTATTTTAGACAATGCATAAATCATTGTATTTTCTGTTTCTTAATTTTTTCAAAGTAACGTCAATTAACTTTTAAGTTTGACAAAAGTTGCTGCTGTCACTTTCTTTGCTATAGCAATAGAACGCAGCAACTTTAATCAAACTTAAAAAAATAATTGACGTCTCTGAATGCGGCAGTTGGAGTTTCAAAACTAGGCGTAGGTATTAGAATACGTTCAGAAACCATAATACTGTTTTGACAATGTTGAAAGGTCCTGCAGAAAATAAGTTGGAAAAATAAGAAGCTACTAATTAAATAAACTGTAATATCCTTCTTGGTTAGTTGTGCTTGGATAAATCTCCTTCTTGGATAGTCGGCTTAAAAAAACACTAAATTCTTATAAATGTGACATTCTAAATATAAAGGGACCTTATGGAGGCAGGCGGTTACGCCGTTTTTAGAACTATTACCATAGTATTCGTATAGTTACAAGAATAAGAAGAGCTTAACTGCCTTCCTCCATAAGGTCTCTTTATATTGAGAACGTCACAAATTGTTATAAAATTTCCATAATAATAAAGTAACGCAAAAAAAATACGATATTTTTTGTGAACAACACGTTATCTTTCTCATCAAAATATATATAACAAAAACCCGGTCCAACAACATATAAAGTATCTAGTCAACTCTTATTAGGCCTTATCTTTGCCATCGGCTCCGAGAAATATTAATATAAGATTATGGCGATACAATCTGTCCACATGTTATACTGGTTTAGAGCATACAGCATGACAAACATAATTTTGCCGTTAGATAAATACTCGTAAAGGCAAACGATTTGGCCCATTTGTCTTTTAAAATACATACAGAACAAGGATTCTTTTAAAAATATATTACTATAGTGTTCTTAGGAATTTGTTTGATTTTGAAATAGTTTATTAAATTTTCAATTCGTTTATTGCTGTTTCAAAGAACTGTCCGATGTCCGGGATGAAAAATAACCTTTTCACCTCACCAGCTCGGAAAGGCTTTCTTTGTCGGTCAAAATCTGCGCGCAAAAGTCCACTTTTACCGCTAGCGTGGAAAGTAATGTTGTCACAAATAACTATTCTCCGTCTCCGGGCCATAAAGAAATCTCTGACAAGTTATTAGTATGTATGATTTTCAAGAGTCATATTGAAACGTCTTTCAGAATAATTATTTTAATTTGTGAAATTTATGGCATTGTTATCTTATTTCAGTCGTAAAAGTGCATTATTGTAGAGAACTGGAAAATAGGGGATTGCCTGACGAGGCGGAGGACGCCACCGTCGCACTGTCATAGACAACGCGGATATAATTGGGTTTCATACGTTTATTTTACTCTTAGGAAGAAAATAAGGCTCTTCGCATCCTCGTTTCTCAAAAGAAAAGCCATCTTTTCCGAGCATGATTGAGAAAAAGTCATAAGTATGTTAAACGGCATTAGAAGAGGTGTCCTTCCATTTGGGCGAAAAAAGTTTGACAAACTGTTTCATTTCGCAACCGTTTCATTTGGCTAAACGCGTTTATTTCGCGTGTAGAACCGTATAGGTCAGGTTAAGTTAGTTTTATAAAAATCCTGAAATATTTACAGTTTCAGAAAAAAAAGCGTTTGGCCAAATGAAACGGTTGCGAAATGAAACAGTTTGCGAAACGCGCGGTTGCGAATCATTAGTAAACCAATAGAAGAATCCCTTGAGCCAATTGTGTGGTGTTTTTTATTTATCTTTTACACAAAATCTAGTTTAAAGTTGGGACCAGTGTCTTTATTAACTTTGCGAACATGTATATGCTGATCGGAAAACAAGGAACAAAGAATATTACCTACTTATTAATTCAGCTATAAACGGAGAGGCAAGCACTTTAAGTGCAAAAGTAAGTTGGTGTCGATTTGATGCCTCTGGTTGAGACATCAGTTTTGATCAGAAAGAGTAGGCAGCTGATGGACTTTATCGAACATTTGAAAATGAGTGGCCTTCGCGTATAAGTCGTTCGCTATTTGTCTAAGAGTGTTCTATTTTTTGTCTTAATAAATAATTTCTTTATTTTGTGTTTATCTATGGCTGTGTTCAAAATCACGTTTATCTGTTTGATTTATAAATTTTATATATATTTTAATTTATTTTTCTAAAACAGTAGTTAAGTTTATAATTGTTAATTGTTGTGTTTATATTTAGAGAATATTTTTTTTCGTACAAGAGTTTGCCAAAATTGTGATAAAAAATATAATTATATATACTCGCTTAGATATTTGTTATTGAAAAATTAATTAAACCTTGAAGTTATGTTTATTAGGCTTTCGAGATTTGTGGGATGTCTGCGTTAATTACAACACGGTACTTATACTTATCTGTCCTATCAAGTTTAAGAATACTATACACCGCAGGCATTCTAATACTTTCTTCTAGTAAGTCTCAACAAAAGACGCCATTTATTACAACTGTCAACGTAAAATACGAAAACAAAAGTATAGATGATTTCCAAACACTTCGAAGCCATATTTGCTTGACAAGTCATAAGCGAACAGCGATGAGCGAAGCGTGAAAATAAAATTTTATTTCAGGCCAGAATGTCACAAATTGCGACGGTTTTGCAATTTACATAAACAGCCGGATAAAGTTCTCACTCAAACACCCTACGTTAAATAATACTTGACCATATGGTCACTCATTTTTAACAAGCTATGTAAGAAAAGAGTAATACTTATTGCATAAATAGATAAAAACCCCGACCAGATTAGAACCCCTCGGTCCGAGAAATCCCAGCACGTACATTTTCACTGGAGGGACTTCGTCACTAGAAGATTTCAAGTATTAAAAAACTCCCGACGAAATCGTGATCTGAGCTCATAACTCATGACTTAACGGATTTTCATCAAACCTAGCAATGAAAACTCGATGAATTGTAAGTCACCTTTCTAACAAAAAAAACTAAATCATAATCGGTCCACCCGTTTGAGAGTTATGCTGAAGACAGATAAACAGATACACCCGTTAAATTTAAAACTTATATCACCCGTCTTTTTACGTCGGGGGTTAAAAAGTTGGCGCTCTTCAGAGTGAAACTGGATACGTGACCCAATTTTAACCCAAAAACAGCTTTTTAATGTGGTGCCTCATTGCCACTTGTATTGTCCATATTGTAGTTCCAGCTGTCACCACTACAAAATGTTACTAGTTGTGCATTATTTCGTAGCGCTTCTAACTTGCGCCGTCGTCGATCCCAGCGGGGTCCTCTAATTTATTTGAAGGCTCTATTACGGCGGACCGTTTACACATTATGTAATTTACACCTACATCTTCGTCGATACCGGCCGGTTTATTAGGTATCGCTGGTAATAGAATACGGGGCTAATATCGGGGATACGGGGATAATATATACTAGTTTAAACTAGTTTAAAGTAGCTACTTTAGAACATGACGGCAAGGTGTTTTAATTTCAAAACCAAGTTCGAGCAGTCTTACCTTACGGACAAGAAACTTCTTAAATTGTGAAACATTCTCAAGAAAAAATCTCCGTAACTTTTGAAAATGTTCGAAATGTTTTTAAACCTCGACGCAAAAATGAGGGGTGTTATAAGTTTGACGTGTGTATCTGTGGCATTGTACCTCCTAAACGGATGGACCGATTTTGATTTAGTTTTTTTTATTACAAAGCTGACTTAATCGAGAGTGTTCTTAGCTTGTTTTGATGAAAATCCTTTAAGCCGTTTAAAAGTCGTGAGCTCTGATCCCGATTTTGTCGGGGGTTTTTGAATACTTGAAATCTGGTGACGAAGTCCGTCCAGTGAAAATGTACGTGCTTGTTGCCCTTTGAAGTTTTTGCTCATTGCTCAGAGGTATTTTAGGCGCTGATGTCGGGGGTTTTTAACTCGGTTAGGTTACAATGAATGTAGTAGGCTAGGTTAGTATTAAAAGAGAAGTAAGAATAGGAATTATAACCCAGTCAATGAAGGAAGATTTCTGCGACAACCGTATCTTGTAATTTCAAACGCTTACTTAAAAAGAGGGGATTTATTATTTCAATTGAGGGATGAAGGTCTGGTGATCTGTAATACAGGTGTTCCTAGTTCAGACTTCAGAGTCCACTCTCTCACCGCATACTGAGCCACTTAGTTTAGGCTTATTTTACGTATCCTTTGTGAGCAGAAAATGAATAATTTATTATTATTATCATATTAATTATTGAACGTCGGTGCAAGGATTGTATTATTTATAAAAAGTCAACGAAACAAGTGTAATACGTGTTTATACGAGCTGTCGCATGGATCATCCTACATTGACCCAGGTATAGTTAGTTGAAACTAATCAATACATAGTATAAAATGAAGTCGCCCTCCGCGTCTGTCTGTCCCTATGTATGCTTCGATCTTTAAAACTACGCAACGGATTTTGATGCGGTTTTCACCATCAGTTAGGTAATTCTTCACGGAAGGTTTATGTATATAATAGTTTACCCGGATCGAAGCGAGGGCGGGTCGCTATAGGCTATAATTTAACTTATGTAACCGAAGCGAAGCGAGGGCGGGTCGCCAGTCTAGTTATAGTTGAAAGTAGGATAGCATGAAAAGGACGATAGCATAAAAAACCGAATAAAACAACAACCAATGATTCAACAACATTTATTATACCTCATAGTTCACATTCGATAGCCGTTTAGTTGCAGTAGGTGAGCAGTTCCTCCAAGCTGCAGGGTTTGTCGCAGCACTCCTCAACAATGCCTCCTCCTCGCTTGCCCCGGGAGCCGGCCAGGCCCTGGGCCCTGGCGGCTGCCAGCCAGGGCCAGCCGAACTCTGGCTCGTAGCCGAATTGCAGAGAGTTGTAATCGGACCTGGAATTTGATTGGGCATGATAAAATTGTTAGGACAAAAAGTAATTCTAGAGATAAGCTTGCCGACTGTACGTTTTCCTAGCTGTCAACAATCTTTTCGAAACCAATTTAACGAGTTTATTTTAGCGAAAATCTCCTTATAGCTCCTTAGATACCACCAGGTATTATTAGATACTTAGGGATACATAACTATGGTATGTGAACTCTCTAAATTATCTGGCATGTACGTTGACGGCTATTGTTTTAAAAAGGACTTCTTCTTCTTAAATTTAAGAGCTATGCTCTTGTCGGTGGAGCAATCTCCATGACTCTCTATCTAGAGCTTTTTCTTTTAGGGCCTGATATGACACGACGTCTACTTTTTCTTTCATCTGATCCATGAATGTTCTCTTGACTAGCAAGTTAAATAAACACGGAGAGAGAGCGTCTTTTGCTACTTTATTTCTTTGCTTACGTAAATATTTTGTAAGTTTGACACCCGTTGAGTTTTCGTTGAAAATGTACAGTTCAAAGATCAAACGAATATTAAGGAAAGCCTCATGCTAGCCACACCGACGATGTGATTTTTAAGAAAATAACAATGATTCTGATGTGATTCTGAAGAAGACAGTGAAGATCTCGGGAAACCGATGGATGCGAGTAGCACAAAACCGACCATCGTAGAGAGGCTTGGGGAAGACCTAGTAGCATTGGACGTCTTTTGGGCTGATATGATGATTTGAACACGTAAGTTTAGTACAAATATCAAGATCACCTTTTGACCAAGTTGTCACTCTGGCAGAACATTGCCAGGGTTTGAGCCAGTCGCCTTCCGCAGTAGATCTGAGGGTCCTTCTGACCATGACCAGATACCAGGAGCGCCACGAAGCCGAAGATGATGACCACTTGGATCTTCATGCTGCTGGGTTTCTTGCTGCTAGTCTTTTATAAGTAGTTCTTCGTTTAAATGGTGAATTTGGAATGAATTCTATGTGGAGTTTCCTCCCGTTTTATACTGTGAGTGTCATCAATATTCAAAGGCATTATTACACCTGATTAATCTTGAATATATGAGGATGTTTTGCATGTAAATGGGGGTGAATTTTGGCGCTAATGTGTAATGACAAGGGCTTTCCAGTCACCTCAAAGAAGGGGATTAGCGAGTGGGTGTGAAGCCAGGATGCTTAGAAATTGGAAGAGGTATACATTTTCACGTGGAAAAAAGTACGAGTAGTTATGTCGGATTTCACCAACCACTTAACAGACAGTTAGAATGTTGACAGCTGTCAAAATGTATTAACTAACAGTCGATTAATATTTAACATTTCGTATTCATAATATTATTGTAATGTTTGTATGAAAATAAAACATCCTCAAAGCTCTCACATGTTTTAGAGAATGCTCTCAGTAATTTGTTGAGCAGATTTCCAAATGTTTGGTAATGTTCTGCAACTTGCATAATATTATTAAACTGGACATTCTATTGGGGCAGCAATATTTGTATTTTATATATTTTGCTCAAAAACAACGCAGGCTGAAAATGGAAAAGAAATGGAAATGGAAAATTTCAAGAGCTGTATTATTTCCCGTGACCTAAATTATCATGTAGTATTTAAAGGTGTTAATATTTAAGGCGCAGTCTCTAACCTTAAAGGCTAAACTGAAAATAGGTAAGTAATAATAACCAAGGTACGGAAAAATGCCCGAAATGTCTAAATAAATACCCTACTCTGTATGTATTGATGTTTGTAATAATAAAAATGAAAAAGAGATGGGATTTTTTCTGACTTTTGGTTATAAGTTGCCAGAACAGTTAAGAGACTAGATGACTGGGTGTATGGAAACACACACCCTACAAAAACTATTAGTTACAAAAGAAAAAAATGCAAATTTGGAGCTTAACTCAAGTATCCTGAACCATCACCATTCAATGATGTCACTGATGTGAGCCTGATTTATCAACAATACTTCTAATCACCATTTACATCGATGATGCAGCGATTTCTTGGACTAGAAATATCAATCTTCATTTGAAGTAGAAATGGTTGGCGAATCAGTACGTGAATGACTATGCTATACTTGTGCCAGTTTTGATGGACAGTTTGAGTCTTTCCTTACTACGTTGAGTGCCAAAGACCCGATGTGGGGTCCGTTTTGTATGGAACGAGTTTCCTTTGTTATTAGAAATCGGCACATTTAAAGCTAATACAACGTGGGATAGAACTGTTCATGACATTAGTACTAAATGAATCGCGTGATTTTTGTCTCGAATTTAAATTTTCAAGCTTCTGTTGCCGACTATCCTTTTTTCATCAGCCACCATCTGCTTATCACGCCTAACCTGATGAGTCCCAAACTCCCAACTCAGGGTCTACCGATGTTAAGTATGGCTGAAATCCTGTTGCCACCTTCCAACTTCATTATGAAATGGAGAAATGTGGTTGAAATTCCAAGGTACTGCCATTGAAAGAAAGAAAGAAAAACATTTATTCACAACAACAACACACTGAAATAATATTTAAAAATAACACAAAAATGAAAGAGTACACAGGGACAGTGAGAAATTGTTGCGAAACGGACCCAGCTCAGCACGTGCTGACTGAAGCCAACGCTGGTCTTCCGCTGGGTCCGCTCGGGGAAGACACGGAAGGTTACACTGCACCATTGCACTCCACTACCCTGGAAGGGCTGGTAGAGGCCGTGGACTCAGTGCTAAAATAGGGATACAAAGATTACATTATAGTGTCAAAATGTGTCCTACAGAACCCCAATCATAAGATGAGGTTAAATAAGGTATTGTGTGGGCGTAGGTGGGAATTAACTCGTTAATCAGTTAATTAACGAAGTTAACAAAAGGTTTAACGTATTAACTTTTGAGTTAACTTAAAAAATGTTAACGCTTGATCACTTTCGTTAACTTCCGATAGGTCCGTTAATCGTTAATTAAGTAGGTACCTACAATTTGACAAAAGGACACAGCGCCGGCCGCACCGCGCCGCAAAAACACGTTCTGACAATTTCTCTCAATTTTTCTTTCAATTTTATTACAAACTAAATGATACATCCTTCTTGTATTATTTTTTATGTTCTAGCTGAACTTCCATAGACCAACACGTTTTACACTTCACTAACGCAACGATATAGAAAAAACAATTAACGATTGATGATTAACTTTAACTACCGTTAAATCTTCCGAAATGTAACACTTAAAGCGAAGTTAACGTTATTAGTAACGGATCAGCGATTAACGAAGTTAACTGTTTGATTAACTGTGCCCAGCTGTGTGTGGGTATGTTTTGTCTCATCGTTTTTACTCCCTCCCTATAAAAATATACATTTTTGTTCTCATTAAAAAACAATCCATATTATATTAATAAATTCGAAAAAAACTCTTGTCTGTCGCTTTCACTGCTAAACCGCTGAACCGATTTTGATGAAATTTGTTATGGAGATAGCTTAAACCCTGAGGAAGGAAGAATACTTTTCATCTCAGGAAATTTTACAGTTTCCGTAGTAATAGAGGTAAACGAGTTTTATGCGGTAGAAGTCGCGGGCAGAGGCTAGTGTTTAATTAATGTATGCTCCCATTTACGAACACGGATAAACAATATGGTCGCATTTAATTATGTATGCGTTCAGTGGTTTTCTAGAATAGAAGCAGTTAGACAGCTGTTTATTCGCAAGTAAAGGTTTAAAGCTCCGTTTACACTGCTTCAAGTTTGTTGCGCAACCCGCTGTCCTCAACTTTAATCATTCTAAGTAATTTTTTATCAGCTTATTATTGTCTGACGTCTGACTGTAGTCTGTCTTGTTAATGTTTTTTAACGTTATATATAATAAAATTAAAAATATTGTTAGAGCTCCGTTCATGCAACCAGGATATAAAAAACATAATGTAGATAGAGCATCATTGAATAAGTAGTTCTAACCTAACCTCAAAAACTAAAACCCCTACGACGCACCCTAATATTTTTATGTAGCCTATGACATTCGCACGTCTTTGATGAATCATATGAGACCCCATTTATTTAAATCGGTCCAATAGTTCAGGAGATAGAGTGGAACTTCCGATATTTGGTCACAAACATAGACTTAAAATTTCCCTTCTTTTGGCTTTACTTAGTCGGATAAAAATGTGACGTTCTCAGTATAAAAGGACCTTATGGAGGAAGGCAGTAACGCTCTTATTGTTCTTGTAACTATACGAATACTATGGTAACAGTTCTAAAAACGGCGTAACCACCTGCCTCCATAAGGTCCCTTTATATTGAGAACGTCACAAATTATTTATTTTCGAAAGCCGTTTAGTCTAATTTCGAAACAGTAAGTTTAAAATCTGAAAACTAGTAAATAACACTTAATTGTATTTATTCAAATAAACTTGTTTCGAACAAGTTATATTTACCTAGAAGCAGGGGACTATGTTTGTTGGTACTGTAAAATACATGTCTTTACTATTAGCTGATGTAAACGCGGCTTTAACTGCCACCTCATCAACCCTCAAGAAGACGCCGCCAATGTGTGGGTAGCGTTCCACAAAATACTCCTCACCTATATGCAAATGATTGAATTAATTACCGGCTATAAAAGCGGCAAGATTATCCTCCAACGTCTCACTTCTCCCTCAGCACTCAAGAACACTAAACATGAAGATCCACGTCGTCTTTCTTCTGGCATTCATCGGTTCCTTGGTCGCAGACCAGGACCCTCAAGTCTACTGCGGAAGGCGCCTTGCTGATGTCCTAAGGGCTCTTTGCTCCAGCGAATTCCTGGTGAAGAGGTCAGGGTTGGGCCACTACGGCATGCAACCTGTTTGGTACCCGGACTACTGGCCCAGGGTTCTTCCTGCGAAAGCCCACGGCATCCAAGGAGGCAGACGCAAGAGGCAGGTCGTCTCCGAATGCTGCGATAAAGCTTGTACCATTGACGAACTGCTGACATACTGCTAGAAACATCAGGACCTGAAACCATGGAATATCTATTGACAAATGCAATCGATTGTTATATTTATAAACAGTAAGAATAGTGAAAGCTTGTATTTGTAATGTATTCAATGATCCGTATATCGACCAGCTAACCACCGTCCACCGTTGGAATAAACTGCAGATTTTGAAAAAGAGATAAACCAAAATGTATTTAAGAGCTACTGGGAAGAACGTCAAATAAACTTGTGGATGGACCTCCAATATTAAAAGAACCTTGTTGTTAGTTATACATCACACGTCCCTGTTCCTTGAACCTATTTTAAGTCAAGAGTGAGAAAGATAGCCTCCAATGGTTTGATCTGGTATCCAAAATCCAGCCTATGCATGTAATGGCTGAATTATGAATCTAGGTCGCTCTTTCTTTCTATCTTAATTCTGAGATCTTCCGTAGTGTCATAGCTTATATATAATGTATATTCGTTTGACTAAGTAACTAATAAGTTATATAGGTAATAAGTCGCTACTTTCCGTGAATGATGTCCCCGATTTCTAAATAGTGTTTAAACCAATTTTTTATTTCATGCATCACGGAAGGTAATGATTTTTTATTGAATAAGCTTGTGTTATTAATTAACCTAATAATTAAAATTGTATCAGAGAAATAAACATTTAACATACTTGCTGCAATATTTATTGTTATTGCTCGACTTATCGGGGAGACGTCAATAGAAAGCCAAGACGTATGATTTACTTTCATACCCTTCATTGGCTGAAATTTATGTACAATTATTGGAATTGGTGTAATCCGTGCTCACATTCACCGTTACGTTTATGTAAATAATAGAGCCTTTCTAAAGTTTATATCTCGCGATTATGGCTAGTTTCGAGGAAATTATGCGTTATTATGGTTGTTATAATATAATCTTCATTGGACTCGATGGAACAGTGTTTAACTTCTAGAACGGGCGATGTGAATTTAGTTATTACTTGACCAGAACAAATAGATTACACTATCTCACAGATAAATTTTAGTAATTTTAGTAGTTATTTTAATTCTGTCATATGATACAGAAAACAACAACATATTTAACTGTCAGATAATTTTATCTGGGGATTGACGAATTGGCCGTTAGGTAGTTTTCGCACCGTTGCCAATCTGTAATATTATGAGATGAAAATATTCAAACCAGATTTTTTTAAAGTTATAGATTTTGCTTAAATCGATTCTTCGATAACAGGGAAAATTAAAAAAAAATATTACCTATGTAGTTAAGGGCTGTTAAGGACTCAATTGAAAAACCGTTTATTTTTCCTTTGTGTAACCAAAGATGATTATATAGATAACTATGAAGAAAAAAATACGGGTTTTTTAATTAACTATGTATACTTTTTTTTTAATTCACCCAGCTATCATTATGTCTTTTGTGTCACATAGCCAAAGTCAAATTGACCTTATAACTATAAAAAAAAATATAGAAAATAATCCCTATTTATCTATAAAACTTATGAAGCAAGTACACTACTCTGTAAAGTCTAGCCACGTGTTTAGACGAAGCTTTGATAAAAGCTCCATACGCCCAGCTTGTTGACCGCCAATAAAGCTTTAAGAACTTTTTCCAATTTATCACTTTTTGGCTTAACTTTTACTATATGTTGTGATATTCAGTCGTCCTCGTGTCATTTTGTTTCACGAATTATTAATAGTTATCATTATGATTACTTAAATTACTTTACTATCTTACTTAAACATTTTGAAAAAACCTGACAGTTCCCTTACAAACCCATTTAAGGGCCGTATTAATAAACTCATCTCAACTCTGCGGTCTGTCATTTTTGACACATCTTGTGACGGGGATCACAGTTGAGATGAGTTTATTAATACGGCCCTAAGAGTAGAAAACTCTTACGATTTTAACAAAACTTAGCTAAAGGTTTCGAATAAAAACTCTCTGCATGAAAAAAGTTAGAATGACAGTCGGATATCCACAAATAGACAGATGGACAGAAACACAGGTCGTTGGAGAACATTGGAGTGCAACGATTGAATTAATTTCTATAAGTACACGGTTTTTTGTATTCTGACAAGAAACATTAACCTGAACCTTTTCTCGTGATCTCATCCAAAACTAAAACCACACTTAAATCAAACTCAATTCCATTAATATAATTCAATTTTAATGTTAATTAAATCCGAACCGCAGCTTGATCCAGTTCCCATTCACTCAATTGAAGAATTTCATTCAATACGGAATCATTCGTTATCTACACCATTCATTTGAACGATAACAATGTTATCCACTTTACGGGCTATCTGGGAGATTCAAGAGATAACACTATTGGGGTTGGTATGTTATACTGTTAATTTGGAACACATACCATATTAGGCCCGCTGGCTTAGAGCGGGTCCCAACAGCATCCGGGTGTCATTGCTGACAGATTTGACTGCCCCATACTGACATATTGGGTCAG
This sequence comes from Tortrix viridana, assembly GCA_963241965.1. Lineage (NCBI taxonomy): Eukaryota > Metazoa > Arthropoda > Insecta > Lepidoptera > Tortricidae > Tortrix > Tortrix viridana. Next base: position 13,875,217 of record OY725180.1, on the reverse strand, counting down.
TCAAACAAAGAGGGTAGCGCAATTTAGATTTAAGTAGCTTAAGGAATACTAACATAGGTTAAGACAAACTAACACTATTATGGACACTATATAGTCTGAAATAAACTTTCATTTATTTATTTATTTAAAAGAAATTTAAATGGTGATCGTTGGTAAACGCATGTCTTGAGAACGGCTGGACAGATTTGGCTTATTCTTATTTTGAATATTCGTATAGTCCAAATAAAGTATTTAGGGAATAAAAATTGAAAAGTTGCCAGGAATAAAAATTGGGCAAGACAAAATCTGCCGTGTATCGCAGAATAGAGGATTATAGGTCAATAAAATGTCAATGTGTCTTTGGGTAAATACGATTTTGAGCTGAGCGACGCTTCCATGTAAAAATAATAAGCATATAGATTTAAATTAAAATGCATAAAATATAAATCAAATCAACAACGTAACAGTAACATCTTGTTAAGCGCTTCCTGAGTGATGAAAGTGCGAAACGATATAATCTTTCATCTCATTAAAAAGGCCATAAAAACGATAAAATTTTAACCATATTCAACTCTCCTACCTTGTTAATAAAGTCGCATAACAATGAACGTTTTATACCAGTTATGCCTTTTATTTCTAAAAAGGGTTAAGTCAAAAGGGTCTATTGGTCACTTAAAAACCATAGCAATCCCAACCTTTTATACTTAATAATAAATATGTATGTGCAATGAGATTCATGAATGATGTTACTCTTTTTACTAAGAAGGACAGAAGTTCCGTATTTTAGAGTCAAATTGTCACAAGTATAATAAGTTACATGCAATTGTGGCTCTTTTTAATGGTTCTCTATGTTCTAGAATTGCGTGAAGATGAATGTAGAATTGAGACGGTGGTTTTGAGGTAGAGTTGTAGATCGTTGGATCGTGCGCATCGATAATCCGTCGATCGGCGCCCGCGCAGGCGGAGGTGTGAACGCCGCGGGCCGGCGTGGGCGGCACGCGATAGAGATTTAGGGATTAAGTCCATGAGACAAGGGTTTCTTTTCGGTATTAATATCGATCTATTTGAAATGTCTGCGCGAACAAATTTCTGTGTGAGGATCTGTCATTTTTTGAATGATGCATATTTATTACTTAGGTACCTACGTTTTATTGTATTTCGTGGATTCTTGTGATGATCTAACCTTTTAAATCTAATTTCGGGATAAATGATAAAGATTTAACAACGTTAACCGAAACATTTTGTTAAGTGCCTTCATAGCGTAGATCAGATCCTATTTCTTTAGTTAGAATAGAGACTAGAAACCTACATATCTCTTTTTCCTAGACCTAGGACCTAGAGTAATCCCTGTTGTTTTTAATGCCTTTCCTCTAAAAGCCCTATGAAAAAAAAAACCGTCCAGTTTTTTTTTTTTTCATATAAAATGATGAAGCAATTTACCTTATATAGTAAGTGATCTCCGTAACATAAAGATCTAATAAATTTAAAATAAATCAGCCATGTTTCTGTCGCTTCTACCAAACGCCAACTGCATAGCAGCGCCGGCGCAGCGTCCAGTCACGAAAGATGACTTTTAATAGCGAGATGATGGGCTCAGGCCGCTGTCAAATTAAATGGATAGCCTCTTAATGTGCTACAAATTATTACTCTACTCAGCTATGTGGCTACAAACAATAAATGGTTCAGTTTCTTTTTTGAACTCGAAAATGCAGCAAAACACTGTTCAACTGGAAGAGAGTTTAATGGGACATGGGTTACCTTTGTACTGTAGGTACATCTTTGTTTTGTAAATAAATTTGTTAGTGTCTAGTACAGTCAGCATCAAATAGATCATCATATCAGCCGAAAGACGTCCACTGCTGGACATAGGCCTTCCCAAATGATCTCCACGACGACCGGTTTTGTGCTGCTCGCATCCATCGGCTTCCCGCGAACTTCACCAGATCGTCGGTCCACCTTGTGGAAGGCCTGCCAACACCGATCAAATAGATAGGAACGCCAAAATGGCCAAATATATCGCAACACATTCTTATTCCTATAGTAATAAAGATATGTTGCGATATAATAATAATAATAATAAGATTTATTTGCAGGCGTTCTGCCCATAATAAAAATAAAAATACAAAAATAAGTCACAAATCACAATATCAATTAAAATAACTACGTTACAATTACTGAACTACTTATTATAATTACTTTAAATTGCCATTTTGGTGTGCAGCCAGCCAATACTTAAACATAGGCGATATATTTGGCCACATTCGCTACTCCTATATGTATATTTGATGCTGACTGTACAATTAAGTATGTAGATAATTCAATTCTACTAATATGATAGAATTTATAGTGTGAAAGTTTGTATGGATCGTGTTTTAATCACGGATTTGGATGAAATTTCACACACAGTACTTATCCTGATTAAGATTGGTAAAAAAGCAACATTTGAATTGCAGTTACTCTTGAATATATTTTGGTCTTTTTCCCCTAAGCGCTATAGTTTGTGCTAGCTTGTGCCCGCGACTCCGTCTGCGTAATCATTTATATCGCTTTTCCCTAACAGTGTGTTCCTTTTATACAAATATTATCAAATGGCATTCCGTATAGTAGGTACTCACGTCATGCTCCAATTTAGCAGAATACGAAAAAAACTACAGTCTGAATTGACTAAGATAATATTTTAAGATTTATAGAAAGACACATAATCAAAGTCCAATAAGCTATAAATTCCAACACTATTGTCTCAGTTCACATAACCTTTCACATAAAATATAAGCTTGTGTGCCCCCAGCTTTATGCATGGAATTTAGTGTGGCAACACCTCGTAAATCTATCTCAGGCATTATCTTTTATGGAGAAATTAACGGATTCATTCTTTATGATATTTAGAAGTTTTGAGGCGATTAACAATATTATTATTTTGAAGCATGGATTGGATCATAATGCCAATGTTTCTCAATTATTTGGCACATAGTTTTATTTTAAGGATAGGTCTCAAGACTGCAAATGAGTTGTCAACCCTGAGGCCATAGTTACAAGGGCGGATCCCTCATTTGGAATGCCTCTATTCTAATTTCGCCGACTAAATGTTACACCGAAACACAACAATGCAAATGCTTGGCACTGTTACTTACAATGCATAAATAAAATAAATAAAAAACTTAATTTTGTTAAACTAACACTGCAGTTCATCGGCCCACCGCGGGTTACAAGTCAAGTAGGCATCTCTGTCATAGATAGCGGTCTTTAACAAACCTGTCAAATTTCAAGCAGACAGGGTCAAATGCCAAACCATCCGAACACTTCACCTTTCTTTTTTAACCGCCACATTCAAATATATAATTGTATTGTTAATAAATTATTTATTTCTTAAAATACACAATAACCTGTTATAGGTAAGTTTTGAGTTGCAGTTTTTGTTGTAGTGGTAAAGCCAAACAATGATTCACAAATAACAACATAATGGAAACGTAAACCCGTAGCTAAATCCATATAAAAAAGTAAAAACGCTTCTCAACATTCTTTCATGACTTCAATCTGCCGCCGCCATCTTAAAAACTTTCAAACTTGGAATATTTTGAATAGCTACATTGGCAACATTTTGAGCGACTCGTTGCGTTCAGAAATAATGAATTGCTCATTGTGCATTGAAAGTCGAAACAGTCCCGTTTCTGAACGGACAATGAGCCTTGCCAGAGAAATATGAGCGTAAGCAATTATATATTAAATGCCAGATTTAATTGATTGGGAATTGGAGTTTAAATTAAGAACGTTTTTGTTCGGAATTTGTAGATAACTTAAGGATGGAAATAATTATGTTGAGCACTTGAGATAATTGAGATATTTTATTGTAATTATTTGACTGTAATCATGTTCTGATTCTGCCTAAGATCTTCAATGGAGTTTGAAGAATGTCAATACAGAGTTTTGCAGCCATAAAAGTTGCTGTAGACCTCATCAATTTGGGTTGTTGTTGTAACTTTAGACAATTATAACATGACGAATCGAAGACTAAGATGGAATAGATTCTCTATCTATAGGTACTATGCTATGTAAAGTTAAATGTTCTTTAATTATTGTGTTAATCGTATAATTAAAGTTTATCTGTTAGATGGTTCTCATAGATTTACCGTTTTCATAGTTATTGTTACTCACCCCGCACATTGCCGACTTACTATCGGCTGTTTATACGTATACTTGTACGGTTGTCATTAAACATAAGCGGGCCGACCTTTCTAAATAGTCTGCAGTCTGTGCGGGGCCTTATACTTAAAGTGTATATTCAGATGTAGAAAAAAAAACAGATTCGTTAACGTTTACCAAGAACCATATCTTTCCTTCCGCTCACTGATTAAATTTCTTAAGGGTTGCGGTCTTTATATGTGCTGGTAAAGCCAACACAGCAATGATTCCAAACAAAATTGACGCACACACTTGCATATGATTGGATGTCAGTTGCGATCAATCTATTCGAACATACTTACACCCACGTGAACAGGCGCAAGGGTAACGTGATTTAGATGTAAATGAGACAAATGGTTCTTTTATTAAACGCCATCTCGCGGGTGAGATCATACAGTTAAATCAATTTGAGGACGTTGTTTGAGTGGAAGTGATGGAGGGCTGTATGCATAATCAACTGCAGTGAAACCAACTAAAACCGGTGAAGTGCGAGACCGACTCGTGAATTAACGATGTACCTTCCAATTACTCATTGTACTTGATTGTTTTTTTTTACAAATATAACTAGTTTTTTCCCACGACTCCGTCCGCGTAGAAGTTATCACTTTTTCCTCGGGAAGTGTCCAATTTTCCCGGATGAAAATATCTTATATGTCAATCCAAGATAAAGGCTTTCTGTGTGCCAAATTCCATTTGAAACAAAAATCCAAACACCCATACATACTTTCACGTTAATTATCTTCCAAAGTATTATTTAGGTAAGATGATTGCAAATTCTACGCGCACGCCTCAAGTAATACTAAATAAATTGTGACGATTAGTTCATTGAATTCTGTAACCAGTACTACGTAAAATGAGACGTACAAGTACAATAATTTGACTATCATCTCATAGATTCGTCAAGCCCAATTTGTCATAACTCCACACGCCGATAACATTATCGCGGGCCGCCCGATCCGTCACCCCGGCCGCATTACTCATCCTTATCTATAATTTATTCCATCTAATTTATTTCGAAGACGGTTTGAATTTTGAAATTGGAAAACAATTGGGCGCCATTATTTTTATTTTTAAGAAGTCGTTAAGTTGTAGGTTGTTGTGTGGAATGTTTTTTTAGGTAAACCTTCGTGGAGATACTTGTGATGTCCAACGGGTCTTTATGGTCGTGTTTATCGATGTGGATATACATGGTCAAACATCTGTCACGTTCTGACCAGTATTAAGTGTGAGAGTGACGGATGCTGTATTTACATTTATCTACTGCGATTAAGGTGACCATAATACGTGGGCTAGGCGACTTGCATCTCTTATTGCCTATAGCTTTTGCCCGCGACTCTCTAAAACTATCAAATTTTCAATGTCAATTCAGGATAAGTACTCTCTGTGTTTCATCCAATTCGACCGTTTAAGCGTAATTTAAACACATACATACAAATATCCAAACTTTCACATTTATAATATAATTTATGATTAATGTGTCTGTTATCATATTAAGTTTCTCAGTGCATTGGTTATTACTTTAATACTGTGAAATTTTGTTTGATTAAATAAATAAATAATAAGTAGAAATAAGGTAGCCTACAGTAGACTTAAAGTGCACTAAACAAGTGCATTGGGCGGCAGTCGATGCACCGGCGGTCGATAGCCATGCATATTGAAAGCTTCAGTCGATGGATGCAGGTCATCGGGGAGAAAGTATTGAGAGTTCCATATCGTTACACAACTGCGGGCTGAACATGCATGCACGAGATAAAATTTGACAGGTGCTACGGAAATTAATACATCTATTCTAGTTGGTAGTGACCCTGCCTACGAAGCTAGCGGTCCCGGGTTCGAATCCCGGTATGGGCAAATATTTGTGTGATGAGCGCGAGTATTGGTTCCTGAGTCATGGATGTTTTCTATATATTAAAGTATGTATTTCTCTATATAAGTATGTATATCGTTGCTTACATACACAAGCCCATAGTACAAGCCTAGAACTTAGTTTGGGACTGGGTCAATTTGTGTGGGATTGTCCCTGATATTTATTTTTTTATTCCATATTCTAACGTAAGACTTAACAAAAAAAAAACAAGAATCACACACTGCGACTACGAGTGGCTATTTTTGTTTCGTTCACAAAACTAAACATTTCTAGGAACAGTATAAGAAACTGTTTTAATATAAGACCACACGCAAAATATATTTGTACTAAAGCACATTAAAACCGAGATAGTCTCGGTGGTCGGCATTGTAATGCCATTTTAAATCTAAACGTCTTATCGACAACTTTATCGCCAATGAAAATAAATCCTATATCTTTATAAATACGGTTGATAGTGCAACAGGAGGTACGTAACTAACGATCTTCTCTTTAGAGTAGTTTAGTGGACCACAGGAGACCTTAGCGACCCCTGCCGGGCACCCTTGCATTTAGAACTTTTTTTTGTTTTCGAACTTCTCTTGCTTTATCGTAATAAGTTTAAAACCTACGATATTTGCGACCCCTGCTTTCCGTTCCCGTTAATCATTGAGGAGTTCTCTCGGTACTTCACCATCAGTTACACTTCACCACATGCTTTATAATGAGTATTAAAGTAGCTTTATATTCTTAACAAAGAAATCTCATTGCTGGCGTCAATAACTTACGACTAAGGAGTTCCAGAGGTCATCTGTAGTCTTCATCATCAGTTCCTCTTCACCAAGAGGTGCTTTTAGAATGCAAATTCTTAAGTTCTTAAGCTGGCCATACACACTAGGGTATGCCTGCGCAGTTTTGCCTGTACAGTTGAACTGCACAGGTAAACTCGAGCTGAATAGAGGACATACCTGCACAGTTGTGTCACATACACGCTCCGGTTTACCTGTAAAGTTGAACTGTACAGGCAAACCTGTTAGGTACACCCTAGCGTGTATGGCCAGCTTTACAGGAAATACCAAAATCATTGAATGTGTGCCTATAGCTTTTGAGGAGTTCCCTCTATTTCTCCAAGATCCCATCATCAGATTCTGACTTGGTGACAATGGGACCACCTCGAGAGGTTACTCTTTAAAACAAAAAAATAATTTTCAAAATCGGTCCACAATTGACGGAGAAATCGGTGAACATAAAAAAACATACATACAGCCGAACATAGAACCTCCTCCTTTTTTGAAGTCGGTTAAAAAGCAATAAACGACGGACGGATGGAGTCGTGGGCAAAACTTAGTACTTCATAGTTTTTGCAAAAATAATATACCTAATCGAGTCGAGTGCAAATGATTCGATGATTCTAATCCAAGAACACAAATAAAACGAATCTTACGATAGTCTCTGTACGTCTAAATCAACTGTCCCAACAAATAAACATAAATAAAACAAACTCGTTCGTTCGCGACTGTACTCGATCCGACTAAGCAAAAAGGCCGTAACTACTGAAAAAGTACAACCAATTACAACCTTACCGCTAACCGAAGAGGGTTGAATATCTTAGTTATACAATAACAGATACGATTTATTGGCTTAGAAGGCTAATACTGCTCTAGGCGTCCACTGAACCAGACATTTCATTACCCTCAACCATTATAAGAAGATCCGCGCTCACACTTAACATCCATATCCAGATAGATCACATTACATTGGACACTATTTAAATATAACCATTGTAGAAAGATCCGCCATTCACCTGTATGGGATATAGTATGGTGGTTCAAGTTGAACTGGTGTAGGATATGCATGTAATGGAGCTTGTCAGTTAATTTGCATGGTTATTAGTGTTTATTTAATTTCGCGTTTTATTGTTAAAGGCTTTATTATGTGGGATTAGATTGTGAAGTTGGAATTCTAACATTTCCTTAGCACATTATTAACAAAGCTACGTTATTCAAAAGTAACTTACGGCCGCACTCAGAAACGTCAATTAACTTAGTTTGATTAAAGTTGTTGCTGTAACTTTCTTTGCTATAGCAATAGAATAAGACAACACGTCCCTTTGACAAGCATTCAATTTAATTGACGTCTCTTGAGTGCGGCCCTTAGGCTATATTTTTGGGTCTATATTGTCTTCCATAAAGTTTTAGTTCCGTTTTTAAGATTCCATAACGTTTTTAGTCATAAATATTGTTAGTCATAATATTGATTGTCATAATATTTGAGGGTATAATTTGTATTTCCGATTTTTCCTGGTCATATTTGTCGAAAGTCATAAAAATTTTATTCATAACTTTTTACATCATAATGTATACACCTCATAATGTTAAAGGTAATAATATTGCTTGACTTAGTGATTATAAGGTCCAAACTTGTTTATCATAAAAGTAAAATACACAAAATGTAAGTTTTGCCTACTATATGTAAGTATTAGTTAAAAAAATTATGTTCGGTTCTGGCGCTTCGCCGGCCGCTGCCGCGGCACGCTCGCTTCGCTCGCTCGGCTCGCGCGCTGTAGGTAGAGTCGCAGTTCTACCTAACACTCCTCCTCGCTTCGCTCGTCGTCGTACCTAATGGAGACCTTCCTTATATATATATCTACATCATATTCATAATATCAATTTGAAATTAAAAAAGAAAGAACATTTGGAGTCATAAAAATTACATATGTACTAAGCAATGAAACGGTATGAATAATATAATAATAATTAGTAGTTTAAAATATATGCTTTAAAATATTTCTGTTTAATCATCAATATGCCTTTGAATGTTATAGATATAATTTTTATGACTTATGAAAATTATAATCCTTAACATTATTAATTATTATTAATTAACATTATGGACTACTCACTTTAGCATTATTAAGCGTTATGCTTTACAATTTTTATGACTAACGATAGTTATGAGCATAAATAGTATGACAATCAATTTCTGACTTTCAAAATTCGATACAACAACTTTATGGGTAACAAAGGGATCCCTATATTTTTATTAACGTGTGTATCTCTGTGTTTGTGTAACTGTGTATGTCTTTGTCATCGTAACTCCTAAACGGATTGACCGAATTTGATATAGTTTTTTTTGTTAGAAAGGTGACTTAATCCAGAGTGTTCTTAGATTGGTTTGATAAAAATCCGTTAAGCCGTTTAAGAGTTGTGAGGTCTGAAAGTAGGAGTTCCGATTTTGTTTTTTATCTCGGTTAGATTATTCTTAGGCTATATTTTAACTTATTTTACCGAAGCGAAGTGAGGTGGGTCGTTAGTATCCCGAGTAGCACAAAAGCTGTATAAGAGCTTATAGAGCCTATAATTCTAGTTTCAGCATTTTAAGGGCTGTATAAGCTCTTATACAGCTTGTGTGCTACTTGTGATGTTTATAATATTAGTATTAAGTATCTGGGAGTCGTCGCTCGGGTCGAAACCGAATTTTCATCGGTATTCTAGGTATACAAAAACAAACAAAAAATGATCCATAGCTTGAGTTCGAACCCGCTGTCTTTGCGTAGTAGGCCAACGCTCTAACCATCAGTCTATTCAGACGGCAGCAGCCGTTCCGAAATTACGAACCATATTGCGCGGGAAATCTTTTGAAAAACGAATTTCCCCAGTTATGGGACCTAGCTAGATCGAATCTTCGCCCCCGTAAACCCCCATGTCGCAATTTTACATAATAGCAAGTACAGCTAATCTGCGTGTTACCTTACTTGGTTTAAAGCTAAACTTAACGTTGTCCGTCATCTGTCTGTCCGCAGTCTCGTAATTGCTGGCAATTTGTATACAAGCTACGTTTAAAGGTAATTATACTTGGACTAAGTAAATGTTTAACCTTACGTAACTTAATGGTTTTAGCGCAAGTTCGTTGGCATTTAAAGTCTAGCTTTTCTGGGTTAGCACATCTTGTATTTCCTTGCAAAGTTGACTTTTAATACCGTTTGGCAAAGACAAGATAGACTTCAAAAGGAAAAACTGGTCAAGTGCGAGTCGGACGCACTGACGGTTCCGTACACATTTGGCCGGATTTTTATTATTTGTTGTTTTTCTATAGGGTGTGTTGTATAATATACCAAATTTGACGCTTGTATATATTACCGTTTTTAAATAAAAAATAAATAATAAAATAAAAATCATTTAATTCAGACTTAAGTCCATACATGGTTAGTAAACAATGAGATCTTACTACTAGTGTTAGTATGACATAAATAAGAGACTTAAAAACTAAAACTGGTCCAACTAAACAATAACTGCGTGCAGTCTCTGCCAGCGGGTAAGCATGGGGCCACTTTCGCGCTCCACAAACACGCTCAGAATGCTGTTGGGGCTGCCGCGCAGACGACGTATCAGTGAGGCGCATCTCTTGCGCATTATCGTCGCAAAGCTGTCAGTTTGTGCCTCCGCAAACATACCAAAGGCACTACAAAACCGCGGCAACCCCATCAACACCCGAAACGCGTTATTGTACTGAACGCGTAGGCCGTTGTATGCCTTCTGCGTAAAGTTGGTCCACAGGCTGCATGTATAAAACGACTGACAGTACGCTTTGAAAAGAGTAGTCTTTACTTGTACAGTACACTTCGCGAACGTACTATAGGACAAATACAAAAAAAAAATGAAAAAAAAATGTATTAGGTAACGTTATTATTTTACTTTTTGCCTTTTTATTATTTGTTAGGAAATCCGCCGTACATATTCTGCGAAAAAAATCAACCGGCTATCTTTTACGGTTCAAAAGATACCGCTCTTTAAAGTTAGGACGACGGACGGACGGACAGCATAGACTTAGTAATAGGGTCCCGTTAGGCCCGCTTCGAGTACGGAACCCTAAAAGGAACCCTTATAGAATCACTTCGTTTTTTAGCTACCAAGTATTTATTTAGGGGGGTGAATTTCAGGGCGTTTCAACCGCCGTCATTAGTGTAACCAATATATTGACGAAATCAATGACATCTACCAGCAACTCCTGATGTAAACAGAAGCAGAACCGGGGATGTGGTTTCTATCAGCATCAGAAGTTGCTGTAGTGCCATTGATTTCGCCAATATATTTGGTGACACTAAATGACGGCGGTTGTAACAAAACTGCGAATCGGCGCGACGCGAATTCGCTATGCACAAAACTGCATAGTAAACTGCGCAGAAAGGTCGCAGATTATTACGATGCGACGTCGCATCGTAGTTTTGTGTACAAGCACCTTACGTTACTATACACCAAAAAAAAAAACACACAAGAACTAAATATACTCATTACTTTTATCACCAAATGAAAAAAACCCATTTCTGTCCCTAATAATTTGGCCACCGACTTAGCTACAGGGTGAAAATAAATTCAGTGTCCTTTTGAGGGTTAAATCTGTAAGTCATACTGACTAACTTTCACTATAAGACCAACCCCGAGATCGTGAAAAAAATCGACCCTCCCATAAACATCGTCAGCTGACTAGCCAAAATGTATGGGAGTGTCGATTTTTTTCGCGATTTCGGGATTGGTCCTATAGTGAAAGTTAGTCATCATGACTTACTGATTTAACCCCCAAAAGGACACTGAATTTATTTTCACCCTGTATAATGTAGCGATTCCTGTAGCATCTAAGATGTCTCTTTAAATATTGGTTAGATCCTAAGCAGCAAAGAGCTGAATAATTTAAAGTAAGCCACAATGCCTCGTCGGTCCGTTTGGCGCCATTGTTCTGTCCGCGGTCATATTTCGCCGTATCTGAGCAGACAAAGGTAAGTAGTGTTTCTCTGTGCTGAAGCTAAACAAAGGCACATGTAAATATATGTAGTATCTATATATCTATGTACACAGTCAACGTGGTCTGCCACCATAAGGTTTCGTTTGCAAGTCAGAGAAATAAAGTGGATGAGATGCGTCTGTCAATTTGAAGGGTTGATTTTAGCTACCTTTTTATTTGGAATTTATGTCTAGATACCTCTTCAATGTTAGGACAGACAGCTAGACTTAATAATATAGGGTCCCGTTTGACGCCCTATGGATACGGAACCCTAAAAAGAGCTTTTATTTCTTCAAAAGTTGGATTTTGGTAAAACTATGTCCGTGATGGTACATAAAACATACTGAATGCGCTCCCGGGCAGTAATCGGATATTTGGCGATATTCAGCGCGGAACCCGTTCTGCGCACGCGCATATCGAGTTGCGGACACACACGATCTTCCTACCGTAAGAGTACACATGGTGCTGTTTACTCATTTATTGTATAAGTACAGTCGAGGACAGAAAGATGTATACACTTTTTCACCTTGTTCCATTGTAATAAGGTCCATTCACAGCATCTGGCTTTAGAAGTAAGGGGGGCTACAGAGTGTAAAAAATGGCGGGCAGCAAAAGAAACCTTAACAAGGTAGGCTTTTTACGGTTCCGTAGTCAAACTACGAAACCTTGTAGCTTCGTCATGTCCGTCTGTCTATATGTCACAGTCACTTTTTCTCGGAAACTCCTAAGTACTTTCTTCTCAGCAGTGGTCTCCTCTTGGGAAGCGCTGGTAGATTTTGACGTGTAAAAGTGCCCGTACGACCTACTTACTGAATAAATATATTTTATATATATATTTTTTTTTGGTTGGCCGCATCTTCCAAACGAAAACAAGGGGTTAAAACTGACATTTTCGGTTAATTGACATTTTAAATTCAAATTCAAATTCAAATTCAAATATTTATTCAGTAAATTGGCCACATACGGGCTCTTTTACACGTCAGTAATATAGAGTGAATCTACCAGCGCTTCGGACAAGACCATCATTGCGGAGAAGAAGCACCGCAAGAAACTCCAGCAGAAGGTCATTTTTTCCAATATAAAATACAATAATACTTAAAAGTAAGTTACATTACAAGGTAATAAAGTAACAAATATTAATTATTAGAACTAGCACAAATGAAAACATTACAAATGTAAGGTCAAATACGTTACACTAAATGTAATGACTAGGAGAACAACACGACGAGGTCTCTTCGTCAAAAGCCATACCTAGAATAATTAACTGAACAAGTCCTTGCAGACAGACAGACAGATAAGTAATAGCCTAGACACTACTTAAATACATCTTGGTCACCAATGAAGTCATTTACAGTATAGTATGCCCTACCCATCAAGCAGCGCTTGATGTGAGACTTAAATTTATTGAACGGCATATTGACGATATCAGATGGTATCTTATTGTAGAAACGTACACAGTTCCCCGCAAACGAAGTGCTTACCTTACGGAGACGGTGACCTGGAAGAGCGAGCTTATCCCTATTTCTAGTATTTAAATTATGAACGTCGCGGTTATGCCTAAACTCATGTATGTGTTTGCGTACATACATGATATTCTCAAAGATATACTGCGATAATAAAGAAATTTAAGCTGTATTCGCGACTAGGTCAATATTTGTAATTGTATTATCTCTTGATATTTATATATACGGAAGGGTAAAAAGTAAAATTAACCTCCCTTCGCAAGCTCGTGGCAGTTCCACAATGGTGCAATAACTCAATAAAAAAGCTTTCCGTACGAACGCGCCCACTGTAGATGGCCCGACATAAACTTAATTGGTTTTAACTAATTTATCTGATTATTTACGAGCAGGGGTCAAAGTGCTTTATTAACTTTCTTGGAGAAATAAAAGGTTTATGAGTTCCGTAGGAAAACATATTAGTAAAGGGTTCTTGATAGTTTTTTCAGGATTTAGTTCATTGGTATGGTTTTTTATCATGGTGTTTACTGTTACCCTAGATGTTAAGGTTATAGTGTATAAAATGAATTACTTCAATTACTAATTCTTAAACTAACTTTAAAATTTTCTACTAAAACATTTTTATTTACTTTAGAATCACTATTAGCCTTGGTTCGTACCAAGACAAGTAAATAAATGTATGTATACTTACGTAACCTCTTGAGGCGTCAAAATTTCGCTAGTTCGAAACAGAATCTTATGTCAGTCAACCACAGTTAAAAGTCATTTTGACAATCCGTCTTTGAAAGAAAGCTCTAAAGCAAGATGGAATCTTATTAACGCTGGCAAAGTCGTGGCCAAAAAGTAATCCAGTTTAAACTTACTTCCGTGTTTACTATCCACATCGCAGTCACGGTAACCTAACGAGCTTCCATAAATCCGAATGTCCATAACAATCACCGTTTAAATCTTAATTCAAAAAGGACGTAATAGCGAATAGCGCTTACGCCATTCCGATTATTATTACCACGTTGACTGTACGATAATAAATACAAGAACAACGTAACCGCCAGCCACTGTAACGTCCCTTTTGATTTGAATTACGAATTCAAAATGGACACAGCTCAAAAACAAATGCCTAACGATTTGAAAATTTATGAAAGTTGAGTTCTGATTTTTAATGTAACAGCGATTTATTTTAGTTGTGTCGTTTTTGTATAGAATTGTAGCTGGCTGTAATTGGCTCCATGAATGTCTCGTTAGGGCTCTACGAGAAAAACGTGGGTGGGTAGGTCAGGTTATAATGGTGTAGGATTTAAACATCTTTAACAAAGAAAACACATTGATCTAGTTCAAACAACAGCTTATGTAGATATAACTTATTTAGATGTAGAGTTTCAAAAATCTGGGACCGAAAAAACTAAGGACTTCCGACCATTTTTGTTACCAAAATCCAAAGCTTAGGTACATTTCTCGGCAATAAAACGGATTTAAAACAATAGTAGATTGTAATACAAGGGAACAAAATGCAATATTTCATCGAGGGTTAGCGTGTTGAATCCCGAACGAAGCGATTGATTCCAGAATAGAATCCTGAGCGTAGTGCGGGATTCAAACCGCCATGCCTGAGATAGAAATAATTTTGCTACCGTGTAACACACTCTTCTTTTCACTTCTCCTATGAGAAAAACTATTCATCCAATAAGTAAGTAAAATACCAGTAGTTAACAATCACACATTTAATTAAAGAAAACAAATAATTAGGTACCTACATAACATAAACAAACAGTTAAAAATGTATATGTACTGTGGTATCACTGGTGTGTAGAACGCTATGTCATATTTTAAGTTTTCTTATATTATATCTGTGGTTTTACTAAATGAGGAACTTGACATTAGGGAGCAAAATCGATTTTGCTCCCGGTCGGCAGGGCAGAAATGTAAAATTAAAAAAATACATATTACAAGAGAGCAAAAACGAGTTTTGCTCTCTCTAAACGGGCTAGAAAAGCTTTTTTTCGAATAAGAGAAGTGAAAACATTATTTTGGTAACATATCGGGAATTATTCTTTTCATTTTCTAGAATGTTGGTCTCCACGACTTCCCAACACTTCGTTACGAAGTTTCATTATCCAAGTAACATAATAATATCACCTTCATTGTACAGAATATAATTTGGCGCTAGTATTGCCAACACTACCAAAATATTATCAAGATTAGCTCATCTGTCCCCAAAAAAAATAGGAAGTATACTTAACGTAGCAAAAACTCCTTGTTTTGTTATGGACAGCAAAAACATCTGTTTCGGAGCAAATTGACCGTGTCGCAAGTTTACTGCAGCTTGAGCTTCCGCGGAGCTTTCTCTTGAGTTTTTTGGGTTCTGGTGTTTTTTTGGCATCGGTTGCCTTCTGTTTGTGTGTCATCATCAACGTGTAGGGTTTCGGATTTCTCGAGCTTTTTTATTTCTCGGGTCTCGAGAATTCTCGAACCCAATTTCTCGGGACTTCCCGGGAAGTCGAGATTTTTTTTTTAATAAAGAAAATGCCTCAGTGAGCCTTTTGTTTATTAAACACTAGCTTTCGCCTGCAACCATCCTCGTAACTAGAAGTCGTTTATCGCTGTTCCCTCGGGAAATGTCCAAGTTTCCGGGATAAAAAGTGTCCTATGTCCTTTTTCGGGCCTCAAGCTATCTCTATACCAAATTTCATTGAAATATGTTCAGCGGTTCAAACAAAAAGAGAGTTACTTTCGTTTCACATTTATTATAGTGTGAATTTACAATTACAGTCCGCTGGTCATTATTGGCCTGTCAGTTCATCGTGTTAGGGTGGCCATTCACGGCCAGTTAAAACTGATCAGTTAACTGACGTACATCCAAAAACTGACCGTGAATGTGGAATCTTAAGTTGAAATTATACGAATTCAACGTCAGCTTCTGGATGTACGACAGTTAACTGATCAGTTTAACTGACCGTGAATGTCTATCTTTATTGAAACACAAACTGTTATTTTCGCTTCAAGGCAACACAGCCCAACATTATAGTATTTTTTTTTAACGGAGTGGAAATGCGTTACACATTGTCCCCACACCGAACCAGCCTAACGTGACCTTAGTAAAAATCGCGTGGTTTTCAAGATTTGCCAGTTTAAAGTTCTTTTCCAGTACAAACTTTAAACTGGCATATCTCAAAAACCATGCGACCTTTACTGAGGCCATGTTAGGCTGGTTCGGTCCGTCTTGGGCTGGTCTACCTCCAGTGTCAATGTGGCCTATCTATATTGGGACACGTATTTCATAGATTTTGGTTAAATAGAAGCTGTCACAAACTCAACAATATCGATGCAAGGCTGAATTAAAGTTAAATGAACACCCGTGAAGCTAACTAAGCCACCTGTATGGTATTAATTATTCATGCCGCTGTTTTTTTTCCTGGCAACCTCGAGCGGAAAATGAAGCAAAGCGGCTGCGCTCGCTAATTAATTAGGTGTTAGTTATTAATGACTCGATGATACGTTCATTAGGGAGTCACGCGGGTTTATTGTTTACACAGGTTTAGTAAACCTCTATTCCGCTGTGATTTAGCACAGATTTTATCGATAATCGATTAAAATACAAAATTTAATAAAACGGGTTGCCAAGGTTAAAATATTTGGCTAGTTTTCCGCCTTTATTCCTTGGTGTTTCAAACCGCATTGTTGCTGTCAAGTCAGAGAAGTCGTTAAAACACTTTTTTGCACTGTAAACCTCTATTCCGCTGTGATTTAGCACAGATTTTATCGATAATCGATTAAAATACAAAATTTAATAAAACGGGTTGCCAAGGTTAAAATATTTGGCTAGTTTTCCGCCTTTATTCCTTGGTGTTTCGAACCGCATTGTTGCTGTCAAGTCAGAGAAGTCGTAAAAACACTTTTTTTGCACTATATATAGTTGTGATAATAAAGAAATGGTAGTATCATAATGGCGACTCATAGTGTGGTTTCTATTCACAAAAAGGAACGTGTGAATGCAAGAGTTAATCAGGAATTGCGTACGACGTATGAAGTAATGTTACCGATAAATTGAATAGGTTTTTATCAATGTTATTGGCTGAATGTGCTTTAAATTATTTTTAATTATCAAGATACCTATCTCACAAGCTGCTTAAAAAAATTGTATTTTACCCAAAAATAGACCAAAGTCATCTGTTATATCGATCCAATACCTTTAGTTTACTTTATACTATTTCCGTCTCCTTGATCGGACGCTTCCCAAAACGATAAAATCCCAACATTTTTCGTAGTAGCTACATTTCACACCAGATACAGCAGTACATATTTATTATTACAGCCATCAGTAACAATAACATTGAGAATCAGCACGAGAACGCGTTTTTACATTAGCACTAATAAGTTTGTTAAACATTTCTGCCGTTTAAAAGAAAAATGTAATATCAGTATGGAATCCATATGCGCTTACTATCTTTTGGTTTTGGGCGAAGATTTAACGTCAGGTAATCGCCCATATTGGAATGTCAACCATTTTTTTCAAATCGCTTCAATGGACCACAAAATACGACAGACTCTCTGGCAACAAAAAGATTTTCGAAATGACTGGCCATTCATAAAAGTTTTCGTTCCGATTTTAAAAATACTGCCACGTGTATTTGACCTTATTGAGAATCGATTAGAGTTCGATTTTGAGTAAAATAACAATTCTTTTTTTTCCAAGATAAAGACATTTTATGTTATGTTCATACCGCAAATGGAGCCGTATTTATAGGCGTTTATGGCTTAATTTAGGACGTTTAATGCAGTTTTTTTCAAGAATTACATCTTGCCAGTTTGTTTAGGATAGGGACGTACCGAAGCATCACATTAGTTTGACGTTCTTATTATGAATTTAAATTTACAATGGAACGATTATAGTTCGGCAAAGAATGCCACATAACCTTTATTTGAGTATTGTGGGGCGCGCCCGTAAGATAATATATTTCAAAATTAGAACAGTTCCACTCGTTCCAGATGACAGCACCGTGAGTTATGTTATGAATGTTATGATATCATAATGATGTACATGACTTAACCAGCGTAATCAGCCAACTTTTCATATGATGCGGTTTTAGAAGTGGTAAAGACAAAATGATTCAAAACAAAAACACACGTCAAAATGTGAAAGAGATTTTCGTCGTGTACATGCTAATAAACACGTACAGTCAACTGTGGCAACTTTGCCTAACCGTTGTAATTCCCCAGTCGCAATAACTCTCAAGCGCATCGCAACTATGATATTGTTGTGATTGGAAACAATTTGCATGGATTTTATTTAAAGTGTCCAACAAGAATCAGCTGATTATTTGTTTACCACGGTTAGGCAAAGATGCCATAGTTTATATGCGAAATGACTAGTAGAGAGGCATATCTTGGGATGATGGAGTCTTGAGATGCTGTCTGAGGTTCGCTGTCATGAAATGGCAAATGCGTTAAAGCCCGCTTTATGTATGATTGTTCGTTTGCCTTTTGCATGCCATAATAACCTAAATGAACATCACCGAGTTAAAAAAAAACCGACTAAATCGGGAACCTTTCAGAGCTCATAACTCTTACATGGCTTTACGTACGGATTTTCATCAATTAAGACACCTTTCAAACAAAACGAAACTAAATCTAAACCGGTTTATCCGTTTGGAAGCTACGATGCCACAGACAGATAAACATACAAACACACACATACACACGTCAAATTTAAAACACCCCTCTCTTTTCATCGTGGGTTAGACGATTAGGCGATTATCTATATGTTTAAATAGCTTAGCTTTTTTATGGCATAGAGAAGGCAAACTGGCACATATACCACCTGATGGTAAGTCGCATCCGAGACCAATAGACATTTTTAATCTCAAGACTGCAATCCTAAGATGCGATGCCATGCGATGCTTAATCTGAGGACTAAGATGATATACCTATATGCTACTCATTTCACCATATGTAGCTTAAAAATTAAAACAAAAATATTTATTTCAAATAGCTTTTGCCCGCGATTCGAATTGGAACTATCATATTTCCCGGTATTAAAAATCTATAGGTTAATCAAGGGTATAAGCTATCTCTATTCCAAATTTCATCCAAATCCGTCTAGCCGTTGCAGCGTGCAAGAGTAACAAACTAACACACAAACTTTCACATTTATAATAATAGTAGGGCCAAACACATAATGTATTTGTACTTATATGAAACAGAAGTGCTAGCTTTAATTTGACACTTTCCTCTATAATTCGTAAACAAAATAATCGCATCAAATGTGTAATGCTTACCTGCTACCATGATGCATTCATATAAAATAAACATAAGTTCTGTTTTCAAAAACAGATATAGTTTGATTTTAAATCTTAAGTAAATAGCGTTCCGAATTTAAATGCAACAAAGAATCATTTTGATTTGTGACGCTATTGCACATAAGCAGCGTTTAAGTTCTCTGTTCTCTCGCTCACGGCTCACGCGAACAAACAAGCAAGTCCTGCCCCGTGATGCTAACCACGCCGCATCTTCACGAGCCTTTGTCTCTGGAACATCCCGATTGTTTAGGTCTGGATCGCTAGAATAAGAGCACTTCCGGATTAGTGCAGGAATATTACCTTTAATAACGTAGCAAAACTTATTAGACTTAAGAGCTTGACAACTGCTTTTTACTTAGTTCAAAGATGTTATTTTCACGTTTTCAACCGAGCTCCGACCGAGTGTATCTGTGTGTGTATGTTTCGCTAATTGTGGAGCGATTTTAGTATTTTTTTTTCTTTTGGATAGGTTCCATAGAAAATCAAAAGAACTTCTGAATAACTTGCAGCCGATTCATTGATTTTTTAAACATTTATCGTTGTTTATTGGCGGCGAATCCAGGATATTATTAAGGGGGGGAGGGACGATTAACAGGCAGACGCAAATATTTACGCGTTAACTGCGCGTGCGTCGTAAACGCCAAAGTTGATGCGCAGAAGGTGAGGGCATAACCGTCAGCATCAACAAACACGGCAGAAGTAAACTCATCATTTGATGATCAATGAATGAGTCATCATAGGCTTATGATACATGTTCTTAAGACGTAATTACATGCCACATTCGCGGATTTGACAGGCTGTTTTCCGAATAATTTGAGGAAGTGACAGAAAATTTGCAACAATAATAATATGTAAACCCGATGACAATGCGATTTGTCTAAGAGCTGATGGAGTTGAAAGGTCTCAACAGGATCTCCACTGTAACATAAATAAATAAAATGTTTTACATTACTCCGTAACATTCCCCTGCGAGTATTGCTACTACTCGTACGTGTACCATTGTAACATTTTCACTTAGCACGAACGGTCAAAACATCTTGTTTCTGTAAAACTTAACCCGTATTAGTTTGCTTTTGTTATGCATAAGCAGTTAACGTAAACATGTCTAAAAATATCTCAATAACCGCCAGTTGATCCGCCAAAACTTAGCAGCAACTGTAAAATGATTTTCCACAAGGCCTGATTAAAACTCATATGTTTTAACTCCAGTTGACTGACTTAATAATGTCAACAGACTCTACATTATAATATATTAATAATATCCAGGATATAACAAATTCATGCATTTCTTTTAAGAAACAGAAATATATCAAGTTTCAAACAGCAAATAAGCTCTATATGAAGCGGTTTCCGCGCGACAAATCACACGATCAGAAGCAAAAAGCGACAACTCGAACTAAAAATATGATTCAATTTAAATCTTATCTCAAGTGTATTAAGTTTAAAGTAAAACTGGAAATCGATGTGATTTATTTGCTTTTAGTTATAAATAAGACAAATCAGAAGATTAAAGGCGAGAAGTTGATTATTTATCTCTTTTCCTTGGCAATTAAGTGGATTTATAGTTATCGTGGAGATGCATGTTTTAGATGAAATGGTGCGAGATAGGGAGATATAACTTGTAGTCATTTCTGTACTTAAACTAGTACACTAGTAACTAACAAACTAGGTCCTAGTTACTAGGATGTTAATTAGAGTTGAATAGTTCTTGATATATAAAACAAAAAAAGACATTCGTGGCACGTTACTAAATGAGGAAATAGCAATACTATAAACAACTAAGATCCAATTCTGCAAGAAAATAGCGAGATGTGAAGTGCTATTCAAAATGTAATGCTTGACGTCGCGTATTGTTTACATTTTTGGTAACGTTTTTGGTTGGACTGCACCCTAATGACAGTGCAAAATAGAGTGGGAATAGTATTTTAAAAGTGTTTCTACCGAGGCCCTATCCTAAACCAAGTCATTCATCTTTTAATACTGCTAATAAATTGAAATCAATATCTCCTGCAATAACAGTCTTCCAGCAAGATGTAGTTTAAATCCTTGCTTTCTTAACCTTAGCTGGTTCTGAGAACGCAACTCCAACCATATCAAGTTAAGCTAAACAAAAACACGTGATTATCATGAAATCGTAATAAATCCTGCCCCTATCAGCGTCAACTGACTCTGATCCACTCATGGGAAAACAACCCGTAATCCTTTGGCTTAAAGAAGTGTGTTTAAGCAATGAGCTAATGTGATTCTCTGTTCCTGCTCGATTGTCCGTGAAAGACAGATGGGTATATAATTGTTGGCCGCAATCTCCAACTACTTCAGAAAAAGGACATATATCCTCTAGAACTTCTAATTTAAGTTCTTGCTTATCAGTATGAAGGGAATGTTGAATTTCCTTTGCAAACTAGATTGTAGACTTGCCGTTTTTGGAACAAAGGAAGGTCTTGATATAAATGATGCGGCTCCGTACGTTGACGACTTTATACATGGATTGTGAAATCTGTTCTTAATGCGTTAGTGTATATGGTTATTTGTTTTGGGCATTTGGTCATTATGAATCGCTTTGGCCAAAGGTTAAGCAAAGAAATGATGGTTTGGTTGTTGATGAATGATGCGCCGTAGGGCACACGTTGCATTCTATGAAAGTTGACGGCTGATAAAAATATGTATAGAATTGACTAAAGCTGCCGTGCGATAAATCACAAATCTGTCGATATCATACTTTTTTAGATTTCCTTTATACACTTGATTTACATTATGACTTAGGAACACGCTGATCTATCCGACTTTTAAAGAATACCTCGTACTTAAACCAAATTGCAAAGAAGAATACGTAATACTTAATTTCAAGGATAATCACAGCGTTGCATAAAAGAAACTTAATGCCGGATATAATCATTCTTCAAGACAAATAACTTATTATCTACAAACATGTCATTATACTCACTCAGATTTATATCCTGAATAGTCGTACAAAAAATGGGACCAAAAAACTAGACAATTTTGGAGGAAAGGTTCTCAGCCATGAAATTGAGGCTATGTTTTCTGAACGTAGTATTATTGCTATAATTAGTCAAAAAAAAATATAGTCAGTAGATGACTTTTAGATTCTTATAGCAAA
Organism: Tortrix viridana; assembly: GCA_963241965.1. Lineage (NCBI taxonomy): Eukaryota > Metazoa > Arthropoda > Insecta > Lepidoptera > Tortricidae > Tortrix > Tortrix viridana. The sequence continues at coordinate 13,852,567 of OY725180.1, read as the reverse complement.
AAAGGGAGACTTACTCTGGATTAACGACGAAGTTTTACAAAAAAAATCTGGTTAGACATGATGCAGTCGAGGCTAGGCTAGTTTTTGACCTCACCGAGTGGTTTTCGTAATTATAATTTTTGATATAATTGTAAATTGACCAACCTGTTGATTCAATAGCAGTCCGCTTTTTAGTACCATTATTTTGTTGGTAAACAATTATAATTTAATGTTTTTTTATTGTTTTTATCTTTAACCTTTAAATTAGCAAAAATAAAAGAGGTCGTGGATACATTTTGATTCAGCATAAAAAATGGTAGCAAGAAAAAGTAAAAAAGTGAACATCGTGGTGAACACTGCCAATTTAAGGGGTTTTTTAGTGTTTTATGATTTGATAAAATAATCTGGTAGAGTTCCTTTCACGGTTGTTGACAGCTGTCACAGCATTCAAAAATAGACCTAATATATTAATACTGACTCTTGTTAGATTTAATACCCAGCCGTTACCCGTTAAAGTTAGCACTTACAAAACAAATTCGTCAACATGTATTATCCTAATTAACCCCAATCCCGTCGCCTAGCTCAATGTTCCCATTATACCGGCTTTGCCCCGCTGGATTGCAAAGGAAATCTGCATGAACAAACGTACGAAGAGTCACACTTTGGTTACGTGTTTTTACCTATTATAAAAACCTACTTAAAAAGTCAGTAAAGCTTCATCCGACTGCATTATCAAGCCGCTACGAGCGTATTTACATGTATCTTCATCGTCTGACGGTACAAACATTAAAATGCTTGCAAGTTGGTCTGTAATTGCAGAGGAATTAGTCGCAGGCGCAGCATTCTTGCGAGCTGTAATGACACCGACGCGCCTTGCGTACCGACAGCGAAATAGACGGACTCAATGTGGTACGAGGAGAGTGGAGTACTTAGTGGTTGTTCTCCGATTTAAACATAGTATAAGGTGTTTTCCGAAACATCCACTAGGTAGACTTTGCCCGAGATTTGTTTTGTACCCGTACTTTCTCGTTTCGTTACTCGCCGCGGGCTAAAGCTATGTCGGTTTACTTAGGAAGCCATAACAAACATTTAAACAGCAAAACTTACTTACTTTGGCTATTCACGCTTACACAACACACGACACAATAAGGGTTTAAATGTTGTCTGTTATTTTCGATAATATTTTTAATGTTTAAGTATTTGCAAGATGCGTTATCCGGTTTAAGCACTCTTTGTGCCCACCTGCCATCGGTAGCTAAAACTGAAATGATTCTGCGGACGGTACCGTTCCGCGTGGCCAGTGATGGGAATTGGCAAAAACACTAATAACCCATTGTCTCGCGACTCCGCGACGGAAATCGGTTTTCGGCTGTAATTTTATGGAAGAATTGTTTTTGATTGTGATAACTCGGGTGTAACGATGGAGCCGCTGGAATCTAAAATTCTTTTTGCGGCTCTTTAGTGGAGATTTATTTTGTATTTTTTTATTGCAAAATTGTATTTCTAGTAATTTTTATAATATTAATTAACTAAGATAGACTTCATTACAAATGTTATTTTGCAAAATATAATTTGCTTTTTATATTATTATCAAGTATCTCTTACTACTGAATAATGTATTGTATTGATGTTTACAAGGGTTATGATGATTTAAAGGTCGTGTGAGAACTCAAAAAAATGCGAACAAAGCTGCGGCGATTTTTTTATTTTGTTAAAGCATTACTCGGAAATCGATTTAAATACAGTTATTGGCCTGGGTCTACCTGTTTGAGTGATTATCAGGATTCTGCGAAGACATACGTATTTACAGACGTCATTTTACGTGTGGCACGCCCATTGAATTATTATTTTAAATTACAAAGGGAGCACATTTAGCGGGAGTTGTTTTTTTGCGATATCTAATAATACCTTAGAAATATTGAAATGTATGTATTTATTATTAATAGATATTGGTTATCGTTTGCTACGCTTTGATTAAAATATGTCACGTAGGCATATTTTATATATAAGCAAGTTTTAATTGGATATTAATTTATAGTGCTAAGTTACTCTTTTATTTATTAAAAAAATATTTGTGTACATAAATATCACTTTGCCGTGGATCAAGCAACATATTTTGACAGCTGTCATTTTACGCCCAAAGCAGATTTGAACCTTCGCCCAACTCGCGTCGGCGCCATTTAAAGAAATAAAAAAGAATTGAACCTTTGTTTTTGTGCTTCTTTTTGTAATTTTTTGGACTTATCTATTAAAAGTAATATTATTCAGAAGGTTATGTGTACTATTATAAAGTTAATTTTCTTATTTTTGTTACAGGTAAGCCGATACGTAAGATAAAATCCAGTTTTAACTGAAGAGGTAAATGAGATATACTAAACTAATAAATAAAGTCGATATAGGTAATGATAAATTTGGGATAAATACGATTCAAAAAACCTTTTAAAATGCTTAATAAATGTACTTAATATATTCGGTGACTTACATGGTCTTAATATTACTGGATTTAAAGATTTTATAACTGCCTATTAACTTGATAGAACATTGAGCTACCAACATCGATAAATCAACACTGTCATTTTTATTATCCCATATTTACTTGGAAAAGACACTTGATGACTAAATAATTCAAGTGTGTTTACTGACGCAACGTTGTAACGATTATGTTCGGAGTATCGAGAGTATCTGGAAATTAAATAAAACAAGATTAAAGTAGGTAGGTAGTAGGACGACGCAGTTAGCCTAGTTGGTAGTGACCCTGCCTACGAAGCTAGCGGTCCTGGGTTCGAATCCCGGTATGGACAAATATTTGTGTGATGAGCGCGAGTTATTTGTTCCTGAGTCATGGATGTTTTCTATGTATTTAAGTATGTATTTCTCTATATAAGTATGTTTATCGTTGTCTAGTACCCATAGTACAAGCCTAGAGCTTAGTTTGGGACTAGGTCAATTTGTGTGAGATTGTCCCCTGATATTTATTTATTTATTAGGTACCATACATGACAGAGTCTTAATGATACTTATTACGTGAATATTAGACCCATACACTAAATCAAAATCTATAATTCGACGGATCATAGAACAGTTCAGGAACTATTATGTATGTTCATCTCAACAAATGAGTAATAAATTAAAAAAATCGTCGTGTTAGTACACATTCCAAAATTGAATTTATGAAATTATTTAAAAAAACCAAACGCAACATAATTATATTTTTAAACATTTGAATGTCGATACGAACAGCACTACACGTACAGTCAGCATCAAATAGGAGCAGCGAAATTGGTTAAATATATCGCAACACATCTGTATTAATATTTCAGTTGAAATAACAGTCCATTTTAACTGCTCCTATCTATTTGATGCTGATTGTACTATGGCGGTTCGCCGAATTTTTGAAAAAAAACTTCAATTTTTCTCCACAAGCTGTGATTTCCTGAGATTTATAGAGGTTATCATGTAACACCTATAGTATAAAGGGTGCTCGTAAAGATAAATTGCCTCGAAATGCACAAAAAAAAATTAAGTAAAGCTCAAAATATATGTTGTACCTTGTTCAAAATCATTTATTTTATTTCATTCTTAGGCATTTTCTGAGGAATATCTGAATTTTTAACAAATATCTGAGAAAAAAATATGCATTTTGGAAACGGTAGATTACTGTACGTAGTTTAAATGTTATTTAAGTTTGGTTTTGTTTTAAACTGTAGTTGTTGTTATATTGAAATATTACATTGTAATTTTGAGTTTAGCAGTAAATTTCTAAACATAAATTCACTTTCACAAAATAACCTTGACATTTCCTGCCCTCGCGCCTAAACCTAAACATCGCTCTAAAAGTGTTTGTTTACAAAGAGAGCGATACATGCGCGCGCGCCGGCGACGACGGACGAAGGGTAAATACTTCGTGATCCAAAATAGGGAAGGCAATGAGCACAGTAGCAGTGACGCCAGTGACTGAGCTCAAAGCGTTAAAATGTTTAGCATAACCTTTTACGGTCAAAACCACTTTTGACTCAGAAAAAAAAAGTTTGTGCGATGAGCGCAAATTTTTGTAGGCATCCGAATTATGGTTGTTTCATAATAATTGCTATGTAAGGTGACGTAGGTATTTTTTATGCACGTAGCTATTTTCTTAAGACCAGACCAGACTGGCCGAATCTGGATCATGGTCAAGTGTATCCCGAAGAAAAACGGGAAAAAGCGCTAGGAGGAGCTAGATTATATTATCCTTAGATTTTTTATAGCTCGACTTTATCCTACTAAAATCAATAGTTTGAATTATCAATGTTATACACATTACTAGTTTTTATCCGAGACTCCGTCCGCGCAATTTTTTATCGCTATTCCCTCACAAAAGCCGTGGTAGCCTAATGGTTTGAACTGCCGACTCTTAAGCAGAGGGTCTAAGTTTTTCGGAATTTATGTGCGAAATATAATTTGTAAATTTACCATGAGCTTTTCGGTGAAGGAAAACATCGTGAGGAAACCTGCACACACCTGCAAAGTAATTTGACGGTGTGTGCGAAGTTCCCAATCCGCACTGGGCCCGCGTGGGATAGCCCAAACCTCTCGTTGAGTGAAGGCCTGTGCCCAGCAGTGGGACGTATATAGGCTGGATTATTATTCCCTCGCAAACCGTTCGATATTCCGGGATGAAAAGTGCCTAACTCAGTATAAACTATCTCCAAACCCACATCAATCGCTTGAGTAAACCGTGAAGTGGGACCGAACAAACATAATATTCGTGATGTTAAATATTAATCGACTGTTATTTCATACATTTTGAACGAAAGTATAAAGCCAATAGAATGCTAACGTTAAGTTGATTTTTTCCTTCTGTTTATACTTGCCTACCCAATATTGACGGGAAAAAATAATCATATCCAGGACTGAAAATTTTTGGTCAACCTATGCGCGATATACTTAACATATTGATATAAAATACTTTACATCTATTAAACAGACGGGTGAAGACCGTTCCCTATTCAGATCGACTGGTACCAATTTCACCACACTATGTTAAATTTTAATAGACTGTTAGTTATACATTTTGACAGCTGTTAAGTAGTTGATGAAATCCGACATAGAAACACTATAATCTTTGTTATTTCACGTACCAAATAACGTTAGTCTTAGCTCGCAATGTCCTTTGATATCGCTACAGATATCACCACACAATGCGCCCGCGTTGTGATTGCGCTTGACAACCGCTCGACCGCGCTAGTGTAACGAACCGCGTCGGGGGACACCCGGGACTAACGACGTCGGGATACGACCATACTAGCAATGCCGGCAACTCAGCTGTTATTTATCAAACATATATTTAAACATTTTTGCTCCCATTGAAATAAGGTGCATTTTTGCATTTTTGAACTCGACTGTAGTTGCGTACTCTTTCATTTAATGTGTCAAATGTACGAGAAGTAAAATACCATTATTTGGCAAATACTAAATAAACTAAATATTTGGCAAAAGCGCTGTCACTGGTATATTTATAAGTTTCTGTGGCCTACAGGCCCGTAGCATGCATGCAAAAGATAAAATTTGACAGGTGCTAGGGAAATGAATACATCTATTGCATATTCTAACGTAAGCTTAAGGTTTAAAATAAAAGTGTCTCGTCATGATATATAAAAATGTGAAAATCGTAATAGTCGCTTAGTAATAAAAGGTAATAAACGTCAGAACGAGACACTTGTATTTAAATCTTAAGCGTTAAGTCTTCCGTTAGAATATGGAATAGATGTATTCATTTCCCTAGCACCTGTAAAATTTTATCTCTTGCTTGCATGTTAAGCCCGCATGGTTCGTAATGATCTAACTTTCAAGTTAATTTAAGGATCTCCTGTATGTACACAGTTTAAACGTATTGAGTACAAAGCTTTTGCTTGTGAATTCGTCCGAATTGTCTACACCACGGGTTCTGTTTTTTTTTTTAAATGAAAGGTTGTCTTAATTCAGGGTATAAGCTATCTTCATCACAAATTTCATCCAAATTCGTGGAGCTGTTTCAGTGTGAAAGAGTACGAAGCAGACACACACACACACAAACTTTCTCATTTATTATATCCGTGTGATGTGATTAAGTTAGAGACTAATTGCCTACAGTTTGGCCGGAGACTACTCAGAACTGGGAAACCTGGAGAAAAAGTGAGGTTTGCCCAGCAACTGTCCCACTGGGCAAAGTTGAACTATATAAAGAGAAAATGCGAATGTTATAATGTTAAGCTTCTGAATTTTTAATTTGGTAACTTAAATACCAACACGACAGTAGCAACATTTCACAACACTGTAACCATTTTATATACACATGTTTCAGAATGTTCCTAAATCGGGCTTGGACAAAATTAGCTCCGACCAATGGGCGGCTGCTTTATGCTTATGGGCGGTTATTGGGTGCTAATGACGCGACGCAGGCGCGGTGACATTCTGACACCCGCTGCGCTCGAGCATTGGTTTACTCTGTTTACCTCTTAGGAAGCCGTTATGTCGAGAAAAACGTTTGTATTAGAAATTAAGAACCTGCTATGTGATTTTATTAAACATTTCGCCTGTCCTGACATATCGTCGGACGAATCATTATTATCAGACATAGTAATCCACGGGGCAAAATTTTATGACAGGTAGGGAGTTCCTATATCGATAAACTCAATTTAATTATAAAAATATGTTTTTATTAAAAGTGTAAAAAATTAAAAATTTAGTAACGTAATTCTCTTCTGCTTTTTTAAAACGATTTTTGAGTGTCTTAGTAGGTAAGCTACTTCTATCTAATTATTTAAAGATGTTTGATAAAGACATAATATTAACTATTTCATAGTGAAATGTTACACCCTAGCTATAACCTAGCGATCATATGTTTGTTGTTGGTGTACCTTATTAAATAAATAAATAAATCATTTAAAATATGCTTTGTGTGAACTTCATACTTGTCATCAGATTAATACTTACAAAAAAAATACACACAATGCTGGGGGCGATCACTAGTATATGGAACAAGCATCGATAATTGAAATTATCGATATACAAAAAAACGATAACGACGAACGATATAGGAACTCCCTATAAAATTTTGCTCCGTGGATTCCTATGTCCGATTATTCTGATTAACCTGCGAGTTTACGTCCATCGTCAAAATGTGTAAATGACATTTACGTGCCTGCATTTTGATTTAGTTGCCTGATGAATTTAGTAATATGGCAACTTAATAATTGAATATACAGATATACGTAGGATGTTCTATAAGTCTTGCAAAAATCTAACTATTTATTAAACTATTTCAAAATAAGAACCATCACTGTAAATACACTTACGCATGCATTCAAACCACGTATTAAACATAATCTTCCACTGATCCTTTGTGACACTGGCGCAGGCCTTATTAATTCGTCATCAGTTGCAAATCGTCATCCGTTCAACTGGCTCTTGATCAGCGGGAAGAGACCAAAATCACACGGCGCGAGGTCGAGGCTATAAGGAGGGTGGTCCAGCACAGTAGGCCCCGATTGCTTCAAAAACTCCTGAGTAATTGTCACTCGATGAGCAGGAGCGTTATCATGGTGCAAGTGCCACCTGCCCAGACGCGAGTTTGGTCGCAGTTTCTTCAGCTCGCGGATAACTTGCGGCAAGCAAACATCAGTGTACCAGGTAGCATTGACAGTCTTCTGCTTGTCTAATACATACGCTCAGTCATACATGTCCAAACTTGTTACATTATTTCTACTGCAACACTTATGGAACAGCCTACGTATATAAGTAAGATAAGTTACGGGACTTGTATCCAATTTTACCTTATTTTTAGGGTACCGTACGCAAAAGGTGCCAAACAGGACCCTACCTGTTACTTAGCCTACGCTGTGGCCTTACCAGCCACCGAAAAACCGGTCAAGCGTGAGTAGAGTTAGAAGAACACTCGGGACGCGAGTCTGACACGCACTTAACCGATTTTTTACCTACTTGATAACTCTAAAAAGTACAAACTTTAAAGTTTTATGAAGAACCTTAATAAAACATACAATCAAGTAATAAAACATAATTTTCAATAAAAACCACAATCAATTAGAAGTGTTATAAAATTAATTAAGGATAAATTTAATCGGCTGAGTGTCAATTCAGTCGACGTGTGTGGCCGGCTCTACCGCAGGATTAAAAACAAACTCGTGACCATAAATATCATTATGGTCAAGTAATGCTACTTCATTAACGTTTTTATATACTTGTATTTATTTTACGTACAATTAGATGTTATAAATAGGTAGATGGTAGTAAGCACAATGTAATGTAGTGTTTGATTTTTTTTATTAATCCCACCACGAAACGAATAAAAAAGTACGAAGTGGTCAAAGCGGCTAATATTTTTTTGTGACCGGCAACCTCGCCAAATCAATCCTGGCCACTTGACACGGGGCTCAGAGAAAAAAATAAAACGTCAAATTTCGCGCGCTTTTCACTTTTTTTTAATCCCGTTTAAAGCCATGATTGATGAGTTACAGCCGCGCGGAAAGGCGTTAACGCTAAAAAACGATGCATTAAATAACGATTTTTCACAATGACAAGTGCCGGGTGTATGCACTTTTATACTGTATGCGATTCAGTTAAGACAGAATTAGGTAATTTGGAACGCTGAAAAAATGTGATGATTTTTATTTATGTTACGGGTTATATATCGTATTTTTATAGTTAGTGCCTGTTATTATTTATCATGCTTTATTGTATTCGAAAATTTGTTAACTACGACAGTTACCTAAATGCAAAGTCTTGAGCACAGCCAAAGTTATAATAATAAAATATTAAACATTAGTCTATTATATTTACTTATACCGAACCAAAATAATGACTATACTTACCTATGACCTAGCATATCGCAAACACGTTTAGAACTCAATATAAGAAATGAAGTTTCGGGCAGGTGGACTATGCCATAAAGAAACATTTTTCACGATCTGTGGTTACTAAAACCATAGAGTTAATTTCATTGTTCACAAGCGGCTTATTGTTGTTCTAAAGACAAAACCTCAACCGCTTTTACCACCACATTCATGACATCGGTTTTCAAAAACAGAATTCAATAAAGCCGCTGTCACACTGCACTTGTAACGTTAATACCGCTAATGGTTATCGGTTAGCATGATTGACGCGCAATTACGGCGCTCGAACATTGCCGGTTTGAGTCGAGCCACTCACGAATTGACTTTTGATCGATTGTTCTTTATTCGAAATTTCGAAAAAGTTAAGATAGAGGTGGCTAATTGTATTAGGTGCAACGGCAAGGGTAGCTTTTTGTAATAAAGTGTTGCATTTTTGGATTTAATTAAAAATGCTAAACAATTAGTGCGGAGTTTCGAAATTTACAAGAAAAGAGATAAAATTCACGCGATATAGGGATTATTATGTTTGTCATAATCATTATAACAAATTTTAAAAAAACTCTCATGCCTCACTGGTCAAGATGCAATCCTGAAATAATTCTTTTTTAATAAGTAAATAAAGGATTCCAATGTTCTTACTTTGATCGTTGAGTATGTAATTCATAATGATACTCACATTATTTAGAAGTATTCATAATTAACCAGATGTGTCTATATTGGGGCAGATTCGGAAAGTAATGTCTAAATTTAGACATGTTCGAACATTTTATTTAAAACTAGCAAATTCTTGTTACAATAAACTTTGCAAAGTTTATTTGTAAACGTCATATTTATCCAGTATGACGTCAAAGAGTCAATAATAACGACATTCCTAGGTCAGTACCTACCTACGTAAAAAACCAGATAAGTATTAAATCTACGATACAATTCCCATTTGCTTTCTCTGTTGACAGCGCTAAGTGTGCTGCTAATTTAATTTCAAATTTACCGAGAAGTGGTCCTCCTTTTTTTTGGCTATTGAACGTGTCAGATTGGCAGTGTTGCCAACTTGCCGGCCCCACCTGGCGAATTGGGTCGCGAGGCTAATTATAACCTTTCAACTAACCTTGTTATGAAGCAGTTATCTAACTGTGACAAGTAATAATGTGGTATTAAATTAGACTAGCTTTTCCATGCTTCAACTAATTATGATGTGCAAGGTAGAGGGGAAGAGGCGCGTTGGCCGCAGAGGGAAGTCGTGACTGCGGAATATTGGGGAGTGGACTGGGGTCACTGTAGAGCATTTGTTCCGTCTCGCAATGTATAGATAAGAGTATAGGAACATACTACCTTTAGAAAATAAAGAGGCACAAGAAGAAGGAATTCCCGCGAGTTATAAGCAATTATAACAGCAAACAATGATAACGATTAGGATTTGGAGTCCTATGGCGGTCCTGTGCTGCAGGTGCTGATTGTTTTTGCTGGGCCGGGAGCCAGTCGCCATCTTGGGCTTCTCTGCTGCGACGTGATGCGCGGCGGAGCGGAGCGCGGCGGAGCGGAGCGCGGCGGAATGGTCGGAGCGTGTGGCGATTGACACTCGCCAGTTCTCCCAATTATCAAGACAAGAACTCTGTATTATATTTTAAACTTTGACATTGGCAAAATTGTCCACACGGACAGACGCCATTAATAAAAAATTGTATTGGACAATTTATTTATTTATCGTATGGCTTACAAATTATACTTATATCATAGCTTAAATTTACACTTCCTAAGGTATTCTGCTGCTTCGCTCGTGAGGGTTTTGAAGTCTTCTATCCCTCCTCCGTATTTTGTTAGGGGGCACTCCAGCACGATATGGCGCACTGTTTGTTTCGGGTGTCCACATTCACATGATCCACTTTCACTCCAACCCCATTTCTTTCGAAGGTGTGCGCAGTGGCCAACTCCCGTCCCCAAACGGTTGAGCAGACACCAAACACGGCGCGACTCTTCAAACCCAGACGGGCGGGCTCGTGGATTCAGCACGAACATGTCATTCGGTTCAGCGAAGGTTGTCCATTCCGCGACCCAGGCAGTGTTCAAATTCCACTCCAGTTGGTGTTGGTGCAGCAGTAGCGCTGGCGGATTACGGGACTTCAGTCTCGTGGCCTCAAACGTGGCCAGGTCCATATTGATGGGCAGACCGGGTCTTTCACAGGCCTTACCTATTTCTCGCCGGAGATGTTGCATGCGGCGAAGGTGGGGCGGAGCAATGCCACTCAAGGCCGGCAGCCAGTGTACAGGAGTTGGTCTCATACAGCCCGTAATCAGGCGCATTGTGTGGTTGAGCTGCGTATCGACAGCAGTAGTATGCGCGCTGTTCAGCCATGTGGGGGCGCAGTACTCCGCCGACGGGTATACAAGCGCCAGAGCAGACGTCCTCAAGCATCCAGCCGAAGCCCCCCAGGTTGTTCCAGTCAGCTTCAGCAATATATTATTTCTGGACTTCAGTTTAGCCGCAACGTTGTTAAGATGGGTCTTGTAGGTGAGGCTCCGGTCTAGGGTGATACCCAGGTATTTAGGGTAGGGATTGTGTGTCAGGACAATAACCAAATCTTTCACACAATAAAGATTTAATTTAATTTCACTTGATTTATCGTTACTTTCGGCAACGGAACCCTTTCTTGGGGTTCACATTATATCCATTCCCAAGCTTATCAATATCGGTTCAGTGGTTTAGTTGTGAAGGCGTAACCAACACACCCTTCCCACTTTTTATAATGGCGGTACCACACTTCCCGCAATCTTAACCACGTCGTCGGTCGACCTTGTTGGAGGTCTGCCCACGCTGCGTCTTCCAGTACGCGGACACTCGATGGATGCAAGCGGCGCAGGACCAGTCCTTGTGGCAAACCTTGGGGGAGGCCTATGTCTAGCAGTGGACATCTTTCGGCTGAAATGATGATGTTGACCACACTTAGCTCTTATTTGTCAAATATTTATGTTGCGTCTCGTTCATTTAGTATGCCAAAAGATATAAGACCAGTTTGGCAAAATACTACCGAGTGAAGTGCCACCATAATATTAGCAGCGACATTGATTGACATAGTCATTTTAGCATTGTCGTCTCTTCCTCTGGTAATATCAAAAACTGTTAAATACGTTTCATTGTAACACGTGTATGATAAATGATAAAACTTTATATTTTTCATACATATGTATTTGTAAAACTAGTATTTTTGGTAAGTAAAACAAGGAGCCGGTTGAACCCAGTACAGCAAAAAGAGTTACGGCTCATATCTTACCCTCGGCGAGCAAGCCCGACTCGCACTTGACACTTTTACTGCTGCAACAAACTATGTGCATTAACATCCGTTAAAAACTTTGTCGTTCGGATCCGGGAACCGATCAATCGATTCAGAAATAGCCCTTTGATGTGCGTGTTTACGAAATACGCGTGCGCTGACAACTTCATGCTCAGAATTAGACGTTTTACAAAGCTACAGGCCAGAAAGCTTTAAAAAGTCTATAGTCTAGCTGGGTTACAACAATTTTAGGATCGATGTTTCAATCCCCAGCTAACACTATCTGTCAGATATTTGGACTAATACGAACGTTTTTTTTCTCTAAATCTGTTCAGCATTTCTCAACCGATATACAGACTAGCCATTGCCCGCGACTGCGTCTGCATACAACTCGTTTATCGTTTTTCCTGCAGGATCTACTAAATTTTTCGGTACAAAAAGTATATTTTATCTTAATCCAGGACATGATTTAGTCTGTATGCCAAATCTTAGTAGTAAGCACTAAATTTAAATGGAAGACCCGATTCCCATCTCGAAAATACTCGAAATGTACATTTATTTGTGTAAATAAATAAAACATCTAACTTAACATCAAAGCCCATACTCAACAATAAAATTAATATCCAACATGTCTTTGACATAAATACGAAAAAAAAACAGCGTTATCGCGGCCATTTATCGCCGCGCGGTAAACGCGCGGTTATCGCGCGACAAATCTCTGTATGCTCACCGACACTTTATGATTTCATTTCGTAGATCCGACTTCACTGCCTTCTTTAGAAAAACGACACAACTGCTTTAAAAAGTTATTTTGGAAATCCAACTCTATCTGTAATTTAAATAAGTTTAATTCAGAAAAGGTTTTAATTCACAGATACGAACTCTTTTATTTAAGAGAGCGGAGGTAAGCGTGTAAACATCTGATTTTTATTTAGTTTGTGGTTGTAAATGTTTGGATTATTTAGTAATTTCGTTAGTTTATTTGTAAAGATGGTCAAGTTTCATTATGGTTAAGAGCTTGTTCAATTTATTAGTTACTGGCTTGTACTCTCGCCTTTGCTTGCGTAGTTTTTATTCCGTCAAAATAAGCCGTACATTTCGTATGACAGTCAACAAAAAAAAAGTTTAGCACGTTTTCAGTTTGATTAAATAGCGACATCTAACGGTGAATAATGAAAATGACCTTCTGCTCGAATTTATTTTCTCATTAATTTCTTGTGGCGCTTGTCTGCAACGTTGGTCTTGTCCGAGCGCTAGTAGATTCACTCCATAGTTATTAGCCCTGGTATGGCCATTTACTGAATAAATTATTTAAAATTGAATTTGAATTGTATTACTTTGTAACTGTTTGTATAGGTATTAATTAAATATTTTCTTTGTGTATTTTTTTATACAACGTTTATGTATCGTAACATCTCACAGTCGATAATTGTTTCAATGCAATTTCAATTGCACTTTATTAGCCCGAGTAATAAAAAACAAATATTATCAACGGGGTCATATTCATCATGTCACACCTAATTTCTCATTATAATCTTTCTTTATTTAAATAAAACACAATAAATTTAGCTTCCGATGCCAAATAATTCAAGATTACAAATTTGTCACGCTTACGTAGTGTTTAAATTAAGACTTTGTATTAAGAACAGTAGAGTAGCTTTTGCGTCAGGTAAAATAAGTAAATTATGACTTTTAGAAATTAAACATTGTAAATGTTTCCAACTTAAAGTTATGAATTACAAGAACAATATTAATAAAGATTAAAGTCGACATGTGGATTGTTTTAATAAATATATGTTATTACAACGGCTTTATTTATACGATAAATAATTATAAAAGCAAAATAAAGTCACGCGCGAGATTCGCGTCAAAACTTTTTGGACTTACCCCCTTACTAATAAACGTTGAGTAACGGCTGAGTAGTTATACAATGCTTTGTCCTTATCTGTCATTTGACATTTGAATTCGACAGATAAGGACAAAGCATTGTATAACTACTCAGCCGTTACTCAACGTTTATTAGTAAGGGGGTAAATGTTGAGGATTGTGAGTTGACGGCTTTCCATACAAACGGCGATAACGTTTTCCACCCCCTAAATGCTAACCAATTTCGATAAATTTTTGATATGTGATCAGTCGGAACAAAAACTATGTCCGTTTCGTTTTTTAAAATATTTAAGTATTTATTATAAAGAGATTACCTATGGCCGAAATTACTTTTGTATGATAATTGAACAATACAACGGGAAAAAAAATTAATTCATTGATAGGTAATATTGAAAAAAGGAAACGTACGAACATAGTTTTTGTTCCGACTGACCACATATCAAAATTGGTCGAAATCGGTTAACATTTAGGGGGTGGAAAACGTTATCGCCGTTTGTATGGAAAGCCTTCAACTCACAATCCTCTTAAATTTACCTATACGTACAACTTCGTTATTCATTCACATTGACATTGCATACAGCTTATTAATTGTAAACTAGTTTTCATACATTTGTTAATTCTTATCAGAAAGTAGCTAAATATTATGTACAAATAAAAATAACAATAATCGCCTCTGATCATCGTGATCTCGAAATAATCTGTTCATAAAATCTCGTCAATAAATTGTGCATGTGTTTTATTGCAAATTAAAACATATTTGCTTTAAAGGCAATTTATCTTTTGAATCATATGAACTAAACGATCTTAGTAAATTGCAATTTCCTTTGTTTCGCAACAAATTGAATCTTTTACTGAACCAAAAACAACGTAACAACATTATTTGTGTTTCTAACTACAAAGTACACAGTTTATTTCTTAAATAAACTGCATTATTAACTCTGTCTGGACAGCGTAATCCAGTGCATAAATACCGCAATACTGCACATCGCAAATACTGGGACTCAAAACAAATAGAATGAAGTTGTGTTTTTGCTATTTGGACAGTGATAAAGGTTGAGGAGTAAATTGTCATAACTGAGTTATTACGAATGTCAAGTGACAAACATTCTGTGAAGTTTTTAGTGTATTTTGGGGCGGAAGTGTACAGAATTCATAGAGAACATGGCTAGCATAGCGGTTGAAGAATAGTAAAATGAAAGCGTATGTGTGCATGTTTGTCCGTTTATCAGTATGTTTAGTTCAACATTTGTTAATCTATTTTAAATCAGCTCCCGTTATAGGAATAGGATAAAAAATTCTACAGCCGTTAACTTTGACGACGCGGTTAACCTAGCTGGTAGTGACCCTGCCTACAAAGTTAGCGGTCCCGGGTTCGAATCCCGGTATGGGCAAATATTTGTGTGATGAGCGCGAGTATTTGTTTCTGAGTCGTGGATGTTTTTCTATATATTTATGTATGTATTTCTCTATATACGTATGTATATCGTTGTCTGGTACCCATAGTACAAGCCAAGAGCTTAGTTTGGGACTAGGTCAATTTGTGTGAGATTGTCCCTGATATTTATTTTATTTATTTATTACCTCCCTTCATCAGCAAGGTATAAAGGTTTCACACTACTCTTCTGCTAACCGTCAATTAACACCCCGAATGCTCCTAAATATCCGTTCTCAACACCGAAATATCCTTTCGAGTCCAAATCCAAAACCGACAGCGACGTCCGCGCGCGCGCACTTAATCCGCCGCGACCGTCACCTGTTTTAATTTGTCACCCTGTCACCGCCGGGAGTGGTGCAAGGGTTGAGACACACGCGTCGTGTCCACAAGTCCAGCGTAACGGTAAAATTGTTAGAATTCAGTGGCAATGGGCATAGCACATCCGCGACTCTCCGTCTGCGTAGTCGTTTATCGAAGAGACACTATCAAATTTTCCAGGATACAAAGTATCCTATGTGTCAATTTAGGATAAGGACCATCAGTGTGCCAAATTTTATCCAAATCCGTTTACCCGTTTAGGCGTGATTGAAACACAAACATCTAAACATCCATAAAAAATAATTATAAAAGGGCTTCTAAACGGGCCACATCTTCCTGCAATTTGTAGCCGGCAATAATTGCTGTCTTTCTCTAATTGCATATGCCAGAACAAGATGCCCTTTTGTTGCCGGCTATAGATTGCAGAAAAAGCCCGTTTAGAAGCCCCTTAATAATACATATATACTAACTACCCGGCTTCGCACGGGTAGGAGAGCATATACGCACCTAAACGTTAATGAATTATACACCTAAACCTTCCTCATGAACCTCACGATTGGTGAAGACCGCATCAAAATCCGTTCAGTAGATTTTGAGTTTATCGCGAACAGACAGACGCGGCCGGGGGACTTTGGGGTCCATATTGACTCACACTCACATAATCATTTCTCATAATGTATCTCATATTCATAATCATCGCAAGTACTAAAGTGAATTTTAATGAAACCGTTCCGATTTTAGGATGTTATTTACCAGTTGGATATATTTAAAATCCGGATTCAGTTTAAAATACTTTATGAGTTGCGATGATTCAGATTGAGATATTTCTTATCTAATTAATCATAATAATTTAATTTGCTTCAATAAACGATAACGAATGAATTATGAAAAAAAAAATTATGTCAAAAAAAGCGCTCACGGGACTTTGTTTTATAATATGTAGTGATGATAGTAGTGAAGTAGGATAGGATAGTCAGCTAGATAGGTTATTTGTGACGTTCCACGGTGGGCTGAAAATCGGCTTTCATAGAAATAGAAACCGAAGTCGTAAATGTTTCGTTTTCTCTCTTGAAATAGCTTCTGTTTGCCATCCTCATATTAGAAAATGAGCCTGAGATAATTTGGATCGGTAAATAATTAATTATAAATATATTTAAAAAAACTTGTATGGAGAATATAAGAAAAACACGTATATCTCTGAAAATACTCGTCAAACCGTAATATCCTCGCAGATGGTTGTAGTTACTATGTTTGCCGATTTTTTGACATATTTGAAATTTCTCCACCAGGTGCACTTTTTTTTTAAAAATCACTGAAATTTTAAATTTAAAAAAAAAAAATTTGCTCGAAATGGATTACGCTTCTAATTTTAACCCTGGAAAATTATTTTCACTTAATTCGAAAGAAAAACTGATGAGTTATATTAATAACGCATCAGTTTTTATATTTATATTAATAACTCATCAGTTTAAATATTGATTTTCCATATTGGCTCCATACAAAGATTTCAAAAAAGTATTAATAACTCATCAGTTTTTCTTTTGAATTAAGTGAAAATAAATTTCCATGGTTAAAATTAGAAGCGTAATCCATTTCGAGAAAAATTTTTTTTTTCTTAATTTAAAATTTCGGTGATTTAAAAAAAAAAAGTGCACCTGGTGGAGAAATTTCGAATATGTCAAAAAATTGGCAAAAATAGTAACTACAATCATCTGCGAGGATATTACGGTTTGACAAGTATTTTCAGAGATATACGTGTTTTTCTTATATTCTCCATACAAGTTTTTTTAAATATATTTATAATTAATTATTTACCGATCCAAATTATCTCAGGCTCATTTTCTAATATGAGGATGGCAAACAGAAGCTATTTCAAGAGAGAAAACGAAACATTTACGACTTCGGTTTCTATTTCTATGAAAGCCGATTTTCAGCCCACCGTGCGTTCTCAGTATAAAGACCTTGTGGAGGAAGGCAGTTACGCTCTTCTTGTTCTTGTAACTATACGAATACTATGGTAACAGTTCTAAGAACGGCGTAACCGCCTGCCTCATAAGGTCCCTTTATATTGAGAACGTCACATTTTATTTGTGTTTGGACCAAGCCCGATCCGGTCCCCCCGTGCAAGTCTAATGATCATGACAGGTGGAATGCCTCGATGACACTCCTCGGACGTAATTATAAGTATTTAGGTACCAAAGGGGCGGCGGGTATTCAGGTGATGGACACGTTCATAATTTATAATATATTCATGTCACGATGATAAGGCGTACGATACACAGTGAACTGGTATTAGTTATTATACAGGAATACATTTTGCTCAATACCTAGACAAAATGAAGGACTACGCTTGTGTTGTGGCAATTACTTCATTCCTGAATTGTTTAATTAATAATAAATTAATAAACTATACTAACTTCATGGTCGCTCTACATTTCTTGACGTGCATACGTTAGTTAAGACCAGAAACATACCTATTAGTTAATCAGGAGTAGGGTGACAATAATTTTGGTAAATTTTTTAATTCGAAATTAAAAATAAATATTTTATAAATCACGTTTGTTTCACATACTTAACTCTAATTTACATGTAATTGGGAATATGCGTGACATTTTTTTATAGCATCTCTTAAAATAATATGAAAATACCGTAAAAGGAATGACAAAAATTAAAATTGGGCAAAAAATACGGATAATATAAGCATTTAAAACTACTAATTACACAGAGAAGTCCGACTTGTCCTGTGACGTCAGCGGGCCACTGTAGCGGGAGGACCAACCCCGAAATCGCGAAAAAAAAATCGACCCCCATACAAGACATCGTCAGCTGACTAGCCAAAATGTATTGGAGGGTCGATTTTTTTTTTCGCGATTTCGGGGTTGGTCCCATAGTGAACGGTGGTCAGTATGACTTACTGATTTAACCCCCAAAATTTGCGCACTGACTAAAAAATAACCCTGTATATGAAATCTTTTCCCCGATTTTTTTTTGTTGTTTAATAAATAATCTAACAATGGCATATGTCCAACAGTGGACGGAAGTTGGCTGGTGATGATGATGATGAGGAAATATTCTGGTTTGATTTGATTCATGTAATTTATTATTAATTTAATAGCTGACTACGCAGAAGTGGTTTTATCGTCGCTTCGGGAACTAAGCCAATTTCCGGGTTCAACAGGAGAACGTAAAAGTTGATTATTTGTGACGTTCTCAATATAAAGGGACCTTATAGAGGAAGGCAGTTACGCTCTTCTTATTCTTGTATACGAATACTATGGTAACAGTTTTAAAAACGGCGTAGGTGCCTGTCTCCATAAGGTCCCTTTATATTGAGAGCGTCACCAATATTTGTTAGTAATTTTGTTTGAATTTTATATGAATATTTGATTTGAATTAAATGGTACTGAATCAAAGTTCAGTTTTTTTAGTATTTGGTACGGAACAAACGATATATAAATTAATGGGACCCGAAAAAAAAGTTTTCTTAGACCATAGAACCAAACCATACTGTATTTTAATTGTACCTCACACATCGTGTAGGCGTCCAATAAAAGGAATAGCGAATTCAAAACAAACGTATCGAATCCTTTTAGTTCAGTTGAATGAATGAATGAATGAATGAACGGCGGGCGTTCAGATCCTAATTCAATAACATTCAATTAAGCCGCCCTGCAATTAGAAACCGGCTCTAACACGGATATAGGGAACTGGATGAGACTGCTTTTAAGAGGTCTTAAAAAACCGGCCAAGTGCGTGTCGGACTTCGCAAATTTAGGGTTCCGTACCAAATTATCAATATATTGGTATTTGTTAGTAAAATATACGTAATGATAAAGATTATCACCAAACTTCAAATTCATAGGTCAATGGGAAGTTAAAAAATTCATCGGTACAAAATTTTGTAAAAAAAGGTGGCTTTCTCATTCCTTTGTTTTCCAATATTTTTTAAACAAAAATATTTTTGGGTTACGTAATTTTTTTATTTCAAATTTTCTAATTAACTAATTAATTTAATTTTTTTTTTTTAACAATTTAGTCTTAATTCCATTTACCTATTGTAAAATAATGGATCGTAAGGTCTGGAAATTAACGTTATTCTATTCTAATAGTAGTCCAGCCAAGAGCTTAGTTTGGGACTAACTGCCGCACTCAGAGACTTCGATTAATTTTCAAGTTTGATTAAAGTTGCTGCGTCTCGTTCTATTGCTATAGCAAAGAAAGTGACAGCAGCAACTTTAATCAAACTTAAAAGTTATTTGACGTCTCTGAGTGCAGCCGTGAGGTATCCGTGTGAGATGGTCCCCTGACATTGATTTTTTCATTTACTTACTCGCGTACTGACGTAGTTTTCTAGGTTAGCCGATTATGGTTGCCTTTATCGTGCTGGATAAGACAAGTGTGGATAAAGCATCTGTCACTCTCGCACTTCAATATAGATTAGAAAGTGACAGATGTTTTACCCACGTTTATCCACATTGTAAACACGACCATAATATACCGGCTGGTTATTAGGCTTATCCAGATGTGAAGTATCATTGGCGCAGTCGGTAGGATCTCCATAACAAATCGTCACGTCATGTTTTATGTAATTTGCTTTATCTCGCTCCTCCAACAGATCAGATAGAAGAAAGTAGTGGTTCTACTCTTGCCCTTATTGTCGATGGTTATCTATACGTATCTGGAGACGGGGTAATTGATGTGTTTTAAATGTAGCCAGTTTCAAGGTTGTACAACGAGATTACGCTTGCGGGCTTTATTTTTGTTTAGTAAAAAATTACTCTGTTAAGAAAAACAGCCTGTTCCTTTTTTAATTTAATGTTCGTGTTAAAAACTTAAAGATTTTCCAAATTGGAATAAGAAATAAGAAGTAATATTTTTAGCTACCTTACTAAAAAGACAGATATATAGATTTAAAGAGATATACAGGGTGTTTCGTAAATCGTACGTCACATTGACACCGGAGGTAGACCAGTCTAACATGACTTTCCCTTATTAGTTCATGCATGAGTATTTCTGGTAAGTATTGTTTTTAACCAACTTCAAAAAAGGAGGAGGTACTATGTTCGGCTGTAGGTATGTTTTTTTATGTATGTTCACCGATTTCTCCGTCAATTGTAGACCGATTTTAAACATAATTTTTTGTTTGAAAGGTTATACTCCCGAGGTGGTCCCATTGTTACCAAGTCAGAATCTGACAATCGGATTCATGAGGAATCGAGGGATTTCCTCAAAAGTTATAGGCGCACATACAGCGATTTTGGTTCCTTAAGAATTTGCATTCTAAAAGCACCTCTTGGTGAAGAGGAACTGATGATGAAGACCAGAGATGACCACCGGAACTCTTTAGTCGTAAGTGATTGACGCCAGCAATGTAATTTCTCTAGTAAGAATATGAAGTTACTTTTATACTTATTATAATGCATGTGGTGAAGTGCAACTGATGGTGAAGTACAGAACTCCTCAATTATTAACGGCCCTGCATCTTGGACAGCGACATTTTGTTAAGGGTGACCAGAAATTGGTACTAGGCTATTGTTTCTTAATGTGATGTTTATGTGCTTTAGTTTATCATAAAATAATATTAGGTGCATCACTAAAAAGCGAAAAATAAAGTTTTTAACAAAAAATATACCGTCATCAAAAACCCACTGAAAAGGGTTAAATAAAGACCAGCCTCCTAGGAGTCCTAGGAATTGTATCGAAATATTTTGAAATCGGTGGCAAGAATCATGTGTCATTGCTATTACTGTGTATGTATACGTAGTGTACTTAATTGACACCGGCTTGGATATATTTCATGTATGTACCTATTAGGCACTAATAGGCAATTCCTAGGACTCCTAGACGGCCGGTCTTTATTTAACCCTTTTCAGTGGGTTTTTGAAGACGGTTTTTACGTCAAGTGTAAATGTTTAAAAGTCCTAAGCGTCTCGTACTTAATGCATTCCTGCAACTATTACTGAGGTCATCGAACCAAACATTATGAAATGGCCGTTGATATAATTTTACGATCTATTGTATATGGGCAATGAATAATTGTTCATTTGTTTCTAAAATTAACTTCGCATTAACCACCTGCAAAAGCAGCCTTAGCTCTAGCTTAATCAAATCCGAGTATCACAAGATTTATAGGAAATGAAACTATAAATGACTTACGACTAACGGGCTTGGCTTTGATAGTAATAAATCCAGTCAGCCGAACCGGACCTCAGCTTGTTCCAAGTTTAAAAAAACAATGTCGCCATCCGGTTCCGCACGCGAATATACCGCAAACTTAACTGAGATAGCGGCGAAAAGTGGAACTTACGTTTCTACGTGCTAAATTCAAGTTCCAGGAAGACAGTAGCGCCGTTTTGACCAGTCGAGATAAGTTTGCAGAATTGTTCGGCTTCGATTTTTTAATTCCTTTTGTTCGATTTTTGTCTCTGGTACGGAATGCGTGAAGAATTGCTGCATTTAAATCAAGTAACGTTTTATTTAGTGGATTGGCTCGTTCTTTTAACAGCCAATTATTTGTTACTTTATCTTCATACAGAGAAACGCTAATTTATATTCTGTGCGAACAAGACAATGCTTTTATTGGTCATGTTTTTCATAAATACAATTGAAATATGTCAGCCATATAAACGTCAACTCGGTGACTTTTATAATTGGTCATGTTTTATCGAGTTCAAAAGCTTATTTTAAACATTATCGCTGATCTTAAACGAAAATCGTGTCTGTATTGCATTTTATCTTGATCTGGCTCCCAAATGCTTATAATTCCGTGCCAGTATCTTTTAATCCCATACAATTTTGCCCCATTTAGGCGTTTTTGGCGCTGTTCACCTTCATTAAACCGACTTGTCAGATTCGCGTTATGAATGCCTGTTTTGCATTCTTGTGAAATTTCACGCGTTTAACGCGGGTGGAGTCAAACAGATGGTTTTTAGCACATTCTGTGCTGACGACACGTTATTGAGTCCGTTTTGGTTGTAATTTTGTGCGACGGGCACTAATTGAAACAGTCACAAGGCGTCTGTTATGGGATCCTGACGTTTGAAGTTGACGACTCCCTTAATAAGATTAAAGATAAGAATTAAATGTAATGCAGAGGATTATTTCGATTTACTTTTTAAGCTCTAGAAAGAACTTGTTGGTGCTAAGATAAAAATACCGCAAAATGTCAGTTGGACATGTGAAGATAGTATACAGGATGTTTGTTATTGGCATACATTCCTTTCAGGGGAATATAAGAGCACATTTGACACGCTAACCGAAAATTTATTCTTTATAAAAAAACATAAGCATTTTCTAAAAAAAATAGATTAAGAGCTTATCAACAAAGTTAATAGAAATATATCCATCCGGAATTTGATTACTGCTTCATCATTACAAAGTGAAACATATTTTTCAGCAACCGAATTAAGAAATGAGTTCTTGGTGTTGCTTTTTTAAATACCTACAATATGATGTAATAATAGAAAACTTTCTGTTTAATGCAAAAACCTTGTAAGTTCCCTTTTACAAATAACCAAACGCAAATCACTAAAGGTTATCTTTGAGTGTAGTGGTAAATACAACACAACGACGATTCAGAACTAAATTGACTTGGTGCTTGTGTGATTGAATCTAAAGGCCAACACAGACTACAGTTCGCCGGCAGTCCGTAATCTGTCAGAAATCTATGGAGCGCACGCGGTAAAACGATTAATGCCTGCCGGTAATATTCGTATGACCGGTTTAAATAAAACTGTCACTCGCCACATGTTGTTAGCCCTTAATTTGGCAAAAATAAAAAAGTCGGGTGTTCAAACCTCTTTAGATAAAAAAACCGGTCGAGTGCGAGTAGGACCAGCGCACCGAGGGTTCCGGATTTAAGTCCGTACTTCAAAAATATACCTTTTTATTAATTGTATGCAATAAGGTCCATTTTGACATGTTTAACTTTTAATACAGATCTTTAAAGTTTTTTGTAAATTTCTCAAAAACTATACAATTTTATTTTTCCCGTAAAATATAAGTAATTATCTATAAGTTAGGAATTTTTCATGTTTTTCGGTTCATAAACTTCGAAGATAAGGGGGGGACGGTCATTTTTTGAAAACTTTTGGTTATAAATCAAAAAGGTCGTCACGGAAAATTATAACAAAAATAGTTTTGAAATGTGCAGATAGAGCCCTTTCATATGACACCCCATTTGCTATAATCAAATCACTTTAATTTTTCAACCTCCCATTCTAGACCTCTTTTCAATTATTAAAAAAAAAAATTCATTTCTTTTTACTAAAAACAAATGCGGGCATGCAAGATATACAACTATGCCAAATTTCAAGTTGATAGCTTGTGTAGTTGCTGAGAAAAACTGCTGTGACATATAAACAGACAGACAGACGACAGACAACGAAGTCTGACCATAAATAAGGGTTCCCTTTTTACGATTTTGGTATACCCTAAAAAAACAAAAAATTAGTCACAAAAAAAATAAACAAGTGAATGTTATGTTATGCTCACGGTAATGAACATTGTCAAATTAAGGGTTAGATCGCACGATACGATCGCCCTAGGTCGAAGATCTTCAGTCTTAAATCGTAAGAGAAACGGATAGTCTGTGTCCTAATACGATGTCTGACAGGCCGAGATCGGCCGGCGGAATGTTCGTCTGTGGCACGCTTTAGATACGATTGTCTTCTGTTTGCACATACTACATACACGTGTGAAAGAGCAGTTTAGAACGATTTAGTTAAAGTATTCAAGAGAATCGTGGAATAAAAACTCAATTTTAAAGCCCCGCGTCTCTGAAATTGCACTAGAATATCGTTACACTTGCGGTCATTTTTACGACTGCCTTTTAGAAAATACTGGTTTGTCTACCAGTTCAATTTTTTCCACATTACACCGTAATCTACCTTATTCATTAGTCTTTACAGTTTATATTGCTGTGATGTTACCTGAAGCTTTTGAATGGTCTAGCATTTTTTGTGTTGCTTACACACATGAGCGTATCTACACCTGGACTGTTTTTAAATTTATATTCTTATCTGTAACAAAACAGGATCGAAAATAGCTCCGTCAAAAAATTTAGATGCACTTTTTATATGTAACGACTTCAACAATCAACTTAATAAGTAAGTGATCGGTGTAGTACTTTGTCGCTGTAACGTTAGGTTTGACTTACTATACAAAATCGTCAAAGGAGTAAAAGCGGTAAGGTCCAAAAGTAATCATTTACTTATGCCACCGACTACTGCAATTGTCTGCCCTTATAAGCTTTCTGCAATGAGAATTTTATTACGTGAAAGAATTCATTGGATTCATGCTTGATTTGGCCTTACTTTATAGCTAAGTAATTACTTTAACGCGTAAGTAAAATTTTATTACCAGGTAATCACTTATTCGTATTGATAAAAAAGGAGCTTTAATGCGGATTATTTTTATTGTCGATATATGGAATAAACGTGGATAAAGCATTTGTCACTCTCTAACCAGTGCGCAAGTGCGAGGGTGACGAATGCTTTATCGAGGCGATCATAATAATGGAATTACCATACCTACTCACGGCAAAACTCTTTATCTCAAGCCCCAGGCGTCGGCTATAAATACTATCTGCTAGTTAAGTATTAAAGGCAGCAAAATTACAGCATTCACTTAATAATAAGCCTTTTATGAAGTTAATAATGTGTCGTTTTAACGACGGTATTACTTTTAGTCATTATACTAAACTATAGCACCCTGTTGTTACTAAGCAGCAGAGCGCGTGCGCATACAACTACGTAAAGGGCAACACAGTCTGCGTCTGAGTCTGTCAGGTGCCGAACAAAATCTATGAAATCGTACGAGAATGAAAATGACAGGCCGAGATCGCCAATCTGGGCCCTTAGCCAAGATGCAATACGCTAACTAGCGTTTCTATTCGTTTCGTTTTTAACCCAATCGCGTCACTGGTAGATCACGTGATAAGAAGTGATCTACCAGTGACGCGATTGGTTTAAAAACGAAACGAATAGAAACGCTAGTTAGCGTAATGCATCTTTGTTAAGTGGACTGTGTGCGTTTACGCACCGCGTCTGATCCGTATCCGAGAACGTCGGTCCAAAGTAGAAGTAGTAATGTTTGTATGAGAAATTGGATTATGGAATTAGGATCTAGTGCGCCACCTCTCATACAAGTACTGCTACTTCAGACCGAACATTACTCGGATTCGGATCGGACGCAGTGCGTAAACGCTCTTGCAAATACAACCACGTCGGATACGATTCGGATGGTATCGTCGTATAACATTCTCTATCTCTTATTTCTCAGATTCGTTTGGAAATTCAGTGTGAAATTTCTTTTTAAGGTTATTTTTTTAGAAAACTCTTTCTCAACGCGTCTTCTACCTGAGGAATGTTTATATTTATACTTCTATCATTAGTGGTTACAGTTGTTAAAAATTAACTTCAATTTAATTGTTTTAGAATGAATCTAAAGGCGCATACACCTTTAGATTAATTCTAAAATTAATACCAGACATAGGGTAAAACACCGAATTATTGGCACTCAAAGTACAAGTTATTGCTATCCAGCGATTGTTGAATTATTGCCTCTGTACCTTAAAATAAAGTTCCTCGTGCCAATAATAAATAATAATAGGACTGTTTATTCCTATATTTCTAAGCACATTGAATAATGTATAATTATGCATGTTGTGGATACCTATAATTAAGTGAGCATTATGTACATGTTACGATTTTAGACTATACTAAGATGTTCGCTACAATGTATCACTTGTTGGTAACCCTCAATAAATAAATAAAAAAAATAAAAAAAAGCAAATACGTACCATAAACATTATTATAATAATGTAAAGTTATCCCATTTTTGCCTCTCCACAGATCGCTAAACCATTCCATTACAAAATATTACTTTAAACAGAATATAATCCCGTGTGAACCTAATTTCAAAGTAATTTCAAAAACGGTACATAATTCTGTAATTACGAATTCCCTCAGTATTCCATCCGTGGATTTATGGAGTACTCGAGCTTGTGAGAGCTTTAAAGTGGGTCGTTTTATGTGCTTTTTGTTAGCTTTGACAGGAGCTTTTAGATCATTAGCACTAGTTTTTAGTAGACTTCCGGCTTTAGTACGTCAAGAGGATTGCGACTAGCTATGGAAATACATTTCCCATGACTTCCGCGTACATATTTTACCCTTGAGGTTATCTTTTACCACTAAAGATTGGATAACATTTTGTGTTTCATACGCGCGTTGTTTGTCAGTGAATCAGTCAGTAACGTAGTGTCATGTAATGTCATCATTGCAATAAATTAAATATGTATATTTTCAGCACTTATATGGAGGTAAATAATGCTGTAGATATACAGACAGAGCAAGGAGGCTAAACTGTGCTATGAATTTTATTTCATATAGCAATTCTAACACAACCTTAACAAATATTAGTAATTCACACCTTACCACCACCACCACACTAATGTTAAATTAAGAACATTTAAATTTTAACTTCACAGGAGCTGCATCTGCGTCTTTAGCAGATTCAAATAAGTCCACGTTTGATCTCGAGGGACCATAAATCGTTTCTACCCAAGCTTACTGCTTATTAGGTACCCTTCGCATATTGTTGCACAGACAGGTCAACCTTAGCTTTGTAAAATTTAAGGTTCAAAATTCAAGACAAGCTTTGTAATGGTTAAAAGATAAACATTGTCCATCGCCTTGGGCAAACTCTCCCATACATTCGGCAATTTCAATTATTTTATTTGCAGAAATGTTAAACAAGATGTTGTTAGTGAAATGCGCTGTGCCCCAAGGCAGAATTCTAGGTCCACTGTTGCATCTATCGTAAGATAGGGTTACTGCTAGGTATTATTAGATTTAATATAAATATAATGTACAAGCCACTTTAAAACATCAATATGTATACTATGTATCAAAGAGTCCGTCAAAGAACGATTATCAAAGGAACCGTTCATTAGTCAAAACCGATGCCTCAGGCATTCTCTCTCGTACATACAGCTCTTTCAATTAAGATATTTGCAGTAATATAGAAGACGTTGTTAGTGATATCTGGTGTGCCCCAGGGCGGCGTTCTGGGTCCACAGTTACATTTTTAGTGACAAGTAGAGTAATACAAAGGGTCCTTTGATCTGTTGTTGGTTTTAAATAGTTACAAATAAATTCTAGCTAAAAATTCAACTAATAGAAGCTTTTGAAATACAAAAAATGTTTAAACGGAACATAAAATTAGCTTTAGTAACGTTATGAGTTTCATTATGTCATTACAACTGCAAAAAAATCGTTTGTCTTTTGAAGAGTTGGAGACTTTGGAGATTGATTTAAAAAAAGCGATGAACAAATTCTTCGCAGGCGGCTATACAAGATGATTTAAAATATAATAAAGACCTTGCTCGACGTCTTCATGTAACAGCTAATTTGTATGCAGGTTTTTTTATATTTTTGGTAATAACGTAATCTTGGTCGTTACTCACTTGTGCAGACAACCCTAACGTATGTACCACACTTTGTTAGTAGCACGCCTACACAAACTTCGTATACAGGGTGAGAATAAAAAAATATGATGCCCAGTAAATTTAGTTTTACTTTAAAACTATTTTTTTTCACTCATTAAATGTGTTGTATTTTTCTAAACAAACATTATGGACACACAAGCCCAGAGCTCAGTTTGGAACTAAGTAAACCTGTACCTATCAGTTTTTTTTTTTTATTATACTGATTAAACCCTTTCATTCCCTGCTCCTATTGTCGCCTAGCTTTTAATAGGTGCACAGTTCGTTGCAAAGTAAACGTGAACATCCTTTATGTTCTCGTGAAGCCTGCTTGCACTTTTTCAAGCCCGTAGCGGCAATCATATGATCTGCAGAGCAATCACTCGGTGCCGGCCGCCGCGGGCGAGCGCCAAATTATCAGTTAGGCCACTCTGTTTATCTTCTCTGTGGCCTTACTGTTTGCATTTCGTCGTTTATTTATTATAATCCGAACAAATTATGATCCTGGCGGCATGGGGGGGTTTTTGTAGTTTTCAACCTTTTGAAAGTTGCTTAAAATTCTGAGAAATAAAAATACAAACCATTCACCCTGTAAATTATGAAATCACATAGATAGTTACTAATTGTACCTACACTATATACTCATTAATATCCTTTTGGTTCTTTGGAGTAGGGTAAATAAGCTTACATTCATGTAATATTGTATCAATTGACATATTTTTATTCACAACTTTGAATAAAATTAAGTTGATATAATAAAATAATAATCATTAAAAAAATATTGTACAGTAATACAGAAATTGTGTAGTTACGTTATATTAAGCCTAGATTTGTACATTTAGAGAGAATATATATGAAGTACATATATATTTGATCACTTTTCCCTCTAGAACAATTTTTTTCTAGACGATTTTAATGCCGGACATGGTTTAACCTTGTTCCGATTTGTTTTAAAGTAATGGGATACTTTTTTACTTTTAATTTGTGCATCGCCGGACTAAACACACGTTCGCAGTACATTTATATTAGTATAAAATATAAATTTTGTTACCGATCTGATCCCAGTATACGCCAGACCTAATGTACTTTATTCTCCTGTTTCTCCGCGGAATAGTCTCTAGCCCCGGGGCACACGTGGCGATGGGATCACTCCTCGCTCGCATTATCTACCATTCGCACAGGTTTATGGTAGAAATGGCGGTGGTAGATTGTGCACTTGTTTTTGTAAAATGTTAATTTTGCTTTCTAAGATTCTGTTTGTGTAGGAAAATTTTTGGGTGATTTTTTTATGTTTATGTATTCGTATGTTTAATGGTTAGCTATGAATTTTAACATTATATTGTTGCGATTAGCTACATGTAACGTTAATATTTTTGAGACACCATGTATATTTTTTTTTAATCTAACGCATAATACCTATATACAGGAAGAGTCTTTATAAAGTGCACATATTAAAATGAGAAAAAAATACGCAGAGAAAAAAAATTGAGACTTTTGAAAAAAAAAAATTTCGCTACTGTGTACCACATGTAAACAAAAAATAATATAAATGCGAGTTTATAATAAGATCGTTAAAAATTATTTGTTTAAAATAAGTAACGTAAATAATTTAAAAATATGTTTTATTGTTTCAGGTAATATTCGTCTGATAATCAAACACACAATATTGATTCCATATGACGATACGGAGCAGTTATACTTACTGAAAAAAATAACATTAAGCTATAAGGTAAGTAAAATAGAAATAATAATAATAATAATTGCTTTGGCATAAAACATACTTGAAAAAAAAAAGGAATCCTTATGGTGAGACTTCGTTGTCTGTCTGTTTGTCATAGCAGTTTTTCTCAGCAACTACACAAGCTATCAACTTGAATTTTGGCATAGTTGTAGGTATAACTTGTTTGGCCGCATCTGTTTTTAGTAAAAAAAATGATCAAATTAATTTTATAAATAATTGAAAAGGGGTCTAAAAAATAAAAGTTATTTGATTATAGCAAGTGGATCGTCATATGAAAGGGCTTAATCTGCACATTTCAAAACTATTTTTTTATTTTTTATAGTTTTTCGTGACGTAGGTACTTTATGATTTATAACCAAAAATGTTCAAAAAATTACCGTTCCCCACCCCCTTATCTCCGAAGTTTATAAACCGAAAAATCTGAAAAATTCCTAACTTATAGATAATTACTTACATTTTACGGGAAAAATAAAACAAAGTGTTCAAAATTTATAGTTTTCGAAAAATTTACAAAAAACTTTGAAAATTTGTGTTAAATTTTGACAACTCAAAATACGCATTGCCTATAGGTATTTATAATACATTACTAGGAAGCACCAACCTTCATTTATTTAAGAATCAAAAAGTAAAATAAAAAACGCTCCATTTGTACCAACTTAAATACTAAAACAATGTTGCCAACTACTGCGTTTAACCGCCCTATTATACGGCTAATGCGATCACAACTCGGTGGCGAGACTCGGTACGGTAACGAGGTACCTCGCTACTTCTTAGAATTTGCTTTTAAGGCTGTAGTGATGTGCCGAATCGGATTGGAAAAAACACCTATGGCAAAATTATTCTGTTTATTGTTCAGGGACTATATTATTATGAATATTTTTTGTATGAAAATTATCCTGTGGCTTTCCTTGGGAATCTTTACATTAATTATATCCAAATTAGTTAGGCCGTATGATATTTGATAAATTAATAATAATGTTCAGTAAATTATTTTCTTTTTTTACTTTTTTTTACTTTTTTCAATGAATGAACTGCTTTGGTGTTAGACCTCTTAAGGTCAACCGGGACAAATACGACTATAAAAACGCAACTTTGTTTGAATTCCTTACAATATTTAACGTCTGTTAACTGGCAGAATTATTAACAACCTTAGTCTATTCAATAACATATACCTAGCCTGTGGCAAAACGGTAACTGGCAGCATCACTAAGGACTCCCTAGTTAAACTTCAGTTTATTCTTAGTTTAAAAATGGTCGGATGTTGAAAGTTCAAAATTGGAATTAGTTCGAAAATGGAGTAAAGAACTGAATTGTCTTCCTTTGAATTACTTCCGAGTAGGAAGGAAAGCTTTTAAACCGTTTTTCTTTTCTTTTAACGGGGACTGAACGGGGGCCCGTCAGTAAATATGTCAGATCTTTTAGTAACTTCATACAATTTTTGACATTCCTAATCAATATTTGATCTAACCGGTCTTTATAAAATCCAGCCTTAGGAAGAATCGTTAGTTAAATAATTTAAAATTTCTGACTTATACCTATTCATAGTAAATCCAGGAGCAAATTGTTACTTGGTAATATTAACAGTTGGTTTATTTATTATACTTACGTAATAATATAAACAAAGAAAATGTTTGCAATAAACATACCTTTTTTATGGTCCTATCAGTAGGTACCTATACTTATAAAAAATTAAACCTAAAAAATTATCAGTTTAAGTATGCTTTCCCATTTAAGAAATCCCGTAGGATCTTTGAACTAGTTAAATGTTGCGAAACAATAGAATCGATCCTTTTGAGATGTCGGGGTTCTATGCGAGTGTGTGTATCCATATATGTATACAATACACCCAAAAGTACAAACAATCCCAATACATCGAAATCCATTTAAACCTCACCGAGGCTACAACGCCGCACCCGACAGACTACAACGCCGCGGGCTTGTAATGAACCCCTACGCGCCATATTTCGCAATCAATGCTTCTGTCGCCCGTTCAGTGCCGAAAACTCAATATTGGGCTCACTTTGAATGAAAATGATTAAGTCTGGTAGTGAATGAGCACTGTTTGTTATTTAAATTCTGTGTAAATACTACTAAATACTGTTTAGCAATAAATTTATCGTGTTTTTTTGCATTGAGTTATATTATTATTTAAGCGTGATTGGTTTTATACCGGCTATTTCTTGTACATATTTACTATTAACGTTAAAAAATCCCGCTGCCGCCTCTATACTTTATTAAACCGACTACAAAAAAAAGGAGGCGGTTCTATGTTCGGCTGTATGTATGTTTTTGACCGAGCGAGCGAGTGAGCGAAGCGTCTCCGTTTCAGCTTGAGCAAAAAGGCTTTTCCTCTACAGGTCAAATATTTCAACCGATTCTCGTGAAATTTTGTGAGCAGGTTCGATAATTATATAATTTTTTTTGGCTAGAATATTTTTCGAAATTTTTCAAAATGGCGGAGATATGGGGGTTTTTGCGATTTTGGATATTTGCGGCGTGGTCAAACAATGTCGATGTATGGGGATAACAGTTTTCCAACGGCAAAGTTTGTCGCGAGGTCTACAGCTCACAGGGCCACTAGTTTTTAGAGTTCCGTAGTCAACAAGGTACCCTTATATTTTCTGCATGTCCGTCTGTCCGTCCGTCTGTCCGCGGTTTAATTCAGGGAATCTTGGTACTACAAAGCTGTAATTTGACATAGTTGTACATTTAAATTACGCCGACAAAGTTGTAAAATAAAATCTTAAAACAAAACTGAAGCAACACTTTATTGGTTCTTGAGTTAAAGACGGTTAAAATGTTTATTCCTCCCGAAATATGCTTAGATAGCTTTAACTAGAAAATTTGCTAAATTTATGCTTTTTTTTGGATTTATGTTTATTTTAAGCTGTTTATATTTGTAAAAGTGGGGACGGAACCCTACACTGTACATGATCCGACATGCTCTTGCCCGGTTTTTATATGTACTTATTGAAATTGGCTACTTTACCTTAAAAGGAAAATTAACTAGCCTTTATAACCGCTTCGATGTAATATAATATTACCAAGGATAATTCATTTATCTATTACATTATACTCTATAACACGTAATATCTCCCGGCGTTGCTCGCCTGCATCGGTGCATCCATCACCGTGCAATCTTTAATCACTGGTCGCAGCGAGTGCATATATCAAGCCCACGCATTGGCTGCAAGTTAGTTGCACTTTTTTTTTTCCTTTAAGAGTGGGATTAATAGATGCCTTCTGGGTAAGGACCTTGTCCTGACTCCTGTGGTCTTTAGGGTCAACAGCATACCCATATGATATTAAAATATGCTAAATATTTGTTCTGTATAGCCACATCACGGGTTTGTTAAGCCACTTCATTCATCCACTTGATCACTTCTTCTTCTTCATTCACGTCTTGATTCATTCATTCATTCATTCACTTGCTAACATTCAGTCGGGTTGTCAAATCGTGCACGGTATATTACTATTGAAATTTGACGGTTTGACAACCCGACTGACTTAAGAATGTTAGCAAGTGGCTCACCAATCCCGTGGTGTGACTGTATCTCAAAAGCTAAAACGGATCTCTTATAGGATTAATTAGAATTATATATTAATTATAGGAGTAGCTATGAGGCGAGGCGGTGCTTCGATGACCATTAGGCCCACGATTGGTGGACCCATTACCAGCTCTTAATGGGCT
Organism: Tortrix viridana; assembly: GCA_963241965.1. Taxonomy (NCBI): domain Eukaryota; kingdom Metazoa; phylum Arthropoda; class Insecta; order Lepidoptera; family Tortricidae; genus Tortrix; species Tortrix viridana. The sequence continues at coordinate 13,818,899 of OY725180.1, read as the reverse complement.
AATTACACTATCAATATTACTCGTATCACGCGATACTCGCTACCCTTCGAAGGTAAAAGGGGTTGCAATTGCTACAGTAGTTTTGTGTAAAAAACTGCCTTTTACATTAGCAGGGTAGCGAGTATCGCATGATAATATTGATAGTGTATTATGTACGTTAACAACCACTTAGATTTTGACTTAAAACGCAGTGTCATCTTTGCATCTATGCGTGAAATCCTTTCTCTATGACATGCGTCAAATTAGGTCCACAGACTATGTCACACGTTAACGCTTGACCTGAAAGCGTGAAACAGGGCAAGGGTCAACAATCATTCTGCCAGAGAAGCGTTACGGTGTCACAATCCTTTTCACGCATCGTTTGTACAGAAGTAGGTATCCGTAGTTAAGGCAGTGATGAATTGGTTTTCTTAGTCATTGGTAATTTAGGACATACTTTTATAAAAAATATGTTAAGTGATACATAGGTATACTTATAGATTAAAAAACCTGCTGGTTTTTTTTTTATTATGCTAAATTTGTTCAGCCATTTGTTTCCAAAAGGGACATTTTTTTCCAAAAACTGCATACCAATATGCACGTTACAGATCCTCTATTATACATTATATATATTTCCGGTATGGGCAAATATTTGTGTTATTAGCGCAAGTATTTGTTCATCAGTCTTTTATTACTTAAAATTTATAACAATTAAGGCAATAGACATAGCAACAAACACCCCCCTCCCGCCGTTACCGTAAAATGTGGCGTTACGTCATTATCACCCAATTTTGTCAATTCGGTCACTGGCTGCATAACAATCCATCATTTAAAAATTAAAAATAAGAACGCGACCGCAGCGCCACTTAAAGATGACGGCTCGAATTACGACCGCGCCTGCGCTTCGAGTAATGAGCTCATTTCGCGCCTTTAATTTATCTCTCTTATTAGTCAGAAAGAGTATGTTATTTTTTTTAGTGTTTATGAAAGCCTTTTATTTCTTGGGGATTCGATGAATTCAGTTATTTTTACTGTGACGTTGGTGCAATGGCTTTTTTTAAGCTTTTATTTAAAATCACATGTTTGTCAGCATGTTTTCAGTTTTGAGCGTAGCTTATGTTGCTGACTGTACATTTTTATGCCGTTAGAACTACATTCATTACATTGGCGACCCTGTTGCATTCTTCAGATTCCATCATCAGATGAGCTCTGGACTACTAGTGTCCAGTGGACACTAATATTGCAATGGCATAATCTGGTTCACCTCATGTATTCTGATTTTCATACGATTTCCATAATGGGAACTGAATGAAATAATATCTTACACGATTTCAACTTAACACTGACTAACAAAGCAGTGAAGTTGAATAAAAGCTTTTAAAAAAAAAAAAAATACAGGTAGATCGATAATAAATTTATTGCACTAAATGTCAAGTGTGATCACTGGTTTACCCTTGAATCCCGACACTCGTTTCATAGAATGTTTTACTTCGCCGAATTTCCATTTCATCGACAAGCATTTCCACGTGCAGGAGTTACAATTTGGTGGTCAGGTCTAACCTAACCTACGTAACCATGCTTAAGATAACCTGAAAACAATAAGGTTAGCAGAAAGCTTTCGATGAAATGAGTGTCTGCAAAACAAGGGGACACGGTGATCACCACATTACAAACACTCTACTTACAAATAACATTAATTAAATAGTGTTTAGTTCATGGATCTTGTGCACGTAACAAAAACTTATATCGAAAATACACCGTTTATTTGCATAAAAACAATTTTAAGGCACAAATCACACGCGTACGCTTTAGTTAGGTTGTGCAGACTGACGCCATCTTGCCACCGGTGTTGCCAGTTTTGTTTGTATTAAACAAATAGATAAAACCCCCGACAAAATTGGGATCTTCTATAATAACTTAAATGGTCCAACGGATTGTCACGAAACTTAGCTAAGAACATCAAGACTTTTAAACAAAAAAATCAAAATCGGCTCATCCGATTAGGAGCTACGATGCCTACGGATACACAGATACACACGTTAAACTTATAACATCCCCCTGTTTCGCGTGGGGGGGTTAAAAATAAAGGACGACCAAATCAAGGTGGACACAATTAATATGGCGCGCGTCAAAGCGCTTACGCCGTTGACCAAGAATCTATTATTGCTTAATCCGCGCGCCATATTACTTGTCTCCTACTATACTTGAGTAACAAGCTTTGTAAATCCTTGCAGGCAGCGAGTTCAATCAGAAACTGGAAACTCGTCGTAAAAAAACAAGTAAACGCCTGAAGCTACAGATAAGAATCTAGACGTAAAGAGATAAAACGAAACCTGCACAGAAAAACAGTTGAAGGTTGCTGTGTTAGGATGTAGGTGTAACGTCAACACGACAATAATTCAGAACAAATTAGACGTACACACACCACAGTACTTGTGTTAAATTGATTTCACGCACATATGCAAAAGCAAGGCTGAAGTGTGATTGGGTTATATTTAACTTGTTTTAGACCGTTAATTTGCTGGCAAAATGTCTACACTTTGATTGAATTTTAATTTGACCACCCGCGTGCTTAATAGATACTTATTTGAAACATAATCGGCTGTAACAGGTTATTATTGAAGCAAAAACGAGCCATCACGATGGAGTAATGTTGCATTTATACTCATAATTTGGTAATATAACAGCCATCTTTTTTGGCATACTAAATAATTATTGTATTACTGTTTTATGTATCGATATTTTAGCTATTTCTTAGACAAGGTATGAAACGGTAATTAGTCCCGACAAAATATTAGATCTTGAAACAACAGACTATTACTTTAAACTAGAATCATTACGTTTCTAAATGTAATTTTTGACACAAAATAATACAAAATATAAGATGACAGTTTCGAATTACGATTAAATCCGTAATCGTAATTATCACGAACAACGAAATGCGTTTCATAAAATTCAAAAGCAGAAACAAAACGCCGCGTAACTTAATCTGGCTTGCGAAATGGCCGAATTTTGGCGGGAAACTCACATTGTCACAAACGATCGCTATCGCACTGTGACACGCGAGCAAATGGCAACATTAAACAAAATGATTGCTACATCATCTCTTTTTATTGCCAGGATTCTTGAGTGTTTCGAAATCAGCCGTACTACAGTCTTTCGAGTTGAATTAAGTTTATGCACGTTCCGTGTCATGTCAGAGTAATGAAATGCGACGGTGTTCGATATTTAAAATACTCTTTTTGGTAAAGTATTCTTGAGGAAGTGTCGGCAGGCCTTCCACAAGGTGGACCGACGATCTGATAAAGATCACGGGAAACCGCTGGATGACAGCAGCAAAGGACCGATCGTTGTGGAAAACCTTGGGGAAGGCCTTTGTCCAGCAGTGGACGTCTTGCGGCTGATAATGATGATGATGATTCTTGAGGAATAGTGGCTTCCTTACGGATATTACAATTACTTAATTAATTAATTTGATCTTTATTCCACTATATAAGGCAAAAGTTGTGATCTTGATTATTCTTGATATCATCATATTATCAGCCAAAAGACGTCCACTGCTGGACATACGGCCTTCCCCAAGGATCTCACCGACGGCCGGTTTTGTGCTACTCGCATCCATCGGCTTCCCGCGAGCTTCACCAGATCGTCGGTCCACCTTGTGGAAGGTCTGCCAACCAGGGACCGGACAACCCTTTCATCTGGAAAAGCCTTTCAAAGGGCTTCCCTTTGAAATAGCTAGCCCCGTGATTTGCTCACCCATTTCAATTGGCAACCCATACGATTGACTTTCCCTTATCGAATGAAGAACCCAACGATAAGGGTAGCCCTTTGAAATAGGTAACTGGTAACTGATTCGTCTTGATGTCCCTAAGAAAGGGTTTCCCTAACGATTTAAGCGCTTATTATAAAGCTTTCCCTTTTGTACGAGCCAATCACAAACGTGTGCCATAGGAAATCGAACCGTATTAGATCTTTTGCCGCTCCGCGCGGTAACTTCAAACGATACGCCGTCGGTAACGTATACTAATAAGGGTTTTATAAGGGTATTGGGTTAGCGCTTAGTTGAATGGGCTGTTTACTTGCTTCGAACAGGACGCAAGGTAACGTGTGTTTTATGAAGTCTACAAAAGGTCTAAAATTGCGTATACACTAGTAACCTTTTTTAAAGGGTTTAGTAAGGGTATTGGTTAGCGCTTAATAGAATGGGCTATCATTTGAAAATAGCGCTTTAAAAGCACATTTAAAGGGTTATGACGGGCAGAGGGTTTGATAAGTAAATTCTTACGAAAAACCCATACAAAACCCATTGAAAGGGATAGCGGGCCGGTCCCTGCTGCCAACACTTCGCTTTTCGGTCCGCGGCCGCCACTCTAGAACCTTTCCGCCCCAGCGGCCATCAGTTCTACGATCAATGTGCCCCACTGGCACTTAAAGTTCGCAATTCGCTGGGCTACGTGTGATTCTTGATATAATAATTATTAATGCAACAGTGACATAATCGAAGCTCTTGTTATACCGAGATGCTTAAGTAAGAATACTAGGCATACATTGTACATTTTTTTTTATATACACAGGAGCTAATAATGTACCTTTGTGTACTGAATTATTTCTTTCTACGTGTTTATAATTAAAATAACAGAATAAAACGTATATACCTACTCAATATACGAGTACGAGTAGTTTTGTTCATATTATGTCCACCTATATCAGAAACAAATCCACTGTGTAGAGGTGAAATATAACCGTGAAAATGTAACAGACACACGCATTCCTATTTATAATATGAGTGGAATGGATGGACAGGAGATACAGTATACTAGTATGTTTTCAGCGTTCACATATCGATCGTATCGCCCTATGTAATTGGAGGGCGATCACGCAGGGCTAATTGTGAGCCGAGTGTACCGCCCCGGGCCTCGTTACCTTGTTTTGTACCGACTGTACATAGCAGTCAAAGTTAAACTGCAAAAATAAGCCTGGTTTTGACGGCTTACCCTTTAATCACCGACACTCATTTCATAGAATGTTTTACTTCGCCGAATTTTCATTTCATGGACAGGCGATCCCACGTGCAGGATTTATAATTTGTGGTGGTCACAGGTCTAACCTAACCTACGTAACCCATGCTTAAGCTAACCTGAAAACAATAAGTTTTCATCAGAAATAAGCTTTCCATGAAATGAAATTGCCAAGATGGCGTGCCAAAATGCTGCACGTTTGAGGAGTTATTGAATTAAAATCTTCAAAAAGAACATCAAGATTTTATTTTGACGGTTCTATTTTCTTTAAAACTGGAAAGGCCAAGACTATCAAAGATTAAACATATAAAGGGGATAGTGAGGATCGTCGGCCGTTTATTTCTCAAGTGCATGCCTACTAATTGTAAGGACTAGTCAAACATAATTGTCCGGTACAGAACCGAACGCGGACCGCCGCGGGACACGGCGTTTTTGTAACATTATTATAAGGACTGTGAGAAACTAGAAAGGTAAGGTAATTTAGAAAATGGGAATAGTTTTTGATGCCGTGGGATACCGGTGTGTAATGTACAGTGTTCCAAAAATGGTACGGCACATTGACACCGGAGGCACTACCCTAATGTCCGGTTCCTATACCCAAACCGCGGATAGATAAGGACATCTCGAGTTAAAATTTGACATTTGCCACGTACAACATGTGTCAAATTTGAATTTGAAGTAACCTTATCTAGGAGCGTAGGAGCCGGGCATAAGACGCACCGAACTAGCTATAATATTTTTGGGGTTCCGTACCAAAATGGTAAAAAAGGATTCCTTATGGTGAGACTTCGTTGTCTGTCTGTCACAGCAGTTTTTCTCAGCAGCTACACTAGCTATCAACTTGAAATAGTTTTATTACTTGTCCCTATTCGTTTTTAGTAAAAAAAATATGAAATTAATTTTATAAATAATTAAAAAGGCTTCTAGAATGGGGGGTCGAAAAATTGAAATGATTTGTTTTTAGCAAATGGGGTTTCATATGAAAGGGCTCAATTTGCACATTTCAAAATTAATTTTTTTATAATTTTCCGTGACGTACTTTTTTATTTATAACCAAAAATGTTGAAAAAATGACCGTTCCCTCCCTTATCTCCGAAGTTTATGAACCGAAAAATCTGAAAAAAATCCTAACTTATAGATAATTACTTATATTTTACGGGTATAAGAAAGCGATGTGTTCAAAATTTATAGTTTTCGAGAAATTGACAAAACCTTTAAAGAACTGTATTAAAATTTAGGCAAGTCAAAATGGACCTTGCATACAATTAAAGTACATAAAAAGGTAAATAAGGAACCCTCGGTGCGCGAGTCTGACTCGCACTTGACCGGCTTTTTTTGACGGATTTGGACGTTAACAGAATCACACTGCAGATTCTCTTTCGCGTTTTAAAACCACAATCGCCTTTTCCGCTTTGCCAATATTAAAATGGATTTAAGTCCAAGCCTTCACTTTATCAAGATGAGTGTCGTCTTGAATAATTCCCGCTGATAAAGGAAAGACGTTGATCAATCGATTCTTGTATACGAATCGATGCGCTTTATCCGATTGTGAGCTGAGTTATCGCGGAAACCCGTTATTTTACGGCCTATTTCAAATTTTGAAAATGGAATCGAACGATTTAAGTTTTTAAAAAGGTTCCATTGTGTCTTGAGGCCGTATTGCTATATAATCGTATGATTTGTGTTGACGTAAAGGTTTAATTTAGCGCTTTTATTAACAATGGGACAGAACGGTTGCATTTAAAGCTGTTATAACATATTGAGCTGTTTAAAGTAACTTAAATTTTATTTGCATAAAAAATATCGAAAAATTTTCAGTGGTAAAGCCACTTAGTAAATCGCTTGGACCTAGCATTTGCATTTGTGTGTGTAACGCTTGAACAAATAAATGACAATCATAACTCATTATTTATTTTAAACTCGTTCGTTAAATCATCACTGCATTAAGCTAAACAACAAGGACAAAATACAATCTATGTATACTTATATATTATTATCCCTAATGAAGTCTGTGTAACCTTTAGGCGATTGAAAAATATCAAGATATGGCATCAAGCACCTACCAACTCGTAGACATGAGAAGTTACATAATTTCGAAATCAAGATAAGTCAAAACAAAGCAGAATAGAGGTTCGGGCCTTTGTATTAAGTAATTACAATACTATCAAGTACCAATAATATACAATATCAAGGTACATTCCAAATCTCAAGACATGTAATTCGAACTCGATACAAAGCGTTTGATCCGGGCCGGGTATAATTAGCGATTTAATAATTTATACCCGGATACCGTGTGCCTGTAATCAACCGGGTGAACGGGAGGGTTGAAATGTGAGTAATGTGCACAAGGTTGAAGGATCTTGATGAGGTTAGCGTATGAGATCTTCATGAGGTTCTTGTTCTGGGTATTAAAGTATTAATATTAAATCAAATCAAATCATTGTTGTATTGTTTTTGACCTTATTAGGCTTAACGGAAGGCCCAAATTCGACAAACGAGGTATCAAGATTAGCGTAGCGTAGAAAAAAAAATGGCGAATTGAAAAATATATACATAAGTGGTTTTACATGACAATCTCAAAATATGCGGTCGGGTTTTAAAGCTTGTTTTGTGACTCCGCCCGCGTAGAAGTCGTTTAACGCTGCTCCCTTGGGAACTGTAATTTTTTTCGGTAAAAGTAGCCTATGTGCTATTTCAGACTATAATCTATCTCTGTGCCAAATTTCATCCAGATCCGTTCAGCTCTTCTGGCTTGATTGAGTAACAAACATCCATCTAAATTTTCACATTTATCGTATTCGTTGGTATAGTTGCCCCGATTGTAATTACTCTAGTTTCGCGGATGAATCGCATGCTATTTTATTAGTCTATCGAAAGACTTCAACTTCCACTAAGGTGACCGTGTCGCATGTCTCCAGCCTATATACGTCCCACTGCTGGGCACAGGCCTCCACTCACAATGAGAGGGTTTACATGGGATTGTGCGATTGCATGGGAAGGCAGAATGCGATCAAAGTTTTTGAGGGATAGATGTCCTGTTTCTCGGCGGGGCATCTATCCCAAGCGTAATTTATATGGATTAGGCAACTATATACCCAATGTGGGATAGATGTCTCAAAATATGGAGGTGCGCAAAAATCGCTAATACTCTAGAAATATTAAAGATAATGTTTTTTACTTTTCATTTTGTAGATAAATAACCAAAGTGCCAGCCAGTTTCACAAATAAAGTATTTTTCTTTCTGTACTGAGAGATATAGAGTGATTTCAAAAAGTGTGGCAACTATCCCGGAATTATATATTTAAACCGCTAAACCAACCAAATTCAAAACCACAAACCTATTTGGAGCTCGAAACGAATGCACCCCTCTTTGAATTCGCACCTCACTGCGGAGCCTGAATGCCTTATTCCTCGAATTATCCACGGTAATGAGGGGTGGTAATTGGGGAGGGGGGTGACGACGGCCATTGAATATTTCATGTGGATTTTGGAAACTTCAAAGCGATCTCTGTTGTGATTGGGATGCAGAAGGGATTCGGTTTTTTTTTTAATGGCGGTAACTTTCTAGTTTGTATGGATGTTTACATGTTTGTGTTTCAATTACACATAAACAAACCGCTGGTAGTTTATATCCTGGATTATCACATAGGATACTTTTTTCCCGAAAATCTTGTAAGTTCCCAAGGGAAAGCGATAAACGAGTTTTACGCGGACGGAGTCGCGAGCTAACACTAGTGTACAATATAAAAGTGAAGTTTATAAAGATGTTCGAATGTTTGACATTCATAATTGCAATTAATAAATATAAAAAAATCTAGAAACCCGACTGCTTTAAAAAATATCAACTGAAAAGCTAAAAACAAGCCATAATCTAAAGAATATAACTTAAATGTTCGAAAAGGTATTGCAGGCGGGGACAAGCAAGCTATGTACTCACCTACACCTGTATCATCACTATAAATATAGTATAAAAAAAAGTCGCTTCCCGCCGTCTGTCCCTTTGTATGAACGCTTAGATCTTTCAAACTACGCAACGGATTTTAATACGTCAGTTAGATAATTTTTCACGGAAGGTTTATATATATACTAGTACCCGGAGCGAAGCGAGGGCGGGTCGCTAGTAATATATATAATGTTCAACAACATACTCCGTTACTCGTTTATAATTCACATGAGAGTCAATTTACGTAGATTTTTTTTAGTTTTCAATATGATACGTATTTGTCAGGAATGAAAGTGATAATGGTACACTTTTCAGGAATCAGCTATATTACGAGCCCTCAGAATATCAAAAGCGAACCATCTTCAAGCAATTTGCGTCGTCATTATGAAGCTGTACTCTAATAGCGTACGTTTGCTTATTTACTCGGGTCGTAAACAGCTAACGCAATTCGCAGTCACGGCATAAAACATCGTTACCGTGGACATAAACATGAAAATTTTATCATTTCCATCCCTACGGCGGAATTACAGTGCATCATGGCGATGATACCCTCGAAATGAATGACGCGCACAGAGACGATGGAGACAGTAATAACATGGCGTGTTTAAATACTTATTTATAATAATTGTGAATTCGTGACTTTATTTAAAGATGCTTTAAAAGTTCTGTTCTTTGATCCTGGTACGTTCAGCGATAACGTTCAGGCTGTGGCCGACGCCGCGTACAAAGAGTTGCTCAATTCCATGCTCGAGGCAGCAGCGCTGCAGTGTGATCTGTTTGCGAGTCCGATTGGGCGACTTACTACTCTGTCAAGAAAGTACCGGGAAAAGATCAATAATACACAAACTGTTTGTTAATCATCCAAATTTATTTTATCACCTTCAAAGTATGCTCCTTCAGAAACGATACACTTACGCCAACGAATAATCCAATCATCAAAACATTTTTTAAACGCTGTTTCCGGAATTGAATTCAGTTCTCGGCGCGAATTCTCCTTTATGTCTTCTACCGATTGAAAACGGGTGCCACGAAGTGGTAATTTGAGTTTAGGAAAAAGAAAGAAGTCGGCAGGAGCCATATCTGGTGAATATGGTGGTTGCTCGATGGTATTTGTTGAGTGTTTGGTCAAAAATTCTTTCACAATGATGGCCTTGTGCGAAGGCGCATTATCGTGGTGCAAAATCCAAGAATTTTCATTCCACAAATCTGGCCTTTTTCGTCGAATTTGCTCTCTTAAATGCCGCATAACGCTCAAATAATATTCTTTATTTACCGTTTGACCTTCCGGCAAGAATTCCGAGTGCACAACACCGCGATAGTCAAAGAAAACAGTCAACATGACTTGACTTTTGATCGACTTTGGCGTGGTTTCTTCGGTTTCGGTTCAGTTGGAAGGCGCCACTCCGAAGCTTGTTGACTAGTTTGCATGTCAAACTCGTAAACCCACGTCTCGTCACCAGTAACAATGCGTTTCATGAATGTTGGGTCGGAATTGACTCGTTCTAGCATGTCCTCAGCGACTCTCATGCGATTGAGTTTTTGGAGAAATTCAGAAATTCAGGTCTTTTGGGACTAGCCGAGCGGTAACATGTTTCATACCCAAATGATTAGTTAAAATAGTACGGATCGACTCGTGAGATACAGAAAGTTCGGCGGCTATCTCTCTCAAAGTTGAATGAGGATTTTCAGTCACTATTTCCTTCACTTTTGCGATGTTAACTTCAGTTGCAGACGTTGATGGCCTACCAGAGCGAGGCAAATCTTCCATCACATCTCGACCGCTTTTGAACGCTTTGTACCACTCATAAACACGTGTTTTTGATAAAGTCGAATCACCGTAAGCCTTCTGTAACATTTTCAGTGACTCCGAACACGAAATTCCATTGGCGATGCAAAATTTAAGACAAACTCTTTGTTCAATGTTTTTGTCCATTATGAAATTCGCAATACACACTAGATATGATATAACTAAAAACAGCACTGTATTTAATATAAATAACAGATGCAACTCAAACTCCGCGCCAAAATAGAAAACAGTTGTGCCAATCTAACAACAACAAAAAAAAGAAAAATTTGAATTTGGAACCATAAACAAATCATCCATTCCCGATACTTTGTTGACTGAAGGTATATGAGTGCAGGAGAGCAGGAGAGCTGTAGAAAGAGAGTAGCCTGAGAGCACAATAGAGTAAAAGTACCTAAGTACTAACATGTTTGTAAGTTTTAAATTTAATTAATAGTTGTAAGTTTGTGCTGTTTTGGCTTTAGCTTTTAAGGTACAAATTTGTTTAAATAAATAAAACGAATCCTACTAATAATATAAATGTGAAAGCTTGTAAGGATGTTTGGATGTCTGTGTTTCAATCACACCTAAAGGGCTGAACCAATTTAGATAAAGTTGGCAACACGCAAAATACGCGCGTCGTCGATTTGCGGAAACCAGCCCACAAGAGGGAGAGAGGAGTCGCAAGTGCGTTGTCGCGCCGGATTTTTTGAGAAAATGCGGCTCAGGGCGTACGCTAAAACGAGCGCGGGCGCACGCTTGGCGGGTCTGTATTGAAAAATAGTATGAGTAAGTAGCGGACTCGCGCTCGTGCGATGGATTTTTTCGGAGCGTGCGCCCGCGCGTCTTTTAGTGTACGTCCTAATTTTTTGAAGGGCCCTAACTCATGTTGGTTTGAATTTAAATCATTCAGTTATCTGTCTTATCTGTTTCTGCGGCTCGGTAAATGCCATGTAACAAAGGCGCGTGGTATAGTAATCTAGTTTCCTAGCCAATGCGTTGCTCTACTGCCTGTATCGACACTGCGTTAACCCTGCGGCGGCCAAATGAGTTGTCATTTGAACGATGACAGGGTTAGGTACAGAGTTACCACGGGCATGATTAAATGTCGAGTTTAAATGTATGATTTTTCATCCATAAATAATGAGTAGCTTTATTAAATCCAGCCCTCTCATTTAATAGTTCTAATCAAATCTTAGTTATTTTTATAGTTATTCGAAAAAAAAATTTTCTCTACTGTCTGTTACTTACATAAATGACTTTTTAATAAAGCAATGAAAAAATTAATGCATATTCCCAATTCTACGCGGTCGGAATTGTGGGCAAAAGCTAGTACTTAATATACATATATATTGTGTACACGTACTACAATCCCCGAGGCAACGGGTTCAATCCTCAGAACAGTGGAAACTCCATCTAATCCCGTCGAAGTTTCGTAGAACTGTTGAGATTGCTCGTGAATTGTCTCTTTAAATAATTGTTTATTAGAAAATAATACAAATTAATTATTGCTGTCAAAGGGTTGAAAACATGAATATTTGGTGAATTAAAAAAAAATAGCACACGACTCACTTTTTCTTAGATTTGGGAAAAAAAATTGCACATTGGTTGGGACCACCATTCTAAATAAGAAAAATTAAGTTTTAAGTTTCATTAAAGTAGAATGACGCAGCAACTTTAATGAAAGGTAAAATTAATGGACGTCTCTGAGTGCGGCAGTTACATACACAACATTATATAAAACTTAAAACTAACAGTTAATTTCGTCAACACTTTCGCTTTTTTCGCTTTTTTAAAAATTAGTTCTAAATAAAAATGAAAGAATTTTTGAAATCGGATGAGTGGTTTCGGAGATCACCTCGTACATCCAAACTTGCAATCTTTACCTTTTTATAATATGACGTGTAGATATAAGGCAAGTAAATACCACCCCACCTCTTTTATCTATGTTGTACAAAAACACAGTAATTGACAAGTGTCCCAATAAAAAAACGACTTTATGACAAACATGGCCGTTCCCGCCATTCCGCTCGCACCTGTCGACAATTTGCCAACATGAGCAAATTGGGGCGTTGCCGCCAAATTTATCAAGTTGGCAGTGTTGGTAATTGGTATACGTGTTGTTGACTTTGGCAAGTCTTTCGCTTTATTTTTATGAGTCCGTGGATTTTAGTATCTTATTTGGAAGCGGAATAAAGATGTGTAGTATTTATTTAAATTATGCTATAAATACTAGTCTACTTCACACGATTTAAAGTTATTACCTACTCCTATGGAACTTTAATAAGCTGATTCAAGTCTGATTCAAGTACTTATGTAATTAGAGAAGAAAAGCCATTTGGTCCGAGTTTACAAAGTATAATTATTTTAGTAACCAATATGAAATTACTTTAATTCGTTTTATGATATTTTTTATTTCTTTCACGACTACAGATTAAGGTCGTGTTCACAGTACCTAAGCGGCGATCTATCTTAGTAGATTTTGGAGCCCCACTTTATCTCTTTTTCCCGACTTACTCTCAAATAACGAGTGAAACGGATGAGGCATCCGAAGTTTTCAAAATATAGTCGTCGTGGTAAACACCCCAAATCTCCGACTAACCTTAGCGTTCGCAAAAGTGCCGATGCGAAATCGATAGAGTAGCTGATTGTAGCCAAGAAACTGTTATTTCACCGCAAATTTACCGCTGATTAGCAAACACGAAGTGTGAAGTGTAGTGTGCTGTGATCGCAACGGATAAAATTTACCAACGTAAAAGGAAAAATTCAAATTTAAAGTTTAAAAATAGTCACAATATCATTAAAGAACTGTTATCCCAAATAAAGTGTACTGAAGTATATTTTAATAAAAACTTAATACTTTCAATATGGCTCGTAAAATGTTGTCCAAATTAAGCTTCTCGCAGCACATTGACCGAATTTACCGTATAAGGAACTAACTCAAGCCATCCATTAACAATTTTGACTCTACCTACATATATCGGGGCTGTATTGTTCAAAAATCATAACTCTGGCATTAATTTAACTTTGAATAAATATCTCAAAGGCGTATTTTCCGAATGTACAAAAATCCTGGTAACGCGTTAATCGCAGCGTGCGTGTGGTCGTCTAAAATAAGCAATCGTAAAAACGCCTAATTGAGAAACTCGTAAACGGGAAACGTTACGCGGTTTTTCTCTGTATTCGGCGCTGCCAACGTATAAAAATAAGCGCGGGAAATATGTTTGTCATATTTCGAGCGATTTCTCTTTTCATGTTGCTAATGTAAGTAAATATAATTTTATGTGTTGATTTTTCTAATCACTATTTTTGTTCTTGTTACAGGTACAATCAGCAAAGCAAAATGTCGTGCAGGCTTTCTACTTTTAGCAATGTAATAGGTAATTATTAGGTACTTCTACACTATATAAACAAGAAGAGATATCCAAAGAGTTTAATCAACTCATCCGTGGGTGAACCTACATTCTATTTAACTCCAAAACGGTCCGATAAACCTGCAGAACTCGGCAAATGTATCTACAATCGCATTGTCCAATAAACTTTCTCTGTACACGTAGTTTCGCCGAAACTCCTGCCATTCTACGGACTCTATGGTAGCCTATTTTCTCATATCTACGCCGAGACAATGGTCTTATCTACACAGCCACGATACGGTTTATTGACGCCTCATTGTACCATAGACAATAACGAAATAACACGTTATGTTGGCAACGTTATTTAACGTTTAATTTGACTTCGTTCTGAATGAAACTTTGCCTTTGTTTTCATTGTGTGTAATTTAAATTTATTTTGAATGGAGATATGATTAATTGTATTATTTAGAAGTCAAATAATGTATGTAACTGTAAAAGGTTTCATTACTAATGGTTGTTTTGGCATAAAAATATTGTATTAAACGTACCTATTAGCGTATATTTTGATACAATAAAATAAATCACTTTCTATTGCAGCTCAGGAAAGGAAATTTAAAAATATCAGTGACGCCTCTATTCCAGATTTATTTTATTTTTCTGAAATCGTTAAGTTAGCGTAATGAATCCTAGCTAGGGTCCCTGGTTTATTAATAATGCAAACCCCGCCCCAAAATTAAATTTGCTCGCTTTGTATCTGATTATCATATTCATAATCGAGCATAAATCCTGCAACAACGGTTCTCCAGTGATTCATTGATCACCGCGTCCGATTAGACCGGAACCGTGCAACTGAGTGTATGCCAACATGAAGAGCCTAATTAAAGCGTGACACACACGCTGCAGGAATTCGAATATTAAATTAGTTTTTAGACCTTAGAAAAAAAGGGAAGGTAGGCTGGTCTATTGAGAATGCGAAGCCTAACTTAATCCGGCAGTGCGTATATAGTTCGTTCGTTCAAATAGTGTGCAGTACACCCACACACTGCTATGGAAACCATATATTATCTGAATAACAATTAACTCATTTGTGAATAATTTAATATATATATATTTTTTAATAGCGACAAATAATCTAAAAAGAGAAAATAAAATAAACACATACTTAAGTATAATGTCAACATTTTATTAATATTATTCTTAAACACGACTACTTGGCGCGACTTACCAGCGCATACTGCGGGTGTGCAAACCTTTGAAGTCGCTGACACCGCTTTGTGCATGCGCCGGCGACTTCTTTGTAGCGGCACATCAAAGCATGCAAACTATTTGAGCGAACGAACTATAATGTACCTATCTACTTTAGCATAGCGCTTGCATCCGGGCCAAAAAGCTGAAGATAACTTTATTACACTAAAATAGGCACACCTCAAAAATATTATAATTAAAGTCCAATTCAAAATGTGTCCTACCTGTGTCTAAATTCTTCCAAATCCTTTCAGCCGATTATGTGTAATTAAAAGACAAACATCCAAACTTAACATTCATATTATAATATTAAGTAGGAAGGTAAACTCCGTCTTTGCGTATGTCTTCGGCATTGGCTATTCCCTCTTGGACACGACTCTATTACTTATAGTTCTTAATTCGCCGAAGAATTATAGCCAGCAAGTTTCAAGTTGGCAGATTTATGCTCTCCTTATTTTTATTTTTAGAGTACCTATATACTTACACTTTCAAATGCTGCATTACAAAACTGCATTCCGTTTTGCCAACTACTTTGCTTGTGTATATTGTGCATGGTCATTATAGTTTCTCATTAATTCATTCATTAATATATATAAATAAATATATATAATTTAATATAAATAAATAAACTCATTAGTGCATTATAAATAAACTCATTAATACATAAACTCATTAGTGCATCCTTTGCATCATCTAAAAGCAATCGGAAAGCGCATCCGAGTGCAAATGCGATTGAATTCACTATTCTCTCTGAAATTAGATAATCGCCACAGCTACGGTGCAAATTTTGAATTTATGGGATACCATCTACCCGAGTAGCAGAACATACACACATCTAAACCTTAATGAATTATACACGTAAACATTCCTTATTTATTGATTGATTTAATGTTACTAACCATTATGAAATAAATGCATTCCTCATGATCATGAACCACTCCTTCCGTTGGTGAAAACCGTATGTAAATCCGTTCATTCGTTTTTGAGTTTATCGCGAACAGACAGACGCGGCAGGGAAACTTTGTTTTATAATATGTAGTGATTAGCAAAGTTTAGAAGATTATGATTCAACATTGACATCAATTCAGTTTCGTGAGCGCGAAGAGTTTTTTTGGAAATACTTCGTTAACAGAACCTGACTAGTTTTTAGCTTTTAAAGAACCTATAGGTTACGCAATTAGTATATTTACAAAAAAAATATTGTGACAACATCAGCGCAATATTGTTTTTCAGTTTTAGAGCTACCTACATAAATACTTCGTTCTAGGCTGTTTGTTTTAGCCGAGAACAAAGTTGATAATTGTCTATATTTTAAATAATAAAGTCACTAACGACACGCTCGTTCCACTAAACCCAAACAAGGTACCAACCGTTTTGCTACACCTTTTTCAAAATTAAATAAATGTCAAACGCCGCGCAGGAATAAAACGCAATTTGAAACGTTCGAAAATCAAATTGTATTGGAATGAACGTTCGGAAATCAAGTCACGGTGCGCTTCGTTAGGCCGGGCACATACGCGCGTGTGTAGCTTAAGACAAACACAATTGGAGACGCTATACGAATGTTTGTGTTTAGAATTGGGCTATTTTATTTACACGCAGTAGCTAATAAATTAGTTGAAACAAGATTTATTTACATACTTAGTTATGTTTTGTCTACATTTAAACATTAAATCCAAGAACTCCACATTAAGTCAAATTTGTTTGGAAATCAAACAGCCGGCACCGAATGCGTTAAGCCTTTAGGCTGACTCCACACCAGAGGCATAAAGCCACGTTACACGGTGTTTATTTCTTGTCGCTTTGTACTGCAGGTGTTGCGTACAGGCGAGCGGACAAGTGAATGCGCTCCTTTGTTACGTTCCGTCAAAAATCACTAAAACCGTCTTATGAGACCAGTTAATGTTGCCTTTTTAGGGTTCCGTAGTCAAACTAGGAACCCTTATAGTTTCGCCATTTCCGTCCGTCTGTCTGTATGTCATACTCACATTTTCTCAGAAACTATAAGTGTCATAAAGTTGAAATTTTATATACGTATAGAAATTGTTACCGCGCACAAAGATCACCTAAAGCAAAGGTATTTTTTTTTTAGTTTTACCTTTGCT
Organism: Tortrix viridana; assembly: GCA_963241965.1. NCBI lineage: Eukaryota > Metazoa > Arthropoda > Insecta > Lepidoptera > Tortricidae > Tortrix > Tortrix viridana. Next base: position 13,801,470 of record OY725180.1, on the reverse strand, counting down.
TACGAGGTACCCTAAAATATTTTTTTCTTACAAATTTTATTAAAAATCTGGAAAATACTGATATCTTATATAAAAAAAGTACATATAACGAATTTAAAAGGAAATCTATCACGACTATAGGTAGACTTTATTGGTTCTTGAGTTACAGACGGCTAAAATGTTTATACCTATACCGAAGATCGGCTAAGATAACTTTGACCAGAAAATTAGCTAATATTTTTGGGTTTTCCAAATTGATTTTTGTATTTGTAGTAATGGCAACGGAACCCTACACTGAGCATTCATTACTGATTTTTCCCTTTTAACTTGTTTTGTAATAAAAATAACTAAGAAAGTGCTTAAGCAGTAATACCTGTAGGCCTTAATTAATTGAATAATATAATGAATGAAATTATTTCTACGCGGCCGCAGTCGTAGGCAAAAACTAGTATTTCTTTTTGTTCCGTTCGGTTTGATAGAATGCAACTTTTATACTAAGCCATCTAGGATATTTTTTAGACAAAATAAACACCAAAATAAAAATACTGACGAATTCATTTTGTTAAGTCTAACTCTAAAAATAAGCCTTAATCAGGGCCTTAGCCTTAGCCAAGTTGCATTACGCTAACTAGCGTTTCTATTCATTTCATTTTTAAACCAATCGCGTCACTGGTAGATCACGTGACTTTTCGTATCACGTGATCTACCAGTGACGTGATTGGTTTAAAAACGACCCTGAACAGAGTCAGAATCTTCAAACGCTGTTGTTTTTAAAGCCATTTATCATAAAACACATATATCATCCGTAAATAATCAACAAAAGAGTAAATTACCTCTGAATGAAACCGGTAACTGACTCAACAATAAATCATTGTTATGTTATCACTGTTGCGGCTGACTGTACCTGTACAGGTGAACGGCTTATGGGTCGTAAAGAGCCGAAATAGAATCCATGCTACGCTGCGCTGTTATTCTTAAGAAACTACCATTGACCAACTACTTTTTAACTCTGGTAAGCCAGAGTTGCAAGATGTTGTACGTAGTCAACTTTCTGACCATACTAGTGCGAGAGTGACGGATCCTTTTTCCACATCACATTTATCCACGGCTATAAGGCGTGTCACACACGGAACTATAATTTTCTATAAAGCGTGTCACACACGGAGCTATTATCTCCTATAAAGCGCGTCACACACGGAACTATAATTTTCTATAAAGCGTGTCACACACGGAGCTATAACGTTGTAATATACATATTAAACGAGAAACATTTGTACTCACGTTCTCGAAAACGGCTCTAACGATTTCGCTGAAATTTGCGACACGGGGGTTTAAGGGGGCGAAAATTCGATCTAGCTAGGTCTCATATCTGGGAAAATTCGTTATTCCCGTATTTTCACGCAAAAAGATTTCCCGCGCAATATAGTTCATATTTGCGGGGCGGCAATACTGACAGACAGAAATACGAGTATACACACGTCCATTACACAATAAATCACTTGATTAAAACTGCAAAAACGTATTGAACAATTACTTTTAAAACATCTAGCCTAGAGATTGGTTTGGGACTAGGTCAATTTGTGTGAGATTGTCCCTGATAAGTATATATTTTTTTTACCTAGTAAAAGGAAGAAAAATGCTTTATTCAAAGTTTCGAAGCATTAGGGTGCGGAACCCTAAATTCGAGTCTCAAAACAGTACAATTAACTCTAAAAATGTTTATTTCTCGTTTATTCCACAAAGGGAAACCAAATGGAAAACGTTTGCATACATTTAATCCCGTTATGAGTGTGTTAATTAATTCTCCTATTTCATAAACTCCCTTAATTGATAAAAAGTCTTATATGTATACAATATAGCCAAAGCGAAATCAACCCTATTCAGTTACAATCATGGCTACTCTTACAATAAAAGGTGGATGTCATTCGTCATTTTGTTATGAAGAGCATCGTTTTATTTGCATGAGCCTCTCAAATATTTATTAATTTAAATAGGTTCGCTCGCTGGCTGTTGATGTTTTTTTTTTGTTTTACGGGTAAATAATGTTGTATTTTATTTTTGCAATAATTATATACAAAGGTTGGAAAATTCACGGACGAAATCGCGAGCAGAAGCTGGTACAATTATATATCTAATATTAACATCTGAATTACCTCACAAATTCGAACTGAATCCCAAACGGTAGAACAGTCTCTTTATTACCCGAACTATCTTGTAGTAGAATAAATAGTGTTTATCGTAGCAGCATCCTCTAAGGACCGCGATGGTCTGCTGGTATGAATAAAACATTCCGATCCGGTGCTTGTTGTGATCATGGGAAAAGTGGTCCAGATTACAAAATTCTGAGCAGCTGGGTCGAAGTTACCTAAACGTAAGCGTTTTGTGACGTTTTCCACCATTGTCTGAAAAAAAAATTACATCTAATTACTCTAAACTCATCCAAAGTCTGTCCTCTTATTTCTGTCATAAAGTTGAACTGTCTGTTCTGTTGCAGTGTTTTTCATATAAAATATGTTTGTGTTTGTGCAAATCAACGCATAATTAACCTAAGGTCAGTTGGGGTTAGTGCGTCTATGGGGCAGTAAGGGGCAAGTTCGACAAACCATCGATATCTACAAAGTAAAAATCCGAAAAATGGGCCCATAACCTGTCCTTCTTAGACAGTGGTGGCGGTCCAAATACACATTTTTAAATTCTGTATTTTGCATGAAGCTACAGATAACCGTCGTCGTCAGCGAAACTAATCATTATGGAACAAGGACCAACCTCCCATTACGCTGTTGTTAGCTCTCGGCGCGTCACATTTACTGAAAAAGAAATTGTCGAAAATTACTGTTGATACTAAATACCTGCGGGCTTAACATGCATGCACGAGATTAAATTGGACAGGTATTAGGGAAATGAAAGCCTACTCCAAAATCTAACGTAAGACTTAACACTTAAGTTATAAAATAAAAGTGTCTCGTCCTGACTTTTATTACTATTTATAAATAAGCGTCTTTAGAGATTTTCACATTTTTATTGCGATTTTATCAATACGGGACACTTTTATTTTAAACCTAAGCGTTAAGTCTTACGTTAGAATAGGGAATACATGTATTCGTTTCCCCAGCACCTGTCAAATTTTTTCTCGTACATGCATGCCAAGCCCGCTGGGGGAATAAGTGAGAATTTGTAGTCCAACTCACCCACCGGAGAGATTGGATGGCTGGTCGCACTTACCCCGTAGACGCACTTGCCCCGACTGGCCTTATAAGAGCAAAATAATCTAGGCATGGATTGCACGTGGAATAAACCAAACCGCAGCCGCTTATCCCTCGCGCGTCCTCCAGGAATGCATGTATTCCCGGCCGCTGGCCGCTGGATAAATATTGCATGAGCATTCAATTCAGCTTGTCGCGAATTTGTCGCGGTAATTTCGACGATTGCGGTATAAATACGAGACAGGAACGTGGTACGTATATTATACGCCTGTATTCCATTGTTTTAACCGACTTCAAAAAAAGAGGTTCTCAGTTTGATCCGTATAATTGTATGTATGTTTGTCAGGGATTATCTCTCGTTTGGATGAACCGATTTTGATGCGGTTTTCAGAAAAGTATTTGTTACATTTTGGAGAAGGCTTTGGTATACAACAAATGGATACCCCGTGACGTCGTCCGCATGGATCCGTTATTAGGCGATATTATTAGTTCAACTCGACCGATTTTGTATTGATGCGGTTTTTTTTAGTGATATCACTAAAAAGAGAAAAAAAATTAAAAACAAAAAATAAAACCGTCTTCAAAAACCGACTAAACAAGACTAAATAATGACCGGTTTCCTAGGAATTGCCTATTTGGTGGGTGCCTAATAGGTACATGGAATATATTGAAGTCGGTGGCAAGAATCATGTGACATTGTTATTGTGTATATACCTACTTGACACCGGCTTGGATGTATTCCATGTACCTATTAGGCACCCACAAAATAGACAATTCCCAGGAAACAGGTCATTATTTAGTCTTGTTTAGTGGGTTTTTGAAAACGGTTTTATTTTTTGTTAATTTTATTTTTACAGCTATCGCAATCATGTGACGTTCTCAGTACCTTATGGACAGGACAGGACCTTATGGAGGAAGGCAGTTACGCTCTTATTGTTCTTGGAACTATAAGAATACTATGGGAACAGTTCTATAAACGGAGTATCCGCCTGCCTCCACAAGGTCCCTTTATATTGAGAACGTCACATATTGTTTATGATTCACCGCCTTTACTGTCAAATCTTCTCAGGTATGAACTGACGAATTGCTCTACAAATAATATTTAGCTACCCCCATTAATAATCGGTGAATAAACTGCAATAGTCGTAAATCAGTCTTAATCTGCGCCTGGGCACAAGCCAACGTTCCCGCACTGGGCCAAACTACGAATGTGATTCTAGTGAGCTATTCCGTTTGTTTATTTTGGTGTCTTCATTGGACGTGTTATATTGAAATGTTGAATGACAGTACACACTGTGACTTGACAGTGACTTGTACAGTTGTCAGTAAATATGAATATATCTGAACATACTAAGTCCAAAAATATCTCATCGAGTTCAAATCTATTGTTTGTCCAGATCTTATTGAGCATTTTTTCCATCCTGTTTTTTGGACTTGTGTATTTGGTGCCTAATGTACATGAAATGCAGCATTACAGGCTGTATTTCATGTACATTAGCTACCAAATACACAAGTCCTGGGAGGCCGGTCTTTATCCATATTCAGTGGGTTTATGAAGACGGTTTTTTTTAATCAAATCTCATCAATCCTGTGGACAAATCGATTAAAAACCCGCGTAGGTAATTAAAAAAGGTGAGGGAATATTTTAACGGTAACCTATAGAGTTCATTTGTCAATCAATGTCGCCGTTGAAAAATGGCGGCAAATATCAATTTGCGAACCAATCTGTGGTCGGAGCGGAGCGTTGTTGGCGCGATTCTGTTTATATCTGTGGGAATAAATTGGCAATAAAAATTGATCTTTAAAGCTGTGCGAATTGGGTTAAATTTGATTGTTCGGTCGTCATTTATTTTTTACAAAATTTTGACATAGGAAAATGGTCATGGAAGTATAATGTAAAGGGGAATGTGGTCTTCTCAAATATTTATATTGTATAATTTTAGAGTTTAGTATTTTAACTTTAAAAAACTAGGTAAATCGCCATATGATACAGCGGTAGTGGATCAAATTTATCTCTTTCTATAAATACTGGTAAAGTCTGTAATCTACCTGTAATTACGGTCAAAATATCGAAAATAAATACTTCAAGTCTATGTTTTTAAGCGCTTCATTCTATTCCTATTTGATCGAGAGATAGATAACACGATATAAGAACCAACTATGTGCCGTATCGTATCGTTGGTTTAGCCTTTTATTGCGGCTAGCTGACGATACGCTCTTGTCACAATTGGGGTTTTTAAAAACAAGCCTGTCCAATACCCGATCAAAAGCGTATTTTAACAAAAACCGGTTCCTAATTTAATAAAACTAATAATCATCATGCACTCAAACACAAACAAAGCCAATTGTCACAAATAGGTTAAAGTCTCCATTACCCTAATGTGGGCGAGGTTAAAAACCGTCCATTCCCAGCATTTAGTTAAACCGCCAGCAACTAGGTCGGAGACGAGTGGCCCCGGGCGCGCTAGGAGCCTAATGTTACGTACTAAGTGCCTTCATGACCGAACTAGACGAGGCACGAGTCAAAGACACGTTTTTATTTCATTTACTTAAGTTAAGTCTAAACCTAAGAAGATTGAAGCTAAAAAATTACCTTGAATTACGACACGAATCTTTTGCATCTGTTGCCTTAGAAATGAAGAAAAGAGACGCAAGAAGTTTATGTTTCTTTTGTTTCTTCCTGGAGATAGATATATGCAAAAGATCCGTGACATTCAAGGTAATTTTTTCTAGATTGTTTTTTTTTTTATAATGGTATAGGGAAGTTTGTATATCTAAACAATACATATGCCACGTAATTCCCGTAGCCATAGCCTTGTTTAGTATAATCAATCACAGAAACAAATTAATAGTCGCGGAGTTAAAGGCTATTTTTAACGAAGAAAACTACTAAAACATTTTTCGCGGGCAAAAGTTACTAGATTTGATAATCCGGAACAATAGGGATGACGACTTTTTTATTTTTCTTTGTCGATCAGGTAGATTATCAAACAGTATTGGACACGTATTTTTTCACATATTAAAAAAATTACGGTGATATATTGAGTTGAAATGTCGCATGACGACACGTCTCAATACAATTTTTACACAGAAGTGACGTCACGAGCCCCCATTCCCGAACTTTGACGCGCGCTTTGTAATCTTTTGTTTGACTGATAAAAGAAAAAATATTTTTTGATAATCTAACGTCAGTAATAAATATAATTTCGTTTTCTTTATCCCTATTGTAGATTGCAGGTTTATTGTTAAATGTACAACTTCTTTCTTAATGTCGAATTTCACCAATCACTTACCTAACAGACGATTAGAGTGTTAACAGCTGTCATAATGATTCAGATTCAGATTCAGATTTTATTACTCAATTACAGTATAAATCGCACTTCATGTCAAATTACAAGTTATTATATTGAGATCGTCAGAAGTAGAAATTACACATTAATTATGAAAATACAAAAATATAAAATTTGAATTATGAATGTATGAACCAGTCGATTAACATATTTTAACATCGTATGGTGAAATTGGTACTAAAGCTATTATTTTAACCCGTCTTAAGTTAACATCACGTATGCAGCTAAAATATTACCTAAAGCTAGAAGCTGTATACCATTATTTAACGCCATAAGCCGTACGACGTTCGGCAGGCGTCGGTAACCAAGTTACCGGCAAATTGCCACACTCCAGCTAACGAGTTTATTAATTAGATTAATCCTGAGTATCTCCAAAGGTTGAACACCCCTGACTCGTTCGAGAGGCAATATAGTTATGCTGAGAGTAATAATGGGGTATTAGACGCACATGTGTGACATGTGCCAGGGTAATATTATTTGTGAACAATGAACTTGGGCAAAATTCAGTGGAGACTTCCGAAACCAGTTCTAGACGACGTCGTTTTAAACCGACGTAAAAAGAGGGGTGATATAATTTTAAACTGTCTGTGTATCTCTGTATTTGTGTATCTGTGACATCGTAGCTTCTAAATGGATGGACTGATTTTGATTTAGTTTGTTTTTGTTAGAAAGGTGAATTAATCGAGTGTTCTTAGCTTGGTTTGATAGGGGTCACGATTTTGTCGGGGGCATTTAACAAACGTTTGACCACGACTCCTAAAGTTTCCTTGAGAATTGTAGAAAACTACCCTACCCTCCAAAAAACATGAATTATCTGTACAAGGAAATCAAACCGTAGTTTTTAGAAGTGATGCCATTCACACAAACTTCTGTTATTACTATAAAAGAGTGGCGGTACGTGCGCGGGTGCTTCCGGCGCTACTTGGGCGGAAGCGCGTGCCGCGGCATAACGGGCTCAGTGACGCCATCTTTTGTACAAGTTTGACAACTCGTGGCGAGATCGTTATTGAAAAAATTGCTGACATTTTTTTCGTAACACGTCAATAGCAAGTTTGCTGTAGAATTTTTAATTTTTGAGACATAATTATACCTGTAGTTTTTAGCAGTCACTACGGACGTTGATTTCACGATTCATCCAGCCACAACGCTTTTAAATTTCTCGAGATATACTTATTAACAGTTTCGGAAAAAAAAGCGGTTCGCCAAATGAATCAGTTTGTAAAATGTTGTTAAGCATGTGATTGGATACCTCTGTATATCATCAGTCCTTACTTCTACTTCTAGACAATGTCTGTTATATAGCGGAAACACTGATTTCCTCACCTGAAACGAGGTTATGCGTCAGACAGCTCCATCAAACCACAATAATGTAAAAACGCGCGTTACACAAATATTTAGTCTATTAGAAATAAACCAGAACAAAGTATAATTTTCGTGAGCGTCGACGTCGCTGTAGACAGATGACGATGACAGCTTCACTGCGCGTGCGCATATTCGTTTGACGGGTGTAGTTTGTTTAAATTAAATTAATTGTCTATGTCAACGCTCTGAGACGGCAAGATACATTGTGGAGCGCTTGAAGAAATTATCTTACTAAGTAATTAGCAGTGATCGGAATAGGTAGAGTATATTTACCTAAACTTGATGCAAGTTCATTCAATAATGTGTTCCCATCTCACTCTCGCATGAATGAACAAGCGTCAAGTTTAGGTAAATATACTCTACCTATTCCGATCACTGGTAATTAGTATAACTAATAAATGTAGTTTGTGGATATGTTTCTGACGACGCAGTTAGCTTAGTAGTGACCATACATATAAAGCTAACGGTCCCGGGTTCAATTCCCGGTATAGACAAATTTGTGTAATAAGTGCGAGTATTTGTTCCCGAGTTTGGATGATTTCTGTGTATTTGAGTATGCATTTTTCTCTATTGTAGGTAGCCTAGAAGCATAGTTTGGGACCAAGTTATTTATTTATGTTTCGGATGTTGCCTATAATTTGGTCAGTCAATCAAGACCTTAGACCAACTTTAACTTTTGCTTCCTGACTTTCACTTTCACTAGACATTTGCCGTTCTGCACACCACTGGTATTGGCAACGGTTAAGCTGCGTTTCCACCGGATCTGTCCAGAAAATCCACCAATAGGATAGCTGCGTTGTGTGACGCTAGTAAAATAAATCTTATTGGTGGATTTTTTTCGCACAGTCCTGGTGGAAACGCAGCCTTAGGCTGCTAGTAAGGGGCTTATCACACTGGCGATTTGCGCGCGAGGCGAGTGCGCAGCGAGTTCGCCGCGAGGACACAACGTAATGGCTATCTGGGCCATTCCACGTTTCATTGACCACTATTGTTATCGTCCGATAAAAAGTATACCAAATTATGAATCCGCGTATAAATAACATAAACCTAGTATTTTAAGTTTCACGGTTTCAAAAAAACAACGCTTAAATTACTTCAATTATCGTTGAAAAAACTTGATAACTCACTGGTAAATTGCACTCTTTTCATAAAAAAGGCGGGGACATAAACTGCGTTACTCACTTTATAGTTATTAGAAATAACTTTTTATGAATTAGGATAATTCTAAATATAAGCTTATTTACGTCACTTTTCGAGTTTAAAGTTTAAAAACGCAGCACTTTACAGTTTTTTGAAATAAAAATCGTTCAGTGAGAACATGGCTAAAAATCATGTACAACGTAAAGTGGAATGGCCTATCTACTTAGTACTAGAAATCGCGACGATTACGTTGCGCACTCGCGGCGAACTCGCTGCGCGCACGCCTCGCCCGCAAATCGCCAGTGTGATAAGGCTCTTAGAGTAGATTTACCTTATTAATGCGTACATCGTTAGCTTTATCGTTGGTCATTTGTCGAAACGCTCTGCGATTCAAAAGGTTAGCTACATTCATTCTACCCTCTTAACTAAAAGGGCATATCTCCAATATAACAGCTAAAGCAATATCAACTGTGCTTAGTTAGGAATTAAGTCGTGTATGTCGTAAAGGAATTTGATACATACGACGTTGTTGTATGAGCTTGAGTTTTTAGCAACGATTTAACGTGTTTAATGTAAAACCGTGATGTAAAACTAGCTTTTTCCCGTTACATTGGCATACAGGATGTCCCGAAATCGGTAGGCCACATTGGCACCAGAGGTAGATCAGCTTAAGAGGTACCGAACCAGCCTAATATGACCTCAGTAAAAGTCGCATGGTTTTCGAGATATGCCAGTTTAAAGTTTGTACTGGAAAAGAACTCTAAACTGGCAAATCTTGAAAACTATGCGATTTTTACTACGGACATGTTAGGCTGGCTAGGTGTAGGTACCCAGGGTTTGCTTTTCATTTAGTATGGAAAAAACAACTTAATGTGATTACTAATTTGGCAAATGAGTTTAAAAACTTCGCTGATTCGTAATGAATCAAATAATGTAAGATACCATTCCTTCTGAAAAAAAACATGAAATTAAGGATTTTTCGTGACATGGACATAAGGGAAAATTACAAAAATTCAGATTAAAATGATCAATATCTCCGAAACTAGTTAAAATCGCTGAACATAAGGGTTTAAATTGATAGCTTTTTAGCTTCTCTATCAGCCCTTAACTGATTATCCTCGGTTTCTTGGACAACCAGTATACAGGAGGATAAAAGGGATTCCCATACAAAAAGCGTGATTTTACTAAATTTTGTCACTCCGCGGGCTTTATCTCATGAACCGTAATATAGACTGTTGAACATTTCACAGAGTGTGTATCTCTGTTGCCACTATGACAACAGATAATAAAAAGTACATAGTATTAAATCTTGTACGATGGTACGGAACCCTTCGTGTGCGAGTCAGACTCGCACTTGGCCGGTTTTGAATCTTTCGCGTTTATAACATTAGTACGAGTGGACGTTACATAGAGTCATATAAATGCCACGGGCAATTGGTGAACCCACCCTTATAACCCAGTATTACGTGGTACATATTAATAATTACAGTTATTAATTATTGTAATTACTCGGTGGGGAAACAGATTAGTTAGTGTCCGATGATGGAGAGTGTTTAACTCCGTTTATATTTAGTTGTTATGATTAATACTAGGATTTGGGGCAATGTGCGCCTGAGTTTAGTATCGGATAGATTTACATAGGTTTATCGAGGTATGTATAAAAATTAATCAATACTTTATTAACAGGATTATAAGGGACCAGTATTTAATAAATATAAAACTAGGAGGGTTAGAGAGGGAAAGTTGATGCAACCGCTAGCAGTCAATTATTACGGGAAAAGATTAAATAGACGCCAACAAACTGGGTAACGGTTTGGCGAGCATTTGTTTATGTGATTACGCATGTAACTTTTTGAAAAAAAAAAAAAACTTATCGAAGAAATGTATACACAATTTAATCGAAAAATTTGAACTATCGTTAGCCCGAATCATCGTTTATCCTTGTGTCATTTCCGTTTCAATATATAATGCAAGTTTTAGTGTTGTTACAATACAACCCTGACTAACCTTGAAATAATTTGTCCTAAACTTAGGACTAATGATAATTCGGACTCGCGATGCGGTAACATAAAGATCGTTTAACAATCGATGGTGTCCCCGAAAAATTCTATATATTTCTTGGTTGCCTCATAAGAACGCGTCTGATTTCCACTCTCTTTCCAGAATGTAACTGCAACGGCCACGCCCGCCGCTGCCGCTTCAACATGGAACTCTACAAGCTGTCCGGCCGCGCCAGCGGGGGCGTCTGCCTCAAGTGCAGACACTTCACCGCTGGCAGACACTGCCACTACTGCCGCGAGGGCTACTACCGCGATCCCACCAAACCAATCACGCACAAGAAGGCTTGCAAACGTGAGTAGCTCTACATGCTGTCAGCTCGCGCTAGCGAGGCGTCTGCCTGTGTAGACACTTCACTGCTGGCAAACACTTCTACTATTACTGCGAGGGGTACTAAGCGAAACACGAGTAGCTCTACACGTTGTCTGCTCGCGCCAGCGGGGACGTCTGACTGTCTGCTTGATTAAGTAAATGAAAAATTCATTAGATACACGGAACTTTACCTTGTTAAGTATATTTAAAACCAGCACGAAAAGGCAATTCATAATTAAACGCCAAAAGAATCGTTAAACGTTAAATTCACGCAATAAAAGTTTCTTGTATCGCGGCCATAAAGGAGGATATAAAAAAAGTTTTTTATTAAGTTAAGTACATAAAAAGGCTGCCAGGAGATAAGTGAAAGTTTTGAACTTCCGTCTCGCTGTAAAAGGGCATTTATGTTTTTTGAACGTATTACTTTTGTAATTTAAAAGTTTTTATGAAGTGTTTTATGTTCAGGAAGCTTGTATGTTACTTATTAAGTAAACGTTTTGTTCGCGACTTTGTTGTAGATTTTATTTATATTTCGTATATTATCGCCTTTATCTTACTTCTATTATAAATGCGAATGTTTGGATGGATGGATGTTTGTTACTCAATCACTCCAGAACGGCTAAACGGATCTGGATGAAATTTGGCTTGGCACAAAGAAAGAGTATAAGTCTGGAATAGCACATAGACTACTTTTTATCCAGAAAAAATTAGGGAGCAGCGATAAACGACTTCTACGCGGACGAAATCGCGGGCAAAAACAATAATCGCGAAGAGAAGCATCTTGCGGTATCCGGAATATTTAAGCTTTTAATCAACACTGCGTCTTAGAGCGTTTACGCACTGCGTCCGATCCGAATCCGAGATATGTCGTTCCGAGTAGAAGTAGTACTATTTGTATGAGAAATCGGATGACGGAACTCGGATCTAGTCACTACTAGGCAGTATAAATAGTCATCTTACTGCTACTTCGGACTGATGTTTCTCGAATTCGGATCGAACGCAGTGCGCAAACGCTCTTAGTGTATAAAAATATTAAAACCGTATCAGATAATTCATAAAATTCACTGGATATACACACATTAGTTGGCAAATCCGACGCGCATAAAAAACAAACGAAATCAAAACCATTTTCCCCAAATCTGAATCCCAACTGAAACAATGCACCGTCAGCAAAACAAACGGAATAAACACTGTAAAAACAAAAGCCGACCACAGGCCATTTGTCGAATGGGGTGCACCATAAAAATATCCCGCGGAATGGCCCGGGATGGGGTCCGAATCGTACCCCGGGGGCGAACACTACTTTATCTGAAACACATTCTGTTTTGCCGACGCTACCTATACGGATATTGGTGCTATAGGTTTGCCACACTGCATTATCTGTTAAACTAAATTCAAAAAGATTATTGCACGCGATAAAAACCTACTACACAAAATTGGCTATTTGACTGCTGTGCCCTTAGCCAAGATGCCCATCGCTAACTAGCGTTTCTATTCGTTTAGTTTTTAAACCAATCGTGTCATTGGTAGATCACGTCATACGGAGAGTCACGGGTTCTGGTCAAATCAGCAAATTTTATTGAAACGTCAAAACGATCCGGTAGTATGAAGTTAGTATGAAATAACCTGTCGCGTCACAATTATCAGTGTTCCTTTATAAAGTTTTTGTTGAATTAAAAATCGTTTAAATTCCAAAAATAAGAGATAGCTAAGCTTTTCCGTGTTATTTTCGAAAGCTTGATTTAAGTAGCGTAAAAATAATTTATTTTGACATTAGTTAAATACCCTATTAGTCAAAAAAAACCGTCTCGACCAATCAAAAGCAGCGATAAGACATACCGTGTTTCGTAGTAGCTATAATTTTTAATCGCGTGCATGCCTTATTGTGAATTTAGCTTGTTTTATCGTGTTTATATGAATTGACAGGGCTTTTTGAAACCTTTTTTCCGTTACGACCATTGATTGTGCGGAAATTTTGTTTCCGATGCACAACGAAATAATTGTAAGTATAGTCAGATGTTATTTTATTAAATGGTATAATTTTCAGTAAACTACAAATCAAAATGAATAAAGAACCGTCTTCAAAAAAAACCCACTAAACAAGACTAAATAATGACCGGCGCCTAATAGGTACATGGAATATATCTAAGCCGGTGTCAAGTAGGTTTACACAATAGCAATGTCACATGATTCTTGCCACCGACTTCGATATATTCCATGTACCTATTAGGCACCCATCAAATAGGCAATTCCTAGGAAGCCGGTCATTATTTAGTCTTGTTTAGTGGGTTTTTTTTGAAGACGGTTCTATTTTTTATTAAAAAAAAATGTTCGTCTTTTTTTATTACATTTTTTTTTCGCTTTTTAGTAATACGAGTATAACTATCACTAAAAAAATCGCGTCAACATAAAATCGGTCGAGTTAAACTAATATATCGCTTAATAACGGATCCATGCGGATGACGTCACGTGGTATCCATTATTCTTGTATACCAAAACCTTCTCCAGAATGTAACAAATACTTTGCTGAAAACCGCATGTAAATCGGTTCAGCCAAACGCGAGATAATCGTGGACAAACATACATACATACAAACATACAGGTCAAACTGAGAACCTCCTTTTTTTTTTGAAGTCGGTTAAAAAATCATTTACATTTGAACTTGAAATAGCTTTCTTATGCCTTTGGAAAGGATGAAACGTAAAAACAATAACCGAAACAATAACCACCACAGTCGTTTCACATTAACAATGTCACCTTATTTCACGTCTACAAAAAAGGTCACACTTTTGACCCTATAAATATAATGAAACGGCCCAAAGGGTCCGCCAGGTCAATCGTCAGGTCCAAACTCAATTTTCTGCCGAATTCCCCCAGTCTCGGGGAATTTCGGGTCGGTTTTATGAGGGTCGGGGTTTCGCATTATTGCGGTGGCAACACTGGATTGGGTGCTTGAGTGTTTTGATGGGTAATCACGTTTAACAGTCGAGTAGACAGGTCTCTTTTAGGTCAACCGCGGATCGCCGTAATGGTTGGGACAGCGAGATTGAGTGATTCAAATCAGTACTGGGGAAATTATTTGAAGGCGGAGAGATACAAAGTGAGATACGGGTGCGGTATTATGAAGTAGATTCGTTTTTAACCGACTTCAAAAAAAAAAGGAGGTTCTCAGTTTGACCTGTATGTTTGTATGTATGTATGTATGTATGTATGTATGTATGTATGTATGTATGTATGTATGTATGTATGTTTGTCCACGATTATCTCGCGTTTGGCTGAACCGATTTAGATGCGGTTTTCAGCAAAGTATTTGTTACATTCTGGAGAAGGTTTTGGTATACAAGAATAATGGATACCACGTGACGTCATCCGCATGGATCCGTTATTAAGCGATATATTAGTTCAACTCGACCGATTTTGTGTTGACGCGATTTTTTTAGTGATAGTTATACTCGTATCACTAAAAAGCGAAAAAAAATGTAATAAAAAAAGACGAAAAAAATTTTTTAATAAAAAATAGAACCGTCTTCAAAAAAAACCCACTAAACAAGACTAAATAATGACCGGCTTCCTAGGAATGCCTATTTGATGGGTGCCTAATAGGTACATGGAATATATCGAAGTCGGTGGCAAGAATCATGTGACATTGCTATTGTGTAAACCTACTTGACACCGGCTTAGATATATTCCATGTACCTATTAGGCACCCATCAAATAGGCAATTCCTAGGAAGCCGGTCATTATTTAGTCTTGTTTAGTGGGTTTTTTTTGAAGACGGTTCTATTTTTTATTAATTCTGTAACAATATGAATGTTTGGTTTGTTTATGTATAGGCTTATTTTAGGTCTAAATGGATTGACGTAACTTTTTACAGAGGAAATAATTGATTTGGGAGATGTTTTAGGGTCCGTAGATGTCGGCCTTTACTTTTTAGACAAAACAGTGCCGGATTAGCGCATAAGCACATTAAGCAATTGCTTAGGGCATCACGTCTTGAGGGGCACCATAAACAGCGACAAAAAAAATTTTTTCAAGACCGAGAATAGGATGTGTGGGGGGGGGGGCAACAGGCGTAGATTGCTTAGGGCATCAAGTAGTCTTAATCCGGCACTGAGACAAAATCCTAATATCCTACTAGGTAAGTAATTTTTATAGATATGAATGAGATATGAATGGATGTTTGGATGTCTGTGTTTCAATCACGCCTTAACGGCTAACGCGTTTGGATAAAATTTGTCATTCAGTTTGCCCTTATAATATCCCTATAATGCCAGGAAAAATTGTTAGTTCTCGAGGGAAAAGCGACACCTAAACGACTTCAACTCGATTCGGAGTCACTGGAAAAAGCTAGTAATAAGTAATTTCTATTTTTAACTGAAAATATATGCATCAATCGCACACGTAACCTTTTTTATTGTATCCATCTCTTTCACAGCATGCGACTGCCACCCGGTGGGAGCGAGTGGGAAGACGTGCAACCAGACCAGCGGGCAGTGTCCCTGCAAGGACGGAGTGACAGGGACGACATGCAACCGCTGTGCTAAGGGCTACCAACAGTCTAGAAGCCACATCGCGCCGTGCATACGTGAGTGGCAACCCTAGCTGTAATCTCAAGGTCAAGGTCATCATCATCATTTTAGATGAGAAACGTCTCCTGAATGCCGGTCCGTCGTGTGGCCTACCAACACTTCGCTTTCCAGTACGCGGTCGTCGACCTTTCCTATTTGAGTGGCAACCTCATTATAATTTCAAGGTCATAATTCAAGGTCATTTACTTATTAACTTCCTAAACCTCACGACAGGAGGCTCA
Source organism: Tortrix viridana (assembly GCA_963241965.1). Lineage (NCBI taxonomy): Eukaryota > Metazoa > Arthropoda > Insecta > Lepidoptera > Tortricidae > Tortrix > Tortrix viridana. Next base: position 13,785,256 of record OY725180.1, on the reverse strand, counting down.
GCGGGCTTAAAATGTATGCACGAGATAACATTTTACAGGTGCTAGGGAAATGAATACATCTATTCCATATAACGTAATCCTTAATGCTTAAGGTTTAAAATAAAAGTGTATCGTCCTGGCTTCTATTACCTTTTATTACTAAGCGACTATTATTTTAAACCTTAAGCGTTAAGTCTTACGTCATATTTTATCTCATGCATGCACGCTAAGCCCGCTGCCTGTTTAAATAATGATTACACATTAAATAACGAATACTTACATAGGTAAGGTTTTTCAGCCCGAAAGCATCCTCTCCACTGGTAAATTTGACATTATATTCCCCTGATTTTTTAACCTTTGACATTGTAATTGTCCACAGGAATCCCTCGCGTGGTGACCGCTGTCCAGGCCATGGAAGCTGTGGACGGGGAGCCGGGCCGCGGTAAGTAGTAAGTGGCCTTCATTGCACTCTACCATCACCACCACGCTGTCACGATGTTGCCATGATGGTGATAGAGGTCATCACGAGACCTATCATCTGTGGGAATGACAAGTCACCTTTTGATACCTTAAACGTGTTGTAAAGTGTTTTAAAGGCTACCTATACAACTGGCACGCTAATGAGCACTAATTCCGCGTAGTCCCTGCGAAGATTAGCCAGCTTCATTAGCCTTATTAATGTTCGCTATCAAAGCTCCTTAAATAAGAAGCAGGTGTCTGCTTGTCTGTGGGCATAATAATGACAGTGTCATAGCCCGAAACACTTACGATTTTTTTTGGAAAAAAACTTAATATCAGGCTAATTTTTTTATGCGGTCTTTGCATGTAATTTTACGAGACTATATTTTTGAATCCACCAAAATATCGTACCGGAAGGTACCGAAAAGCAATGCACCCATAAAAGCAAGCAAAAGCATGATTTTTTCAGCAAATATCCTAATTATCCTATCACCATTTTTGTGATGAAAACGTACTTGCACACTAACTTTAATGACCGCAACCAAAATCCAAAAACATATGTTTTAAACTGGTTTAAAACTGTGTAGCACAAGCCTTAAGTATCTATCCGTGATTTGTATATGTATAGGGACCGGATACGTTTTTTATTTTTACTGAAATGACAGGGTAGAAGCATTTGAGTTTCAAGAATTATATCGAATAAAATCACTGGGTGACTTGTCATACTTGAGTATAAATACAAATCTAATTGCACAGGTTGGTTGACTGGCCGAGAATATTTTTAGCATTTAGTCCGCCATTTGTACGTTTATATCGTGCAATAAAGTTTAAGTAAATTATATCATCGTGATTGGGTGTTAAAAGGGATGACCGCATCATTAACTTAAAATTTATAATCACAGATTAACTATTGTTGGATTTCAGTTTGAAAGCTTGGGAAATGAGATTATATAATAATTTTACTCTGTTCTAATGGGCTTATTACAGTACCCTTGCCCTAACCCTTACGAGAGGGACGCCGCAACACGTTAGAGATATCACCATCTCATTCGAACGTATGGCGGCGTCCGTACTGTAATAAGCCCATAAGGTTCAAGTTAGGTTAGGTATCAAGTTAACCTAATTTCTAACGGAACTTAAGATGAGTGAATTTTTCTTGAATTTTTCACCTTTTTTAGGCATTAGCTAACTTCGTTTCCATTAACGCCTTACAAATTTCATGGATGAAGTTGAGCCAAAGCCTGGGTAAATATGCCCCTATAAATAAAATAATAAACACAAATTCAACATAGACAACGATTGTTGCCTGGCGGCTCAAATCTCAATTTATGACAATAGTTTCATCCCGATATCACATTTTTAATATTTTAATACCTTTTATTGCTTTTATTGACAATTTAAGGTAAGTGCGGTCGTTCCATTTCTAATTAATTTGCACATTATCTTTAATTTACTGTCCACTGATCAGTTTTTATTACCTTTTAGCAATTAAATGGATTAAACGATCATAAATAAAAGGTACATTAAACTGGTCTAAACTCGATCAACGTTTTGGGAAATGCATTTAAGAAATACAAGTTATTAGGTCAATTTGCTCTTCAATAAGGGTAGATGCATAATATAAATACTTTGTTGATTTAGTGCAAAGTATCCTTACATAGTATAAAATTAATAAAGTATATTTCCGCGTCTGTCTGTTTATCCGCTAACTCCTCCTAAACCACGCAACGGATTTTTATGCGGTTTCCACCATCAGTTAGATAATTTTTCACAGAAGGTTTATGTATATAATAGTACCCGGAGCGAAGCGAGGGCGGGTCGCTTGTATGTTTTAAATAACATTTCCTATAACGTTCCGAGTATTGATGTTGTAAATAAACTCGTTGTTTTCAGGCTTATTTTTTCATCTTCTCATACATTTTTTGTTTGTTATCAGTGCCGACGGGGAGGTAACGTTATTTGGTTGTTCGTTTTGTGTATTTATATTAACTACAAAAATAACATAAGATGAATGTCGATCTGTAATTGTATATTGCCATCTATAACAAAGGTTGAAAGAAACTACATCTGAACGATCTAAACGCCATCTACTTTTACAGATTGTGTCTCTGTTCCACTTTTTCCTAAGCCATATTGCTTCTGATGGTTTTCATATTGCCGTTTTGTCACTTGGCATTTATTTATCACCTACACAGTAATCGGAAACAATATTGTTTAGATGCCAATATGTATGCCCGGTACCGATTTGAATGGATATTGTATCGACAATCTTCTTGTTTTGTAATTTTACTATTTTTAAAAGCTTTTAAATACGAAAGTAAGAACTTGACATCGAATAATTGCTTAAAAGTGTCAAAACAAAAATGTGTTTAAAAAACATCCTACGTATTTCCACGAAAACACGTAATTTGCACGTCCACTAATTAGCACGTGCTATGAACGTGAAATAATGGCTGCCGTAATCTCTACCCATATCAACGAGTTGAGGTTAAAGTAGATTTGATCAAGATTTTATATTAACTGCTCAATAGTAATGGAATATCGAATAAGTACTTTAATTTAGATACGATTAAAATAATTTACAAACACATGTTTTGAGTACAATAAAATGAATGGCCCACTGCGAGTACAACTCAAAGCATCACACAATACGCATAGGTAGGTTATGCTATGAAATTCAGATAAAGAAAACCACATCGGATATCTTTTGCTTCATGGTTCACAATCTTATTAGAAGTTACATATCTTTTTCAGATGTATTTTTAGTGGACCTTAGAGTAAGATAATTGATGTGGTCTGTTGCTCTTCAGCGGCGGATCAGTGCGGCAGATGTCGCGCCGGCGCCCGCACGCTAAATCTCAACAAGTTCTGCAGCCGAGACTACGGTGAGTACTCCATCACCTACTTCATCATTATCCCAATTGATATCATCTTCATGCCCAATTTTACCCACTTTATCATTTACCCTATTCATATCATCACCGTTACCTTCAACATCATTTAGCCTGTTAACGTCACCATAAACCTGTTCAATCAGTCTCTCCTCTATCATTTACCCTGGTCACATATTGTCACCGTCATCACCTTTGTCATCATTTAAACATATATCATCGCTACATGGCTCAAATTCGACTTGAATGAGAACTCCAAAAGTTCAGCTTATTCATTAATTTACAGGGTTGTTGGTGATAATTTTTTTAATTTAAACCTTAAGCGTCTCGAAGAGATTTTGCTGGTGAATTAAAAAAAATCAAAATGACCCTTGACCATTCCTGAAAATATTTACATTCAGAACTTAATGTACTGTACAGTACAATAACTCTTAAAGATTTTCTGGTTCAGTCACAGTCGGTTAGAGCAGCGGAATAAGAGTGTATGGGAGCGAGTGAAATAGAAGTACAAACCCGCTATCGCATTGTAAATAGCTATGTAATTATTTTATCAGACAAATTAAGTGATTTGTCTGTCGGCATGTTAAAACGTATTATGCAAATCAATGTCCGTTTTATTACATCAAAATTACTTCCTCCATAATTTCTGTCATCCATATGGAGATCTTCAACTTCCATATATGATTCTCGTGATTGATGCTAATCTAGCAGACGCACAAACACCGATTACAAATCATACAATTAACAAATTTAAGGACGCCACATCGTGTCCTATTGTAACAAGGTGGTTACAACCACTTTTATTGATTTTGTTTCTGGCCACTCTTAAGTTTCTTTTATTGATCTAAATCCTTTAAAATTCAAAATTATTATGATCGATTCAGATATCGACCGATATTGGCGTTCTCTTAACAACCTTCAGAAATCTTGAATGTATGATAACAATTTATTATTATTATTTATCTTATTGGTATAATAACCTACTGTAATATATAAATAATTAAAAATTCAATATAAAAAAGTTAAAAGATTTATTTATTCACTTCTACACAACTCGTTCCAACATCACCAACATCGTCGTCATCCTGGAGGTGGGTCTTTGTGATACTACCCTATACTGTCAGACTTTTATAAAGAAACGGAAGAATCTGGCTTTAGATGTTGCCTTTATGGAAGACTTCGTTTGGTGTCTGATTTTAATACAAGCGAGAAAGCTTGGCGTTTAACATGATAATGAGTGGATATACATCAAGGGAACAATCTGCTATTTGAATGAGTTACTTACCGAGTGGGTTGTACCTATTAGCAATTACGGAGATTAAGAAGTGGTTTGAGATCATAACCATTCCGTTTAGTATACCTATAATTAACACTCGATTACAGTGTAGGTAATAATCTCTCAAGGAAGAAATTTAAACTTCACTTATAAAGGGTCATAAAGATAAAGGCTCGTTATTGTACTTGTGCTAATGTATCAGACGAAAGTTTTCATTTTTTAACTTTCAAAATCTTAGGTTAGGTTAGAGTTACAGTTAGTTTCTCGTATCTCTAGTTCACTGGGCTTCTTGTAATCTACGCACAGACTACTTAGGGATACATCTACGCTATGTACACTCGCCATCATATATATTGCAGCAAACAAGGTGCTCACAAATATCTGAGCACGACTCTATTGTCAAGGCGTTAGAGTGCATGTTCAGATAATATTTTTGACCACTCTGATATGTACAGATATATTTGATGGCGAACTGTACACTGAATTGTCACCTGTCATCTGTCATTATCAGATTCTGCAGGGGTCTAAACCTTACAGTCTCAGGAAGGTGACAATTTGACTTATGTATATTGTTTTTTTTTTTTTGGCTTTCATGTGACTACAATGTAGTTAAATACGGTTTTTTTTCCTGTCACCTCTTGTTGTCAGATACCTTCTGATTATGTGATGATGTTTCTGTTGCTAGAAAAATGTTTACTGGATGGACGCGCCAGTGACGTCATTTGTCATAAAAGACGTTTTTACCTAAGAATGACGTCGCCTAAACGTCGATGATGTCACTGGACCATTAGTATAGATGTGTGCGGTTGTTCCAGTCATAATGGGCAAGGTGGTCGGGCGCGAGGCGGGCGCCGGGGCCGAGTGGGTCCGGCTGGGACTGAGCGTGCAGGCGGTGTACAAGCGCGGCCCGCGGAGCCGCCTGCGCCGCGGCGCCACCGGCCTCTTCGTGCGCGCGCGGGATCTCGCGTGCAAGTGTCCGAAACTGAAGATTAACAAGTGAGCCATAGTTCTTTTTTGTTTAATAAGAATGACTAGCAGGCATTACATCTCAAGTCCTCAGCTAGAGTTGGCAACGCATTTGTAGTCAAAGGGCCATTAGTAATAAATTGATCTTGGCTGAGCTGACTCTTTCAGGATACGTCACAGTAAACGACAACTCTGAAATCCGTCATTTTTGATGCGTCTTGAGACGGGTATCTGATGACGCGGGTAGCCTAGTTGCTACTGACCCTGCCTACGAAGCTAGCGGTCCCGGGCTCGAATCCCGGTATGGGCAAATATTTGTGTGATACGCGCGAGTATTTGTTCCTGAGTCGTGGATGTTTTTTATATATTTAAGTATGTGTCCATATAAGTATGTATATCGTTGCCTGGTTCCCATAGTACAAGCCTGGAGCTTAGTTTGGGACTTGGTCAATTTGTGTGAGATTGTCCCTGATATTTATTATTATTATCTCGGTCAAGATTAATTTATTAAATACGCCCCTTAAAATTGCAGTCTTGAGATTGTAGTCTTGCAAATATTTATGGGTCTCAAGTACCACTTACGAGGCCGGTGTGCTCGTTTGCTTTGTCCACGATATAAAAAAAAGAAGATGAAACTTTCGTAAATAAAAAGATGAGTATTATAGAAACTAAAATTCCGTACAAAATCTTCTGATCGCAAGTTGGAAATCCGATTATTGTACTTATTTATCTAGCCAGCCAGACTCGACATCAATTGCAGCAGCATTTGAGATATTGATACCTATAAATTCCTTGTCTGCAATGACACAATGCAATAACTACACTACGGGACGCGTCGCAATGTTGACACGCTTTCATCTGAACTATCATCATTGTTCACAGGTCATACTTAATCCTAGGAGTGGAAAAAGAAGGTTCCTCATCAGGTTTGCCAGGGCTCACGGTGGGAGATCGCACCCTGCTGCTGGAGTGGCGTGACGACTGGCATCGACGCATACGCCGCCTCCAGCGACGCGCCATCAACTGCCACTAACCGCCATCTTGTTACCGCCGCCATTTTGTAAACGAACGCTGTCATCTGTCATCAACCGACGCAAACGTGGAATAAAGAAATCAGCTGTGGCTAATTGACGGTTGTATTGTCTGGGATAGCTTGTCTTTAACCCAGCTGTTAGTGACAGCCATTTTGTCGCGCAAGATGACGTCATCGCGCGCGACCAGTTTTAAGTTACAAGAATCAAAATGGCCGTATTGTTTGACTATTTCGTGGTAAGTATTGTCTTCTGTCGATCGTAGTTTTTACTGACTTCCCTTGTTTTTTGCGTAGTTAACATTCGCCAGTCTATATTAATTTAATACCAAAAAAACTTATCCCATTTCAACTTCCTAGGATTACGTTATAAAAATGTACATTAAAAGATTTATTTATTTAACTTAAGCTAGGACTACGATTGTTTCGTTCCATTTCTTGCATTTTTGTATTATTGTTACTTAATGCATGTTATTATATGATAAGTACTGAACTGACTTCTGTCGTCGAAGGTACCATTTTGACAGATGGTAAACTTGTGTCGGTGATTGTACAAGATAGTCTTAGGTCATGGTCACCCGATAGTCACAATGGTTTAACATACCTCATTTATTAATATAGACTTATATCGTTAAGGGTTATATATTTAATTTATGAATTTAGCTAAGGTTTTCTACTTAACTTTTTTTAATGAATTTACGAATGTAGGGCTCTGATGACATTTATAATGCGTGTGGTATAATCTGTGCTTGGCGAAAATGTATTGATTCGAATAGATCTTTACTTTTCTTGAGGACAGTGATGTGCATTAATATTTCGGCCCGTAATATTACAATATTTACAATACACTATTTTAATATATCGCGGTTATTGAAACCGCGTTTCAAAATAACTCTTTTTGTCATAAATTGAATGCATCATTTACAATGTTGACTAAAGGACAGATGACTACAGACTAACACTTCGCGCTTGACTGTGAACTGTCAGTTCATCGTATGAAAACAGACTATCAGTTTTCACTCAGTAGGTTTCATAGATTTTGGACAGCAGGCCACCTAATCAGACTTAGAACTGTTAATAAACTGTTAGTCTGGGGGACCCTTAACATTGTAGGCTGAAATTTTAATGCGTACACGGCCCATCTAATTTTCCATAGATACTGAATAATGAGCGCATCTTTTTGACAAATTAATACTTATAAACGTGTGACTTCTTGTTCCTCACAAGGCTCAAGGCATCGGCCTAATTTTCATCAATGTATTAATTTTGCTTTAATCTTTAATTCAACAAATTCTTGCCAAAGTAATCTAGCAGTGTCCGCTTTTAGTTTTCGATTTGTTTCCCCTGAGTACAGAACAACATACGCCTATGGAGGTATGTACAGTATTATTAGCTTTACTAAGTTAAACGTTATCTATAGGGATGATTTTAAGAACAAATTGGTTGTGACGTCAGGCTACCTGACATCTTGAATTACAGTTAAAATGGCCGACCTACGTTACTCTCATACAATTCTGCCTTGAAATATGGCCACGGTATTTACGAATGAAATGACACTTGATAGTTGTTCCTTGTCGTGGCAGTGCAGTTTCCTTCGTTTATACATAGGACGCCATGTTTTACGACTCATTTGTTTTTTTTTGCGAGACGGGACGCGTGCGTTCGTCACGAGTGATCGGTTGGCACTAAACATATAAAAGTTTAAATTCACAGTAGACTATAGAATTCAAATAGTGGATTATGAAGCCAACCAATTTTCCTCGGATGCAAATAATACAAAATTACGTCAATTGAGCTGTCAAATCAAAATTATGCATGCATCGCGAACAATGCCGCAAATCAATATGGCGGGCAACCGTATTCCATATTATTTACAAAAGAATTGATATCAAACTTGCGCTTTAAATTGAAGTAGTAAAGTTGAGTTTCCAGCATTATAAATTGTGGAGTTAGTGCAAAATGTTTGAGCAAGGAATTCAGTGTTGCCATTCACAATTTCCTGTAATATTCTGAGCGCCGTCAGTTGTAAAGTAACGGCAAAACAAAACGACGTCACAAACTATTTTTTCGATAAATGTCTTGCGGTTGTTTTTGATAATGTAAAATTATAAAAAAAAAATCTTGATAATTTATATCACAGTATTCACAATTCATGTTCTTTGGGATTAACATCTTTGATTAGATTTACCGCCTGTTTCACAATCGTCAATAAGGCATATTTGACAGATACGTTTCGCCCTTCCCCTTTCTTACACTTGTAAATAGATAAGGAGAGGGCTAACTTTATGTGACAAATGGATTTACTTGTTGATTGTGAAACAGGTCCTGTGAGTTGGCACATTATGTATGCCTCTGTCTGATTCGTAAGATGGCGTTAGTCAACATGTGTTGTCCTGCCCAGAGATGTTAATGTTACAAAATTCCCGCATGTTTCAGGATTTCGACAGCTTATCATCCCTTTTTTGTTTCCTTCATATTAAAATTTACAATTTTTACATAATTGAAAGCAACCAAACGATTAGATACCTACATATAACAAGCATAGTTTCACTCGAATAACGGACTGTAAAAAGTGTATTTAGTTGTAGTATAATCTATTAACCTGTTTCTAGTTATGCATATCTTTAGAATTCGTGATTTGTATTTACTATAAGATTATATAAACGCGATTATTGTGTTCGTGTCTGAGAATTTTCGAAATTTTACGATAATTTTAGATTTGACAGAAAATCCATGATTAATGTACCTACAGTCACACCACGGGATTGTTGAGCCACTTGCTAACATTCTTAATTCGGTCGGGTTGTCAAACCGTCAAATTCAACAGCAACAATAAACAACAATAAAAAAACCGACCGAATTAAGAATGTTAGCAAGTGGCTAAACAATCCCGTGGTGTGACTATACTTATAGCCTGGCAAAAAGGAGTCTGACGGGGTGACAGGTGGAAGTACAATATTCTCAATTGACAACCACCATATAAAGTATCATGTGTTGGCTAAAAATTGGAACATGTTGTCCATATCATTCGCCCTCTTTTCAAAATATTTTTTGCCAACACGACATTTGAGTATCTTCTTTTCAAAGTTTATGTTTCTTATAGTAACATAAACCCTGTATCCTATAGACGTGTCACGTGTTCACTCAAGTTTTAATTAATTTTCAAAAGTCGTCACGCACACTCCAATGACAGCTGAAAACCACAGCTAATCAATCTTACGTCATATATATTCAGATATATTTTTCGCTGTCAAACGTGACGGAAATATCCGTCGTTGGCGTTGAACCAGTGGTGCGGATATATCCGTCAATATCGTTGAAAAGGTTAATCATCTAGCAATGGCAGGCGGCAGTGAAATGTATTTATACATACTTACTGTACATTACAATATTTAGAATGTATCAAAATGAGCGGAGGTTCATTAATTGCATGCAACTCCTTAATGTACGGTCTAATGTAACCGCCACAGTGTTCGAAACTACGTCTTCGATAAAACCACATGTTTCCATACAAACGACTGCATAATTTTTTAATTGAGTAAACATTTTAATGTTGTCATGTTTACGCGCTATTCACAATAAAATAAGTGCCATGTTGATAATGAAAAAATATGACATTAATGTTATTTACAAGAAACGAGTGTCGCTTAAGCTACGGATTTGCTTTCTGTACGTTAGTACAATATTTATTACGTTTTCACATGTTTTCCTGTTTAGTTATCATTTCATTAGTTGTAGTTTTTCAATGCATTTCAAATACCTAGCGCGTAACATAATAAAATAATAATAATATAACGTCTGATTGTAATGTACGATTATTATATTAGTCGTTTGGTAATTCTAAATATAATGTGAATATTATTTTTATGAATATAATTTATTAACTTAAATATTTCATTAATTGGCGATAAGTTCAATCCGTTCCAAACTCAGTAAAAAATATTAAAACAACTTTTGGAACATTTACGATTGGAGATTAAATTTAAAATAATTCCGTCTAAATTAAAGAATAATATTGTCCATTTTAAATTATTAACTGTATTTTACGCACAATTAAGGCCTATTAATTTCCGTGGCATTAAAGTATAAGTTAAGTTGCGACTCGAAATTAATTATTATAAAATTAAATTTAACGTATGTAGTTTACTTATTTATACTTAAGAAGCGTCAATTGTATTAAGGCATGTGCACGATTTATTTACAAGTTGACCATAGAATAATAAAATTATAAACTTTTATAAGTGTCGCTTACTACCTTTTTACTTGCATTTTTAATTTATGTGCATAATCTGCGTTTAAGACAAATGTTAGAGTTACAAAAGTATCTTGAAAATATGTTATTCCTGTGAAATGTATTATGCCTTACAGTGCAACGTCTACGTCTACCAATGATGTTTACCTTATGAATAATGAGGTGTTAAATATGTAAGCGACAAATGATGTAAAACATACAAAAGGTTGATACACCATTTTTCTATGGTGGACAAGTAAATAGTTTTGTAGTGTATCTGCAATAATCTCGAATTGTTTTTAATAATACCCTATTCCTGTGATGTAATAAATGTTATTGGTTATATTTATTTAAAAATAAAAGTACATTATTATACTGAACAAATGTTTGATTATCAATCCCTTTACATAAATTAGCATAAATGTGTCAACATATAATTGATGCTGAAATAAACTTAATTTAAATTTCATTAAATTAAACCGAAATTAAACCTTAGTTTTTTGGTCTTTATATGTATAGGTACTGGCCTGGCGGTTAATACATTGAAAAAATATCAAATTTGTAGAAGTTCAATTTCACCTTAATAATCAAGGTCAAATCATAAAAAAGGCAACGGTACTCGTTCGTGTTTATACTTAGGCTTTTTATATTAATCAATCGTCAACGTAATACACACTTGACATTTCACATTTGACGATTATTTACATGAAAATATACTACTATATGAAATATTTATTTAGCAAACTAGCGACCCGCCCAGGCTTCGCACGGGTAGCATTAAATTAGTAAATTATAACCCTAAGCCTTCCTAGATAATCCTTCTTTCTATTGGTGAAAACCGTATCAAAATCCGTACAGTAGTTTCTGAGATTAGCCCGAACACACTCGGCGCGGCGGAGATTCTAATCACTACATACCCTTCTGAAGTTACGTCAAAATTTCGCTAGTTCGAAACAGAATCTTATGTCAGTCAACAAAAGTTGAAAGTCATTTTGACAATTGTCCTATATGTAGGACGTTGGGCCTCAGGAGGATACGATAGTATAAAACAAAGTCGCTTCCCGCCGTCTGTCCCTTTGTATATACGCTTAGATCTTTCAAACTACTCAACGGATTTTAATGCGGTTTTTCAATTTTTCACGGAAGGTTTATGTATAGAATAGTATCCGAGGCGAAGCGGCGGGTCGCTAGTCTATATAAATAAAAATCAATTGCCGAATGTATGTAAGCGCCACTTGAGACCGACTAGACCGATTTGACTGATTTTTTGTGTTCACAATTGTCAGGACAAGGTTTGTATGTATGAAATAATTTTTTTGGATAATTGCACTCGTGTGAAGCCAAGGCGGGTCACTAATTTATAATATTTACTGAAGTTAAGTCAATAATACCGGCTCTGTAAATCAATCAAATAATGATTATGCCCTTATTTTATTCATTATTTTATAAAATCTGTCATTAGTTGCCTTCCTTTGCCTTGTTTTGCTCACAACTCAGGCTATATCCACTAACTATAGACACTACAGTTTTTCCCTATCCTGATAAGTTCCAATACGTGATGACGGAATTCCCCCGGGAAATCAGCCCGGACGTGTCCGCCGCCGTGCTATTAAATTTGTTTTATCGCCTCCGTATGTTTATTTGTTTCTTAGGGCTCCGCAAACCCCTTAAGGGGACCCTTAGTCGAAAGACGTGGTGGGACGTATATTGGGATTGGTTTGGTAGACGAGGGCAATTAATTATTAATGGGCACAATTTTTTTTTTCTGTGACTTTGGTCTTTTTACGCGACTGCCCAAGAAGGAGGTAATGTTGTCTGGTGTATATACTCATGTATGTATTCATGGGTGTTTCTGTGAATTGTTTTGCCCTGCAACTCTGCCTTGAAATGGCTGGTAAATAATGATTTATGCCATATCGTAAGCGTAATGCATTGGCCGAGCTTAGAATGGTGCACTCTGCGATCAGGCGCATTGTGCTTTGATCGAGTAAGGCTGCGCGCGCGCTGGCGACTTTATCTTGGATAATTTTAACACCCAAAATAAATAATAAAAGGGTTTTGATATGGTCATCTACATAGATATACGAGTATATGCCACTCATCACTACATTTGTATGTATGTGCGCTTAGATCTTTCAAACTACGCAACGGATTTTAATGCGGTTTTCACCATCAGTAAGATAATTTTTCACGGAAGGTTTATGTATGTAAGAGTACCCGGAGCGAAGCGAGGGCGTATTTTATATTTTTGAAACCATCATGTTGGCATTTTTAAATTTAAATTTATTTAAAGTACCTACCTAGTGACGATGAATCTAACAACACCATTTTATCGAAATCGGAACAAGGAAGCCAGCCTAGAATGGTTATCTCCGAAACTAGTGTGGAATTCCCAAATAAAAAAATAGTTTCCTATCTTAACCTTTTCAACGCCATTGACGGATATATCCGCACCACTGGTTCAACGGAAATATCCGTCACGGTTGACAGCGAAAAATAAACCTCAGTTCTATGAGGCAGGTTTCTAGCTGTCACTGGCGTGTGAGTGACGACTTTTGTATTTGACATGGCGTCGAAGAGGTTAAAAACGGAACCCTCAGTACGCGAGTCCGACTCGCACTTAACCAGTTCTTTGTCATGCAGTTGAAGTTTTGTAGTGTTTAATTCAAGACTAAATTCAATAATCACTCTCGAATTAAACTGCTCATGTCATTATGGCTTATTTTAGTCCCTTTATGAACATTATCTACTCTTTTATAAAGTATCGAGTACATACTCTTGGAAAACAAATCGAATATTTCCCTCCGAGTAGACTTCATCTATAGTTTTCTCGAAACAAACCCTAAAGACTCATCCCTCACGTGTATTACGAACGTAATAAAATTCTCGAATATTCTATTTTTCGCGTAAAACAGAGATGTAAAGTTAGTGCCCTCTTGGGCATTGCGACGTTGACAGTTGACAGTCCTATTTGTTTTCTATGCATCTTATTACAGAGTTATATCGAATAACTTTTTTTAGCATTGATTTTGACTTAGGTAGGGAAAATGGCAACAATTTTTATAAGGTTGGAGTTCTTTTGCAAACTTTTATCTTTAACAATAACATTAAATACATGAAATCGTACGTACGAACATAGTTTTTGTTCCGACATATCAAAAATTGGTCGAAATCGGTTAACATTTAGGGGGTGGAAAACGTTATCGCCGTTTTTATGGAAAGCCGTCAACTCACTATCCTCTTAAGGTCGTGTCGTACCAGAAAGTCGAGCAGTTGACGGAGGATCAGAGCCGTTGGCGATTACTCAACCAACAAAAGCTTGGCTCTTAAATTCTAATCTTTATTTAAAGAGATGTTCAGTACATAAATTAATATTGAATATAATTTGTTTGACCGTGAATGTTTAGCTTTATTTTTTCAACCAGACACGGTCACCTGGCAACTCCGTTCCCCTAAGCTCACGGCGCGAGCATAGCTCCTTTTATGTAAAAAAAAATATATTAAAATAAACATAATTCAAAGTATCTGCTTTGTTTTATTATCAAACATAGCAAGTGGTCCTTCGAGCCGGATATGAACCAGCGAATTAACCAATATAACGTGCAGGCAACGTTCGGACTTATTTCATCCATCCCTGTGACAAACTGTCTTCACACACATTCTGTGTATGTAATAAAAATAAATAAATATCAGGGACAATCTCACACAAATTTACCTAGTCCCAAACTAACCTCTAGGCTTGTACTATATACATACCTACTTATATAGAAAAATACTTGAATATATAGAAAACATCCATGAGTCAGGAACAAACGCTCGCGCTCATCACACAAATATTTGCCCATACCGGGATTCGAACCCGGGACCGCTAGCTTCGTAGGCAGGGTCACTACCAACTAGACTAAACGCGTCGTCATATATACGCGTCGTAATATGTATACATACTCCTGTACCCATAATTTAGAGGCCAATAACAATAGCCATTATTACTCCCAAAACGAGACGGTAATTTTTACCACCCACGTACTATCAGCAACACAGTAAACTGACCATTTGTGAACCTTATCACCTTAAAATAAGGCTCACTAGTGGTCAGTTAGCAGGACTGCTGTTCGTACGGTAGCGAAAACCTTAAAAATTAAATAATGACCGCTTATAAATCAACACCTACGCGGATAACAATAGGGAATATTTCTTAACTAAATATGAAAATACTGTAAAAGAGATAGCAAAAAGTGAACGTAAAATAATATAAGCATTTAAAAACTAATTAGACGGAGAGATCCGACTTGAAGTGTATCAGCGTACACTACGGCCACATAAACTCCATGTTAAATTCTGTTTTTCTAGAGAGATAGAAACAAATCTTTAATAGCTTATATCTTGCTTATTTTTATGATTATTTGAAAAATATTTCTCTGTTTGTTACATGAATTACTTTTATTAAAAAAATATAGGCCTTCCACAAGGTGGACCGACGATCTGATAAAGGTCGCGGGACACCGCTGGATGACAGCAGCAGAGGACCGATCGTTGTGGAAAACCTTGGGGAAGGCCTTTGTCCAGCAGTGGACGTCTTGCGGCTGATGATGATGATAATAAAAAAATATTCATGCGTATTTGAAACAGAATAATATTATAACTATTATGGCCGTTCCTAATATTCCGTGGATAGATAGGTAACCAAATCTGTCCGCATTTGTCTATCGTCCAACGCAACGCCAATGGAATCTTGCTGACTTACATATTTTTTGTATCTAAAGGCCTCTGCCCGGATCATACCATGACTGTAGGATATGCCCACTAGACCGGTCCGTCACTTCGTCGTTCGTGCCTGATACGTTCATAGTACGGTCATGGTATGATACGGTGTAGTGGGCAGAGGCCTTTAGAACGCCTTTACGGTAAACACCCAAAACTAGGTATAAGTATCTCGGATAATTACCAGGTATTCATATGCATACCCGGTCTACCTGGTTCATACCCACATACTGAGTTGTAACAATAATGATTATTCACAAAATATCGCTCGCGGGCAGCCTAAGCTCTCTCGCAATGGCCCAACAATGCGGTGTAATAACTTTCTTTGTGCTCACGCGCACATTTTAATCACGCATTGTTGTCGATATCTAGCGCTCACTGGATCGCCAGCTTTCATTTATCACAAACTTTTGTCCGCGACTGTCATTGATTGCTTAACCCTCGAGAACTATCAAATTTCCCGGAATAAAAAGTAGTGACAATCTAGGATAATAATATCGTTGTGCCAAATTTCATCCTAATCCAATTAGCTGTTTTAGTGTGACGGGTTCATTTTACCAAAAGTATCTACGTTTGACAAACGTATCATTTTACAAACTTTCGTTTCGCAAAAATGTATGCTTAAACCATTACATATTACATAGGTTAGCTTATTGCATAGGTTAGATTTGTGACCACGCAAAAAAAATGCTACGTCGGGAGGTACTTACCTTTTTGTGAATCAAGAATTTGTTAAATTATACATACAGTTTGCCAAGTGAAACATTAGTGAACCGATTTACGAGTAATCTGAGCAACATCCAAACATCTATACAAATGTTTAATTTTTTTAGACGAAAAACATTAATTAATATTACTAATCGTTGCCGTTCCTTTGTTTTTAAAATACTTTTGCTCTTTTGCTAGACGGGTGTCTACTAAAATCTTGCCATCTCTTTCCAACCAACATCACCTCCACACTCTAACCCAGCATTCCTAAAACTAACAATGATATCCTAATGCAACGTCAACAAAATATTGTGAAGTGCTTTGATTTAGCCGTTAGACAGTGGGCGGAATTTTTACAGGCTCTCTGAAACCAAAAAGTCATATGTTAAAGAACATTAATACATTTCATGTTACCTTTTGGTTTAGATACAGTCGGCGGATCATCTAATTTGCTAGCTTGTGTGAATTGAGCCGGAAAATGTTGACGTATTCAAACGAAACGGCCGATGTTACCATACTATTATAGGATAGCTGACTTTATTACTGAAATAGGAAGGTTGGGTTTTATTACTTTGTGATAGGCTGTTGTGATTTTTTTGTCAGAGAACTTTTGTGGGTTCCGGACCGTTGATTGCAAATGGATTTGGTGAAATAATTTGATAATTCGAACCAGGAGTTGCGTTTATTGAATCAAAGTGGATGGTTTTGGCTTTAGTTCTGTAGCGACAGCAAAATTATTGCTCTTTCTGTGTATATATTATTCTAAAATCAGACTTACTTGGACTTTGCCGATGACAGGTTGATAATTTTTATTTAAGCGTCAATTTTGGTAATGTTTGTATGTAAGTTTGTTATAAGGAATATTAGTTCAACATTGACAACATATTTTTCTAATATCTTTCCGGATGTACAACCACAGATAATGGCTGCTACCGAGATGGTCAGTAGGTAGACTACCAAAGTCCTCAGTACCTTTTAGCTGATAATTATGTTGTATTAGTATCTGGTATTGATTTAAGTAAACAGTGTTAAATTTTAGACATATATAGGTAATTAATAATTAATTATGTATGTATGTTGTGTATTTATAATTTTTCATACTTTTTCACTATACACAATCAAAATACTGTAAAAACATCACAATAGGTGAGACAAGAAACGAGAATAGTTTACGGAGCTTTCGGAGTTTACAAACAAATAACGCGTATAACAAAAGAAGAACGAAACCGTAAAAAGAAAACCACAAACATTTTATTCTTAAAAAGAAAGTTCGACTGACTTGCTTCACGGCCGGAGCATTCCATTTTCAAAAGTCGGAAAGAATTAAAAAATGAACCGATATTTTTTTCTAAGAACGTGCTCCGGCATCGAGCCGGCGGCAAAACGGCGTGACTTGCCGGGCGGCTGCGTAGCCTGAGAGCTAACTGCGTTGTTTGCTTGTTCATTAGAGGGCACCTATTATAGTCATGTTTATCGATGTACATACTCGTAAATATTAATTAATTCTGACAAACTTCAACAACAAACCAGAAGAAAATTTATATCAATAGAATAAATATGCTCGGGACGGACTCGCATGTGAGCAAAATTTTCATTTTAGTCGGTATTTAATGTATAATACCGCAAATCCTAGATCCTATATCTACGAGTATTAATTCCCAATTAGCACAAAAACTGTATAAGAGCTCATACAGCCAGTATAACTCTAGTTTCAGCATTTAAAGGGCTGTTATAAGCTCTTAGGTCTCCTATTTTACGCTATACGCGGCGTCTGACGTTAGCGTCAACGTTTTAATACTTCCAATCGACGTCTGAACGCAACGCACAACGCAGTACGTATTGAAACGTTGACGCTAACGTCAGACGCCGCGTATAGCGTAAAATAGGAGACCATAGTCTAATACAGCTTGTGTGCTGCTTGGATTGATACTGTACCAGATTTTGCATAAAATGAATTATTTAAGAGCCACAATGCTGCAGTCGGCCCCTGCACTACGTGCGGTACAATGGTAACCTCTCGTGGTTCCGCAGCCAGCCTGCGTGAAAATAACAAGTTCGTATCTACTTGTGTTGTTGCTAAAATCACTGCATAATTAAAAATTGTGCGTGTATGAACTCATTGTGCTGGTAGATTTTGACGTGTAAAAGTGCCCGTGCGGCCTACTTACTGAATAAATATCTTTTATCTTTTTTTTTAATAATTAAATCAAACCAATTTTTTTTTTGCATTCCAATCATTTTGATCCTAGTAAATATTTTGCAAAGTTCGAGCGCGTTGATGTCTTTTTCTTGAATAATCCTAAAAGTCAGAGAAAATTCAAAAACATTTTTTTTTAAATACCTATTAAATCTTATTATACTTATATGTATTTAATCTAACGAAAGACCATACACTGTAACAATAAGATAAGATAAGATAAGATAAGCTTTTATTGTCAGACTGTGTACATTGGTGTTACATGTCATAAATTTAAAGTTCCAACAGTTTGCCCATTTCGGACGTACAATAATTTTACATTGAAAATATCTATTCTAATAATTTACAGAAAAAAAATCATTTAAATTGTAGAAGCATTTGCACATTAGCCATTCCTTAAGTTTCCTTTTGAACTGCATAATATTATTTAACGACTTAATACATTCCGGTAAATGATTATGTATTCTAATACCAGTGATATAAGTGCTTTTCTTTAGTATATGGCTAGAAGCCCGAACTGTACATAAGTCAGATTTATATTGTGGTCGTAGATTTTTCTTAGAGTCAGTTTTTTTCTTAAAATAGTCAACATTTTCCTTAACAAATAAACAAATTTCTAATATATATATGCACGTCAGAGTTAAGATTTTGTTAGTTTTAATTTTAAAAATGGATTTCAAGGATTCCGAATTCTTAATATTAAATATAATTCTTAGGCACTTCTTTTGAAGAACAAAAGTCGACTGAACGTTTACAGAGTTGCCCCAAAATATTATCCCATATGTTAGTTGAGGATAAACATTACCATAGTATGCCTTACACGCGACCTCTACTGACGTTATATTAGTTAATATTGATATTGTGTAACAGTACTTCGAAATTCTTTTATTGATCTTTTCAACGTGCGACTTCCAATTTAAGTTGCTATCTATTGTGACTCCTAAAAAGTTTGTGTTATTCACTTGTTCAATTTTTCCATTATCTATAATTATATCTATATATTGTGGTACTTGTCTGTAGTTAGTAAAATTTATAATTTTTGTCTTGTCTAAGTTGACCTTTAAATGTAAAGAAGACAACCAGTTTATGACCAACCTCAATGTTTTATAAGCCTCATGAGAAATGTCCATGCCGTTCAGTTTGTCTTCTGTTATAAATATTGTAGCATCATCAGCGAACATCACACATAAGTGGTCAGTCACCAGGGGAAACTCGTTGACATATACCAAAAACAACAAAGGCCCTAGCACGCTGCCTTGAGGCACCCCGTGTTGACTTTCCACATAGCCTGACTGTATTCTGGTGATTGTTTTTGTAGTTTTATCATATGTATCCAATACTGTGGCTTGAGGTCTATTTGTAAGATAGGTTTGTATTAAGGTACTAATAGCAACACGTTAACTGACCATTTGTGAACCACGTCATCTAACAATTAGGCTGCCTATTGGTCAGTTAACAGTATCTAAAAATTAACAGCTCTCTTCCCAATAAAAATTAAAATCATGCACATTAAACATAATTCAAATACAAAGTAAAACCGTTTAGAAAGGAAACATCATGAATATCTAAACAAACCTAAAACAACACGGTTTAATTATGGTAGGTATTACAGAACACTTTTCTGCTCATTGTATTTGATGGCGACATAATATCTCAACCGCTCGTCATCGTCTGCATTTTCAAAGCAGTCTGATCAAAAACTTCGTCCATTCACGTACTGTGCACCCGACTTGTCGGCTCCCGATCCGGATACACTGCATGTCAGGCAGTGTGAGAAATTGCCAGCTGCGTCCTGCAGTGTGACAATAAGAAACATAATCATGAAATATACTCAGTGAGTCCAGAATTTAGATAAAGGTGAGTTTCGAATTGAAATTTTTCGTTGGCTCAATCGTGCAATGTCGATTTGAGGGTGTCCTCCTGTTTTTCAGACACTAATTTCATCGAATGTGTCGTTTAACCGAATTTCCTTTCATCGATTCAATGTATGCTGAAACCTTATTGCTTTCAGGTTATCTTAAGCATGGGTTTTGATTTAGTTTTAACTTGATCGAGTGTTGTGTTGTACAGTCAAGGGCATAAATATATATACGTTCCCAAGACCTCAAAAATATATCTACGCCTTTATGGCACTGGCAATAAGGTCCATGTATACATATATTTGACGCGATGGCTGTATAGATATTAATGCCCTTGACGTTGCGTTTGATGAAAATCCGTTGGCCGTTTAACAGTTGTGTTCTATTTAATCTCTAATTGTTATTATGTTTAATGTTTTTTTTGCGTTTGGCCTAGTTGGTAGTGACCCTGTCTACGAAGCTAGCGGTCCTAGTTCGAATCCCGGTATGGGCAAATATTTGTGTGATGAGCGCGAGTATTTGTTCCTGAGTCATGGTGGTTTTCTATATGTAATTTGAGTATGTATTTCTCTATATAAGTATGTTTATCGTTGTCTAGTACCCATAGTACAAGCCTAGAGGTTAGTTTGGGACTAGGTCAATTTGTGTGAGATTCTCCTTGATATTTATTTATTTAATTTCTATAAAATGTGTAATTGTCTATTGCTGCATTGTCCTCGATCGCTACTCAAAGTTGCGCATGCGCATTTGCCTATATTGCAAATGCATTACTCGTACTTTGCTACAATATTACGAAATCAATGTAGCACAATTATTCAATGTAAAACATGGTTGCGTGTATTTTCGCTGGCCACAATGGAGTGTTTTAACTAACTTATCAAACCATGAGTAATAAGTTATATGTTAACTATACTTATTTTTAAGGTTCCGTACCCGAATAGGTATCTAGACCTATTACTAAGCCTACGCTGTCCGTCCGTCCGTCTGTCCTAACTTAAAAGAGGTATCTTTTAAACTGTAAAATATAGCCTCTTGATTTTTTTGTAGAATATTCTATTCGTAACGAATAATCTCTGAACCAATTTAGATATAATTTGATATGGAGATAGTTTGAATCCCGGTGAAGGACATAGGATAGTTTTTATCCCTGAAAATTTGATAGTTCCCGTGGGATACACGATAAACGACTTCTACAAGGAAGGAGTCGCGGACAAAAGCTAGTTTATAATATGTTAGCACAATGTTGAAGTTCTAAGTTCTAGGATCCTAGTAAAAAAGGGTATAAGTCTTCTAAAACTTACGTGAAAAAGGTTATAAGTCTAGTACATGATTTGATCTCTGTATATGATTTATAGCCTTTTTAATTAAGAGTTAACTTGACTTAAATACCCCTTTTCACTAGAACTCCAGAGTTTATTGTTTGTGCCGTCCTCACCGTGCAAGGCTTACAGCACGACACAATAAAAAGGCGCGCGGATTAAGCAATAATAGACTTTCGGTCATCTGTGTAAGCGCTTCGACGGGCGCCATATTAATTGTGTCGTCCTGTACCACCATTTTACTTTAGAGGTAAGTCGAATCCAATCAGCTAATGAAAATGCCATGAAAGTCTCACAAGCTGGAACTCGTACATAGTATATCTACTATTGAGATTCAATTAATCGATAGATTCGTGAAATTGTTTTCCTTGGGAAGTCTGTTGTCCACAGCATCAACAGTCACTCCCCAATTGTTGTGATTTGCACACAGATATCTCCCTCTTGGCACGAAGGTAAGAAAGAAAGTCACTCACGCAAAATAGTAATTAAAGCTGAAAAATAAAACACAATTTTTCCACAAAGAAAGCGAATCAGAATAATTAAGAATTTGGAATAGGGACAAAAAGAACACGTGCTTTTATTAAATTCGAATTTAAGAATAAATTATGTGACACTAGCTACCCGCCCTCGCTTCGCTCCTGGTACTATATACATAAGCCTTCCGTGAAAAATTATGTAACTGATGGTGAAAACTGCATTAAAATCCGTTGCGTAGTTTGAAAGACCTAAGCGTACATACGTACAAAGGGACAGACGGCGGGAAGCGACTTTGTTTTATACTATGTAGAGAAAGGGGTTAGGCTCCGTATTCCGAGGCCATTATGCCTCCGTGGTGGTTTCCAGCCTGCACCTGCTCACTTGTACTTGACTGTACTGAGAGCATGATTCCTTTTAAATAATCATCAGCTGGTTAGTGCAACATGGAAATCCATGCATAAGCAAGCAAGAAGTGAGCGAGTACATGCTAAGAAGAAAGTGATTCTCTTAAACAACTACTTTTTCAATTCGTCGACGGATAATGACCCGGCGAGCCTACAGGGTGTCCCAATATCAGTAACCCACATTGACACCGGAGGTAGACCAGCCTAAGACGGACCGAACCAGCCTAACATGACCTCTGTAAAAGTCGCATGGTTTTTGAGATATGCCAGTTTAAAGTTTGTACTGGAAAAGAACTTTAAACTGGCAAATCTTGAAAACCATGCGATTTTTACTACGATAATGTTAGGCGGGTTCGGTGTGGGGACAATGCGTAACGCATTTCCACTCCGTTAGAAAAAAAATCAAACTTAAAAAAAAAGCAAAGAAAAAAAAAGTGTCTGGTTCGGTCCGTCTTAGGCTGGTCTACTTCCGGTGTTAATGTGGGTTACTGATATTAGGACACCTTGTATAATGTCCCGTGAACATAATAGGGAATACGCATGAGTTTTTTTTATCGTATTTTTAACAAAACATGGAAATAGCGTAAAAGAAATAACAGGAAAATTGTCCACAAATACAGATGATAATAAGCATTTTAAACTACTAATTAGACATAGATCCGACATGGAATGTGACGTCAGCGTCCACTACGGCCATATAAAATCCATGTTAAGGCTTATATCTTGGTTATTTTTATAGTTATCCGAAATGTTTTCTCTGTTTGTTACATGAATGAATTTTTATGAAAGCAAAAAAAAATCCCTTATCAAAAAATTTTGGACACGTATTTTTTCTTTTGTCAATCAAACAGAAAATGACAAAGATAAAGCGCGTCAAAGTTCGGAGGAGGCTCGTGACGTCACTTCTGTGTAAAAATCGTACCAAATTGTACCAAGACGTGACGTCATTCGACATTTCAACTCGATATGTCTCCGTAATTTTTTGACTATGTGAAAAAAAATATGTGTCCAATACTTTTTGATAATCTACCTGATCGACAAAGAAAAAAAATAGTCATCATCCCTAATGTCAAATTTTAACTCGAGGTATCAGTCTATCCGCGGTTTGGAATCCTTAGGGGGGATGCCTAAATGCCCGTTCCTATATTTAAACCGCGGATAGATAAGGTTACTTCAAATTCAAATTTGACACATGTTGTACGTGGCAAATGTCAAATTTTAACTCGAGGTATCCTTATCTATCCGCGGTTTGGATATAGGAACCGGGCATAAGAGAGTAACACTCCTTCATACTTTGATTCATAGGTTTTACAACTATTAGCAAGTTTATGAATATTTCTTAATCCGCTGCAAATTCACAGCCTCTACAACGAACTCTATCGAACTCTGTAAATATCGAATATCGCTAATGACCGGAAAAAAGTAAATAAAACACACCGCCGGGTGTTAGAGCTCTACGCGTCATTAGGAGCGGATTACACTTGTTTTTGTTTCGCCAGCACTAGGGGTGACGGGGTGGCGATGAAAACGGGTATGAAACCTTTTAAATAAAAGTATTCCCTGGTCCAGGCCCCCTAGCATGCATGCAGATAAAATTTCACAGGTGCTAGGGAAATTAAAACATCTATTGTAACGTAACATAACGCTTAGGCTGCATTTCCATAGAAGCGGAGACGAGCGGGTGGAGAGGAGCTGTGTAGGAATCGACCAATCACATTGGTTGTAATCCACATCTCGTCTCCGCTTGACTGTTTCCATTGAAGCGGAGCGGAGACGAGATATGGATTACCACCAATATGATTGGTCGATTCCTACACAGCTCCTCTCCGCACCGCTCGTCTCCGCTTCAATGGAAAGGCAGCCATAAGGTAAAAAATAAATGTCCGGTCTTGATAAAATCGCTATACTGACCGTACTGGCTGAAAATCAGCGCTGTAGGTGTCTGACACCTCAGCATAATGCTGAGCCAGTGTCCGTTTCACTGCCGCGAGGACACACCGTGTTTTTTTTTCCTGTTTTGATGCTTTATTTTATCTTTGTATATTTGTGTCTTCTGTGTAGTGAATAAATGTCTTTCTTTCTTTCTTTCTTTTCTTTCTTAAAAATTTTAAAATCGCAATAGTCGCTTAGTTAATAAAAGTCAGGACGAGACACTTATTTTAGCGTTAAGTTTACGTTAGAATATAGAATAGATCTGATATATTCATTTCCCTAGCACCTGTCAAATTTTATCTCGTATATGCATGTTAAGCCTGGAGAAATCAACTTACGAGACAACCGCTTCAAACTAGGGTGAATACTTCTGGAGTTATCAAACAGACAAACGTATTCGGGGACTTATCTTAGATCTACTTAAGGTAAAAGTGTACAGTCGAACTCGGAAATTGCTGTACATTTTAGTACCTTGTCGCATTAAGGTGTTAAGTGGGAGTGATTTGAATTTAGTATATCATTAGCTGTGACAAGGTACTAAAATATACAGCTACTTCTAACAAACTCAACGAATCACTACATAGTATAAACAAAGTCGCTTCCCGCCGTCTGTCCCTCTGTATGTACGCTTAGATCTTTAAAACTAAGCATCGGATTTTAATGCGGTTTTCACCATCAGTTAGATAATTTTTCACGGAAGGTTTATGTATATAATAGTACCCGGAGCGGAGCGAGGGCGGGTCGCTAGTATTACATACAAAACTGGATCTAATAAGTATTAACACGTGTGATAATTATGAATAATTCGGGTAAACCCACGTTTTAACACGATTGCAATCAGCGGCGTGGCAGCCCTGATCCCGCGGGACGCTATCGTCTAATTCCCGTGATTTATCCCGCGCCCCGGGATTTCTCTAACGATCGACTAGCCCCGCACTTTATCTGATTATTTTCGCCATTAGGCATTTAAAGCTGATTAATATTTTTCGTCGATTGTTCTTTTCAATCGCTTCCGATTTTTTTTTGGAGAAAATTATTAGTCGATTTGTACGCGTGTGAAGATGCCGATAAAATCCATATTTTTATCCCTAGGTACAAATTAATCTTCATTCTTCTTTTTATCTACTAATATTATAAATGCGAATGTATTTATTTGGGTGTAGGGTACCTATTATTATGTAAAATATGACAGTTCTTGATTGAATAATAAAAATATAAGTAATAACCTCAACTAACTACTAATTACTAATCTAACAATATTTCATCTCATCGAATTTTATTAGATACTTCAGAAAATTCTAGAACCACGAACAGGAACTTATGATTTTTATTTGTTTTGATTCAGCTTTATAAGGTAAGTTTACAATATACGAACTAGTTTGTTGATCCTGCACTTTGTACTTTACTTTGATTTAGCGTTTCACATTTTATTCCGAACAGCGGGCTTAACATGCATGTACGAGATAAAATTTGACAGGTGCTAGGGAAATTAATACATCTTAACTTAACGCTTAAGGTTTAAAAAAAAGTGTCTCATCCTGACTTTTATTACCTTTTATTACTAAGCGACTATAGCGATTTTCACATTTTTATAGCGATTTTATAACGACGGAACACTTTTATTTTAAACCTTAAGCGTTAAGTCTTACGTTAGAATATGGAATAGATGGATTCATTTCAATAACACCTGTCCCACTAGCCCACTGGGGTCTACCCAAGATGCATTACGCTAACTTAACTGTTTTCGAAATCACATTCACAAATATTTGGCTTTACCAGGTATCGAACTCGGGAGCGCTAGCTTCAGGCATGCAGTCATTATCAACTAGGCTCACCGCGTCGTCAAAAAGGTTTAATTACCCTATTTTAGAGGTATACGTGTATCAGTGATTTTTTCTCTATACTGGTCAGAGAGATGTTTAGGCTGCCTTTCCATTGAGGCGGAGAGGAGCGGAGCTGTGAAAAGAGATATGTGATTCCACTGAGGCGGAGACTAGCGGAGATAAGTGGCGTAATATACAAATTTGATACAGTCGTCTCCGCTTGACTGTTTCCATTGAAGCGGAGCGGAGACGAGATGTGGAACAACCAATGTGATTGGTCGATTCCTACACGGCTCCTCTCCGCTCCGCTCGTCTTCGAAGATTGTGTTTAACGCAAACAAGTTCGTTTGCTCGCGCCCCAATATCCTGCCTGCCCCAGCATTCGGTTCAGTTGGACTCTTTTTATTCGCCGAAATTGTTTCGTGAGTGTTCGTAGTTTTGGAGTTCGTGTTTTAACTCCGTGGATTTTTACCCAACTGCCGTAGAAGGGGGGTAATGTGTTTACCTGTACGTAGAGTAGACTCGTATTTTTATTTATTTATTTTTTACTTGCAACAAAGAACACGTGACATTACAGGTTCAATACCTAATTGATTTACAGTCGCATACACACACAATATATATATAACTAATATATTTCAAATGTCAGCACAGTATTGTTATTAAAACTACTAATCTATATAAAGATTATTTTAGATTAGATTCTTATTACTATTACATTTTATGACATTTAATTTATTATTTTGTGATACGCCTTATTCAGTGATCATGTTTTGAAGCACGGTACCGAATAAAGCTAGTGAATTAGGGCCTTTTAAATGCGACCTTACTACAGAGCATTAATTTATAATTCCGTTTGCATGTCTAGATTGTACAACGATCATAGTGACACAATAGAAACGTGTCTTGAATTATAAATTTAAAATAAATAATAATTTTAATTGAAAATAATGTAGTTATTCGTAATAATTATTTTAATTATTCTACATATTAATACAGAAACGGGAACGTACAACTAAAGTTGAATAAAATGGCGCCTGAAGGCAAAAATCATGTAAAACCGGCGCGCCGCCGCACACTTTATTGCAATGCTGCGGCGGCGCATCTCATTACGCCATTAATTGCATCGCATGCGCATAAATAATTACAACATAATGGCGCTTAACTATTTGTAATTACAGCTCGCTTCGCTCGTTTTTTTTTACTTTAAGGAAGTGTTCTCCCATAAAGCGCCGTTTTACCCGACTGTACAGAAGAAGGACGATAACATGTTTACCCGACCTGTATGTAGTGATGTATGTATGTATGGCTTTTTGTTTCCTCGTAGAGGCTAAACTAGATTCGTATTAGCGTCGTGGGTGTCACTGGGTACATTCATTAAAAAAAAAACGAATAAAATAGCGGGGTTAAAAAAAATTGCAGATGTCTGCCTCTGTCAGAAGGGCAGTTGATGGACTCGGACATTAGAGTTTTTGTTCCGACTGACACCGTATCAAAAATTGGTCGAAATCGGTTAACATTTAGGGGGTGGAAAACGTTATCGCCGTTTGTATGGAAAGCCGTCACCTCACAATCATCTTAAGTAATTCTGTTACTAAGCCATGAGCACCAGGACCCCAAAAACCGAGGGTCCTCTAAAATGGTAATTATTAATTAATTACTTAGTTACTAATTATCTAGTAACGTGTTTGTTTTGCGGACATTCATTTCATCGAATGTGTCGTTTCACCGAATTTCATTTCATCGAAAGCTAATCTCTGCTGAAACCTTATTGTTTTCAGGTTATCTTAAGTACGGGTTACGTAAGTTAGGTTAGGTTAGACCTGTGACCACCAAAACGTAACTCCTGCACGTGGGAATGCCTGTCGTTGAAATAGAACATTCTATGAAACGAGTGTCAGTAATTCAAGGGTAAACCATATAGTATACACAATGCTATCAGATTAATGAAACATACCTTTTACAATTGTTACGAATAAGAAATTTAACTTCATTTAATAGTTATCTTCTGGGTAAGCTCGTTCCAAAGTCGGCCTTGGATTAAAAGTAAACTCAAACAATATAAAAAAACCGGCCAAGCGCGACTCTGACTCGCACACGAAGGGTTCCGTACCATCGTACAAGATTTAATACTATGTACTTTTTAAATACTTTCGTAAAAGAAACAGGAAAGGCGCTATAACAATATGTAAAGTGGGTAATTGTCTAAATTCATTACATTCCTTTATTTTGGGACCCGTTTAATTTTTAATTTAATTTAATTTTTATTATTTGTTGTCATAGTGGCAACAGAGATACACACTCTGTGAAAAGTTCAATAGTCTATCTACTTATTACGCTTCATGAGATACATCCTGCGGAGTGACAAAATTTAATAAAATCACGCTTTTAACGCATGGGAGCCCCTTATAATATTTAATTTCATTTTATTTTTATTATTTGTTGCTATAGCGGCAATAGACATACACATTCTGTGAAAATTTCAGCTGTCTACCTACTTTGGTTCACGAGATACAGCCCGGCGACAGACAGACGGACGGAGGGACGGAGACAGCGGAGGCTTAGTAATAGGGTCCCGTTTGGCACCCTTCGGGTACGGAACCCTAAAAATGTTTTTAGATAAAATTATACACCATAAGTAATTTCATCTTGAAGTTAATTGTTATAGTTACCTATTTACAATCAGAAATAAACATTATAGATGCAATTAAAATATTTTGTATGCCAAAAAAAACCTTTCTGTTTAATAAAATTGTAAGTATATTATTTAGTTAATGGTTTACGACCGCAATACGGAACGAGCCAGGTTGGCCTTCGGCAACCTCTTTTATTATCATCTATACATAGTAGCGCACGCGCCTGTCTGTTCGTAATATTAAATTTTAAGGTAATTTTTTACCAAAATCTATACCTGTAGGATCTTTCATACAATAGGGAATATGCATGACATTTAAGCCATTAAAGATTTGGTTTTATCTCTTTCTAGCCAAACAGAATTTAACATGGAGTTTATATACTCCAAGGGCCGTAGCATGCTTGGTCACAGATAAAATTTGACAGGTGTTAGGGAAATGAATACATCAATTCCATATTCTAACGTAAGACTTAACGCTTAAGGTTTAGATAAAAGTGTCCCGTTTGACTTTTGTTACCTTTTATTACTAAGCGTGTCAGAGAATTTTATCCGGTGTGGCTAGAGTAATAAAATAAATCGTTCAAATCTATTAAGCTGTTCGGAGAAGATCCAGCAACCACCATCAAGAAACTTCCAACACAGTAACCATAGAGAGTAATCACATGGCCATGCCTTAATACAAAATAAGAATAAGTGCCCTGCATAGAAACCGGACTATAAGAAACGGCAAAAGACATAGGCATATTTGACCTTTTTCTATTTATGGCATTCATAACGAGTTAGAAAGAGATGTCCTAAAAGGTATTCATTCGTTTTCCTTCGTGTTGTCACAAGGATCTGTCGACGCTAGTGTTGTTGCTGAGCCAACAATAATATCGATATCGATTCAATTTCGCAGTTGTAATTTGTTCTAAAGGCTAATTTTTCTAATTGCCAAATAAATCCTTTGTTCCACATTTTTTGCAAAATAAAGATATTTGTATCTGTAAGCATGTGGCAGTAAAAATTTCCTTTTTTTTACAAGTGTTCATTTAACTTGCGATGTTCCAATGTTAATAATAATAAGTAACTTATCCATTTCAAAATTTGCAGACCATTTTTCATCTACTTCCCTGTGTTTAATTGAACTGAAGTTTGGAATACTTATGTAAACCCGATGACAATGTAATATTATTGTGTCAACGAACAGATCTGATGATAGAACCGGAAGGTGGCAACAGGATCCTGAGCTGTTCTTAACGTAGACCCACCGAGATAGGACTCTTTAGTTTGGTCTTGATAATTTGATAATTACAGTGAAAAAAATACTGTCTTCAAAAAAAACTTTTCCCAAAATGAAATTTTGACAGCAGCATTTTGTCATGTGAAAGAAAAGAAGAGAGCTAAAATTTATCTTACAGAAAGTGTTATCTGGAGATAAAAAAAATCGGCCCTTAAACATTATATTTACGTTATTATGCTAAATGTTAGCAGCTTAAAGTTGTATAAGTATTTGTTCAAATTCAAATTCAAATTCAAATTCAAATATTTATTCAGTAAATTGGCCACATACGGGCTCTTTTACACGTCAGTAATATAGAGTGAATCTACCAGCGCTTCGGACAAGACCATCATTGCGGAGAAGAAGCGCCGCAAGAAACTCCAGGTCAACAAAGCAGGTCAAGGATATTTCAAATATGTTCAATAATTCAACAATGTTTTATTTAGAATATTGGAGCTGGAGATAGCAACCAAGCAAAAAAGGGTTACAGGAATAATCGCGTGACTGTCTGTTCCTTTGCTATAGTTTGCTGTATCTTTTCGGTATAAAATTTTCCCTGCCTACTCGCCGAATCCATTGTGCTATCAAGTTCTCATTTCTTGGAAATCTGAAAATATTGATATATTATATTCACAACACTGTCAAACTAATAAAGCTACTAAATGTACAAGTCATCTTGACACAAAATTAACTATTCGTGTATCGACTTTTTAATTTAGTAGTACTGGAGGTTCGTGTAGGAGTCCAATGGCGGGCTCGTCGCGGTCCATTCAAATTTGACGTCTAAAACCTTTTGGCAACATGAAGGCAAACGAAAGAATAAGGACATCATAATAAGTTGGAAGAAAAATAATATTTAATTACTCTAGCAACGTTTTATTCGTGCTGTCATTTTATCTGTGACCAAGCATGCTACGGCCCCAGGAAATTTACTGACGCTAGTATGGTGAAACGGAAATAATGTATAATAGCTGCTCTGATTTTTCTTGTATATCGGATATATTATAATTCTAGTAATTAGGTAAAAACATAATCCAACTAATTATGAATTAATAAGTTATTTAAAAAAAATTAATAAATTTTAAAAAATCCTGAAAATGTTGTTAAAAATAATTATAAACAATTTTTTTTTTCATATTGCTTACTTAATATTTGATCTATACTAGGCTAAACGCGTCGTCTAAGTATCAATATATAATTAAGAAAGGAAAATAATACATAACATGGGATGTTACCTATATCATTATACTCGTAATAATATGTACTAAATAGAGGATAAGAGAAGATAAGGTATATGCCCTGTTCCTGAAGTTTAAATCATTAAGTTACCGAACTATGTAGGTTTCCATAGCAAGCAGGTTGGTCGTTACTGCGCACGAGTTGATTTACGACGCGCAGAGCGCCGCCGCGGCGACTTCACACGGCCCTGCATGTAGGGCGCTGGATGGGGCTTGACTCATAAAAAAGCTGGTCAAGTACGAGTCGGACTCGCGCACCGAGGGTTCCGCACAAACTTGTAGGTATGTAAATAGTTCGTAAATCACGGGAATCGAGTCTCGAGGACTTTTCCCTCTTTTTCAGAATTTTCCCTTGGAGCTGTGAAAAAATCAAACTTCTAAGTCAACGCAATCAAAAAATACGGCCGTTTATGCCGCATATTCAAGGGAATCTCAAGGGAATCAAAACCTATATAGGGTTCCCGTTGACTTGAATCATGTAATTTGGCTAGAAGCTGTCTTATAGCACAAGAAAAGGAAAAAATCCGAAAACCGTTAATTTGTAGTTACATCACAAAAAAAAAATCCAGACACTCACTAAGTATGATAGTGCACTAGTGCGTCTCAGTTTGTATACGAGCTTATACAGCCCTTAAAATGCTGAAACTAGAGTTATAATGGCTGTATACGCTCTTATACAGCTTTTGTGCTACTCGGGACGTCCTGAGATGATGCCATGTATGGCCCGCGACTGGTTCGTCGCTCGGATCTCCCTTCCTAACTAGTCTATAACGATAGAGACGCACTGAGCGACAAGCGAGAAAATACAAGATGTGCTACGCTAACTTAACAATTTTCGAAAATCGATAATATGTATTAAATTGACATAAGCGGCTGACGCGACCGATCCATCAATAGGTACTATAATTTTCTTTGATTCCGAACATCGTAATGCATCTTAACCACCAGTAAGGGCCTGCGCAAACCGGCGGAGCGCAGCGCAGATCACTTTAAATTTATCAATGTGTATTCTTTTCTATTTTAATTACAATAAGGTATAAATTTAGAGCCGCAGCCGCAGAGTAGAAATCCCCCGTGATGCTCCGAGGTCGGTCTCAGAGCATTCAAATTTATACCTTATTGTAATTAAAATAGGGAAGAATATTCATTGATAAATTTAAAGTGATCTGCGCTGCGCTCCGCCGGTTTACGCAGGCCCTAATGGCCGCCTTTATCGCGGTGGATAAAGGCTTACCCTTCTCGCAGACCGCCAAGTGACTTTCGTATGGCACGTGTGGGACTCCCATCCCCCACCTACAGTCACTACGGGTTGAGGTGGGCGGCAAAACGCCGCCGTCTCAACCCCCGCCGTCTGCGCCGGAGCGGATGCGCGAGAGGAGACTCCTGGCGCTCACGCTCCGCAGCCTCCTTCTGCGAGATAACAGGTTTGTAACCTACCCTAACATACGTAACCCATGCTTAAGATAACCTGAAAACTATAAGGTTTCAGCAGAAATTAGCTTTCGATGAAATTAAATTCGGTTAAAGGAGACGTTCGATGAAATGAGTGTCTGCAAAACAAGGATACACCGTGGATAAAGCGTCCGTCACTATCGCACTTGCGTACTGGTTAGAAAGTGACACATGATTTATCTACGTCTATCCACATATTACCACAATAATACTGCCCTCCTAAGCTAAAAAGCAGTATCTCAAAAACAATAGTCAAAGCAGATTCAGTCCTCCCCTGTTGATAATGAGGTTGCAATTGCTACAGGAGTTTTGTCTGAGATAGCGCCATTTTGCTTAGCAGGGCAGAATAGGCCACCAGAGCCCTTAGCCAAGATGCCCATCGCTAACTAGCGTTTCTATTCGTTTCGTTTTTAAACCAATCGCGTCACTGGTAGATCACGTGACTCTCCGTATGACGTTTATTTTACGCGAGTAAGTCCCGTTCAACTTCCAGTATCTTGGCTAAGGGCTCTGGTAATTCAGTCCTTTATAAAAATTCTCAACGTATATATCTCTTCTTGTAAATCTATAGCATTTCATAGTTGCAGATATCATTTACCGAGGCACTACACAATAGCCTATGTGCGCATGCAACTATATCGTGCTTCTATCGACTCTAATACGTCATATCTACTGTATACTAGCAATAGGAAACTCGAGTCTCTGTATTACTGATAAGGTTGTATATACAATAAAGGTTTGGTGGATGTAGCGTTTTTAGATAAGATGAGAGGAATTTTGTCCTTTTGTACAACGACAATATTGAATGCGAGGGAACTTAAAACTATAATTCAGATATTGTAACAAGATGTTTGCAGACGTGTTAAAATGCTACGGTATCATTTTATACATCATAATTAAAAGTGCATCATCAAGTGCATTGGCTGCTCCTTGCCATAGACAAATATATTTATTAGTCGTTTGTGAACAAGCGAATGGTAGAACAAGTCTGGAAATTTAGTTCTGTTTAGAACTAGGTCAATTTGTATACAATTTAGATACAATTACATTTTTTTATTACAATTTTACAATTACATTTCTGCCACTTCGCACACTTGTTTCCTAGGCCTAATTGAGCGGTTTGATCCGTAGAACCAGAATTTTCCTATCTCCGGTTAACTGCAGAAAAAAGTAGCCACCGCTGCTAGGTACAACTTCTATGCAGCGGGCTTAGCAAGGTCAAAGTCAAGACACTTTTATTTTAAACCTTAAGCGTTAAGTCTTACGTTTGCATATGGAATAGATTCATTTCCCTAGCAATTATATCTCGTGCATACATGTTAAGCCCGCAGACACATACAAACGTTTTGATGCAGGTGCCACTTCTTGGTTTAGCAAGACATATACCATAACGTTTATATATAGTTTTGAATTCTACATTAGATAAAGATAAAGATAAAAGATATTTATTCAGTAAGTAGGCCAGGTAAAATCTACCAGCGCTTCCCAAGAGGAGACCACTGCTGAGAAGAAGCGCCGCAAGAACCTCAACAGTTAGTCATTTTTTAAATAAAAATATAACAATGATACTACTTATTCTAGCATTATATAAAACTGTAAAAATAATATTAAATATCTGCGTAGTTTGGCAGGAAAACATGTCAGAATGACTACAAAATATATATATATATATACATGTCTTCCTACATAAACCGTGTCCCCTAGACAAGATACAGCGTTTACATGATTTTTATGAGGTATGTACGGGTAGTAGGTAAGCTATTGAACATTAAACATTAGTTAATTTTCTGGTTTAGGCCAAGCATTTTTGTCCGTTAGATAGTCCTCGACCCTATAGTACGCCTTTGACATCAACGACTTTTTCAAGTAATTTTTAAGTGCTGGAAGGGGTAACTCTAAAACTACGTCGGGTAATTTATTATAAAAATGAATGCATTGACCTACAAATGATTTATATATTTTACGGACACGAAACTTTTTTATGGCAATTTTATTTTTATTCCTAGTATTTATATTATGTATATCAGAATTTTTAACGAAAGAGTCTAGGTTTTTAATAACATAGATTATTTGGACGTTCGGACCTTTATAAAAGCAGTGAGCAGTGAGAATATAGAGATTACTCTACTAACAAGAGCAAAGCTAAGGAATGTTCAAAAAATCACAAATAATTAAATTGAATCTTTTATAAAACCATTTGGCTTTTATGCAGCGTTGTATATTTTACATTATTCTGTCTAAAGCAAGGAGCGAAACGGAATGTCCGGGGAGTGCTTTACCGTGTCGCCCCGGGCCAGCCGGGCGGGCCCCGGGTGAAATACGGGCTTTTCAAAAATAATAAAAAAAAAACAGCCAAGTGAGAGTCTGACTCACACACGAAGGGTTCCGTACCATCGTACAAGATTTAATACTACTTTTTATTATTTGCTGTCATAGTGGCAACAGAGATAAACACTCTGTGAAAATTTCAACTGTCTACCTGTTACGGTTCATGAGATACAGCCGGATATAACAGAAAAAATCACGTTTCATGTATGGGGCCCCTCTTTAATGGGTGATTCCACGAGCGTTTAACCGCCGTCAGTCCCTTGATCGCATTACAGTCAAAATTTCTGTAGATTTGAGTGCCATTTTCGGTTATTTTATAGAGTGCCCTGACTTCTACAAAAATAACAGAAAATGGCATCCAAAGCTACAGCGACTCTAATGCGATCAAGGGACTGACGGCGGTTGAAACGCTCATGGAATCACCCTAATATTTAATTATATTTTATTTTTATTATTTGTTGCTATAGCGGCAATAGACATACACATTCTGTGAAAATTTCAGCTGTCTACCTATTTCGGTTCATGAGATAAGTACAGCCCGGCGACAGACACACGGACGGACAGCGGAGGCTTAGTAATAGGGTCCCGTTTGGCACCCTATGGGTACCCTATGGGTACGGAATATACTGAAGTCAGGCGCTGTACGTTATTAACTAATGTTACTAGCAACGTGGGTTTGTAGAAACACATGCATAGAAATCGCCGAGACTCTACAAGGCAACCAATAGCTATATATATGTGACCTTCTCAATATAAAGGGACCTTATGGAGGCAGGCGGTTACGCCGTTTTAAGAACTGTTGCCATAGTATTCGTATAGTTACAAGAATAAGAAGATCGTAACTGCCTTCCTCCATAAGATCCCTTTATATTGAGAACGTCACATATAGTTAGTGAATGAGGTTAATTCCGTCTGTGGGGTAATACCGTACACAGCCAGCTCATGCTGAGCTGGGTCCGTTTCGCAACAATTTGCCACTATCTCTTTAATATCTTTCCTTTTTGTGTTATTTTTAATTATTATTTTAGTGTGTTGTAATTAATAAATGTTTTTCTTTCTTTCTTTCCTTTTCCTTGAGTTTCTTCAAAACAAGAGTGAAAAGGGTTCTATTGAACCAGCGATTGTTCTAGATTTCATCATCATTTATAAAACGTAACGGTATTAACCTTCTTTACAATTACCTACACAAATTTAGAAAGATGTCGCAATTTACGGTCATTTTCTTACAAAACAAAAAAAAACCTAATATAAAAACATCGGGATATGATTGTTCTGCTCAATCCTATGATCTTGCCCTCTGGTGGCGAGTGGAGTACCCTCGAAGGGACGAGGCTCTCGTGGAAACACACGGAACCGAATTCAGGGCGGGACTGCGTTTGAAAAATAGCTTTTGTCCGACACTTTCGTCCGCGTGTTTTCCACAGCGGGCTTAACATGCAAGCACGAGATAAAATTTGACAGGAGGTTAGAATATGGAATAGATGTATTCATTTCCCTAAAATGAATACATCTATTCTATATTCTAACGTAAGACTTAACGCTTAAGGTTTAATATAAGTGTCTCGTCATGGCTTTTATTACCTTTTATTACTAAGCGATTTTTATCCGGTATTGCTAGAGTAATTATAAATATCGTTCAAATCTATTAAGAGCCTGTGCTCTAGGCTACGTGTGCACAGGCACTAGGTATTATACTTGACGGTGAAAGCGGTAGTCATAGACAATATGATTGTAATAGAATAAAAACGGAGTGGAATAAACACTCACATAAACATCACTACATTTTTTTAATGCAAGAGTCTTTAGGCATTAAGTCCGCCATTTGTACGTTTTACATTTGATTGTATTGCGCAAAGAAGTAAAAGTTCAATAAATAAATACAAAACCTTAAATTAAGTTAATATATGACCAAGACCCGCGGCTATTTGTTGTCACAAAAGTCACGCAATTTTGATAGAAATTGAACTAATTTCTAATAAATCCTGCCGTTTCTAAATGGAATTTCTTAAGAGAATAAACACGGCTGGTTGGACGGACTCGTGTGTAATTCAGTCCCGTATATTTTCACCACACAATAGAAACCCCCAATAGGTAATCCCGGAACCGTTATTTCAAATCACAATAAGATTTCGGCAAATAAATATTGTGAGCGCTTTTTCGCGCTATATCATGTTTCCACTCTACTTATAAATCTTTGTTATGGTTCACTGATGTTTATCATTATCATTTAGCAAACTGTATCGTTTTACTAATTTTCATTTCGCAAATAGGTACTTCCTATGACAGGATTTTTTTATTTTAAATGGTCACAAATCTAACCTAACCTAACCTATGTAATAACCTGTATACGTAACCTATTTTGTATGTAGCGGTTTAAATATAAATACGTTTTTGTGAAATGAAAGTTTGTAAAAAATAGAACCGTCTTCAAAAAAAACCCACTAAACAAGACTAAATTATGACCGGCTTCCTAGGAATTGCCTATTTGAAGGAGGTGCCTAATAGGTACATGGAATATATCTAAGCCGGTGTCAAGTAGGTTTATACAATAGCAATGTCACATGATTCTTGCCACCGACTTCGATATATTCCATGTACCTATTAGGCACCTCCTTCAAATAGGCAATTCCTAGGAAGCCGATCATAATTTAGTCTTGTTTAGTGGGTTTTTTTTGAAGACGGTTCTATTTTTTATTAAAAAAATTTTTTCGTCTTTTTTTATTACATTTTTTTTTCGCTTTTTAGTGATACGAGTATAACTATCACTAAAAAAATCGCGTCAACACAAAATCGGTCGAGTTGAACTAATATATCGCTTAATAACGGATCCATGCGGATGCCGTCACGTGGTATCCATTATTCTTGTATACCAAAACCTTCTCCAGAATGTAACAAATACTTTGCTGAAAACCCCATCTAAATCGGTTCAGCCAAACGCGAGATAATCGTGGACAAACATACATACATACATACATACATACATACATACATACATACATACATACATACATACAAACATACAGGTCAAACTAAGAGCCTCCTTTTTTTTTTTGAAGTCGGTTAAAAATAAAACATTTGCCAAACATACTTTTGGTCAAAAAAACGGATAAGTACCATCCGGCCGCACAAGGTATTGTTTTGAGAGATAAAAAAACCTTTCTAAAAACCGTAAAAAAACATCTATTATTCTACCAAAAATCGCTTACAACTTTTTACAACAAAGCTTGATACAAATATTATGTACAAAAGGTCACTTTAAGCTTGGAAAAACTCTTTTAGAATTAGAAATCCCGCCAATTTCGCGCGACCCAAATGAAAATGGCCGCCGGCTCCACAGAGCATGAAAGGGTCGCCGTAAGGATGGCCAACATACGAAATTAACGACTGTGAAATCGGGGACCCCTGTCATTATGACAACTATTTCTCAACTTCTGCCGTGATTGTGACAGTGACTCTTACTTCCTGACGTTTGTTAGTAACTATTACTGACAAAATATATTCATATTCATAATATTTTATTGCATAATAACCACATGCAACAGACAGATGCAACTTAGAAATTATAATAATAATAAAAATAGGCAAGTTAAGCGTAATTATGAAACCCTGTTGGGCACAGCAATAGTAGGTAGATAAGGAAAAAGACCGAAGTTTACGTATTTTTATCTTCAAAAAAAATAATTTCAAGAGTAGTCTTTTTCGTATTAAAAATTATTTTAAGTACTTTTGGAAATATTTTTTTCGATTCTATTTTTTTTGTTATTTCCTAACAGGTCAAATTAAGTCAGCTATTTGAAGTGTTAAACTTTTATACGAAATAAGTAAATAGGTAGGTCACCACCCACTATTGTCAATGAGCACACTCTTTATATTATGGATTTCGTTAATTTCAAAATCATAAGGATCACAATAATAAATCTACTTTTAATATTTTCGTGTATTTTCCGGAGTTTAATTGCATGGTTAGTGTATAACAGTTTATTTGTAGCACTGTCAACATCCCTATAACAAGTTTAGTGTTTTCTATAATCCAGGTATTCATATTCATAATATTTATTGTATTAAACATACATAGGTATTTAAGTTGTTTATACTTAAAGTGCAATTTTCAATGTATAATTTTATTTCTCTGCAGTACTTAACCAGAGCTAACCTTTGTAACTGTTAATAAAGTTCCTTTTTCTAAGCATAGACACTTCTTTATAAAGCAAGCTAATTTGTAAGCTGCCAGCATTAGCCGCTGAGGCCGGTATCGCCGCCGCTCAGCCACACGTGCCGCTTGATTGATCGCGCTTAATGCGCTAACCTACCGCTGATGTTGGCTGCACTGACACTGTAAGCCGATTTATCTGGTGTGGAAATGGTACATTTATTTTGTCAAGTTTGTAGCAGGTAAGTTTATAGTAGGAATTATACCTTCGTCCTGCCCAATGCTGCCCTGCTAAGCAAAATGGCACTATCTCAGACAAAACTCCTATAGCAATTGCAACCTCATTATTAACAGGGGAGGACTGAATCTGCTTTGGCTATTGTTTTTGAGAAACTGCTTTTTAGCTTAGGAGGGCAGAATGTCCTTTGTCAAGAAAAGAACATATTAGGTTTACAGTAGGTAGTACGTTCTGCCCCATAATTCAAATTATCCATTTAAGACTTTAAACAATAACAATTTCAGAAAAAAAGCTACCTGCATAAAGGCTGAAAAATATCTAATGCAATTTTTCAAAAAGAGAACCATATTTATGGCGGTACGGAGCGGCATTGTTTTCCCGCGTCTTTTGTCGTTCAGTTTAACCAGTTTTGATGGAGCTCTATCTTTGCAAACGCGAGCCCTTTGCTGTTTGGTTTAATTAAAGGATGAGGGGACGAGGGAGATCAAGATACGGTGGTTTTTGTAGGGTACTCAAAGCGCCCTCTGGTGGAGTGGAGAGTTTGTACCCAGCGTCGAACGTTGAGATGTTTCCGATAAATTCTTTGTGATATTTTTATAACAAAATGGCAGTTTAAGCGCTCGACGATGAGAAAATAATTAGAATTTAATAGCTTTTATGAAAATGTCCCCTCCAAAAATTATGCGCGTGAATATTTCCCCTCTTCCTTTTTTGAATTTAAAACTTTTTCAACCGTTCTAGCTCTAATTGTATTTCAAGATGAAACTGCGTTGCTCATACCGGGTATCCAATCCAAGTCGCGTCGTTATGGATCGATCTGTAAATTTTCCTGTCAAAGAATGGCTATATATCTTTAAATATAGATAAAAGATACATCGAATATTAGAATATCTGGAACGTAATAAGAGAATAACGCCCTAGCTAAAGAATAACCTGGCTGAACCATAGCTGAACTCATAAGCAAGATAAACTAGGGCGGCCGTAATCTCGCAGTAAACAGCATCTGTGTCTGTGACTTCATTAGCCGGCTGTCTGCGACT
The DNA here is from genome assembly GCA_963241965.1 of Tortrix viridana. Lineage (NCBI taxonomy): Eukaryota > Metazoa > Arthropoda > Insecta > Lepidoptera > Tortricidae > Tortrix > Tortrix viridana. The sequence continues at coordinate 13,744,602 of OY725180.1, read as the reverse complement.
GGCTTTAATTAAAAAAATAGACATACGCATGTGTGGGAAAGTGAGGCAAAACATTTTTGGTGGAAAGTGAAGATTTTCTCACCCCACAAATCTACGTAGAAGTTGTTGAAACTGTTCTATTGAAAATTTGAAATTTGTTCCAGATTCAAAATATTTATTCAGTAAATTGGCCATAAACGGGCTCTTTTACACGTTGGTAATATGAAGTGCATCTACTAGAGATTCGTACAACAACATCATCATTGCAGAGAAGCGCCACAAGAAACTCTTAAAAGGAGGTAATTTATTAAACATATAGTACAATAATACTCAAAACTAAGTAACATCACAAGGTAATTAAGTAAAACATAATAATTATTATCACTCACACAAAATAAAAAATTGCTGCAGTGTAAAAGTGTCCGATGTCCGTCCGAAATTCATCGATCGGTTCATACGATAATCCATAAAGACGCAACAAACAAACACACATTTACATACATTATTAGTAAAGGTAAAATTAGGATTCCTTTTAGGAATCTTCCAGTTAACATTTCTTTTCTGGATAATTCCGTTGACCAACTCACTGCCCTCCTAAGCTAAAAAGCAGTATCTCAAAAACAATAGCCAAAGCAGATTCAGTCCTCCCCTGTTAATAATGAGGTTGCAATTGCTACAGGAGTTTTGTCTGAGATAGTGCCATTTTGCTTAGCAGGGCAGCTCACCACGGGCAGTCCACACGGCACACTTCCTCGTCCGCGTTAATTTGGCCACGTCCCGTCTCGTCGACACTACGTGTGTGTCCACTACTAATTCAACTCGATTTAGCGTTCATTTTCTTAATATATCCCAAGATTAATGAATACAATAGAATAGAAATAATTTTATTGACAATTTGACACAATAAATTTAAGACAAAAAAACAAACAACAAAATAAAGAGTAAATATGACAAAGTATCAAATAGTGTCAAATAGGGTACCACTCAGCATGATGCCGCGACGTGGTGGACCAGGACCCTGGTTTTCAGTAGTCCATATTTGAATGACTTCACGAAAGCCAGTGTAATAAAAAACAAGCAAAAAAGAAAATAAAAAAGAAAAATCAAGTGAAAATAAAATAAAATACAAAACAAACTTAACACGAACAGCAGAAACCGACATCACACACAATACGACAGGCACAGACACGTATAAGATTACAACTTAATAGCGCCATCTTTTTTACTCTCGACCCGTCACTTATGTAGAAAGAGACAACACCAAGGTAATGTAATGGCAACACAGACTACCAGTTCGCCGCAGGGACCGACCACCCATTCCCCGATAAAAGCATATGAAAGACTTACCAAATAGAATAACTCACTAAAAGAATAACCTCTTGGGAAGAAATATACGACTAAGTTATTTGTTAAACTAACCATTCACATAAGGGAAACCTAAACAGCTAAAGCACAGATCGTCAACAATAAATTGATATCCCTCTTTTTACATATCCAAATATAAGGCTAACCCTTTTGTTTAAGCGCTTTTCACACACACACGGGAGAAAAAGAGATGGGAACACATTCCAAGAGATCTACCATTAGGACTCTAAAGATTAGTCTCAATAAGCTGGTGACTGAGCAAATCAAGTAAAGTTACCAGAAAAACTTGTATTAAAAAAAAACAGATACTTATTGATTTCATTTATCAGTGGTGATGATGACCAATTACTCAGTCAACTGTCTCCCGCGTCCAAAAGATATCTTCTGTGTGGAGGCGTTAATTTGGCCACGTACCGCCCCGTCGACAGTACGTGCGGTCTTAGTTGAATAGGTACTAAGAGAACTTGGAGTTTTCTCGATTCACGTCCACTTTAACACTGTCGCTTAATGGGCGTCATGCGTCTGAGGACCTTCGACTCGAAGAACGTCTACTTTCTATCTATTATATCGCTACCTATTTCGACCTTAAACCGAACCGAAACCGAATTTAAACTTGTTCCTGTGACAGCTATTGACTAGAAATATTGTAAACCCTAAATAATGCAATAAACTATCTACGAGTACACATAGAACACTGGGCAGGTCATTTATACAAAAAAAAAGAGTAGTGGTCCTAACACAGTGCCTTGTGGAACCGCACCACATAATCATTATCAACTAAAAGTAATATTTCTAAATTTCAGTGAAATTTTTACGTCACGTAATTTATCTAGAAAACCCAAGAAATCGTTAAGAAATCAAAGGAATTATGAAACTCAAACTCGGAAAAATGATTCAAAATTGGCCACAGGGCTCTTTTACGCGTCGGTAATAATAATATAATGGTGAATCTACTAGCGGGCGGACAAGACCTACAATGCTGAAAAGAAGCGCCGCAAGAAACTCGAGCATAAGGCCCTTTTTAGGGTTCCGTACCAAAATGGTAAAAAAGGAACCCTTATGGTGAGACTTCGTTGTCTATCTGTCTGTATGTCACAGCAGTTTTTCTCAGCAGCTACACAAGCTATCATTTATAACCAAAACTGTTCCAAAAATTACCCTCCCCCCCCCTTATCACCGAAGTTTATAAACCAAAAAATCTGAAAAATTCCTAACTTATTACTTAGTTTTTACGGGAAAAATAAAACAGTGTTTTCGAGAAAATTACAAAAAAATTTAGGCAAGTCAAAATGGACCTCATTGCATACAATTAAAGTACCTACATAAAAAGGTATATTTTCGAAGTACGGGCTTAAATACGGAACCCTCGGTGCGCAAGTCCGACTCGCACTTGACCGGTGCTTTTTAAATCATGAAGGCACAATAATGCTTAATAATATGTATGATGGCGGAAAAGAGGGGAGGCCTTTGCCCAGCTGTGGGACACTAAAACAGGCTAAAAAAAATTATGATAAAAGTAACAGTACCCAGTGGTAGGGATCATGCCTTCATCGCGCTGACTGCGCGCTATATCAGCTGCAGTGTTTGTCTACTTAGAATAATTGCGTTTTCTCGTTACTCGCTCATTACTCTGAACGCGAAGTTTCAGGATTTATGGCTTACATACAGCTAATTCATATTAATTACAAGTTAAGCTGATGAAGTTTCCACAGATCAAAATTTAATTAATGTGAAACAAGTTTTTTATTTGGCTCTGTGCAGACATAAGTTGAGTCTGGTAACCTAGAATGATGGAGAGGCACTTAATTAAGATGAAAATATAGTCAAACGTCATGTTTTTTTGTTAATTTGACATTTCGATGATCCAAAGGAAAAGTACATAATCGTTTTTTATACCACGATAACATTTGTTACATTACCTCTATGTGTTACGGAAACAATCTCAATCTTTGATATCATTTCAAATTGATGTTTCATTAATGAATCTTAAATAATATACCTAAATTATATTTATAATCGTGGCAACAATTCTGGGTTACGTGTGCACGAGTATTTAATTTAAACATAGTATTTAAGGCCAAAAGAAAACTATCAAAAAATGTCATTCTGTTAAAGGCAACAATGCTTTTAGCTTTCAAAGCTCTCACAAAGGGGTTTCAATGGAGCTTTACCTCTAGAGCCTGTCAAGGGAAAATAGGTTGTTTGGAGCAGTTCTCGCACCTGAATATTTTAGGGACAAACCGTGGGCTTGCCTTGAATAGGTGTAGGAATTTGGACCATTTTTGACGGGGTTTAAAAGAAAAATAATATAATGTAAAGACCCCTATTTCCAATATTTAATTTGAATGTACAGAGATAGGCTATCCTTGGTCTTTTGTAACTAGGAATAGGTTAAGATCTTTATAAATAACTATACACTTGTTCCAAAAAAACGTTCCGCTAGTAAAATGACTAGCAATTAAGGCATTATTTACCCCTCACGGTTGGTAACACATTTGTAGCAGAATGCACTTGCCATGTGACTGTGATAGTTGGCATGTCTCATACCATAACGAGTTTGTCGATAACTTATACACAGTGACGCGGATTAAGCAAACTTATAAAAGGTTCTATCATCTTCGAATCCCCTTAACAACCCAATAAAAATTTAAAGCACCCTTCCTTGACAGTAAATAATGGATTTCCCTATTTCCATTCCAGCGCATAATCACAGAGTGGAAAATAAAAGGCCTCCATAAAAGTATCTTTTGACAGTCGATCATATCCCTGACATATTACCTTACATTCCGCCCCTTCGCACAGTAATATAATTCGATTTTCCAGCCACTTCCTTTTAAAGTTAACGTTTACTGCTACACCAAGAAAAAGGTTACAAATCGCCTTAAATAGGGAAGCATATACGTCATTCTCATTTTGAAATCCTAGAGATCCCCCCAGCGACAGGAAAAGATCTTAAGTTCTTTTGAAAAATGGTGTACGTAGGTTGTTTTAGATGTAAGATTAGAGACTGTATCCACTTCAGCAACACTATTATGCGAATCGTTGGTTCGAAATTCTGTTTCACGTGTTAAAACGGTTTTTGTGCGTATTCCGTGCACGAGTTCGATCAGGAGTTCGATTCCTTCAATGGGTTGGGTTTAATTGATTTTGTTTTATTGAAGCTTGAGGTTGGGGAAGCTTAAGTAAAATGTCAGGGTTGGGAAGTGACAAATTGTTTTGGAAAATTATGGGATTTTTGTTGTAGTGCAAGTAGTAAAGGTATATATTGCGTCCCAATTCGTCGTAACTCGTAAGGCGGAATTAGGTACCTTCCCTTTGGCCGAAATGTTTTGTGGACAAAAACCTGCAATTAAAGTTAAAATATATGCACGAAAGAAAAAATTATAGTCCGATTGTGTCGTTATTAATAATCATCGCAAGTCCTAAGTGAATTTTAGTGAAACCGTTCTGATATTAAGATTTTTTTAAAACAAACTCAACCTAACCGAACCTTATTTACCTGTATATTTAAAAACTCTTGAAACAATAACGGTTTCAATTACAAATGCTTTCTTGCGATGGTTATGAATAACGATACATTCAGACTACAAATTATTATGTGAACCGGCACGAAAACCTATCACAACTTTAAATCAAGCAAGGAAAAACATTTTAAATATAAAGAAATTAATTTAAAGACGTACGTGTGGAAATCGTGGAGCTTTAAAAGAATTTAATCTTGAAAATATTCCACTCTAAAGCGGATTTCAATCAAGAAGATATATCGAAGAAGCTGAGACACTATAAATCCCTAAACAAGATTGGTTAAAAAGTAGAATAAAGTTTGAAATCTCCTTATTTCCGGTTCAGAACGTCGAATCTAAGGGGTTTTACCGGTCGCGAATGCGGGCCACGAAAAAATCGATATATCGTACGTTGGAATTGGTAGGGTCTAAAGGAGATACTTCTAGATAATTCAACGATCTGTATTGAAGTGAAGACAAGAAACAATTGAACGATTGAATTGAATGATCGAGTGAATGAATGACAGATTGTATTAACATAATGAACTCGGACCTACAGGCATTCAGTGAGTCACAAGACGGTACTGGCTGAAAATCAGTGGTGTAAGGCTAGCAGCGGTCCCGGGTTCGAAACCCGGTTTGAACAAATAATAGCAGTACCCATAGTAAAAAGAAGTTTTTGAGCTTAGAATTTGTGTAAGATTCTTCCTTGAAATTAAAATAATATCAGGGGACAAATAGCCGACGCACAGTTAGTCGTTTTTCACTCTCGCTTAATCCTGGATCGAACTTTCGAGAATAGCTCCAAAGTTCGTGGCCCGACGACGCTGGATCCGCGCTCGCGCCTGCTCCCTCCGCTATTTATCGACGAAGCAGCCTCGAAAACTTACGGGACTTACACTAGATTTCACAGCTCCATTTAAAAACCGGGCCCTGTCAATTTCGATATGATATAACCGTTAATAATTTACCTAGAGCTACTCATATCTTGACTATTTGACTGGTTTTAAACCCCGATTTACGTTAGAAAATGGAATAGAAAGAAATAAAGAAATATAGTATAATAGTTGTATTCATTTCCCTAGCACCTGTCAAATTTTATCTCGTGCATGCATGTTAAGCCCGCAACAGTTAAACAGGCGATTAGAGGTTTGACAGCTGTCAAAATGTATTGACTAACAGACTATTAAGATTTCAGTCCATTAAATTGGTTGGTGAAATCTGACATCCCACTAAAGAGACTTAGTCCCACCTAAAGAAACTATAACACTACGGTCCCACCGAGTTTGCACTCGTCATATTGGTATTATTAAAAGTAGTAGGTACCTAGTTGAAGTTGAAAAGTAAGTGTCCCAATATTTTTGTCGGAGTATTTTCTCATAAGTTTTGTCTAAAAATCTAGCTGCCTTTGAAACCACCAGACAGATAAGAAATGTACGAGTGGACAATCTCAAATGGGAAATTAAAATCGTTCAAGTTTTCATATCACGTATTTGTGGACCAAGGCGTTTCCGTTCAGCCAGATCTCCCTCCATTTACATAATCCTGGATGAAGTGAATTTAATAATGGCAGTAGCAGTCTGACAGTTTTTTCTATATTTTTTATCTGTGCAAATGCTGAGCGTTTTTATTGGTTGCGATGCCGAGTGAATTTTGCAGTTAGATTTAATATTCGAATGCTAGGATTGAAATTAGATTTAGTACAAGAAAACAGTCTTACCAAAATGGACATGTTTTATTATTTAAAGAAACTTCCTTGGTTCGTTTTATTTTTGTGGAAATGTTAATTTTTTATGTTGTTAATATTTTTTACTTCTAGTGAAACTAAAAGGCAAAAAGGTAGGTATATTGGATCATTTGTAATCTTACAAGCTGATAAGAGGACTTACATTTGTTTATGTTCCCGAGCCGTGACATATTGTGTTTACTGAACGCCTCTTTACCTCATAATAACTGTGACCGCCATTTTTTTTATTTAAAATTATAATCAGAATAACTAAACTGATTTTCGACCTAAAATAGTTCCCATTCATATTGCTTACTAAACGAATTCAATCAAAAACGTTTCGCTTAAAATTCTCGCTGCGTTCTTTTCGTATTACGTTCCCTGTCGCAATCAAAGTTGGTATGAAAAAGAACCCAAATGCCGCCAAATTGAAGGGAGGCCAACCGTGCGAGAGTCAGGTGAAACCTCATTATATGAGAACTTTTTAAATAATGCAAAAAGCTAATCGAGTCTATGGTAAACGCAGGTATACTGCCAAACAAAAAGTTATAAAATAGTATTAATGTAATGGAAACAAGGAAGGATCATTTTTCTTTTTTTATGTTACAAGATAAGCATTTGAACTCGATCTTGACATTGAAACTATCTAATATCTTTAAATTTAATTGGTTAATTATTCTGCTTATAAACTTTAATTTTTACATGCGGGAAACTTACCTACTTAAAACCGTAAACCAAAAACCATATTCAAAATAAAACACTTACTTACTTAGTTTACTATTTCACAACGCGGTAAACAAACTACAATAATCTGCTTACAGTACGCGGATTAGATTTGAATTTATATCAAAACTGCGACGTATTTTAGCGAGAATTTCATTTAACTAGAGGAAATAATCTCTGCAGTTTACGGTCAAAGTTGGTTTTGTTTAACATAAGTTACTGTTTAACTTTTAACTGTTTATTTCACGTCAAATACAGAAAGCTTTCGTGATAAAATACATATAAAATGAGCAGGATTTTACCGACTTTTGACGATTATATTCTATTGTTATCATTTTAATTTGAGCGATTAGACAATGAAACATTTTTTATTTAAGTAGGTATTAAACATTATTTTTATTAAACATTAATTGTGAGATTTTTGGCCATGCTCACAAAATATATTAATACTAAAATAGAGTTTTACTTTATTGCATTTATTAATTTTATTTTCACATGTTATAATTAGACTAAAATAAAAGAACAATTTGGCATACTTTTTTGTAGAACATTTTCTTTTATATTTAGCAAATCAGCCTCATTAAAAACCTGCTGCCATTAGGTACATACTGTGACGCGTGGCGGGATTAAATTAAAAAAGAATTTTCATTCAAATTCGGAATTCTTGCGACGCCGGGGTTGCCCGCTTCGGAGAAGTTTCCCCATAACATGCAAATGGGGAAAGTTGGGCTAATTGCTGGCAAGACTGTCTCGTCGGACAGAGGCAGTTAATTAAGGCTGCCGATGGATAGACTTAACTTATTGGGATTGGGAAAATTTACCTAACCTAAACTAACCTATAGGTTTCTACACGCTGGTCCTGAAATAAATCCTGAAATATTTACAAACACAAAAAAACGGTTTGCCAAATGATTTGTTTGTGAAATGAACATAACTGTTGAATGTGCTTTCAATATGGGGTATATTGTTGTCAAAAACATGCTTAAAAAAAAACTTCCAAATAGCCCTGAAATTAATAACCCGGTAATTAGTAACTATTAGGAATTAGTATAGACAGGTAACTCAAGAGTACACCGCCTTAAACGTATATGATTAGGTACAATATAGAACCAAGACACACTAAAACAAAGTTGTTTAGAAAATAAGACTTTGTTCAGACTTTTCGAATAAGGATGATTACACGCACGAATACAATCGACAAGCTGAAGAGATGAACTTACATCTTCAAGTTACCCAGTATTTTAGAAACTTCTCAACTTCATCCGCCCACAGATCAAGCTTAACTTTATCACATTTTCTTAAGGTTTTCATTTCCTTGTAGCTTCAGCAAATTTTTCTCGTGTCAAGCAAATCTCCAATTTGCGGTGGATTTGCAATAATCCCGTGATGTGCAAGAGAAATGGTGGATATTATTGGGCGCGTGCAGGGTTAGATAACTCAGGTGTTTAGAGCGACTTATAGCCATTATAAATATAGCTAAGGCAGTAGAGAAACTACGAACAAACGTTCGAAACGTCGCACTCAGACAGACGCACGTTTCAACCATTCGTCTCCACGCGACACCCGCCAATGACAGCAGTGCCAGCACTGCCATGTCCGCTTAGGGGTCTCGTTGAGACGTGCGTATGTGTGAGTGCGACGTTTCGAACGTTTGTTCGTAGTTTCTTTACTGCTTTAGCTATATTTATATTGTGCTCATACTTAATTTTTTTTTAGTGATCTCTTTTGTACAAAATGAAATGAACTTTCTCTATTTCGCTTTAGATTTCGTGTCTTTCATTTTTGTTGATAAAAAACTATAAAACAACACAAATGCACCTCGTTGCTCAAGCAGCTGAATATCTTTAAGTGATTCTCGATCTCCATCCCTAATTCTCTATCACCTAGCGGCTAGCGCCTGTGACGTCTTACTTATACTTTGCTAACAAATAACCTGTAGGTACTAAATATTTTGTCGAAATCGGGCCAGCCGTTCAGCCCCCACAAGCGAACGAAGACCCAAACATACATACATACGAGGGGCATACCGAAATGATCGGGAATTAATAAAACTACAAGTACGTTACATAAATTATATTTCATTGTTTTTCGAGTATTCTCCCTTGCATCAATGCACTTTTTTCGTTCATTTACTACCTTTGTTACATGTAGCTGTGTGCGTAATCATTCACCTCAACTCTCGTGCCGACACCTATAATCTAACCTCATCCTCTTTCGAAGTCGGTAAAAAACTGAAACCCCTCATTAACCCCCGAAACAAAAAAACAAGTTTAACGTGTGTCTATGGCATTGTAGCTCCCAAACAGATGAACCGATTTTGATTTAGGTCGTTTTATTGTGGGAAAGTTGACTTAATCATATCAAAATCGGTCCATCCGTTAGGAGCTACCAGGCCACAGATAGATACACAGATACACAAATACACAGATTCACACATTAAACCTTCTTTGCGACTGGGGTTAAAAACTTAATGAGTGTGCTTAGACTCAAATTAGACTTCACTATAAGGCTCTAATCATTTGTGGGTATGTTATAATATATATTTTTTTAATTACTTTCTCATCTACGGTGGCAAGATGTATTGTATTTCGCTAATAACAACTTGACATTAGACACGCTAGGGAAATGTTCGGTAAAAAATACATTTTGTCTTTTTGTGGGAATTATAATTATAATGTACTATGATAGCAACGTTATGTACCAAAATTATAAATAAATCGAAGTTAAAAAACTACCTGAAAATAAATAGCTGATTTATAAAAATTATAAAGAACATTATGAAACGCGAAATGTCTACTGCGTATAACGGAACGCTCGGAATCCACGTTCGAAAACCATTTCGTACTGCGCAATTTGAGTCCACCGCTAGAATTTCCTTCAAAAGTTTTATTTAGAATAGTTTATATAAAAGCTGAGTATTTACTTTTGCACAAATGTTATATTACGTTTTTTTGATTTCACATTAAAATTTCCAAAATTTACATAAATATTTAGTGAAGAATTGACGACGTACAAGATTTTTGCGAACAGATTATAATGTACGGAACGGCAGCGCAAAATCGCTAATTCAAACGTCATTAACGTCAAACAAAATATTACTTGCGTGTTCTACAGGCGTGAATTTTTTGAAAATTGATTTTTATTTTAATCTCTGACTGTGACAACCACTGATGGCTGGGAAGCTGAATAAATTCGAAACCCCCAGTTCCGCTAGCTCGGATAGGTAAAAAGTGTGATAAGTTTTTGGAATTGTTTGTTTGAACAGCTGGTTCGTGTCAATAAATCTACCGATTTAATTTAGTTATTATTCCAGTGTGAGCCGCGCAGTCGTGTTGAAGTGGCGTGTGTTTGAGTTTGATAACGAGCGCGTGTTGTGAGTGCAACGTAACTTGCATTATAACCTCTTTGTTAGCGCATTGTGTTATTTTTAGACTAAATTAATCTGTTGGCAACTGAAGGGAGCACGGCACGTGTGGAACACGTTGGGTCGCGTCGGCAATGGACCCCGCTCTAATCTTCGCAAACCCGTAAGAACTAGCGCATTTGGTTTCAGTGAGCTTTGTTTTGCTTATGCTTATTTTTCTTTTCGAGTTTGCGATCGCACTAATTTCTGATTTGAGTGTTAACCCATATTTTAGATGTTATTATTAGTTGTGTAAACAAAAACAAACTGGATTGCAACTTATTTGCCTTAGATCAGTTTCTACCATGATTGAATAATGTGTTCTTGAAGTCTTTTTGGTAATAATAATGTTATTGTATGAAAAAATATAGTAAACACGAGTGACCTTCACAGATAAACCTAACAACGTTTTAACATTATGATAACACCTGATAAAACAGCAAGGAAATAAAATTAACTGATTATTGATTCTTCTTATCATGTAATGGTGATCTAAATTTCTATACTGATTTCTAATTATTTATTAGTTATTTTGTTGTTTTGGATTCCACTAAATTGTCAGGCATTTAAATTAAAGTATAAAGACTAGGAATTATTCTTAAAAATATGTTAATTTTACCTCAATAATATGTAAATGATGAAAAAGTAAAGATGTACAAGAGGTACAATTAGACCATCTGACTTCTTAAAGAATACAATTGTAAATAATCACAGTCTAACATATTTATAATATGCATCCTCATTTATATTTATTGGTTTGACCAATCTGACAGCATATTTTTATCAATGGCAAGGGGCCAGTTTGAAGTGTAGGGTGCTGCGTTGAAATGACAACTCAAGAGTCGAGAGTAAACTGTTTTTCTTTATTAGAAAAGGTTCTGCTTATATACTAGAGTTTTGATCCATTTAAGGAAGTCGTAACATAAATCATAAGTTTATAGCATCGTTAAATTAATGGCCTGTAGATAAGTGGATAATAAATCTTAATAGGTATTAATGTCAAGGCATATTACATTATTCAACATATGTTTCATAAGTATCAGCTGTATAACTATCAGCTGTTACAATGGTACCTCACTACAAGTTAAGTAATACATAAGCGGATTTTTTATCACTTTTTAACTGACTTCAAAAAAGGAGGAGGTTATGTTCGGCTGTATGTATTTTTTTAATCCATCATTTTGAGGATGCGGTTAGCCTAGTTGGTAGTGGTCCCAGGTTCCTCAGGTAGGGCAAATATTTGTGTCTCAACACATCATGTGTGCGAGTATTTGTGTGTTAAGAAGTATGTATTTATCTATATAAGTATATTTATTGCTGTCTAGTACTCATAGTACAAGCTTAGAGCTTAGTTTGGGACTAGGTCAATTTGTGGGAGTCTAATGATATATATTTTATTTTATAATTTCTCTATGTACTGCCATTTTTTGCCAAGCTATACAAACACAACAAATTACCTATTTTAAATGCACTAAAGTATAGTCTTGCTCACATTTTTAACACTGACTGCCACGTAGCGCTACGTGCTACGCTTGTAGCCGATTCCAGCGTTTTTCCGCGTTGTAGCAAAAACTGCCTGAACACAGAACCCGCGTATCTGGTTCCTAGCAGTCAAAGTGTTAAGGCACATTATAAGTTGTGTTTCAAATTGCAAACCATATAAACTGAATGTAAAAAAAATTCTGTATGTATGTATTCATTGTATCACTATGTAGATACTACTACTACTGCATGTAAAGAGTGTCACATTTAATTCTTACTGCACATAACCAAACCATTTAATGTGAAAAGTACACAATACATTGTTATTAATATGAGGGCCATTGTCCCCGTATGCTTATATAACAGTGCGATAACAGAACTTACGTAACAATAGGACATAACTTATTTTAAATTCTTTATACTCTGGTTACAAAGGCTCTGTTTTGGTAAATAAATTGGTTTTCCTAGAACCAATGCCAATTGTGTTTTGCTTTTTATAGATTTCTTATTTCACCAATATATACCAGGGACCGGCCCGCTATCCCTTTCAATGGGTTGTGTACGGGTTTTTCATAAGGATTAACTTACCAAACCCTCTGCCCGTCAAAACCCTTTAAATGTGTTTTTAAAGCACTATTTCTAAATGATAGCCTATTCTATTAAGCGCTAACCAATACCCTTACTAAACCCATCAAAAAAGGTTACTAGTATATACGCAATTTTAGACCTATTGTAGACTTCATAAAACACATGTTACCTTGCGTCACGTTCGAAGCAAGTAAACGACAGCCCATTCAACTAAGCGCTAACCCAATACCCTTATAAAACCCTTATTAGTATACACGTTACTGACGGCTACCCTTATCGTTGGGTTCTTCATTCGATACGGGAAAGTCAATCATATGGGTTGCCAATTGGAATGGGTGAGTGAATCCATTGGGCTAGCTATTTCAAAGGGAAGCCCTTTGAAAGGCTTTTCCCGATGAAAGGGTTGTCCGGTTCCTGATACATACATGTAAAAATTTTAGGGTTCCATACCCGAAGGGCCTAATGAGACCCTATTGCTAAGCCCTCGCTGTCCGTCCATCTGTCTATCTGTCCATCTGTCCAAAATTTTAAGAGCTGTATTTTTTAAACCGTAAAAGATAATTTTTTTGCACAACTAGTAATATAATGGTGGATTTGGTTCACTAATGTTTTACCAAAAAAAGTTTCACATAACATATTTGACAAACCGCTTTTTTTTTCCGAAACTGAAAATATTTCAGGATTTTTATAAAACTAACCTAACCTAACCTATAGGGTTCTACATGATTGTCCTGAAATAAATCCTGAAATATTTACAGTTTCGAAAAAAAATACGGTTTACCAAAACAATAATAATAATATGTTTGTGAAATGAACTAGGTAGTTTGTGAAACGTTTTTTGGTAAATACCGGTATGGCAAAAAACGAGTGCAAAAAACCCAATTTCTTTTACCGAAACTACAAAAGCGCTATAGTTCTTACTCTATCAGCATAAAGTCCATTATTGCATGTCCCAATCGATGTTTACGGGGTGCTTGAACTCTGTTTATTAGGTCATTATACTCTGAATCACACCTTATTATAGTATGTCTTATCTGTGACCGGATTCAGTTCATGGGCACACAGGGCGAATAAATACCTGGGCCAATATTCAATATAGTCCAGTCTAGACGACGCGATTAGCGTAGTTGGTACTGCCCTGCCTACGATGCTAGCAGTCCCGGGTTCGAATCCCGGTATGGGCAAATATTTGCGAGTATTTGTTCCTGTGTCATGGATGTTTTCTATGTAATTTAAGTATGTATTTCTCTATATAAGTATGTTTATCGTTATCTAGTACACATAGTACAAGCCTAGAGCTTAGTCTGGGACTAGGTCAGTTTGTTATTGAAAACACCCCCCCCTTTTTACCCCTATTGCAATGATAACGTTTACGACTTGGCCGCCTGTTAAAATGAGCAACACTATAGATAGACTAACAGCCGGAGGTATCGGCACCTGAGTTGAGGTCACGCACACAACATCATGTCATGTATTGACAGCGAAATTTTGTTCACATTCACTCATTAGTTCATTCACTACCTTTGTTGCATGTAGCTGTGTGCGTAATCATTCACCTCAACTCGTGCCTATAAATACCTATTATGCTGGGACCACACTAACGGGAAACGCCAATAAAAATCAACGTCAATCGCCTTATGCTGCTACACATAAGGACTATCGTCGTGATAATTAACGGCGTTTCCCCGTTAGTGTGGCCCCAGGGTTAGAATACAGACTATATCAGTTACTAGTACGATTTTATAGGTACATTTTCTTTATAGGTTTTGGTAGGCAGGCCGCGGGCAGACTTGAAACTGCCGGCAGTCTGTTGCCCTTAAGAGCTATCATAACGTTAACAATACGACAGCAATATAGAAGATGTGGAATAGACCCAGCACTACTCTTTCTGTAGCATCGGCATCTAAAAGGGATGATGAATATTTTTTTCTGTGTCGATCAGGTAAGTTATCAAAAAGTATTGGACAGGTATTTTTTCTTTTTTCACATAATCAAAAAAATACGGAGATGTATTGAGTTGAAATGTCGCATGACGTCACGTCTCGATACAATTTTTACATAGAAGTGACGTCACGAGCTTTACGGGCTTTACCTTTGTCATATTTTATTTTGATTGACAAAAGAAAAAATACGTGTCCAATATTTTTTGATAATCTAACTGACGGGCTAAATAGAATTTCGTTTTCTTTACCCAGTCATCATTACTATAGCGCGTTTAAATTATTCGTTATGGCAATTATGGCCGTGTTCGACTGCAGTCCGTTTTCTTCGGTCAACTAGGTAGGATGTCAAGTGTTATTTCATAGTAAATAACTAATCCGGTTAAAGCATTCGGTCACCGACCTTAATGTAAACGCGCCATTTTCGTTTATTACTAAAACTTTCTGTTAATATTCGTGTTTCTACATCCAAACATTTCATTACAATTTCATGATAAAACATTGGTTAAACCCGCAAAAAAGTGGCGAATGTAAATACCATTGAATCATCGCTTGTTTATCAATCCAACATCTAATACTCCTTCCTTTTCTTTCAAATTTAAATACTACGTGTTAGACAAGAAAACCGTTTTAACGGCTATTCTATTTGAATAAATTGGTTATTTATTTTGGCATTTTAAACAACTGGTTTCTTAATTACCGCGCAAATTTTAAAAACAAGTTCGAGTTCGTTAATATTCAACTTTACTGTCGTAAAGACAAGGTTTATAATAAAGGGTTCCGAGTTATTTTGTAATTGTGCGTGTTTTTTTATATTCAGTGGTTCTGCTTCAGATGCGTGGGCTTTGCCGCGGAGTATCTGCCCACGCTGTGACGCGTGGACATGATTCAGACGTTTCAGTTCGGCAACATGTTTTGCAATTTCCTGTATAAAGAGCATTTTTAATGCCAGAAAGACAAAAAAGAAACTGGTACTTACAAGCAATAAAAATAAATGCCGTAAAAAAACTACTGTAGTACTGTGACTAACAGAATGATCAATCCAAACGGGTCAGTGAGGGGAAATCCGTAATTATAAGAGATAGGGAAATTTGTTCTTAGGAACCAAGGGTTCGATTTTTTATGTAAGAAAAACTGCATTCAAACATTTATAAAAAAACTCTTATAGGTACATAACCAGGAATCGAACTCGGTCAGACCTCTGTAAATATTTTCAATTTGTTTTGTTACAGTAGATAATGGTGTAGGTCATAAGGAACATATTTTGCTATGGGACCTTATCTAAATAATAAACAGAATTGCTTACAGAACAATAATGTTCAGTAATAAGTTTAAAAAATATAATATGTTTAAATGTAGTTTTTCTTAAAAAACCGAAGCCATGGTTCCTAAGAACTAATTTCCCTATCTCTTATAATTTCGGATTTTCCGTCACTGACCCATTTGGGTTGATCACCTGTATATTAATAATAATAATAAATATCAGGGACAATTTCACACAAATTGACCTGGTCCCAAACTAAGCTCTAGGCTTGAACTATGGGTACTAGGCAACGATATACATACTTATATAGAGAAATGAATACTTAAATATATAGAAAACATCCATGACTCAGGAACAAACGCTGGAACGCTGGAAGGAACGCTGTATCTTGTCTAGGGGACACGGTTTATGTAGGAAGACATGTCAAAACTGTTTTGTGTGATATATAATATATAAATTTTCTCGTAGTCATTCTGACATGTTTTCCTGCAAAACTACGCAGATATTTAATATTATTTTTACAGTTTTATATAATGCTAGAATAAGTAGTGACATTGTTATATTTTTATTAAAAAAAAGACTAACTGTTGAGTTTCTTGCGGCGCTTCTTCTCAGCAGTGGTCTCCTCTTGGGAAGCGCTGGTAGATTTTGACGTGTAAAAGTGCCCGTGCGGCCTACTTACTGAATAAATATCTTTTATCTTTTTTTTTAATCAAATACTCGCGCTCATCACGCAAATATTTGCCCATACCGGGATTCGAACCCGGGACCGCTAGTTTCGTAGGCAAGGTCACTACCAACTAGGCTAACAGCGTCGTCAATATTGACGTAACTATTTTTTATTTGACATGGAGAAAGCAAACAAGCACACGAGGCATACCTGAAACCGTATTGTGAGGTGTCAAACCCTCCCAAGTTCCAGAGGGATGGAGCTATATGGCTGCTTGTAACTTTGTCCCTTTCACTGCCTAGACAGTTCATAAATACGACCTCTGAGCGGCTAGCACAACTTGTATTTTCTCGTTTGTCGCTCAGTGCGTCTCTTTCGCTATAGATTAGATAGAAAGGGAGGTTCCTAGCGTGAGTAGGATGCCTCTATGCCAGTCATATCACCTTTTCCCCCACCGGTACCCAATGCTGCGAACACTGCTAACATGGCGACAGGTTAGCGGTAAAACGCATTAGACGTTTTCCGGGACACTTTTAATCGTAAAGTATTTCAATCCGGTAGTTTGTATTTCTCTTTATTGCACAAAAAAAATACAATTACAAAATTGCAATCTCTGCGGCTATCTACAGGAACCGGAATAGTTTCCCTACTATTAAATTATTAAAATGTATATTTTTTAATGGTGGAGTTATCATGACCGCAGTTTCCACACTTGGCTACTGATAAAAATAAATATTAGTCAGATAATGGTCATAGACAGGTGTTTGCAGTAACATTTTGCCCCGAAGACACTTCAACCCTTCTATCACGTAAAAGGGTTTTAGTTTTTTAAGGCAGGTTCCCTCTGGAATCCAGCGCCCTTTTCAAAGCTTTTTTTTTATCTTTGTATTGTGTGAGAGTTGAATAAACATTTGCTATTCTATTCTATTTTAAAACCAAATCTACGCGATTTTAATGCACATTATCAGTGATCGGAATAGGTAGGGTATATTTACCTAAACTTGACGCTTGTTAATTCATGCGTGAGTGAGATGGGAACACATTATTGAATGAACATGCATCAAGTTTAGGTAAATACACTCTACCTATTCCGATCACTGCACATTATACATTCAGTCACATAAGTCGTACGTCATATTGGCACCGGAGGTAGACCAGCCTAAGATGCACCGAACCAGCCTAACATGACCTCAGTAAAAGTCGCATAGTTTTCAGGATACGCCAGTTTAAAGTTTAAGTTTTTTGCCAATTTGAACTTTAAACTGACAATATCTTGAACACCATGCGACTTTTACTGATGTTATATTAGGCTGGTCTGGTGATGGGGCCCCCATCATGGGGGTTCCACCCGTAAAAAAAATTACTGGTTCGGTCCGTCTTAGGCTGGTCTAACTCCGTGTCAATGTGACGTACGGCTTATGGGACACCCTGTATAATGGAACATGGCTAGTTTATCCTGAACATTTGTTCCTTCCTAAGAGCAATAGATTCTGCGTAGACAGATTCAGCCATCAAAAACTATTATAAAACGGAAAATACATTTTGTTAAATATTTTTAGCTTGAACGTAAAACATGTAGGTCACGAACGCGACCTTTACCGTAATTTTAACAGTACAAGGTCAATTTACGCAGCGATTGCATAACCTACAGAAAGTGACAGTATCTGTATGACGTTGAATGAAATGGATTCGACGGATGTACTTTTTTATCTCCGGTTAAGGTCATCCGCAATCTGGGCTATTTCTTGTTGTTTATTACTGGTGATCTTATGGCCTTCATAATATTGCTTTTATTAATTGTTAAGTAGAGAACGCAAACCGGTTAACCGGTATGAAACCGGTAAGCTTTGGTGAAAAACCGGTAATTATCGAACGGTGTATTAAAAGCATGAAACAGCGGTTTTAAGTGCCCTTTATCTCCTAAACTTTTGATTAGCTTGAAACCGGTTATATTTTTTCATTATTTATTTAAGATAATACGGAAAATAAAGTTTATTAATAAAAAAATAGTCAAAATATTACAGACATATAAAAACTAACTATAAATAAAATAGCCCTTGCAGTTCCCCGCTTGAGGCGTGGTCCGTCACCTTGTTGGCAACCGACACTGGACGGAATCTCATTGTTTTTGTAAATTAATTTTGAAGGTGAACAAAGACAAAGATAACTGTATATTTTCGGAAGTTGAATTTTAATTTGATTTAGTAAAGTACAGCGGTCAACAGAATTAAAAGCGTTTTTAACGTCGATTTTGACTAAATTATCAAAATCACTATTTGCTAAAAATGTTCGATTATTAAGTTAAAAAACGACTTGCTGTTATGATATCATAGTATTCTATTAATAAAATTACTTTCACAACTTAGTTTTATCCATTTTAATTAAATTAAATAAAAATCATATATTTTCAGATAATTAAACCCATAGTTTACACAACACAACGCACAATTAAATAATTATTAACCTAATTATATATTTAATGGCGATCCTTTAAAGAATTATTGAAACGAAATGTAATTTTTTCCCTCTTGTTTCTACCTTGAACATCATAAAAACCGGTGAATTACCGGTTAACCGGTTTTAAAATTTTCTCGGTAATTGCAGTTCGTGCCAAGCGACACATAATCGAGTCAGTATTATAACAAAGCCTGGTAAATTGGTAATGAAGTGACTGTCCCCTGCAGCGACACGGAGTTGGCGCTGGAGCTGGGCGAGCAGGTGTTCCTGGACGATGAGGAGTTCTCCTCGCGGGCGCCGGCTTCCCCCACCACCGTGCCCAATGTGCGCCCCTACCGCCCGCCCTCCACAGGTACGTGGAGCCAGAACTCTGCCCTGCTAAGGTAAAAGGCAGTATTTTACACAAAACTACTGTAGCAATTGCCACCTTATTACCCAGTAATGAGGTTGCAATGATTACAGTAGTTTTGTGTAAAATACTGCCTTTTACCTTAGCAGGGCAGAACTGTGGAACCTCTCCTCCATAGTCGATCGCCGCAAGGTGGTCACATCGGTCGTACCGACCTTCAAGTATCACGAGCAGTACGAGCACCCTCTGAGTTTTTTTTTTTTATTTGTTATTAAAAGTACAAAATATAATAAATATTTTACAAAATTTTGCCAAACTGCGGAACAGTTTGTTGGCGAAGCATGTACACTCTTATAATAAAAGCTGGTACAGTGTAAGTTAGTAATACTAATCTACAAAAAGGGTAATTACAACTATAAAGATATTGTATCAGTCACCCTAACTACCTACTAACTATTTAAGTATTTTCTGAGTGGAAGATGTTTATTAACCAGGACTTTAATTTACGTTTGAAAACTTTCTTGCTTTTACATTCATCCTCTGAGAAAAGACTGTTGAAAATCCGTGGTACATATAGCTTCTCGTTCTCTGTCCATAATAATTATAAGTATATATGTAAGTGTATAAAAAACCGGCCAAGTGCGAGTCGGACTCGCACACAAAGGGTTCCGTGCCATCGTACAAGGGTCGAGCAAAAAATGCCTTTCATTTTTAATTTAATTTTATTTTTATTATTTGTAAAAATGTCAAATTTTACCTATAACCACATTATTAATATAGCGATAGCGCTGACTTTAATGCCGGCATTACGCTGAGTTGGGACCATTTCGTGACTACATTCTTTCTGTGTGTATTCTCTGTCCTTTGCTGATATTTGTCACGAATAAATGTTTTTCTTCTTCTTCGATAGCAGTAAAGAAACTACGAACAAACGTTGTAAACGTCGCATTCTCACCAGACGCACGTCTCAACGAGGCCCCTAAGCGGACATGGCAATGCTAAGCTGTCACTGCTGTCAGTGGCGAGTGTCGCGTGGAGACGAATGGTTTAGTGGAGAAGAATAAAATACAAAGCGAAACCATTCGTCTCCACGCGACAGGGGTCTCGTTGAGACGTGCGTTTGTGTGAGTGCGACGTTTAGAACGTTTTTTCGTAGTTTCTTTACTGCTTTCGCTATATTTATACTGTGCTATAACGGTTCATGAGATACAGCCCGCTGACAGACGGAGGGACGGACGGACAGCGGAGGCTTAGGAATAGGGTTCCGTTGGCACCGTTTGGGTACGGAACTCTAAAAAAAAAGGATGTGTCATACTATACTAATCGCAAGTCTGGTTTCACGAACACTTCTAGTTAACCAGTTACAATACAATTTGTGGTCCAATTCAAAAACCACTTCGAGGAATTAGCTTACTGACACATATTAAATTGTCAGATCTTTTCATATGATTTATGGCAAGTTTTCGTGTCGAAGCTAGCGGTCTCGTGTTCGAATCCCGGTATAGGCTAATATATAAGTCCGGTTTGAACGAATATTTATATTTTAGCATTTGTTCCTGTGTCATGAATGATTTCTATGTATTTAAGTATGTATGGCTCTATGTAATTGTTTCCTTTATCGTTGGGCCATACCGTGTAACTAACAAATTCAATAAAGAGCAAAATGCACCGTCAAAATAGGACGGTAAGGTGCATTTTACAATCGAATTTGTTAGTTATCGTTTCCTAGTACCCATACAAGCTTAGAGCTAGCATGGTAGGTCAATTTGTGTGAGATTGTCTCCTGACCCTTCAAATTATAACTTCTTATTCATACCATTCATTTAAAACACGAGAACATAACAGACTAACTGCCGCACTCAGAGACGTCAATTAATTTTTAAGTTTAATTAAAGTTGCTGCGTCTTATTCTATTGCTATAGCAAAGAAAGTGACAGCAGAACTTTAATGACACTTGAAAATTAATTGACGTCTCCGAGTGCGGCAGTTAGAAAACACTGTATACTGTCATAGTTATAAAAAAACGATAACCGCTACATCCGCGCGATTTGACCGACTTTGTCGGTGGTCTCTGCCAGGAAACTAGCCACGCTGTAATAAGATCATCCTTTATGAAATCATTAGGCATCATGATATTGGACTCTCGCTGGCCTAACTATCATAATACGGTTTACTTTACGAGTATGATCTAGAGGTTTTAGTTACAAATTGTGGATCACTTACAGTGTTACAGTAAAACCGCATCTGGGGCCCTAGTGAAAAGGGGTATAAGTCAACTTAACTCGTAATAAAAAGCCTAAATCATATACATAGTAGATACATTAGAGTTATACCCTTTGTCCGATGTGTTGTGCTCTGGGCCCTTAGCCAAGAATCAAGATGCATTACGCTATCTAGCGTTTCTATTCATTTCGTTTTTAAACCAATCGCGTCACTGGTAGATCACGTGACTCTTCGTATGACGTGATCTACCAGTGACGCGATTGGTTTAAAAACGAAACGAATATAAACGCTAGTTAGCGTAATGCATCTTGGCAAAGGGGCGTGACGTGATAGCGAGCGTGCACATTTTTGTGTCGTGTTGTGACGTCTTCTGTCGATATTTTGAACCAAGACCGTCAGAAAACCCTTGCACACTTGTCTGATCCGTTATGACGCGGCCGCTCCGCCACCCGACCTCACCCATTCCGATGCAGACCGGGATCGCTTGTGATGTGACACAACGCAAGCCATCACAACACACTGCGTCAGACAAATGTAAGGCCTTTCCATAGAAGCAGAGACGAGCGGGGCGGAGAGGAGCTGTGTAGGAATGGACCAATTAGATTGGTTGTAATCCACATCTCGTCTACGTTTGACTGTTTCCATTGAAGCGGAGCGGAGACGAGATGTGGATTACAACCAATGTGATTTGTCGATTCCTACACAGCTCCTCTCCGCTTCTATGGAAACCAGCTTAAACGTAGCCATTTTAAATGTATGAAACCGATACTGTTCTGACGCGTCACGACACAACACGTCAGGCAAATGTGAATGCGTCTTAAGCCACGATCTCTGCGGCAGATATGCTACATTATAACATAACCTCAAACACTAAAACCGGACTGACGACTAGTATGAAGCACCTTTATAATTTGTATATAGTCTAATAGCTTTTGCCCGCGACTCCGTTCGCTTACAAGTCGTTTATCGCTGCTCCCTCGGAAATTTCCCGAGATTTGGAATTCGATGAAATTTGGTATGGAGATAGTTTGAGTCCCGGGGAAGGACATCGGACGTAATTTTTTTACCCTGAAAATTGGACAGTTCCCGAGGGAGCGGCGATAAACGACTTCTACGCGGACGAAGTCGCGGGCATTAGCTAGTTTTCTTATGATGCTAATTTTTCTGAACCCAGTTACATTTTAACCTGTCTAGGTAACGTTGTTTATGCTCCTCGTGATTTCTCAAGTTTTTAATTGTTAATATCCTGTTCGCTGAATATAATTAATACACTGTTAACGGCTGAGTCATCCGCCATGCTTCATATTATGGGGCCCATTGTTCGTCAAATAGCGTTTGGGAGACGTTGTATTTTTTAAGCGGCGATATTTACATGTGATTCATTTAGCGCCCAAAACTCTTAAACGGGTCTGATTTTGTATAGAAATTGGAGAGCCTGACATTCTACTTCAATTTTGAGACGTTGAAAACATAACCTTTAAAGTGTTTTGTGTTTTTATTAATAAGTGTGTTTTGTTTTGTGATTGAAACATTTGGGTTTGTTGTATTTACCTTGTGTCAATTATTCAGTTATCAGGTAATTCCGTATCTATTATTATATTTATGTTATTCATAGCTAATTTTGCACGTGCGTTATTTATCACCTTATTGCCTAATATGGATCTAGATATAATATCGTGATATATTTTGATGTAGTGTATTGGCCGATCGCAATTGTCTATATAACATCGACTTCTAGTAATCCAAAAATCGATAAATCCTACTAGTATTATGTGTATGTTTGTTACTCTTTCACGCAAAAACTACTGTACGGATTTGGATGAAATTTGGCATACAGATAGTCCTGAGCCTGGATAAACACATGGGCACTTTTTATGCCGGGAAATTTGATAGTTCCTATGCAGACGGGAGTCGCGGGCAAAAGCTAGTAATAACATATAGCGCAAGCGCATTTGCGCATGTATTAGTGGTATAATATGCGGTTAATAGAGACTTTAAAGAATTTAAAGAAATATATATCTTACTAGCTTCCGCCCGCGACTTAGTCCGCGTTGACCATCCAACGGGAACGCTGTTTATTTTCGGAATAAAACGTAGCCTGTGTGTTTATTTAGGATATAAGAGATAAAATATATCCATTTGACGTCGCGGTTAGCCTAGTTGGTAGTGACCCTGAAGTGCTTACGAAGCTAGCGGTCCCAGGTTCGAATCCCAGTATGGATAAATATTTGTGTGATGAGAGCGAGTATATGTTCCTGAGTCATGGATGTTTTCTATGTATTTAAGTATCTATGTTTCTATATAAGTATGTTTATCGTTGTAGAGCTTAGTTTGGGACTATGTAGGTAAATTTGTGTGAAATTGTCCCTTGATATTTATTTATTTATATTTATTCAAAATATCCAAATCCATCCAGACGTTTCAAAGTGTAGGAGTAACAAACATACACACACAAACATTCGCACTTATAAGATAGTGTGATATGTCATGTGATCAGCATGTCGCTTACGCCTACGGTGCCACTAACTTAATGTTACGTGAACGGACCCTTACACAAATACATTAGAAGACTAATAGTTTTCTAAACGGTGTCATGTTTAATCTAGTCATAAATACGGTTAAGCCGCGGTCTTTGTTATTAGGGGCAATCTGCGATGTCACCGCTCGGCCTGGCGGCAAATTACCGCGTAAACGTCAGTGTCACGTGCGGAAGAGTATCCATGTGAATCGATAGGAAATTGAGAATCGCAGTTAGCCTAATTGGGGGACCCCCTGATTGTTGGTTTTCTTTTTTTTTTACAGCCTGTTTTGGTGTCCCACTAATAATAACCTAACCGAGTTAAAAACCCCCGATATCAGCGCCTAAAAACCCTCTGAGCAATAAGCAAAACCTTTAACGGGCTCCAAGCACGTACATTTTCACTGGAGGGACTTCGACACTAGAAGATTTCAAGAATTAAAAAATCAGATCCCCTCATCAACTAAGTAGAAAAGACCTGATGATCTTCAAACGGCTGAACAGATTTACATGAAATATAGCTAAGAACACTCGGGATAAAATTATCTATGACACAAAAAAAACTAAACGAAAATCGGTTCATCCATTTGGGAGCTACCATACCACAGACAGATACACAGCCAGACACGTTATACTTATAACACCCCTCTCTTTTTGCGTCGGGGGTTAAAAAAGTATTAAGCCATTGGTTCCTAAAAACAAATTTCCCTCTTCTCCTTATTTAAGAGCCTTATTTAAGAGCTATGCTCTTGTCGGTGTAGCTCAAAGCAAGCCCTACGTTTTGTTCGATCCCAGGCCGCCTCTTTGACGTTTTGATACGACATGACCTTTACATTCTTTTTAATTTGCTCGATATAACTAATTTGGATTGCTCACCCTGTAGATTTCGCTAAACCGCCAGTGCCGGATTAGCCAATAAACAGTAAGCAGCTGAGGGCATCAAGGGTCAAGAGGCACCAGAGGCACAATAAATTGACAATCAGACAGGGGCCTACCAACCAAAATGCTTAGGGCATCGTTGGCTTAATTATTAATAGCCTTTATTCAGACAGAAATTATCAAGAGAAATTATCAGACCAAACATACTCAACTATGTAGAGCGAGGAAGATCGTCTTTAATATCGGAGGCTCTAAAAAACTTGTAACCGCCGCCGAAACCCGGAAACAATAATACAGAACCCTCAACATTACACACAGCAACTTTTACCCTGGGGGCACACTAACGGGGAAACTGATGGTCCTTATGCGTAGCAGCATAAGGCGATAGACGTTGATTTTTAT
Source organism: Tortrix viridana (assembly GCA_963241965.1). Classification (NCBI taxonomy): domain Eukaryota; kingdom Metazoa; phylum Arthropoda; class Insecta; order Lepidoptera; family Tortricidae; genus Tortrix; species Tortrix viridana. Next base: position 13,719,131 of record OY725180.1, on the reverse strand, counting down.
CGGCGTTTCCCGTTAGTGTGGCCCCAGCATAATGCTCCCCAAGACGGCCGGTCATCGTGGGGGAAGAAGACTATCACCCTATCGTTGGCTTAATACGGAAACCGCCCCTCCTTCAGGTTCAAACATCCTCAAGTCGCCGCGGGCGCGCCGCGTGCGCACCACGTCTATGTCGCAGCCGAACAAGAGGACTGCGGAGAGCATCCTGCACGCGGACCGGCGGACCATCTACACAGCCGGCCGCCCGCCCTGGTACAACTGCACGGGCGGGCAGGAGGTCGAGCCGTTCCTCATCGGTGAGTTGAAGTAACAGGGCTGGGCCTGAAGGGCCTGGCATTATGGTTTCAATGGCTCCCCAAAAACCTGGGGTGTACGTCGTCTAGGTAGGGTAGGAGGAGGCCTGCGCTATATATACTGGGTGTTTTTTTATTCGTCGAAAAAATTTTGGGGGTAAATCAGTAAGTCATACTGATCAACTTTCACTATGGGACCAACCCCGAAATCGCGAAAAAAAATTGACCATCCCATACATTTTGGCTAGTCAGCTGACGATGTTTTGTATGGGAGGGTCGAATTATTTTTTTTTCGCGATTTCGGGGTTGGTCCCATAGTGAAAGTTGATCAGTATGACTTACTGATTTAACCTCCAAAATTTTTTCGACGAATAAAAAAACACCCTGTATAACCAGTCCGATACTGCCAAACGGGAACTGGCAGAGTATTGGGAACATAGCAACCGCTGGGGTTGAACTCTATCTTGCGATCTCGAGTCAATACTTAACTAACGGCATACAAATACAACGCTCTATAGAACATGAAAATGAAACAATGATGAAACATTCTCGAAAACATCTAAACAACAATTTAGAGAAATTAAAAGAATTGAAGAAATAAAATTTTGTAGCTTCATACGTCACTGTTCTTATTTATTACAAATAGCAGGACTAGCGTGGCGTTTTAGTAACCTGCCTTTTTTAGGGTGCCGTAGTGCTAATTTTTGTTACAATCAAGTGTATAGGCTAAACTACAAATATAAAAATCTGAAAAGTATCTTAAATGAAAGCGCATATAACGAATTTAAAAGGAGGTTTTTTTTTTTTTTTTTTTAAACTATCACGACCAAGTAGGCATAATTGGTTCTTGAGTTACATGCGACTAAAATGTTTGTACAGTCAAGGTCACTTTAATCGCTGTGACATTCATATATATCAGTTTAAACATGACAGTAAAAAGACAAGGTACTAAAACGTATACATATTTATGACCTTGACTGTACCTACTGAAAATCACCTATGATAACTTTGAATAGAAAATTAGCTAAGTAATATTTATGTTTTTTTTTTTGAGATTGTTGTTTGTGTTTGTTTCTAGTAATAGCGACGTTTTTTAAGGAGAAGTGGAACCTATTAGAGCAATTTGCCAAGTAACAACGTGCCAATCACAAGAAATTTAAAGAAGGATTATTTATTAAGGCTAGTATTCTGTCTTTTTCAGGTATCTGTGGAGCGAGTGCATCCGGTAAGACCACGGTGGCGGCCAAAATCATAGAATCTCTGAACATACCCTGGGTCACCATCGTCAGCATGGACTCTTTCTATAAGGTAGGTATTTCACTTAGGGGCCGTCTAAGTAGAAGTGCTTAAGTAGAATTTTGCCATTTTTAATTTTCTTTACCTCTTGGGGGGGTCAAGGAAGTGTGTCATTGTGTAACAAGGGGTGGGAGGTGTCTTAAGCTTTGTGTCGTCAACATCTAAAATTTCGGAACTCGAAATCTAATCATTCGTACCTATTCAAAATTTCAAAATATGCGACGTCACACCATTTTTGTTTTATGAATCCATAGAAAACCAATAATCATAATTTATATAAGTAGTTCCAACACACACACACGCACACACACACGCATACGCACGAATGCGCACGCGCACGCATAGCTTTCTTGATCTTATCCTCCATCTCCAGGTGCTAAACGAGAAGCAGCACCAGGCCGCCATGCGCAACGAATACAACTTCGACCACCCGGACGCGTTCGACATGGAGCTGCTCAGCGAGACGCTGCAGCGGCTGAAGGAGGGCAAGAAGGTGGAGGTGCCCATATACAACTACGTCACGCACTCCAGGGAGAACCGGACTGTGAGTATGTAAAGATAAAGATAAAAAAGATAAAAGATATTTATTCCGTAAGTAGGCCGCACGGGCATAAATAGCTTATGGCTTTCCGGCCGCGACTTTGTCTACGGTGAGTCAGCACTTTCGTAGGTAAAAATATATCCTATGTCCACCCTGATACTCCATTCTAAATGTTGGTGAGAGAGTTTTTGAAATCGGTCCAGTAGTTTTTGAGTTTATTCGTTACAAACATACAAAAATACAAATCTTTCCTCTTTATAATATTAGTGTAGATTACTTAGAAACGTCAAATACAAAATATTGTAAGAAAAAAACTATTCACGGTTCACAACCCGTAATCAACTCTAGGCGCCGGTTCCGATGCAAGCGCATCAAAATTTAAAATATTGATTTAGTAAATTGGCATGTTGGTAACGTGGAGTGAATATAGCGCTACGAACAAAACCATCATTATAGAGAATCTACTCGAGATCCAAGTACCTTACCACTTAGCCTAGCAATAAAAAGTAAGAAAAAAATTAGGGCGCTGTTCGCAATGAAATTGACAACATGATCCAAGGTTTACTCTTACCTGAGATGGTTGCCATTTGAAAATATTGTAATGCCGACTGTCACCACGATGCACTCTTTTTTACCAGGCTATATTTTACTTCCTTATTTTTTTATACTATAGAAGTTAACTTTTTTATAAGAACGGATAGGATTAGGAATGAATATGTCAAAGGAAGCTGGAGAGTAGCACCGATTACAGAGAAGTTGAGGAGTAACAGATTGGCGTGGTATGGAAATGTAATGAGGGAGGAAGAACACATAATAGAAAGAGAAATGACCATGAATGTAGATGGATATAAGGGTAGAGGACTGAAAAATGTGTAGATAGATAAAGTGAAGAATGATATGTGATGTTCTCAATATAAAGGGACCTTATGGAGGAAGGCAGTTACGCTCTTCTTGTTCTTGTATACGAATACTATGGTAACAGTTCTAAAAACGGCGTAACCGCCTATCTCCATAAGGTCCCTTTATATTGAGAACGTCACATATTGAAAGGTGTGAGTACCGAGTTAACAGCTGATAGAAGAAGAAGAAAATAACATGTTGACCCTGCCTAGTGTAGGACAAGGGCAGGATGTTGAGAAGTTAACTTTTGCACCGTTCTCCGTAGAAAACCATGTACGGCGCGAACGTGATAATCTTCGAGGGCATCCTCGCGTTCTACCACGCCGGCGTGCTGCGCGCGCTCGACATGAAGGTGTTCGTGGACACCGACGCCGACATCCGCCTCGCGCGCCGCCTGCGCAGGTACGCAGTACGCACGCAGACGTCCGGGATGTCCAGTCAAATAAAACACGAACACGAAACAAAACTTTGAAGTTCCGTTCCGTTCCGTTCCGTTCCAATGACTACACCCAGCCAGCAGTTCTGCTGCAAGGACGCGGAGGGGTTGGCCAACACCTGAGAGGGAGGGACGACGGGGCACAGCGAGTTTGCACAGGAGGGCGCACTGGCACCACACGAGCAGTCGGTCGGAAGTGTATAGGAACCTTAACATCATCCGACCAGGGAGCTGCCCGTGTGGAGACACCGCGACCACCCGCACCCCCCCTTGCTCCTCGCCGTCATCTGCCGCCCGATGTGCGGTCAACTGCCTCTCCTGCCCGAGACACCGGGGAGCCAAGAGTTACAGGCGTGGAGTGTAGGGTTGTTAGCAGCCAAGGATAGGTGTGGGAAGGATTGAACAGACCCGAATACCAGCATCGTGGCCCGTATAAAGGATGAAATAGATATTATACTTGTTGCGTAATAAATAAAGGGTAGGAGTTATGACTGCGTTTTCCGTGTCTTCTGCTGTCGTGCTATGGCTCGCTGTCGTCCAGCTCGCTTTCTGTATCTGTTTCGGGTTTCTTGTATATTTTCTCGGCGTTCTTCTTCGTAAGGCTCCTATTTGAGGCTATTGATACCCAGTAGGCTCGGTTCCTGTTGGTGTAATTATTCATATCGTGTGATAGGGAGTCTTCCCAGGTAAATATAGGCCGACCGATTTTCTTTTTGATCTCTCTCAGGCCCAGCGCGGCATGTAGTAGATGAGGGCGATCGCGTCTCAATATATGGCTGTAGTAGGATATTCTGCGTACCTTGATGGTTTTGGTGATGGTTTTTCCCTCCAGTAACTGATTAATTTTTTGCTTGGGGGGGTCTCTGGCCGCTCCCATCATCTCTTTTAGAATGTGCCGCTCGTACTTTCTAAGGCGGGATCTATTAGCTTTAGTGAGGGCCAAGACGTTTAGGCCGTACGTCATAGAGGGAGCAATTACCATTTTATATATAAGGCGGCCAATCCTCCATTCAAGCTTGTAGTCCTTAACGAATTTTATTAGTATTTTAGTGTTTCTGATGGCCTTTCCACATCTTGATTTAATTGAGGCTTTTCTGTTATGGGCGCCCGTGATGTATGAGCCTAAATATCGGATTTCCTCGACGGGTTTCAGCAAGACACCTCCAATACTTGTTTGTTGCAGCTCTTTCGAAGGGGGGCCAAACGGGTCCCTTATTACTAGCTTGGTCTTAGTTTCGTTGATGACTAGACCAACTGTTTCGAGGAGCACTTTCATTTTTTGAACTATGCGGTCAAGGACCAAACAACAATCGCCTACGATAATTAGGTCATCTGCAAAAGACAGGATTAGTGGGAGGGTGATTTCAGTGTCCTGGTCCAGTCTAACCGTGTCCTCCTCTTCCTCTAGCGTTCGCAAGACCTCATCCATTAATACCGTGAACAGTCTGGGGGATAGGGGGCATCCTTGTTTGACCCCCTTGCCCTTGTTGATAATTTCAGAGTCCTGACCGAACCATGTAATAAAGGTTCGTTCGCGCATACAGGCTTGGATAATTCTGTTTGTTAGCGGGATATTGGTACGTGTGACTAGCACGTCTCTAAGTGCATTCAGATCGACGCTATCGAACGCTTTTTCGATGTCAAGAGCTATTACGTATATCTTTTTACCCGCTCTCCATTGTACGTCTAGGACTCGGCGGAGAGTAAACAGATGGTCGTCAGTAGACCTGTTGTTAAGGAAAGCTGCTTGGTAGTTCCCGAGAGCTTCGATTTCTCCATCCAGTTTAGCTAGTAAGAAGTTGGCGTATATTCGATAACCTACGTTGCAGATTGATATCCTTCTGAAGTCATTTACTTGCTGTGGATGGGGTTTTTTGGGGATCGGAACCTGTTTTGTCACTAACCATTCCTCTAATATTACATTTTTCAGCCATGCTTCCTGCATGATGTTGGAGACGTGTTGGATGAATTCGCTAGGGGCTGCTTTGTACAGTTCTACAACAATTTGGTCCGTACCCGGGACTGTTCCCGTTTTCATTCTGCTTATGATTTTGGTAATGGTTGCCGCGTCCGGCCCGCTATTCTCTGGTACCGCATCCGAGCTGTGTTCAATTGTTCTAATAAGCTCTCCTTCGCTTTGCTTGAGTTCGGAGATCCAATTAGACATTGGAATAAATCTGCTCCTACTTGTTTTGTTAGCTGGTTTATTCTTAAAGCTGCGCAAGTACTTATATGTGACATGCATTCGAATAGCTCTGTGTGCGCTGCTTAAGTTGTTGAAAAACCGCTCGCATTCGGTGTTGAAATCTTCTTCTTGGACTTTGCGCCAAATTTTGCGTGCCTGTTTCATGTTCATGATATGAGTCCGACTTCCGGGGTACTTGTTTGAGAAAAATAATGCTTTCTGTAGATTAGCTAGGGCAAGGCGGCCTGCTCGAGAGCGGGGAACCGCTTTGGGTGGAAGCTTCCTTGCAGCTTGTATGAGAATCTCATTCAGATTTTTCCACGTGGGGTTAGAATCAGTGTGTCGTTTGTCTTTCCGGAAGGATTCTAGCCGGGCGGTAAGTAGGCGCCGAACTTCATTTTGAAATTCTCTTACTACTTCCTTACTCTGTAAGGACTTGTAGTTGACCGTTTTGTAACTGAAAGGCGTAAACACCGCTGGGTTATTAGGGCGCGGCTTATTTTATTTTTTCTTGTTTTGAAAAGTCGAGTTTTGGATTGAGCCCCAAATTAATTTGTGGTCTGAGCTAATAGATTTCGGGTATTCCCCTTTTAAACTATGAAAAAAAATTGGTCTGGCCCGGTCAGTGAGAATGTGGTCAATTTGTGAACGCCTATTTCCCGAGGTCCAGGTTACTTTACAAGATGGGCGTCCCCAGGAGCTACTTAATCTTAGGTTATGTTCTAATAGGAAATTAACCAGTAGGCTCCCGTTCATATTACATTCTTGGTGTAACAGATTCCTTTTAGAGACATGCGGGTCGAGTCTCGTCGCATCCTGTAAACCTACGTGTGCATTGAAATCACCTAAGACTATGGGTTACGCTTTTCTAGGGGACTGTCGAAGGAGCGTCCCAATGTGTGCTAGACAGGTAGATGCTCCGGCCGGCATGTGAGCATTGATAATTAGAAATTCAGTCGGTGTGTTGGAATTAGCTAACATTACCTTAAGATGACTCGCTACGATATTAGTCATTTTACGGTACGTTCTAATTACTACATGTTCTATGTGTTTATTAATAAGGATGGCCACACCTCGTTTCTCTCGTGGTTTTTTTCCACCATTGAGGATCCAGTGGTAGTTATTCGATGTAAGCTCTCCGCTTGAGAGGTGAGTTTCCTGCAGTACTGCTATGGTTACACTTCGAGCCGCTAGTTCTTGGTCTATGCGGTCCCTGTCCCTTGATAAAGCACAGCCTCTTACATTCCATGTGGCCACCGTGACTAACTCGCAGGGTTTTGGCGTCGCGGGTCGGGGGAGGCACGGGGCTCTGAACAGTCGTTGACCTGTTGTATCGATTAAGTGTTCACTCTCTATAGAGCTATTAAGTTCTGGGGTTGGCAGGCTCGCAATAGTCCTAGTTTGGCTAAGTGTTTGCGCATCCGGGGAGTCGTATATGTGTTGATATTGATGCTGATACGTTACTTCTTTTGTCGGCCCTTGGTTGTCGTTACTGGAATTTCGAAGTACAAAGGTTTTTTCCGCTTCCGGGGAAATTAATTTAATGGAATCGTAGTGATTTTCCTTATAAAATAGATGAATATTTTTCATTATCGAGTATTCCGCTATTGGGGCTCTATAGTGTATCGCTCGTCGCTGGTTCATGTGAACGTAGATGTTTATAGTGAAATATTGAGCTGCTGCTAAGATGATTTCCTCACCTCCCCAGAAACCATCCGTAGCCTGATATATTGGTCAACTTGTTGCGAATATTGCGTTGTGCTATCGCATGCGGCCGTGGAATCCAGTACGCTGCCATGCAGTGCCAGTTTAATTTGAGTGTTGTTCCTTTGTGATGAGAGGTGACTCGAGAGCTCCTCCCTTATGGACCGATGATCGAAGTCCATATCAAGCACTAATTTTATTTGATGTGCTATGGCTCTATATAGACAGTTTCCATCCTTAGGAATAGGGATAATGTCCATCATTATCTTTTACCGTGTGTTTAGCATGAATTGGGATCCGTTTTGATGTCGAAGTAAAGCGAGTCCTTTGTTTTGATGCTTGTTTTTTTAAAGCTGACTGTTCTCAGAAAATGCTACGAGGCGTCGTCTTGCCAGATGTGGCAGCTAGCCGTACCTACCTACTAGCAATTTAAAACAATTGAAACGACCCTTTTTTTTTTGCTTACTTCGTAGGGCCGGGGATTTTTAACGCTCGTTGGAGATTATAAGACAAAGTTAATTTGCCCTATGCTCATGTAAGCGTATATGAATTAATTATATTTCTGTGTAGACTACATTATTTAGGTAGTCGGGGAGAACGACCGACGTCACTTTGAATACAGAACGCTACCGCTAAATTCTCTAAACATACAGTCTTTGAACTAATGATCTAAGAGTGCTCCGAATGAATGTGTGTCTACTGGTATGGGATCTGGGTACGCGGTTAGACGATATTATATTCAAATACTGCGCAAGCACGTGTAGGCTTTTCCTATTCAAGCAATTAAGTAAAGGATGAAGAGGAAGTCGTTAGATAATCTTACGTCTCTAAAGGTATTGACCAATGGAGAACTGGCTAGGTTTGATTGATATGAGCACTCTTGAATTTTGTATGGTTATATACCCGGTAAGCTGCAAATAATTAATTTCTAAAATCTACTCGTGGCACCGTTTAAGCCCGTAGTATTGAAACGGTCTCACCCGGATGGCCACACAATCGCGCCTCGATTCTGGGCAGCGGAACTGCTCCTCAGGTGATGATGTGAGGGGGACGCCTGTACCCGCGGCGTGGCGTGGCGTCAGGAAATGCTCATGCACTCCAGCTGTGACGACTCCAGGACGACACAGGCACTCACACGCTCACTCACACACTAGCCCGAACTTAGTTGACTCGAGCTAAGCCAAGACGTCAAATAGTGAAATGCACATGCAATAACGGTTCGTACTTTCCGAGCAACCCAAACACGTGTAGCGTCGGGGACGGTTAGCTCGGGACTCCAACACGAAACAAAACTTTGAAGGATGTTTTTTTAGCAAAATATGAGTTGGAGTAATAACAAAACACGTCATTATTTTTTTCATAATGTCAATAATATAATCAAACCAGTAATTAAATAAAAAGAATAAAACAAAACTCTACAGAAGTTGAGGTTTTAGTCACTTTTCAGTACTTTGGAGGGCAATTTCTTGCAATAGTTTGAGATTGGGCAGCTTAAAAAAATACATGTCTGTTATTTTGGATTACTCTCTAACATATATCAAAATAAATCAAATCGGAGCCGGACAGTTGGGTACTTTTCCTTGTAAGCTAGGCTTGGTACAGTCGAAGACAGAAAGATGTTTACACTTTTGGACCTTATTACAATGGAATAAGGTGAAAAAGTGTAAACATCTTTCTGTCCTCTACTGTACGAAGGGAGCTAAACAACGATAAACATACAAAGGAAACATTCATCACACAAATATTTGCCCGATATACAATCGAACCCGGGACCGCTAGATTCGTAGGCAAGCCTACTAGCTTTTTTACTTCGTCCGCGTAGAAGTCGTTTATAGCTATTCCGTGCTTCCCCGCGACTCAAACTACCTCAAACTATCCCCATACCAATTTTGTGGGAAAATTGTACCTAATAATATTCTATTTTATTTTTAGAAGAATCCAAAACTCCAAAAATACAAAAATAATTATTTTGATAAATGATGCGATATGAAATAAAAATGTATTTAATCATATTTTTAATTAATAATATTTTTGAGAATTGAAACGATGTAAAATAAAAATATGTCAAATAAATTACCTATTTAAATTATGAATTATTTGCTAAATATGAAGTTGTATAAGGATAACATGATGAATGACGCATTTGTCAATCGTTCGTTGCGAAACGAAAATTTGCTAAATGACTGACGATAAAATGATAGGACACCGTAAACAAACACACATTCACACATATAATCATATTTTATATTAGTAACCACGGCTTTTTTAGCCTAATAGTTTGACCTGCCGACTCTTAAGCAGAGGGTCGTGGGTTCGAACCCGGGCTCGCACCTCTAAGTTTTTCGGAATTTATGCGCGAAATATAATTTGTAACCATGAGCTTTTCGGTGAAGGAAAACATCGTGAGGAAACCTGCACACACCTGCAAAACAATTTGACGGTGTGTGCGAAGTTCCCAATTCGCACTGGGCCCGCGTTGGAACTATAGCCCAAATGTCATTGTGAGTGGAGGCCTGTGCCCAGCAGTGGGACGTATATAGGCTGGAATATTATATTATTATTATATTATACAATTAGTAAAGATGATATATATTTACAGAGATATCGTCCAACGCGGGCGCGACTTGGAAGGCGTACTAAAGCAATACATGACCCACGTGAAGCCGGCGTACCAGTCATACATCGCTCCGTGCATGGCGCACGCGGACATCATAGTGCCGAGAGGGGGGGAGAACAAGGTCGCCATACACCTCATAGTGCAGCACGTGCACAAACAACTGCAACTGGTGAGTGCACTGTCGGGGCGCTGGGGCGTTGTATATGGGGTCAAATGAGGGACATTCAATTAAATTTTATCGACGAAAAAAAGGCAACTGTGTACCACATGTAAACGCAAAATAGTAGATTGTACAACAAGTGCATAAAACGCACCATTTTACGCGAGACGTTTATCCATCCAAGCGAGCTTGCGAGCGAGGATGGATATGAAGACGAGTGTTAAATGGGTTTTATGGTCAAGTTGTACACTCTACTTTTCACTTCGATTGCGAGGAAATGAAACAGCAACATGATAAAAAAAAATGCGACGAAATAAAAATTATAAGTTTATTTCATGAAGCTTTATTGTGTACTTTGGCTGTTGGTATCCTTGCCTTGGTCTTAGAATACTAACGAAACGAAATAAAATAAAGAGGATATTCTATGAAGTTAAAGTTGTTTGTGTGGCTGTTGGACCGATTGCCTACGTCTTCTACGAAGATTTTACTTTATGCCCTAGAGCATAAGAAGCGACTTTATGTCGCCTACGCACGACATAAAGACGAACTTTTAGAGCAAGAGAAGTGAAAAAAAAATTTTTCTTCGATAAAATCGTAAAGTAATTACATACAAAGAGCCCGTCACATAGAAACACATTTGCATCGTATAACAATTTCAATAGATGGCACTGCAATATGATATGATACTGATATGAATATGTGCACTTTAGCAAGATCCATCCTGTATAAAGAAAACTGTTTATAATGAACGGTTTGGGCAAATATTTGTGTGATGAGCGCGAGTATTTGTTCCTGAGTCGTTGATGTTTTCTATATATTTAATTAAGTATATCTCTATACGAGTATAAGACAAGTATGACGACGTTGTCTGGTATCTATAGTACAGTCGCCATCATATATATTGCAGCAAACAAGGTGCTCACAAATATCTGAACACGACTCTATTGTCAACGCGTTAGGGCCTGCGCAAACCGGCGGAGCGCAGCGCAGATCACTTTAAATTTATCAATGTATATTCTTCCCTATTTTAATTACAATAAGGTATAAATTTAGAGCCGCAGCCGCAGAGTAGAAATCCCCCGTGATGCTCCGAGGTCGGTCTCAGAGCATTCAAATTTATACCTTATTGTAATTAAAATAGGGAAGAATATACATTGATAAATTTAAAGTGATCTGCGCTGCGCTCCTCCGGTTTGCGCAGGCCCTTAGAGTTCATGTTGAGATATTTTTGACCATTCTCATACGGACGACCCTCGGTTAGTATAGAACTATTTTAGTCGGATGGAAACAAAAATAATTGGTTATGCGGATGTAATCATGGATTGGTAAACTGGACTATCAAAATCAAAATCAAAATTAAATCAAATACATTTAATTCAGATTTCTCCATATGTTTTTAGTAACAGTTATGATCTAATAACCACACTTATAATTTATCTTAGTAAGAGATAAATTATAAATTAACTTTAAATTTAAATTTGATACTACTAACGGCCGCACTCAAAGACGTCAAATATTTTTTAAGTGTCATTAAAGTTGCTGCGTCTTATTCTATTGCTATAGCAAAGAAAGTGACAGCAGCTACTTTAATGTAACTTAAAATTTAATTGACGTCTCTGAGTGCGGCAGTTACGTATAATAGACGACGCGGTTAGCCTAGTTGGTAGTGACCCTGCCTACGAAGCTAGCGGTCTCGGGTTCGAATCCCGGTATGGGCAAATATTTGTGTGATGAGCGCGAGTATTTGTTCCTGAGTCATGGATGTTTTCTATGTATTTAAGTATGTATCTCTCTATATAAGTATGTATTTCGTTGTCTAGTACCCATAGTACAAGCCTAGAACTTGGGTAGGGACTAGGGCAATTTGTGTGAGATTGTCCCTGATACTTATTTATTTATTTTATTTTTATTTATTTATTATTAAAATTTAAATTTACTGATATACATATAAAGTGATTGTTAATTGTCCGCAGCGCGGTTTCAAGGTTCGGGAGAAGCTAGCGGTGGCCCATGTGGGGCAGCCCGTGCCCGACTCGCTGTACCTGCTCAAGAACACGCCGCAGGTAACACGATCTCATCTCATGCTATATATATGTGTCGGAGATAGTCGGAGTATAACTAGCACAGGAGCTCAACGATACCGGAGGGCGGCGCCAGCGCCCCTACAGCGGTTGGCGGAGCCTTGGTGCGCGCTCCAGTGCCACGGCAGCGCACTTCTACTCTTACACTAAAGCAAAAGGGGAAGACACGTTATCGCCGTACAAGACACTGACATAATGCGTGCCGCGACACCTACATTCGCAAATTCCACACGCACAGCTGTCTCACAATAATGACGACGTCGCACGTGTTGACAGATCGGTGACGGCCGGACATCTGATTCAAACATAGGCGCTCAGCGCTTATATTTAGGTTCTCAAGCCCGCGCGCCCATCACGTATCTTCTTCCTCTTTTTGTTTTCATCTAAGCTTTTACTTGAGATCGCGTCCAGTGAGTTGGGATGGAGCTGTTCTATGTTTCAAGTTACGTTTGTAGGGAATGAAGAAAGTGCGCATGGGCAAGAGCCCCTGACAAGTTCCGTGCTCATATCCCGAGATTCGGTCAGTTATGCCACGAGGCAGGAAGAATCATGGGCTGGTGGTGGGACTGGTAGGGCTATACTGTAAAGTTAAGTTTGACATGTTAATTAAAGTCAGTAGAGTCTAAATGGATTGAGTTTAATGTCTATCAAGGAAATCAACCTACCTTCTTCTGTTTTGCGTTCACATTGCTTCGACCCTTGACCAATTAGAGCCCCAGATGTCTGGCTATATCTTGAAGATTCCCTGACACTACCGCAGCATACATATATATAGTATGGAGGAAAAATTCAGATTAAAATGATCAATATCTCCGAAACTAGTAAAAATGGTCGTAATGTTGTCGGGCAGGTGCAAGGGCTGCACACGTTCATCCGCAACAAGGACACGGCGCGCGACGAGTTCATCTTCTACTCCAAGCGCCTCATGCGCCTCGTGCTGGAGTTCGCGCTCTCGCTGCTGCCCTACTCCGCGCGCCCAGTCGACACGCCGCAGGGCTTCTCCTACGCAGGTTCCATTCATCATTTACTATATTCATTCGCGCAATACGGAATGTGCATGCAGTTGTAACAAGAGATCACAGAAAGTCAAATTAAAATCGCCCAAAAAATACGAATATACGGACATATTTTGACATACTTACATGCCCGAATAAAACATACCCGGTACAGAATGGTCTCACTTCTGTAATGTTAAACTAATGATGAAATCCATGAGGAATTGACGAAACACTTCAAAAATCCTAGGTACAGTCAAAGACAGATGCACACATCGCGTCATAAGTGGCAATATTTGACTGGGTGATTAATGTGATTATGTATCTGATTGCTGACACGATTTGCAAAAAAAAATGTATGTGCCTATTAGTATCGATACCTAGTATTGATAAAAATATCGATATCTGTTTACCGATACAATTATCGATATATTCGGAAAGTATCGATATTGTTATCGATATTTCTCGGATATAATATCGATATACAGTCCCATTCAAAAATGCACCACGCACAATATTTTACTGACATTTTTTATAGGTCGCAAATGTGATGTGGAGAAAATCTGCGGCGTGTCCATCCTCCGCGCCGGCGAGACCATGGAGCAGGCCGTGTGCGACGTGTGCAAGGACATCCGCATCGGCAAGATCCTCATACAGACCAACCAGGAGACGGACGAGCCCGAGGTACAGTACGAGTAGACCCCGGTTAGAGCGTCGGTGGCCTAGTGGCTAGCGGTGTCTCGTGTTTGTGAGGCACCGAGTTCGAACCCCCAATCGGTCGCCGTGTACCAATGAGTTTTTCTAACTCTTGTACAGTCAGCAGCGAAAGTGGCCAAATATATCGCAACACATCTTTATTACTATAGGAGTACTCGTAGGAATGTGTTGTGATATATTTGGCCATTTTGACTGCTCCTATCTATTTGATGCTGACTGTACGGAAAACGTGAGGAAACCAGCACATTTAGGTGGCAAACTGTGTAACCATGATTCAACTGGTTCCCCTGTCACAAGGGTTACGGAGGTCAGATGGCAACTCCACTGTAATAAACAGACTGGCCGAATCTGGATCATCGGCAAGCGTACCCCGACGAAGAACGGGAAAAAAGCGCTAGGAGGATGCTCTACCCCAATTAAGGATTAAGGCCGCCGCTGACTTTGACGTATCTTGAGATGGCCTCAGCTAAGATCTGTTTAGTAATAAAGCCGACTATGATGTTTATGATTTCACAGAATTGCGACACGGCCATCCTGAACGTTTGTTGCGTTCGTGTGATCAAGCAATTTGCACACTTCATGTGTGCGTTTTTTTAGCTAAATCTTAGAACATGGAACGGCACAATCCTGCTTACGAAGTTCTCGGGTTCGAATCCCGGTATGCGCGAGTTGTTCCCGAGTCGTGGATCTTTTCTATGTTTAAGTATGCATCTTCACATAGTATAAAATAAAGTCACTGTCCGCGTCTGTCTGTTTGTCCGCTAACTCCTAAACCACGCAACGGATTTTGATGCAGTTTCACTATTAGTTAGATAATTTCTCACGAAAGGTTTATGGGTCATTTTCAAATTTTGCGCAGAACACTCTGTTACTGTTTGTATGGAGCTACCACTGTTACCATGCATTATTACAAATATTACATAAATACAGCATTTTTTGTCGATGCCGATAATCAATAATTATCTGTGGTACATAGCTGACTGAAAATCATTTCACTCAAATAACCGCAGAAAATGGATGATGTAAACGGAAACAATTTTTAGGTTGGGACAAGTTTACCTGCACAAAATTTGAAAATGACCCTTATGTATATAACCCGATCAAAATCGCCAAAAACGCCTAAAGGTGTCGTGTGCTGTCGTGCCTACCACGCCACCGACGCTTATAGTTGGACGTAGCTTAGGGAAAAGGATCCAACCCACAAAGTAAATGTATTTAAAACTGAACTTTATTGCTGTCAACATTATGTCAAATTCTACAAATGTGAAATGGTTGAATTGGATCCTTTTCCCTAAGCTGCGTCCAGTTGTCATAGGTACAGCTTTAAAGAGACTTTATATCCTATGAATAAGTTGAAATTTTGCATAGCTTTTGAAACATGTTTGGCGTGTGTGACACATCTGTATTTGACGTAAGGCGTCGAAAAGGTTAATTGGACGTAGCTTAGGGAAAAGGATCCAATTCAACCATTTCACACTTGTAAAATTTGACATAATATTGACAGCAATAGAATTCAAATTTAAATACATTTACTTTGTGGGTTGGATCCTTTTCCCTAAGCTACGTCCAATTGTACCCGGAGCGAAGTTTCTAAGTATGTTTATCGCTGAGCATAGTGCGGTAGTGGGGGGTGTGAGACGGTCGGCTGACGTGTCAGTGTGCAGCTGTACTACCTGCGGCTGCCGAAGGACATCAAGGAGTACCGCGTGGTGGTGATGGACGCCACGGTGGCGACGGGCGCGGCCGCCATCATGGCCATCCGCGTGCTGCTCGACCACGACGTGCCAGAGCACTGCATCAGCCTCGTGTCGCTGCTCATGGCCGAGATCGGCGTGCACTCCATCGCCTACGCCTTCCCACAAGTAACACTCTTATCTATACTTCTATACTGATATTATAAAGAAGCCGTGGTAGCCTAATGGTTTGACCTGCCGACTCTTAGGCAGAGGGTCGTGGGTTCGGACCCGGGCTCGCACCTCTTAAGTTTTTCGGAATGTATGTGCGAAATATAATTTGTAAATTTATAATGAGCTTTTCGGTGAAGGAAAACATCGTGAGGAAACCTGCGCACACCTGCAAAGCAATTTGACGGTGTGTGCGTAGTTCCCAATCCGCACTGGGCCCGCGTGGCAACTATAGCCCGAATCCTCTCATTGTGAGTGGAGGCCTGTGCCCAGCAGTGGGATGTATATAGGCTGGATTATTATTATAAAGAATGTAAAGGATCGGCCACACCGGTGCTCGAAGTACGTTGACGCACCGAAAACGCAGTGACGTGACTTGTACGTTACTTTTTTAACGCAGCCGGTGTGGACGGTACGCGTTAACAACGTAACGTAGTCAGGGTCAATAGAAATGGCAAATAATGTGAACAAATTAGCACTGTTTGACACATAACCTTAAATTTTCATTGAGCTTGTTTTTATTAATAAAAACGTATAATTAACAGTTATTTTAATCTTTAATTTAATACGAAGGTACTTATCAAGCGTATAAATGATTAGAAATACCTCACCTGATTTGAAGATTTAAAAAAAGTACGTAAAATAAAGGTAAAAAGTGTTTTGAAAAAGTACGTGATTATGGAGTAGTGGTAAATTGTTTCGATTGGTCCGTTTACATTATTTAACATTTCTATTGACCCCGACATTAATTCTTTATGATTATGATCATCGAAATGCCGCCCAAGAAGTTTCACTTTAAAAAAATTGCACGTTTCTCTTTATTTTTTGTAATTGCATATTAACATTTTTTTTTTCAGGTAAAGATAGTGACTACCGCCCTAGACCCGGAAATCAACGAGAAGTTCTACGTGTTACCGGGTATAGGTAATTTCGGGGATCGCTACTTCGGCACCGAGCCGTCCGACGACGAGTGAGACTGAACCCTGAGTGTATAAGATTAAGGTCGACTTTACATTGCGATGGGCCGCTAGATGTCGCTGTGAAGTGAGTTTTTAGAATAAATAATAATCATAAAGAAAAAAGCTAAAATTCATGTAATACTGGAACGGCCCCAAAACCTTTCAGTCGATTATTATTTTTATGTAAGTATTTAATTAAGTCCTTATTTAATTGTATAGGCAACCAATCTATAGACATTGCCAAAGATACAAACAAACTATTTGACTCATATTAAACCTCAGATTACGAAGGGAGAGAGAAGTATTTTTATTTATAAAAAGGAAAATAAATTTGCTGTTTAAAGTAACGAAATAGTAGGCATCATTTAAATGACATTTACAGAAATAGCCATGTTTTTTTTAATAGTACCACGATCGATCTGCAGAGAAAAGGGCCCCCTCTGCTAGGTAATTTCTATGCAGGGCGGTTACTTTTCTCTGTAGCTGAGAGTACATTATATAAATAATAATTTAGCCTATATACGTCCCACTGCTGGGCACAGGTCTCCACTCACAATGAGAGGATTTGGGCTATAGTTCCCACGCGGGCCCAGTGCGGATTGGGAAACTCTAACTCTCCGAAAAACTTAGAGGTGCGAGCCCGGGTTCGAACCCACGACCCTCGTACGAGTGTACATTAAGGAGCAATAATGTTTGTTTAATTGTTTGGCCGTTTCTATAGATTTACAACGTTGATTTCCAATGTAAATTGGTCAAAAATCAAGAAACAATCAACGAATCAATAAAGAGCGACATCTATCGGCTGACACACTTAAGAGCGGTTCCGGATTGCGTCCGATCTGAATCCGAGAAAACGTCGGCCCGAAATAGCAGTGGTACTATTTGTTTGAGAGGTGGCGCACTAGATCCGAATATTATCAAACCGCGATTAGAAAAGGATTTGAGAGTACAACAGTACTTATAAATGATTAAATATAATCATAAGTCAATCTTTGATATCTTCATAAGTGCAGACACTTATTGATAATAGAATTAATAGATTTACAGAGTATGCTTTTCATATTTGGACTCTATTCTCGGTAAAATGTTGACATTTGTTTTATAAAAAATATTAATATCATATCTGAACCAATTCACATCATTTTCGCGTTATAAAATTGCCGTAGATGTTAAAAAATAGTACGTATGTATAAAATATGAATCGCGGTAAAGTATTAAACGGTCGTTATAATAATTTTTATGGTCTTTCTAAAAGTAATTACTTATTTACAACATTTGTATTTTGTTTAATATAATTTGAAGTTTTTTCCATACTTTATAACTTCATTGTACTAAAATAACAATTTCATTTATCTGCACACTCTACCACTGACAATGTAATATCGTACATTAGTTCAAAAATGACATGAGCTCAATCCCTTTCTAAACGCGGTTTGATAATACCGTCATCCGATTTCTCATATAGATACTACTGCTACTTCGGACCGATCATTCTCAGGTTTGGATCAGACGCAGTGTGTGACCGCTCTGCTAGTACCCTCCGTCTGTTAGGAGTGTAATGTATGTTTAAAGCAATGATATTTATTAGTCGTGAATAAATTAAATATAAGTTATCGTCATTTTGCTATGGAAGTATGTTTTATATGTTTTTGAAATAAATACTTGAGGGCAATGACGGAAGTAATATTTTAGGTGAAAATTAGGTTAATATTAAAATAATTCAGCACTTAGTGCGTATCGAGGCAATAATAAAATCATATACGAATGCAAGTAAACTTTTTAAACGTAGTTATTACTTTTTGATAAAAATGTCTATAAGTAGTATTTTCAGATTAAAAAAAATATCTCATGGTCTAGTCCATTTTATAATTTGATCTCTTCTATTTAAAAATATATTAGTAAATCCAAAGCCCAGTTTCTATTTATTAACTGCCGCACTCAGAGACGTCAATTAACTTTTAAGTTTACTTACTTATTCTATTGCTATAGCAAAGAAAATGACAGCAGCAACTTTAATCAAACTTAAAAAAAATTGTGCGGCAGTAAGTCTAGTACAAATTAAATAGTAAATAAATTAACAACAAACATTATAACGAATAAAAATACTAATGCTTTAATAGCCTATTTGAGTATCCCACTGCTGGGCAAAGGCTTCTTGTTATAAAATCCCAAAATATAAATAAAATTATTCAACCAAAAACCCAGTCCCAGTTACATTTACTAAATGAATTTTATTTATTTTTAAATAATCAATTTAATCGACTAAAGTATGACAATGGAGTCGGTTAAAAAAGCAAATAAAATAATCAAACTTCCATAGTAACTTGTCGACATTGGCTGAATTTAAAAAATATATTTAAATGGTAGCATATTTGGGTGGTAAAAAAAAAACAATAAAAAATCAGAAATTATTTATTTCTTTACATTTATAAATACAAAACGTAAAGGTAGTGAAAAACACTACTGCTACTTCAGACCGACTTTTCTCGGATCGGATCGGACGCAGTGTGTAGCCGTAGTGATGAACCTATAGTTTCAAAGTTTAAATTAAACTGAATTTTAAGAGTATATTATGTTACTCCTCACATATGCTATCCATAAAATTGTATGACGCTTGCTTTATACATAATAAAATGTATATAATGTATACTTCAGCTATTCACAATTATTGGTGAAGGATTTCACTGCCAAGACCATTCGCATGTAATGAGTCATTCAAATATTTTACAAATAGAGACGTTGTACATTAAAAAATCAAAATAGAAGGAAATTCCTTTGTCATAATTCACAAAAAAACGGTGCTTTTTATATAACTGAAATAACGTCCCAGTTCCTATAATAGTGTTGAATGAAAATTATATTCAGTCAGCGACAAAATACCTAAGCATTCGATGTTGTAAAAATATTTAAATAATTTCTTGTGTGAATATACAGGGTGAGTCTATAAAGTGCACATATTAAAATGAGAAAATTAATTTTTATCGACAGTTTTTTTTTGTGTCCATGTTTTACACAGTTACGAAATATTTTTTTCAATAGTCCTAAAAAAAAATTAAATATAACATTTTTTTTCGTCGTAAAATTTAATTTAATGTCCCTCATTTTAATATGAGCACTTCATGAAGACTCAACCTGTATGTTAACAACATGGAATGCATATATTATTATGACGCTGATGAACTAAAAGTCCTAACTGCAATTTGACGTACTCAGTTATGATCTTTAATTACGTCACTATAGTTTTGTTTATATGGAGTACCTAATTAAGAACTGTATAGCTAAGCAAAAAAAGAGTTTGAAAACAGTGTAATTGGCAACATGATCCTATATTTAAATCCAAAAACTCCTGCATAGACGTTTCGGCGAGAGATCGGAATGCCGTATGTAGTGGTGTATAAAAATTAAACTAATTCATTTGACTGTGACAATGATTGAGACAAGTAATTTAAATAGACAAGACCTATGTTTTATATTAGACCTTTTTGCAGTTGGCAGACCATAAAGTATCTATAGCCGTCTGCATATTATCAAATTATATGTTTACAATAAAAAAATTGACTGAGTGATTCAAGAATTTAATTGTAGAGATTTTTTATCTTGAATAAAATACAGATTAATAATAAATTAGGAGCAGACTCTTATGAATAAGATCGAAAAGTGTCCCAAAATATCTGTATATCAGCCCATTCCACCTACTGCCACATTTATACAACTATGTATACTGTCTCAGTATTATATAAATTTATTTAATTATATTCCTAATTTCCCCAGTTCCTCTATGTATATATTATTCGTATTAATTATTACTTCCTGTAAATCATATTTGATATTAATTTAATTTTTAGTATAAATGTTACTTAATTATCTCAACGCTTATTTTTAGTGTGCTTAATTATTTTTTAGTTTTTTTGGTAGTGCATTTTAGGTGCTAAGCATTTTTGGCTTTGTCACTATAGTGAATACATTTCACATAATTTTAATGAATCTAGCGTCAAAATAGTGCGGGCTAGAACTTAATCACGGTTCCCAATGAACGGACCACATCGTACCCTTATTGCAAAAACCAATAGACTATTTAACTAATGTGAAAATAAATTATTTTTACACTACCACTAAATCAAGCTTTCGAAAATAACACGAAAAAATCTAGCTATCCCTTATTTTTGGAATTTAATCGATTTTTAATTCAACAATAACTTTATAAAGGAACACTGAAAATTGTGACGTCACAGGTTCCTATTTTCATACTAACTTCATCCGGTAGGATCGTTTAGACGTTTCAATAAAAGTTGCTGATTTGACCAGCAGTCAACTAGCCTATTATCTGCATTTTTTCTATGTAGATAATTGGTTTTTGCGGGTACGATATTGTAAAGGTATCAGTTCTAAAATTAATGTCGTGAAAATGTGTTCAAATTTCGTTTTCATACAGTTTTTGCAGATGGCTACATTTATGGTTTCATCTCAAATATCTGTCTATGCCTAATACGCGCTTTGAGAAAAGCAATTATTGTTCATTTAATGGGATTTGCACTTAAAAAAACTCTACGCAAGATTTTAAAAAATCGTATTGATTTACATCGTAAATATTTACTATTTGTAACTTACGTACATACGTATACTGTAAAGGTAATTTATTTATTGTAAATTATATTACACATATAAAATTACTAATAAATCATTATTTGTAATTATTTGTACTTGGTTTGTACAATAAAAATTAAATAAATATACTTTTTGACACTAGATTCATGGAATATCGAGTATGTGGATACTCCATGCACAATTGTGTACAACGCACTAGTTAAGTCGGTGTGAATATTGTGAAACATACAAAATGTAAGTAAAACAAAAAATTAAAATAAATCCACTGAAGTGATGTTCGTTGCGTTTTTATTTTCTTTAACTTTCGTGCAAACTAACTTATCTACTTCTAATATTTATATAATGTTCACTGCAAACAAAGCACACCTATTTTAGACTAACTACCGCACTCAGAGACGTCAATTAATTTTTAAGTTTGATTAAAGTATAACCGACACTCATTTTGTAGAATGTATTACTTAGCCGTCCGGAGTTAAAATTTTTTGGTGGTCACAGCTCTAACCTAACTTAACCTACGTAACCCATGCTTAAGATAAGAAAACAATAAGGTTTCAGCAGAAATTAGCTTTCGGTGAAACGACACATTCGATGAAATGAGTGTCTGCAAAACAAGAGGACATGTGACAGGAAATGTAAAAGCTGGGTTTATCAGATGTGGTCGCAAGAGTCGAGGTACCGCTGGAACACGACGTCGTAGTGCTCACACTTTGATGTTACCTCCGGCTGATTCTGGCTTTTCCTGCAAACATACATTATTACTTTATTTGCTCCGCTAGCCAAGTCGGACGAGCTGTCACAGGTCATGGGCCTGAAGTTGATATTGCTGCAGAGCAGTAAAGTATTTGTCAATTACTAGTTTTTGCCCGCGAATCCGTCCGCGTAGTAGTAGTTTATCGGTTTTCCTTGAACTACCAATGTTTCCGGAATGAAAAGTAGCCTATGTGTTAATCCAGGGTATAAGCTATCTCCATTCCAAATACCATCCAAATCCGTCCAGCCGTTGCAGCGTGAAACAGTAACAAACTAACACACATACATACAAAATTTCGCATTTATTTATAATATAGTTGGATTTTAGAACATCGCATGTCACCAATTTAAAAAATCCGTAGTTAATGACTCGATTGAAACGTTTTTTATTTCTGTGTGTAACGAAAATTAACCATATAATTGTATGACTAATTTTCGTTACAAAATTTAAAACTTGTAGATTTTCTAATTAAGTCCTCGATTTCGTTTTTTTTAATTCACCCAAGTAAAGTTAAAGTATAAGTTACTTTAACTTTACTTTATAGCCACTAGTGACATCTATTGACAAGTAGAAGACAACTACCGTCGGACAGCGCTACTATCTCTTGGGATCGCAATTTTGCCAAGCAAAGTAAAAAGGTAGTAAGCGCATATGGCGTTCATACTCTCACAATGTCTTTGGCGTTTCAACCGCCCTTCGTACTTCTGATTAACGAGTCACTTAATTATTGGCTATATAGACAACTACCGTCAATTTTGAAGCTTATACCCAGCACGGGCCTTTATTATCTATGGTTTAGCATTTGGTTCTTTATCAAGTTTTAAATATTGTCGTTAATTAGAAGGACGACGGGCGGTTGAAACGCCTGAAGAATGACCGCTCTTCGACTTACTTGTGGAAGTCGTCGCACTCCTCCATGGAGGCGTCGGCGGCGGCCAGCCGTGCGCCCGCGCCGCTGTGGTAGCTCGCGTAGCGTTGCTATCAACAATATTTACGTTTTTATATGGGTTATTATATGGATTACTAGCGACTAGTAGCGACCCGCCCTCGCTTCGCTCCGGGTACTATTATTTATGCCCTTACTAATAAACGTTGAGTAACCGCTGAGTAGTTATGCCATGCTTTGTCCTTATCTGTCGAATTCAAATGTCGCAATGACAGATAAGGACAAAGCATGGCATAACTACTCAGCGGTTACTCAACGTTTATTAGTAAGGGCATTATTATATACATAAACCTTCTGTAAAAAAATATCTAACTGATGATGGAAACCGCATCAAAAATCCGTAGCGTGGTTTAGGAGGAGTTAGCGGATAAACAGACAGACAGACGCAGAAAGCGACTTTATTTATGCTATGTAAGGATATGGATTTCTGCTACCGCGGAAATATTTTGAAGTGACACAAGTCTAAGGATTTAATTGATTGCGTCATATTGACAAAATTCCATAGAAGCCTTATTCTGGAGTCCTAGTGAAAGTCAACTTAACTCTTAATAAAAAAGGCTATAAATCATATACAGAGTACAATAGACTTATACCCTTTTTCACTAGGATCCCAAATTTAACCCCTAACGCAAAAAGAGGGAGGTCATAAGTTTTACGTGTGTATCTGTCTGTAGCATCGTAGCTCCTAAACGAATGAACCTATTTTGATTTCGTTTTTTTTGTTACAAATGTGACTTGAGAGAGTTCTTAGCTTGGTTTGATGAAAATCCGTTAACCCATTTAAGTTATGAGCTTTAAAAATAGTGGTCCTGACCAAGAAGAAGAAGCGCCGCCGCAAGAAACTCACCTCAAATTTTACGAGTAAGCCCTGACGTGAGAAAGAAGGTTTTGAAAGTCATGACTTCCCCCCTTAAATTATACTCTAGATCCCTTGCAAGCCGTATTATTATCGCCTTTATTGCGGTGGATTAAAGTGGGTAAAGCATCCGTCAATCTCGCACTTACGTACTGGTTAGAAAGTGACGGATATTTTATCCTCGCTTGTCCACGTCAAACACGATCATATGGGCCGCATTACCCGTGTTTTGGCTTTAGGCTACCTTTCCATAGAAGCGGAGACGAGCGGAGCGGAGAGGAGCTAAGCTGTGAAAAGAGATGTGTGATTCCACTGAGGATGAGTGGCGTACTATACTTTGATACAGTCGTCTCCGCTTGACTGTTTCCACAGAAGCGGAGACGAGATGTGGATTACAACAAATGTGATTGGTCGATTCCTACACGGCTCCTCTCCGCACCGCTCGTTTCCGCTTGACTATTTCCATTGAAGCGGAGCGGAGACGAGATGTGGATTACAACCAATGTGATTGGTCGATTCCTACACAGCTCCTCTCTTCGCTCATCTCCGCTTCTATTACTTCGTTTAGATTCAGCCCATTTGGGCAGGGAAGTGAGCAGGGAAGTGGGCAGCAGAAGTGGAAGTGTATGTAGTGACAGCGCGAGTGACGTGTTCACACACTCGTGCTGCCCACTTCCCTGCTCACTTCGGCTGAATGTAAATGAGGCAGGAAAGGCAGCCTTATGGTGGTCGCGGTACCGACCTGCACGTGTTTGCTGAACGCCTGCTCCCCCACTACGTTGCAGGCCAGGCGCAGCGCCTTCGCCACAGAGTCGACGTACTTCAGGTACAGAGTGGCGAGGCCGCGCGGGTCCGCGTCGCGCCGGTGCAGGCGCAGGTTGATGCCGCCAGGTGGCGCTGTGCCCTGTAAGAAGTGCTTTTTTTATTTAACCATCTTTCATTTCATTAACTAGCCATATTTGTACACTTAACAGGGAAGGATGGCAGGAAAAACACCGGTCAGGTGCGAGTCGGACTCGCTAAATGATGCTGCTTTGGCAGACAGATAGACGGAGTCGCTTTTTGGTATGGAACCCTAAAACACTGTCGATACACGTACATATATCCTGCAGAACCAGAGCCTTACCTGATCAACTATGGACTTCATCATCAGTGTTAACTTCTTGCTGTTGTACTGATCGAAATCGTTTGTAATCGTGACTCCGCCCAACATGTTATAACTGAAATCACACTAATTATAAATGCGAAGGTTTATTTGTTACTCCTTCACGCTGATACTGTCACACTGACTAGACGGATTTGGATACAATTTGGATGGAGATAGCTACCTTGGATTACCACATATTTTTTTATTTTTTTTAGTTTGATGCGAAAGTTACTGATTCTACGTGGACGAAGACGCGGGCAGAAGCTAGTAAAATATAAAATAAAATTAAGTAATCATTTGAAGTAAACAATCCTTATCCGTAAATAAATGTGAAAGTGAGTGTTTGTTCAGTTTTCATGGTTTAAAACCTGAACCTCACTATAAATATGAGTTTCAAGGAAAAACACATTAAAGTTCACAAGGCTCGGATACCGGTTACATTTTCAAACCGTTATTATGTACGTAACGCAAAACCTTTTCATATCAGTTTCATTCGCATTAACCGATTTTTGGAGGAACCTCTATTTAAAGTTATATTCGAATTAACCGGTTTCGAGCTTAAAAAAACCGGTTAGTCCTGACGCACGATAAACAAGCGCCTTCACATCACAAACCAAAAACAAGTTGCAACGCGTTTGTTTACCGACTGACCACGCGCGACGCTCGTGGATTAAACCGGTTAATTTAGGTTAAAGTTCTCAAAACGTTCGCGTTATCTAGAAAAGTTCTGAGCAAAACCGAAATAAACCGGTATTAACCGGTTTTTTTAAACCGGTTCCGAGCCCTGGTTAGTTCACACAACTGTTTGAGCCTGCTTGTTCAAACCCCTTCTTTAGGGGGCTTTAAAAATATCAAACTTTTACCTACACGGTAGCCATGTACATATGGTGTCCGGGCGGCGTGCATACTTTGTAAAATCGCTCCAAATTGTAACTCTTCAAGAAATACAAACAACTGGTAACATCCCACATGTAACTGTGCACTTTTTCATCCCTCCAGCCCCAGTGTGGCCACAACCGAATCTTCCTGCTACAATACGGCATTATCAACAACTGGCAACGATAGTTCAACCTGTCTTTGTATTCTGCCGTCATTTTTAGCAGTTTCGCGAATAGTTTTATCTCTCTGGCGACGTCGGTTTGGAAGATGGAGTTATAGCCTTCCCTGGAGGGCCAGAGGAGGAAGTTTTCGGCGTTCAGCCGCTGGGACAGTTCGAGGCTCTTCTTTATTTGGGAGGCTGCGAGGATGAACGTTGAGGCGTCAGGGCTGGTGAGCGCCCCCGATGTATATCTAAAGAGAAAATCCTTTGGTTACTTTATAATATTATGGCTATGAATTAAATAAATATCAAGGAACAATCTTATAAACCGAATTGTACGCCGAAAGGCAAAACATGACGGACATTATTAAACCTTGACCTTTATGTAAACTCACTCATGTTTTACAAATAAATTATCTTTCTTATCTCTTATAAAACTTGCAATGACCTACTTCAAATTGGTAACTTTTATTTGTCGTTTCTTTTTAATCCTTTGTTTCTTATATTGGGGACCATCTATAAAGCACGTCACACGTTAAGGGGGGGAGGGGATCGAAGAAGTGTGACATTGTTTGACAAGATGGGAGACCCCTCCCACTCCTAAGTTTTGTGACGTCACATTTCAAAATCTAATACATCTAAGTGTTAAAATGCCTAACTATTAACTAAAAAAAAACTTTAAAATATTTCCAACTCTATCTCTTTGGGCATAATTTAAATGGAAATAAAACTATGTGACGTTCGACTATGGTCTGAGCCGGAATGCCAAGTTATTATAAATATTTGCGTTATATTTTTTTTACGTAAATGCACGGCCGTATTAATCGTAAATTTGTATTTAGATGAAGAGAGAAAGAACAACTTTACGAGCATGAGAAGTGAAAATAAACTTTATACCTTTCTATCTTCTTTCTATACCTTTGTACTCTACTGTGCCACCCGCAAAATGAAAGCATACCTCGCATTAGAGTGCAGATTCGGCGCCAGCCACAGCAACTTGACGTGATATCTCTGCGCCATCTCGTTGATGAACTCCGCCATTTCTTCCGCCTGCCCCTTTTCTTCCTCCGCGGGCAGCAAGTCTGTGTCGAACGCGGTCCAGTACTTGAGACCGAGCTTCTGGAGGAGGTCGAAGAGTGCTTTTACGGAACGCTTGTGGTTTTCAAGAGTGTGGGTGTGGTCGTCCCATGTGCGGGTTTTCTCTGAACCTATAAATAAAATAATAATAATAATCTAGCCTACATACGTCCCACTGCTGGGCACAGGCGTCCACTCACAATGAGAGGGTTTGGGCTATAGTTCCCACGCGGGCCCAGTGCGGATCGGGAACTTCGCACACAACGTCAAATTGCTTTGCAGGTGTGTGCAGGTTTCCTCACGATGTTTTCCTTCACCGAAAAGCTCATGGTAAATTTACAAATTATATTTCGCACATAAATTCCGAAAAACTTAGAGGTGCGAGCCCGGGTTCGAACCCACGACCCTCTGCTTAAGAGTCGGCAGGTCAAACCATTAGGGTGAAATCACATCTATCAGCATCGAATCGCATTTAGCTGGATAATTTTGGACACACTATACGCATCGCAAGCCGCTAAAGGGTGCTAAAGCATGCGATAGCATGCTTTTGTCTCCTTGCTTTATCATGAATGAGCATTCTTCAGTTTGTAAAATGGATAGCTACACTTATACGCATTTAATGCTGAAGCTGAATCGATGCGGAAGGGTGAATTGATGCGGACGCATCTTCATACAAAATGACGTTTTTGTATTACAAAATGCGATTCGATGCTGATAGATGTGACTTCACCCTTGGGCTACCACGGTTTTTTTTTAAATAAATACCTCAAAACCTAAAACCCGACTGGGTAGGTAAATTTCCTTAGTGTCTTCAATATATTGACGAAATTAATGACACTACAGCAACTTCTGATGCGAATATAAACTACAGCCCCGGTTCTTCTGTTTACATCAGAAGTTGCTGGTAGGTGTCATTGATTTCGTCAATATATTGAAGACACTAATGACGGCGGTTGAAACGCCCGGAAATTTACTCGACTGACGACTAGTACCTATGCACCCTTATAATTTTATAAGTATAGCCCATTTATTAAAATGGGTCACTAGTTTAGGAGCTAGAGCGGAACATCCGATGTTTGGTCTCATACATACATACTGTTAAAAACATTACCCTTCTTTTGGCTTTGCTTAGTCGGGTGAAAATAATGAACTGACAATTGTTGGTACAGTCGTGGACAAAAAGATGTATTCGTAATCCTATTCGTAATCCTATTCGTAACGCGACATCTATTAAAAAAATAAAATAAAAGAGCTTACGTTAATGCGACAAATAGATGGCGTCAGCTTCCACTACCTTTGAAATCTTGTGTACGTAAATAAACTAAGTACCGACTAGGGCAAAATTACATATATAAAATTAGGGTATGTATATAATTATTGCACGTTATACATGATAATATTAGCACACTGCACTGCACTGATGTTAAGACTGATGTTATTTTATTTTTAATTTGAATTGTTTTATTTTAGTTCACTGTTTTCCTAGAGTCTTTTTTATTTTGAATTGTTTTATTTTAAAAAAATTCGAGTCCTTTTATACCTAGTTATTACAGCACTCACAGCCATCTACCTTCATCTCAGGCTCCAGCTGAAAATCAGCGTTGAGGCTCTGCCCAGCAACAAGCTGAGCTGGTCAGCTTTTTCGGCTATAGTATTTCTTATTGTTTTTGTGTATGTTTTAGTTGTTTAGTCCATAGTTTTAGTAGAAGTTATATGATTTATTATAATTGTATGTGTTTAGTTATAGCCGAATAAATGTTTCTCTCTCTCTCTCTCTCATGTATACACTTTTGGACCTTATTACAATGTTATAAGGTAAGGTCTTTCTGCCCTCGAGTGTACGAGTAAATGTGTAAATCCTCCACCGCGGGCCTATCATGGTCGTGCTCATCATGTGGATAAACGTGGATAAAACACCTGTCACCTTCCGACCAGTATGTAAGTGCGAGAGTGACGGATGCATAATCCACTTTTCTACCGCGATAAATAGTGGGCTTTATTCGTAATATTTTAAGCTTGGTTCTAGCTTAAACTTTCAAAGTGAATAATACCTACCGTAACGTTAACGATATCATTACGATATAAAATATGCTAAAACATAGTGGAACAGGCCAGTATGTACAAAATACGAAGTTATATGAGTTGCCACGATATACCAATAGATGGCGCCACACGTCAGTTACTTAACGCAATCGTTTGGTTGCCGTAGAAAGTACTTGTAGTGATTGTACAGTACGCTCAGTTGACAGACGGACGGAATAGGGTTCCGTTTTTACCTATTTTTTTGGGAAGTTCTTACCGAAAGGATCAAAAGGACTTTATAATTATTACAAAAAGTAAACTAAAAGATTCAAAATTCAAATCAATATTTTGACTTAATATAATTATTTGTATTTATGACTTACTGACTGACTGACTGACTTACTTGTACTACTTACTAATCAGTTTCATTTGACTTGACACCTCTAAGCTGAAAATCTAGGTATAATCATTTTGATGCAAGTGAGTAGTGACTCTTATGTAGGAGGGGGAAATATCATCGACGCAGTTAGCCTAGTAGTGACCCTGCCTACGAAGCTTGCGGTCCCGGGTTCGAATCCCCAGTATGGGCAAATATTTGTGTGATGAGCACGAGTATTTGTTCCTGAGTCATGGCTATTTTCTACATTTATATTTAAGTATGTATTTCTCTATATGAGTATTCGTTGGCTAGTATTTACCCATAGTACA
Organism: Tortrix viridana; assembly: GCA_963241965.1. NCBI lineage: Eukaryota > Metazoa > Arthropoda > Insecta > Lepidoptera > Tortricidae > Tortrix > Tortrix viridana. Next base: position 13,689,195 of record OY725180.1, on the reverse strand, counting down.
AGCCTAGAGCTTAGTTTGGGACTAGGTCAATTTGTGTGAGTGTCCTCTGTCTCATAATTATTTATTGTTGGTTTCACCACACTTGCTCTTCCAAATATAGTACTTGTATAAAAAGGCCGTAGCAGGATAAGGGAAGAAAAAATGCCCTTCATGATTAAGAGCTGTTTTTTTTTCTATAGTTACTTACATCCTATTAGTGCTATTGTGCCAAGTTTTGTTGAAAAATTCCCAGTGGTTCAGCCGAGAAAAAATAAAAACCGAAATAATTAAATATGACTTTTCTCTAAAACTATAAAACTTTAATGTAACATTATTTTATCATTTTGTTAGGCTTAATAAAATATATGTTTTAAGAGAAAATGGACTCTCTATCTTTAACACTTATGTAAAAACAGGTAAGTCAAAATTTTAAATATTATTATTTTTTACTTATGATTGAGGTACCACTCTATTTGTTATTTCTAAATAAGCCTTACTTAACGATCTATCTTACATATTAATTTGATGGATTAAATCGGAAAGCATCTGTGTCAAAACTAAATAAATAATTGGGTTGGATTTCATTACATTATATTAGTAAGCTATTCTGACACCGCCAAAGAACCAAAGCATAAATCCTCTTTCCAAATAAATAACATCACAACAAGTTTTGACAGTTACAGTGACGTCAGCCTTTTCTGATTACTAAAAATGTCACCATTTTAGCTAATGAAATAAAATACGCTTATTCTAGAATAAAATATAATATACAGTGCCCTGACCTCTAAAAAATAACTGAACATGCTATCCTAATCTACAGGAAATTCGACATTAATGCGAGGAAGGTAATGAGAGCGGTTGAAACGACCGCAGAACTACCCTCTAATCCTCATCGCTATTTTCATTGACAGTAACTAAATAAAACTTGGCACAATAGCACTAATAGATGTAAGTAACTATATAAAAAAAAACCAGCCCATTAGCATAAAAGGGCATTTGCCCTTCCCTTATCCTGCTACGGCCTTTGTACCCGGGAGACCGAGCGTCGTGGCTCTATCGATTTTCTATAAAAACACGATCGCTGGGGTTCGAACCCGTTGTTTTTGCGTAGTAAGCCAACACTCTAACCATCAGTCTATTCAGACGGCGGCAGCCGCCCCGAAATTATTAACCATATTGCGCGGGAAATCTATATGCGTGAAAATACGGGGAAAACGAATTTTCCCAGATATGCGACCTATCTAGATCGAATTTACGTGATACAAATTTATATATGCATACAATATATAATAATATTCAAATGTTATCTATCTAAATGTTATAATTATATTTCTCGTTTAATAGTAGGTATAAGTAAGATATCCATTGCCGTAATGAACATTCTGAAGTTGCCGATAAAACCACAATTTTACAGTAAAAGTTAAGTATCTTCTGTCTCACCGTTCATCCTGAACTCCGTAAGAGACAGGCTACATTTGAGCCAGTCCTCCATGGTGCGCGCGTGGACCCTCTCGCTCGCGCTGTAGTAGCGATACACGCTTGTATCTGTGGCGGCCGCCATGTTGTTGTACTCTATCTTGTCTATGCCTTGGGAACAAAAAAAGTAGATTCTGCTGATGGCAAAGCTCCCAATAAAAAAAGAACAACAAAGACAATATTGGCGGTGATTTTTGGCTACTTGAAAATCCAAGTTCGAAATAACCCTTCGCTTTCTCCCGATTTGGTCTCAATTTACGAGTGAAAGGGATCAGAAGTTTACAATTTGTGTGAATCACGATCGATTCCCGGCGAACTTGATAAGCATAGAGTTTTGTAGGGGAAGGTTCGCGCATATAAATAGAGTCGAATTTACTCTGAAAAGTCAAGGTCGTTCCTCAAGAAGTTTGCCGGGAACTATAAGATTCTATAAAGAACTTTGGATGCCTTATCCCTCAGGAAACGGACCATCGGGCAACGTGGGAATAAACCGCCATACTAACATACATGCATACATACATACAGGTCAAAAACAGAGCAGTCGGGTAATAGGGATAACGACTATTTTTTTTTTGTCGACCATGTAGATTATCAAAAAGTATTGGACACGTATTTTTTCTTATTTCACATAATTAAAAAATACGGAGATATATTGAGTTGAAATGTCGCATGACGTCACGGATTTTTTTTCCACAGAAGTGACGTTACGAGCCACTCCCGAACTTTGACGCTTTGATTTTTTGTTTGATCGACAAAATAAAAATATGTGTCCAATATGTTTTGATAATCTAACTGACGGACTAATAGAATTTCGGTTTCTTTACCCAGTCTTCATCATATCCCTATTAAGGCTATAAGAAGCACTATAAAGTTATTATATGATGTAAAAACTCTTACCTTGAAAATAGTCGACATCTTTCATCTCCTTCACTTTTTGCCGCTTGGGGCCTGGCTGCGGATATCCTGACATCTCCGGTCTCTTTCACACTTTCGACAAACGTACTCACTTGTTCGACAATCTACGAAAATTTGTAGTCTTTTAATAGCACGGTAAAGTCAGTACAGTCGAACTCATAAGTAGCGGTACATTTTAGTACCTTGTCGCAGTATTGAAATACTAACTACTACAGTTGACACTTATAATACGTAACTGCGACATGGTACTAAAATGTAAAGCTACTTATGAGTTCGACTACGTTTAAGATGGGTTTTCCGTTTTCAGGTTTTTTAGAAACACGACTAAAACCGTCAATGTGTGCCGAAAGACAGCCTAAAACTATATAACTTAGTTGCGCTAAACCTACCGTGAAATTAATATCATAAGTGTATACAGTAAAACATATGTATAGCTATTGTTATTATCTGAACAGTTTAAAAATAAACATTAAAACGACTAACAGGCAAGTAGCTAGCTGTCATCCAATAGCTTCTAAAGTTGTATATTACCGTCTAAAGACGTTTAAAATTAACTCCGCTTGACTGTTTCCATTGAAGCGGAGCGGAGACGAGATGTGGATTACAACCAATGTGATTGGTCGATTCCTACACAGCTCCTCTCCGCACCGCTCGTCTTCGCTTCTATGGAAAGGCAGCCTAAGGCGATGTTACAATTTCCTTACTCAGAGGTTATAATCTAAAATGTATTTTGTATATAAGTAACTTTAAAAAGAAAAACCGGTTTTGAAACTACTTTAAAATTAATATAAAACGTGTATTGATATAAATTTAAAGTTAAAAATGTCCCCAAATATTGAACCACGAATCACTCAAGTTTAATAAAAAAATATATATATATATACTTCGATTTTTTCGTCCCTGTTCTGATTATCCCAGTTATAAAATAGGTAATTCGCGCCAACTCACATTATACGGACAGACAGACGGGCACAACGGCGTCAGTTTATATAACATCACATGAATAGAGGCGGCGAGCCGGAACAGAGCCATCTATTGTTATAAAACTGGACGCTGACCAGTTTGTTTTTGATGTATTGTCATGTCATTTGATAGCATTTTTAAGGTTACTTACATTTTGTATTAACTTTAACCCTAACTAGATATTTAAGGTCTATTTTTGTTTGACTGGGGTCGCATTTCATCCAATAAAATAAAAGAACGTCGATGAACGTGATATTTTCTTTTTATTCTAATGTAAAATACACTTTGAATCTTTGAACATAAAGTATATAATTCTGTATAGAGAAATTAAAACATAAGCTTTTCCTCACACAAGTAATATGTAAACCTTGACATAAAGTGGTTGACCTTAGACTGTTTTTTTAACTCATTGTCCAAACTAAAGTACAAATAGTAGGCTAGCCCTCCCCGCCTCTAGACTGAAAATGTTTCACGCGGGCCCCTTTGCCATGTCAATTCGAATATTTAATAAGATACCCAAATAAATACAAAAGGAAACCAACATATAAATACATTTAAACCCCGTTTACAGAAAGAAACCTTATTATAGTGTTCAGGAGTTCCTAAATGAAAAATGAAACAAATTATATTTCGCACATAAATTCCGAAAAACTTAGAGGTGCGAGCTCTTTTTTTTTTTTTTTTTTTTTTTTTTATTGATAATGGGTTTGCTCTTGACCAACTCCCGCCCTTGGAGGACGAAGATTCAGTCTACGATGTAGCGAGCTCACCCAGAAGATGCCTATTCACCCTAGCTTTAAATAGGTTCAGATTGTATGCACTCGGAAATACAGACGCCGGAAGCGCATTCCACTCCTTTGCAGTACGCATTATGAAAGATGATGCAAAGCGCTTCGTTCGAAAAGGCGGAATTTGAACCAAGTACGGATGGCATCCCGCGGTGCGCCTGGAAGTCCGATGGTAGAAAGGAGACGGCGGTATTAGCTCGTGGAGCTCCTGTGCACACTCCGCTCGGGTTCCGGTGTACGACCTTCTTGCCTCTGCTTAAGAGTCGGCAGGTCAAACCATTAATTAGGCTACCACGGCTTTTAAGGCACGGCAGGTTAAGTTTATTTTATAACAATCCTGAAAATTATACGGTTTCAGAAAAGCCTTTATGTCAAATTATGATTATGGCAAATGAATTTATGACAAACAATAGATACCCGCGGAGGATATCGCATCTGACCTATACCCACGAAGCCGAAACCATTCATCGATGTCATTAGGTCATTACCGAACAGTAACGCGACAAATGAGGGCCTTAAGTTTCAAAATTAACCTTTATATGAGAGCTACAGCCCTCGAGCAGGATAGGAATAGGATTTGGGTTTGTCTTTCTCACTTGCTCACATACGCCCTTACGCGAGTCTAGCTGACTATGCGAATACGTGTGCACAGTTTAAAACCGTGTAGAAAGTGGTTTATAACCAAATTTCGTATGACCTTTAAACGCCCTTGGCAGACAGGCGTGCGCTTCAAACGGGTATGTTTAAAACCGTGTAGCACACGCAGAACCCGAATTCTTCTAAGTTCTCACGAGATGACGGTTGCATATTAACAAAAATAAAACCCCGAATAACCTTAAAACTAATTTATTAACATAAAACTATAAAAATAACCAAGCGAGCCTTAATACAACAGCAAATATCAACATTAAAATCGGCAAAGGCACGGCCATTTTCTTTTTCTCCACACCATAGACACCTGAAACCTCTCCTTTTTTCAGTGGCGCTGTCAAACCTGCCATCTTTGGTTTGTCTATGGGTTGGCCCATCATAGAGAATTTTGTCGCGGCTGTGATTTTGACAGTTAGCATTTTGCCCATGTACTTGTCTTCCTTGGGAACTAGAACTTGTTCGTAGAATTCGTTGTGGGCGACGAAGTAGTTTTTATCGTGAGAAACGTCCGTGACTAAAACTTCTTGCGTTTCTCCCACTTTGTGTCCGTACGGCTCGTACGAGCGGAAGAAGTCTGAAAGCATTTTCGTGCGTTTCTTCACTTCCTGACCGGGCACCTGTAATGTGAAATGAAAACCTTCATAATATTGTGTTGACGACTCGGTTAGCCTAGTTGGTAGTGACCCTGCCTACGAAGCTACCGGTCCCGGGTTCGAATCCTGGTATGGGCATATATTTGCTTGATGAGCGCGAATATTTGTTCCTGAGTCATGGATGTATAAATTTAAGTATTTATTTATCTATATAAGTATATATATCGTTGCCTAGTACCCATAGTACAAGCCTCTAAGCTCTAGCTTAGTTTGGGACTAGGTCAATTTGTGTGAAATTGTCCCTGATATTTATTTATTTATGTTCGCGTCGTTGATTATCGTGGGTTGAGAGTAAAAACTCACTAAGTACACAAAATTTTGTTCACTGCTTCAAGATTTAAGCCGTGAAATTTTGCCATAAGCAGTAAACAAATGTTATTTAAAACAAAAGTATACTTAGTGAGGTTTTCCTCTGAACCCGCTATATATTGTTGTTGTTGTAACTATTCGAAATATACGTCAGATAAATTAGGAATGTTTACCGTAAATTATTTTATATTGAAAATTTAGGCAATTTAGCGTGATTACTAGCGCCATCTATTGTGTTCTTATAACAGTTTGACGTAAGGTAAGGTAATGTAAGGTCACCAAATGCATATATAAATGTATAAAATAATATATAAACGTGTGGATGTTTTAGTTTTTGGTGTGTTTACAAAGTATTAATTAATATAATTACAAGTGAGAGACTTGTGAAGTTTCCGTAGACAGTTAAAATTAAGTGAATCACCAAAAAATTACTAAAGAATAAAATATAATTATTTAGATGGGCGTGATTATTAAATTTCATTGACGCAGTGACGTGATACGCCACGTTTCTAAGGCATACCGTCCTCATCTGATCTCCTCTCACTGTGCGTCAACGTCTTTTGAGAACCGGTGTGGCCGACACATTACACGTGTGGACTAGTCATCGTCATCCGTTTTTTTATAAGCTTTTCATTAGCTTGCAATGTTTGTACGTATGTATGTTCGGGTCAAATCTTGCAAGTACATTTTTAGTAATTTCCAGTCATCAGATTGACTTGAAATTTGGTGTGAATATGCAGATTTGATGACAATACAATAATATGGCACCGTCAAGCTGTTTTGATGATAGAGACGGTGGCCATGGGAACTCCTAAATGACACATGATAAACCCGTCATGTTAGGGCTCGTTAGAATCGTCTTGACGGGTACTTGATGACTGTGCAAAAAAAAGTACAGTCGGCAATAAAAGCTTGTCTCAAAAATCAAAATTTATGACAAAAAACTAATTACATAAAAAAAGTACATACCCTGGGCATTTTGGCGGCCGGCGTCCCGGGGCGCGGGAAGAACTGGTTGATGAAGAGCGAGGGGAAGCGGTAGCGGCGGCACAGCGCCAGCGTGTCCGCGAAGTCTTCCTCCGTCTCCGTCGGGAAGCCGCAGATGATGTCTGTCGCGATCGTGATGCCGGGCACCCTGGGGGACATCATGTTGGATACTAGGCTTACGACTTCGCGTAGAAGTCGTTTATCGCTTTATCAGGAACTGTACAATTTCCCGTGACAAAAAGTATCCTATGTGTTAATACAGGTAATAAACTATCTGTGTGCCAAATTTCATCCAAATCCGTTCAACCGTTTTTGCGTGATTGAGTAACAAACACCCATACATCTAAACATTCACATTTATATTATATTTTATATAAGTAGGTACGTGTTTTGAACACATTTTTCTTAATTATTCAAGTGTAACTGAGTTAATTCTTGAGAATGTATATAGCCTATCAATCCTGTCCAACACCGTATATTTTTAATATTTATACGTACATGTAATGCAATTTGGCGGCAATAACGGAATTCAGCTTAGACACACATCATGATAATTTTTCAGCGCATATCAATGACAGATTCGTACAAATTTCACTTGTTTTTAGGGTTCCTTACCCAAAGGGTATCAAACGGGACCCTATTACTAAGCCTATGCTGTTCGTCCGTTCATCCGTCTGTCCTAACTATAAAGAGCTGTATCTTTTGAACCGTAATACATAGCGGGTTGATTTTTTTAGAGTTACGGCGGGTGTCCTAACAAATTTAAAAAAAATGAGAAATTTAAATAATAAAGGGGGTCTCCATACAAGAAACTTTTTTTTTCAACGTATTTTTATTTTTGTTGTATAGTAAAAAATGTAAAACATGCGAGCGTCAAATTTAGTATTATTTTATTATAGAACAAACCCTATAGAATAATAGCAAAAATTAAAAACCAACGAAATAACACAATACAAAGAAAAAGTTTTATAAAATAGGAAGGTACATAGTAAGACAAGTGTGGTAATATGGATGAGAGACTCAGCAACACAGCTGGTTTTCAGTCTCCAATCGTGTTAAAACTAACATTATGTACGGAACCCTCAGTGCGCGAGGCCGACTCGCACTTAACCGGTTTTTTATGTTCCGTAGATCTGACGAAACAACGAAACCCTCGCAGCATCACTCGCATATCTGTCCGTCTGTCAAAACTTTTATGATACACAGTGAGTTGTTATTTCAATATGGCGTCTTAGTGAGTGTATTTACTAACTTATCCCTGAGGAAGTCGACGACATGCTCGAAGTCCTTCCGGCTGTATTCCCGCTTCATGTCGGCCAGCACTTGGTCGCTGCCCGATTGTACAGGCACGTGCAAGAACCTATAAAATATAACGAATAATTAAATGTGTCATTTTCAAATTTTGCACAGAACACTCTGTTACTATTTGTATGGAGCTATCACTCTGTTACCATGCATTATCACGAATATTACATAAATAGTAAGCATCTTTTTTCGATTCAGATAATCAATAATTATCTGTGGTATACTGGGTGTTTTTTTATTAGTCTTAAACATTTTGGGAGTTAAATCAGTAAGTCATACTGATCAACTTTCACTATGGGACCAACCCCGAAATCGCGAAATAAAAATTGACCATCCCATACATTTTGGCTAGTCAGCTGACGATGTTTTGTATGGGAGGGTCAATTTTTTTTTCGCGATTTCGGGTTTGGTTCCTTAATGAAAGTTGGTCAGTATGACTTACTGATTTAACCCCCAAAATGTTTAAGACGAATAAAAAAACACCCAGTATAGCTGTCTGGAAATCATTCATCATTTCACTCAAATAACCGCGGAAAATGGATAATGTAAACGGAAACACCTTTTTTTATGTTGGGACAAGTTTACCTGCACAAAATTTGAAAATGACCCATATATAAACTTCAGATAAATAAAACACACAAATAAAACTAGCCTCAAACTTGTAAATTCTTTACTAGAGGTAACTTGACTTCGTCTACTCACTAACAGGATGATTGCCCAAAATACATCATAGATGTCGCTACTTGTTACGCTGAGAGTACGGAACTAATAAAGTATTCGGTTTTCATCAAAGATGGCGCCAGGTGTCTCGCTGGCAGGGTTGATAGGTGTAGTTTTTTATGATATGTCTAATCAATTCGATGAAACGAACACATAGGACACATTTATCGCCGGCAGTGCAACTGACTCATCAATTTCAAAAGGCTATCAGCAAAATGACCTTATCCTAAACGATAATCATGCAAAGAAGATTAAATAAATAAACATACTTATATAGAGAAAATAATAAGCATAATACCTACGTAGATTAATCTAACAGATATAAAAACACCCGACATCAGCGCCTAAAAACCATCTGAGCAATGAACAAAAACTTTAAAGGGCTCCGAGCACGTACATTTTCACTGGAGGGGCTTCTTCACTAGAAGATTTCAAGTATTAAAAAAACTCCCAGCAAAATCGTGGTCAGAGCTCATAACTTTTAAACGACTTAACGTATTTTCATCAAACCAAGCTAGGAACACACTCGATTAAGTCACCTTTCTAATAAAAAAAACTAAATCAAAATCGGTCCATCCGTTTAGGAGCTACGATGCCACAGACAGATACACTGATACACACGTTAAACTTATAACACCCCTCTTTTTGCGTCGGGGGTTAAAAACATCCAAAGCTTAGCAATAAATACTCGCGGCGTTACACAAATATTTGCGAGTACCAGGAATCGTACCCAGGACCGATAGCCTTGCACTACCAACTAGGCTAACCGCGTCGTCAATAACAATAAATATTTAATTTAATGATATTTAAATTCCGTTTAATTAATTACAAATCTATATGGCAATGTCCGGTTGACTGACTGACTGACTCATCAACGTCCAGCTAAAACCGCTTAAGATAGAAATTCGAAATTTTGAGGAAGGGTTGATTTTGCATTATAGGCGTCGTTTAAGACGGGATTTTTCGAAATTCAACCCCCAAGTAGTTAAAAGGGGGGGTGGAAGATTGTATGGAAGTCATTCATTTTTGAAGTTAGAAACGTGGAAGTTGGTATATAGGAATTGGTTAACAAATGAAAAAAACAACTTTCGGTGATATTAGATAAACTACCCATAAGGGGATGAAATGGAGGGTGATAATTTGTATGGGAGTTCGGTCAATTTTGAAGTTAGAAACGTGGAAATTGGTATATAGGCTACTGTTAACAAATAAAAAAATACTACTTTTGTCGATATTGGCAAAACTACCTCTAAGAGGGTGAAATCAGGGGTGGAAATTGGTATGGTTCAATTTTGAAGTTAGTGACGTAGAAATTGGTATATAGGCAAATAGAAAATACCACTTTCAGTGATTTTGGTTTAGCTACCCCTAAGGGGATGAAATGGGGAGTGGAAGTTTGTATGGGAGTGAAGTCATTTTTGAAGTTAGATATATGAAAATTAGTTTCTAGACTACTGAATATAAATATAAGATTTGGCGTTTTTGGAAAATCTACCACTAGCAGGGCGGAAAGGGTTTAAAAAGTTGTATGATTTAAAGTTTCTATCCCTTCATGATACGTAACGAAGTCGCGGGCGGAAAGCCAGTTTCTATGATAAAAGGCTGATTTTACTAGTTATTTATCAGAGTGTGAACTGACTTGTAGACCCTGGGGTGGCGCATGATGCCGGCGACGGCGGCGAGGTGCTCGAGGATGTAGGGCGGGTTGGTCATGCCGAGCCGCAGGCGGCAGCCCGCCGGCACGGCCGCCACCAGCGCGCGCAGCAGCTCCGGCAGCGACGAGCCGATGTCGCGCCCGTATGTACCTGCAATATAAAGCTTTATTAACAGGGATGACTCTTTATTTTTCTTTGACGATCAGGTAGATTATCAAAATATATTGGACACGTATTTTTTCTTTTTTCACATTATCAAAAAAATATGGATATATTGAGTTGTAATGTCGCATGACGTCACGTCTGAATACAATTTTTACACAGAAGTGACGTCACTTGCCCCCACTCCCGAACTGTGACGCGCTTTATCTTCGTAATTATTTATTTGATTGACAAAAGAAAAACAACGTGTCTAATATTTTTTGACAATCTGACGGACTAAATATAATTTCGTTCTCTTTACCCAGTCCATCGTTATTGAAATATAAATAAATAAATATCAGGGGACAATCTCACACAAATTAACCTAGTCCCAAACTAGGCAACAATAAACATACTTATCCCTGCTTCCTAAATCGCATTTATATTTATAACATAAGTAAGAATTTGCAACCTCACGACTATACTCATACCACCACTGGCACTGATAATATTCTACCTAGCGATTATTTTACAACCATCAAATTAAACATATGTGGCATATAAAAGCCCTTTCCTTGTCTTACACTTGAATAGACAAGGAGAGCTAACTTTAACAGGTAGATTTACTTGTTGATTGTGAAACAGGCCCTTTGTAATTAGCTTCAAAATTGCAGTGATAAACCCACAATTCCTCCAGGAGCAAAACCAACCTGTGTCCTCGCTCGTCAGCCAGATCTCGCACACTCCCTCCTGAAAGCTCTGGCGAGCCCTCTCCACTATCTCCTCGGGCGGGTAGCTGCCCAGCTCCCCGCGCGCGTGCTTGGTCTTGCAGTAGGTGCACTGGTTCAGGCAGCCCGTGTTGATGGGGATGATCTCCACGAGGGGGTTCTTGCGGACCTTTGGGAGGAGCAGCGAGGCTCCACCGGCTTTTCGTCCGGTGGAAGTTTTCTTTTGACCCATGAGACGGACGGTGTGACCTGGAAATTATGATGAAGCTGTTACTGTTAGACCATAATATAGTTAAGATATAATTGGGAATATGCATGAAATTTTTTTTATCGCATTTCTAAACAAAATATTAAAATACCGTAAAAGAGATGGCAAAAAGTGAAATTAACATTAAAATCGGACAAATAATACGGATAATGTAAGCATTTAAAACTACTAATTAGACAGAGATCCGATATGTACTGTGACGACAGCGGGCTCTACGGCCATATAAACACCGTGTTAAATCCTGTTTTGCTAGAAAGAGATAGAAACAAATCTTTAATGGCTTATATATTGGTTATTTTTATAGTTATTCGAAAAATATTTTTTCTCTACTGTTTGTTACATGAATGACTATAAAGTCAGTCATTCATTCAGTAATTATAAAATTAAGCAAAACAAATTCATACATATTTCCTATTGTTCAGATGGGAATAGTTTGACTGAAAGAAAACACATCAGTTAAAATCACACTAATATTATAAACTAGTGACGCGTCCTGGTTTCGCACAAACATAATTTTCCAAAAAAATTCTTGCATACAAACCTTGTCCTGACAATTACTAACACAGCAAAAAAACAGCCAAATCAGTCAAGCGGTTCAAGTCATACATGCGACAATTGATTATTATTTATTTAGATGCAAAAGTTTGTATGATTGTTTGTTTGTTTGTTGGTTTGTTTGTTTGTGTGAGTATGATTGTTACTCCTTTACGCTGAAACGGCTGGATGGATTTTGATAAAACCTGGGATGGAGATAATTGAATTAACAAAAAATGTTTATTATTGTAGATTTTGACATGTAAGTCTACTTACTGAATATATCTTTTTTATTATGAAAAAATCACTGTTTCCAGTTGTTAAGTGTAAACTATGAAACTGATTTGAGGGGTATTTTTATATGGGGTGAATATGATGCTGTACTAGTGTTGGGGTAAGACAGCAGGTAAAATAACTCATAAAGGCATTCCATCTTGGACTTTTAGTCCTCAGTGTAGGTAATGCATTTGCATTTATGAGATTGCAAATGTCTATGGGCCCTAGAGGATTCTTAACATCAGATGGCTGAGCTTGTCATCTCAATACCATTAAAAAAATATTCAACGACTACCCTTGACTTGGATCCTACCTTTAAGAGTCTCCTCCACCAGCTCCACGATCCTGTCAATCTGTTGCACGCCAGCAACACTGACTCCGTCCAGGTAGGAGGCGCGCGGGGCGCCCTGCGGCACGCAGCCCGCCACCACGACGTGGAGCCCCCGACTTTTGGCTAGTTCAACCTCATTCCTGAAGATAGTTTGTCGGTAATAGTTAACCTATTATAAGTTTAATTACTTGTAGTCACACCACGGGATTGTTGAGCCACTTGCTAACATTCTTAATTCGGTCGGGTTGTCATATCGTACACGGTATGCTGCTGCCCTAATTCAAAAGGATGCATGTCAAAAGAAACAAATTTTATTTTTTAACTATTTGCGATAAATTACACATCAACATATCATGTCACCATAAAAAATTAAATTCTTAGTTAGTAAAATTTAAATTATAATGAATATTATTAATTATTGCCGTGAATTAAAACCTAATATCGTATGTTTCTCAAAGCCTATGATACTGACATCCGTGACTGACTATTGAAATTTGACAATTTAACCCTACCGAATTAAGAATCTTAGCAAGTGGCTCAACAATCGCACTATTCAAACTACAAGTCAACCAAACTAAATGCGAGAGACCAAGTTTCTGGCTAAAATAATAGGCCCCTCCTTGTCTATTTTCAAGTGTAAGAAAGGGAAAGGGCTACATTTATTTGACAGAAATGCTTTACTTGACAATTGAGAAATGAGTGGTAACAGTACTAAATAGCTTTTATTCCTACTTGCCACATAAAGGATGATAGTGTTTAAAAAGTAATTAATCAGATAAAATTATATGGTTTAATGGTAAAGTCATTCAATTGGCCAACATCCAAAACAACTCAACTCAAACTCAGAACAAATCTAACTCAAGGTAGGTACAGCCTGGGATTACTCTGCCCTGCTAAACTAAATGGCAATATCTCAGACAAAACTCCTGTAGCAATTACAACATCATTACTAACAGGAGAGGATTTAATCTGCTTTGGCTATTCAATTTGAGATATCGCCTTTTAGCTTAAGATGGCAGTACTGTTGTAGTGTTTATTTACATTTCTTTGAATCATCAGTACTCAATTTCTAGCTTAATACCAAATAGAATCCTTTTAAATCATACTTTTTAAGCAAATATCACTAACTTGAAATGATCCTCCGATGGACTCTTGACCGTGCACGAGTTAAGCAGCCACAGCTGCGCTTGCCACTTGTCGTCAGTAAGCGGATATCCGGCCGCGGCCAGCATCCCTGCCATGTACTCCGAGTCAGAGTTGTTGTGGGCGCAACCCCATGTCTTCACATAGATCGTTTGTGTACCTGCGTAATGGAGATAGAATTATTAAAAAAAAAAACAATATTTATCTGTTGCTAGGCTCATTCTCGACGAGACTCGTCGAAAATCTTTTCAAGACAGAGATGTGCCGGAGAAATACGTGTGCACCCAGCGCGCCATGTACTCAACCTGCATTCCGTCTGTCTCGGAGTGAAGGTAACGAAATTAAAAGCGGATTTTGGTCAAACTTCCTGATAGTATTTATTTTCTTTATATGAGCGTAAAACAACAGAACTTATAGGTTACCTGGAACGACACTCTCTAGAATCACTTTTTCCGCAGGCTCGACGGCCTTCTCCCGTTTTTTAGATCGCACGTTCACATTCTTTCTGCTAGAATATCTCTCTTTAGGCGTAATGTCCTGTGAGGATATTAAATCTTCAATATCGTCAATAATCTCTTCGCAGGCACCTGGCATTTTTTTTTAATTTTTGTAACACGATAGTGACAGCTGTTAAGGTAAATATGTGGACCAAAAGTCCGAAACGCGCTTGCTTATTTAAACGTAAATTATATGGGAATGTGAAAGAAATATAAAGGGAGAATAAGGACCAGATTAAACCCAATCAACAAAGTTTATCTCGCATGCATCTGCATCTCCTGTTAAAAATTAATCTTGTATGGCTTTTACCAAAAATGATAGTTTTCACCAAGTTTTCACACAATTATATTTGGAAACGCAATGTTTACTTCGGACTGTCGGAATGCCTCGTTTACATGCAAGGCAAGTTACATGTATGAATATAGATTACTCGCAAAGTGTAATGTAGGCATAACAGAAATTCGATTAATTCTACTGTCTATGATATTTTATGACAATCCGGCGAGATATTTTTACCGCCAAAAGATTAAAAGTCAAGTCAAGTAGGTAGGTAGTTTATCCTTCGTTCTTTTGTTAAACTTAATTGGGATACACGATATTTTTACCGAGTTACATAATTTTCTAGAAATAAGTTTACAATTAAACTCTCATGTGTGTGTCAAACATTGCATCATCAGAAATATTAAATTATTTCCTCAACGAGTTAATCGTATTTTCGATTTTGACATTTAAAACCTTTTGGGTTTTTATATAAATAAAGACATTTAACGCGTCCAAACTCTGCGTGTTATTATTTTTACTTATTAAAACAATGGTGGTGTTCATGTGTATATCCGAATTAAAGTGTGTTTAGTCATAAATTAAAAAAGAACTTCTTAAATAAATTTGTCAAATATCTAAATCATCAATCAAACGATATTTCGCTATTAAATACATATATAGCTGGATGACAGTTTAGCACAATAATAGCAATAAATTTACACCATAACAAAAAAACTTTGAAACTGAACCCCAATAAAATTGACACATCCGATTAATAATAACGCATCACTATAAAATAGTTCGAACAATACCAACTTAACTATATCACTAATCTAAGGCTTACGTAGTTGGCATAAGACTTAAATCCGTTTGAATTTTGAAAAGGGGTTTTATACAGGAGACAATGGGTCGTACAGCTGCTAATGTTATGGTAATGGTCCCCTTCGTCGTTGGTTGGCGCCTTTTATCCTGTGGTTGAATTTTAGATGGTATTAAAATAAAATGTGGAATTTGCAAGCGTATGGGTTCACACTAAATATGAAAACTCGGAAGCTCTCTCTTTCACTCTACCTTTATTCCGCGATTCAGGGAATGAGACAGATTTAGTGTAACTAAAAACTTAGATTTTTGGAATAGGGCTCCAGGAATAATTATTGTGTCATGTCATTACAATGATAATGCTCAGTTAGCAGCCGTGTGACGAATCATGCGTGGAAACTGCTTTTAAAGGAATTTGACGGTAAAATATTACCTATTGCCATTTATTTAATAAGTATATAAGCACATACTTAATAACCGGGGGGAGGACAGGACATATTATAATATATTTTATACTCACCTCGGAATGAGCCAAGTTACGTCGGATGAAAATAAAGACACTTATTAATCTTATTATAGTGGTTTTTATTGATCGATTCATTCATTCATTCATTCAGTTGCCTGAATTTGGTTTGGTTTTGGGTAGTGCACCATAATAAAGGTGGATTTAGACGGCGCGTGATAGCGCGAGCCGAGCCATCAAGCTCGTGTTCCAATCTCGTCTAAACGCTAAACTGGATAAAATTTAGCACACAGATAGACCTGATCCTGAACTGTCATATATGCCAAATTTTATCTAAATCCGTTCAGCCGTTTGACGAGATTGGAACACGAGCCTGGCTCGGCTCGCACTATCACGCGTCGTCTAAATCCACCTTAATATAAATAATTCCTGCCAACCGCTAGGGTTTAAACCTATATCTCTAAATAAAAAATTTCGACACGAAACCTTAACCAACAACGTTTGTAAAAATGTACATGTTTTGATATTTATTCTACAAATTATCATACAAAAATATGTATGATTTATTTACGTAGGTACGTGTTTATTTTACGTGCTCATACTTTAAGAGGGAAAGTGTAATGTCAACTAAAAATCTTGAAAAAAAGTAAAAGAAAGTCCAAGGCACGCTATGGAAAAGAGTCACGCACTAATCCAATTATTTAACTTTTCCAGATTATTGTGTTGAAAAAAAGGCGCCTGCGCCGACACGCGCCTGGTTTAAGTGTTGCCAGTAGCGAGGGAGCGCTGAATTTTACGGGGATATGATCAGTGTTGCATATTCTGGACGAATTAAAAAAATTTAATAAGTAATGATGTGATTTGCTTGTTTACGTAATCCAATTCTGTTGTTAATCTTAAAAATATGTACTTCACTAGATACTATTTTATATCATACTTTGGTTCGATTTTTTGTTACCAAAAAAGGCGATTTAGTAAAAAAATTAAATGAACTTTTTTTTAATAATAAAACGCGATAGAAATAACTGTCAAAAAAAGATAGTATTTCAAAATCTCAAAAAATTTGTGTTTTTAGTAAACCTCAAACCACTTTTCAATGCTTATACATATTTCTTTTTTTTTTAATTGTTTTTAGGTACTTGTTTTAATTATTATTTTCTGTGGTGTGCAATAAAGAGAGGTGTAGGTATTGTATTGTATTGCATTTATGTCAATAATGCTTGTTATTACATGAATGTGACATTTATGTTATTATTATTAATACTACCAGAACATGCAACGAAACACTTTAACCTACGTGCCACAATCATATTCCCGAATAATTCTACAGATCGTAAATAACTCTACTCTACTAAAAAATGTCCTTGTAAATATGAAAATATATCAATTTACGAAACACAACCTGGCAACACTAAAATAAACGCCAGCTGCACACAACACACAACAACAGTCACTGTCAGTTGCATTGCCGCATCGCCGCGTGTAGATAGCGTCTTGTGCGTCTTGTGGACTTTCACGAACTATTGTTGTTATTTAGAACCTGTGTCGGACTTTTGGTTAATTATTATTCGTGTTTTTGTTTTTGGTGAGTTTCTTTTTATTGCTTATGCTTATTATAAGTGTACAGAATCATGTAATTCATTATAAATCGTTGTTTATTGTTTCTTCGGAGGTACTTACGTACGTAACTTAAGTGAAAAGTCTATTTTTTAAATCGGAAATTGATTTTCTTGTTAGCCGTGATTAACTTTTAGTTTATTCAACTGAGAATTAGTTTTTAACACGGTTTTATCTCTTTGATGTTATCGATATTCGCAACTTCCCAATAAGTTTGTTATCGGGTTTATAGTGTTACCTTTAAGGATAAATAATAATTAGGCTTATCAAATAGACTGACCTTGGAGACGTTGGCACACAAAAGCCACATAATTTTATTATAACAAGGTCCAATAATCCATTAAAAAATTTTTTATTCCATCAATTGAATAAAAAGACGATTTAACTCCAAATGTTTTGATCACCTACAACATTGTTAAAATTTATAACCTAACCGAGTTAAAAAATACCCGACAAACTCGGGACCTCTACTTTCAGAGGTCATAAGGGTGATGCCACACGAGCGTTATTTTCTGAGTTGTTTGTGAGTCGCGTAAATATCGAAATTTCATACAAAAGTCCGGTTCAATCAACCGAGGCGCATCTCCTCCGATATCGCCTTCGCCTCTTTGGCACTGAATGATATTAACCGGGTCTCTGCCGTTTGGCCAAAAGTAAGTTTGGTCAAATGTATAATTTCCCAAATTTTCATTTGCCAAAAAGGTGTTTCCCGCCACAAAAATTAGTATTTCATGGCGCTCACAACTCTAACCTAACCTAAACTTTTGGTATCCTGAAAATAAAACAAAAATAATACAAATAGCTTGTGAAATTAAAATTTGGGGAATGATACATTTGACCAAACATATTTTGGCCAAACAAGAGGCTCCCGATGTTAACCCCGTCTTCATTCTTCAAGGCCGTCATGGTCCGTGCATCCACACAGGGGACTTGACTGAGGGACGTCTTTGTTTGTTTTTTCTTTTTGTACATAATTATGTCCGTGTGGATGTTCCTTTGAATACGGATAAAAGTCGGTCTGTGCTCCAAATAGGTAGGTACGTTAGTAGTGAACAAGATTACAAAATTTTCCATAATTTTCTGTGTGACCCTTACAATGTCGACTTGTACACTTTTAGGACAAAACACAGTTAAGTAAATACCCACATTTTCTCTAACTTCAATTTAAGTTTTAACGACTTCAAAAAAAGGAGGTTATCAATTCGATTGTACATTTTTTTTCCTTAATATTGTCAAGTCACTAGAAAGAAATTACTATACGGGTTCTGTAGTGGATCAACAAGTTGCGACCCTCTTTTCTACGCGATCAACACGCAAGATTGAAAGAGCGTCCATAATTTTAACTAATGTTTTTTATCAGACTAAGGAAGTGCAGTCGATTCATCCTGCCAGTGCCAGCACGCGCCTCAGCCACCTGTCTGTTACAAAAACTATTAAAAGTTATCTATGGCACATGTTACATTAAATTTGCTTCTTTTGTTACTTTTTGATTATGTGATGCCTGTAACGTAACGCTCAAAATGCTCAAATTAGTAAAAAAATCCGCATTACTTAAAAATAAAAAAAAAGAATTGTCCTAAATTCACGAATTGGATAATCCCAGATTAGCTACAGGAAAAAAGGCATTAGGTAGATAGGTACTTTCTTTCTGAAAACGCCAGTTATTTAATGTCATTAATAATGCGTTGAAATTAATTATAAAATATTCCATTTTCCTTAATAATACCAAACTTCCATTGACGACGCGGTTAGCCTAGTTGGTAATGACCCTTCCTACGAACCTAGAGGTCTCGGGTTCGAGTCCTAGTATGGGAAAATAATTACGTAATGAGCGAGTATTTGTTCCTGCGTCATGGATGTTTTCTATGTATTTAAGTACCTATATATTTATCTATATAAGTGTTTGTCGTTGCCAAGTTTGGGACTTGGTCAACTGGTTTGAGATTGTCCCCCAGATGTTGTTATTATATTTTATTATAATTCTTACTGTAAACAACACTTGGAGTACTTAGTGGCAAATTGTATTGAAT
Source organism: Tortrix viridana (assembly GCA_963241965.1). Classification (NCBI taxonomy): domain Eukaryota; kingdom Metazoa; phylum Arthropoda; class Insecta; order Lepidoptera; family Tortricidae; genus Tortrix; species Tortrix viridana. The sequence continues at coordinate 13,669,685 of OY725180.1, read as the reverse complement.
AGTCAATATCAATAATCACTTATATTATAACCTAGGTCTTGGGGGCAGAAGCTATCGCGGTAATTGGGTCCCGATTTAGACAGTTATCTGAGTTCTCTTTATGCCTATACGCTGTAAACCTACTTAGGAAACCAAAACAACTGTAACCCTAACAGGGATGATGACTATTTTTTTTTTCTTTGTCCATCAGGTAGATTATCAAAAAATTACGAAGATGTATTGAGTTGAAATGTCGCATGACGTCACATAGAAGTGACGTCACGAGCCCCCCGCTCTCAAATTTTGACGCGTTTTATCTTTGTCATTTTTTGTTTGATTGACAAAATAAAAAATACGTGTCCAATATTTTTTGATATTGTAACTGACGGACTAAATATAATTCCGTTTTTATTACCAGTCATCATTCGTATTAAAACAGCGAAACTTTGGCATTCGAAGACAAATTAGGACAAGAATATTATGTATTTGACGTCAAAAATACAGGGAATTCACAATTTGTCACGTCAAAAAGGTCCCAGCACAAGGGGTACAAATAAATCTCACCCAATCTGCAACTTTTCCGAACATGAATTCCGTATCTCTATGAAATTGAACAATCAATGCAGTTGGCAACACTCAATTTGAAATTCGATGTGACGCCACAGACTGTATATTTTATGCATATCATCGATAATATTTCAATTACTCTCAATAAATCTGTGTGATAAACCTGTCGCAAATAGGTCGTAGCGTGGTATGGTATCTGTGGTCGTAGTAGCCGCTGACGGACAAACACGTCTTGATAATATTATTATACATTGTGTCCAATTCCAAATCTAATAATACGTAACTGATATGTGAAAGTTTTAAGATAAATCCTTCTAGTAACAGAACGTACTAACCGACTTGGTAAACAAACAAACATTACAAGTTAATAAAAGCTTGTAAAGCTCAACGTTATTAGTTTTCGGTGTAGGAAATTTTATTTAATTTCATAAATGTCACCAGACTCATTAACTACCTTAGATTTCACATACGCTCCCGCACGCTCTAATACGTCCTTGGTACTGTTACAATAATTAAGACCTGATTAGCATTTCACGTGTTCGGCTGCCAGCTAATTGGCCAGGATAAACGACCTAGATACTCCACACACAATACCTCTTTGTAACCACGTCGGCTAGACGAAAAAGCGTCGCGAATAAGTCGTCATAAGACTCATAATCATAAGAGACATAAGTAGTAAATTATTCATTTTTACAAGTGTATATTTCAATCGTTGACTTATTGACTTCATTATGAGGTTTGTCTTTTGAATGACACTCGTATAGAAAAATTATCACTTGTAGGTTGTCTTTTGACGTCATGTTTAAGCTGTTCCCCCGGGAACTATCCAATTTTCCGGGATAAAAGTATCCTATGTCCTTCCCCGGGACTCGAACTATGTCCATACCAAATGTCATCGAAATCGGTTCAACGGTTTAGACTTGAAAGCGTAGCAAAAAAACTCACTTTCGCATTTATAGTATTAGTAAGAAAGGATCAACATCTATCAACATCAACATCTCTAATTTACCATCGGTTCCTTGTATCTCTAAGTTTGCCCCAAGACAAGTATGTCTCGGGGCAGTAGCGATTGGCAAATCAACTGCCTTTGTTTCGACTTGAGCTTGTTTATTACTAAGCGTGCGAATGGTATTTTTTATGCCGGCAAATCGAACAGTTCCCACACAGATCAACTTTTGTGCGGAATCGCGGGTTAAACCCATGTATTATTGTTGGGTTCAAAGGATTTATAGTACCCGTTATCCTCTTGATAGAATTCAGAATTGTCTAGGCCTACAGGAGTATTATAATTTTTAGGGTTCCGTACCCGAATTGTGCCTAACTAAACCCTATTACTATAGTATCCGCAAAACTTAAGTGGCGAGTCATAAATCATCAGAATCATGCTTCTCTTTCACACCTGCACGCACCTATAAGAACCTACTATATGCCTACGCTGTCCGTCCGTCCGTCCTAACTTTAAAGAGCTGTATCTTTTGAACTGTAAAAAATAGCCCGTTGATTTTTTTGCAGAATATGTGATATAACGGCGGATTTCCTAACACATAATAAAAAAGTAAAATTATAAAGGGAGTCCTCAATTCCCCATACAAGAAACGTTTATTTTTTAACGTTTTTTTTGTATTAGTTCTATCGTAAAAATGGTAATACATACAAGCGTCAAATCTAGTATGATTATAGAGCAAACCCTATAGAAAAACAACAAAAACTAAAAATCGGCCAAATGTGTACGGAACCCTCAGTGTGCGACTCCGACTCGCACTTGACTGGTTTTTTACATATGACACGTGGCTGTGACTTTTGACACGAATTGGGTCATTCGGGTCCCTACCCTCAATATCGCAATTCGACTACATTATTATTATTATTATCGTACGGCCTCAAAATCCTGTGATTATTATTACAATTTTAAATCTAAATTCTGCATCCAGTGTATCCCTCACCAATGACAAACATTTCGTAACCGCTGTCAAGACTAAAATTATGATGATGGTATCCACTGCTCAAGTCCCGATCCAGACCGAAATACGCCACTTGTAGCAGTTGTAGCCGCCCGGCGGTCTGCGCGTGCGTCACTATGATCTATCTTTCGAAATACGATAATGGCTTCCGCGTATGTGTGAGATTGTGGGCTATAGAAATGTCGGAGAGGCATGACCTTGGTGGGATCTGTTATTGCTCTATCCAGGGGTTGTAATGCCGGTATAATTTGGATATCGATATCGGATATCGATAATTATCTTTTTATCGATATAGATATCGATAAATATTTTTCGGTACATTAGGGTGAATATTCGGGCGTTTCTACCGCCGTCATTATCTACCGGTTTCAATTGACGAAATCAATGACGCCTACCAGCAACTTCTGATGCAATAGAATTCCGTCATTTATGACTCGATTATCGTTTTTTTTTATTTAGTCAGGTAACATAGGTACTTTACATACCCGAATGAAACATACCCGGTTCAGATTGGTCTCATTTCTATAAGAATGATAAACTGATGATGAAATCCATGAGGAATCGACGGAATTATTAAAAAATCGTAGGTACAGTCAAAGGCAATTATTAATAAATTTCTATTTATTCCCGTTTTATTGTTTTCATACAAAATTAATTTCGGCCAATCTCTTTATAACTAATCAATATTTTAAAAAACGAAACGTACGGACATAGGTTTTGTTCCGACTGACCACATATCAAAAATTGGTCGAATTCGGTTAACGTTTAGGGGGTGGAAAACGTTATCGCCGTTTATATGAAAAGGCTAGATTTTGCAGCTGGTTCACAGTCCTCTTAACCTAATCAGTAATCACTGCGGCCAGTGGTCGTACCTAATCGTGGCCTTCTAGTGCACTAAGACCCTGGCTGCCTTTCCATAGAAGCGGAGACGAGCGGTGCGGAGAGGAGCTGTTTAGGAATCGACTAATCACATTGGTTGTAATACACCTCTTCATTTCCGCTCAGCTTCAATGGAAACAGTCAAGCGGAGACGAGATGTGGATTACAACCAACGTGATTGGTCGATTCCTACACAGCTCTTCTCCGCACCGGTCGTCTCCGCTTCTATGGAAAGGCAGCCTAACCCTTACGTATACGCACAACCACAAAGCGTCATCATAACTAATTACCCGCAAACTGCACTGACCCCGGGTTGATTCACCTTATTGCAATAAACTTCAAAGAAATTAAGACGTTAAACACGTAAACGCGTGACGTGGATTTCCATTCGCCTCGCAGGAGTCGCCAATGACTCAAGCATATCAAGGGAAACCTACATCCTGGGTTATTGCCTTTTTTATTTCTGATCGGTAAACTTTTCGAATTCGTAAACTTACCTACTACGTTCGTAGGAATTTCCCAATGAGGCCGTATACATAGATTTCACGGCAGTGGCCGGCAACTATAGCTGAATTTTTATTCCCACGGAAAAAGGTAAAACAAAGTTACGTCATTGTCAAAGTGACATTTCAGGGGATCTCAAAGTATGGGCCGGCAAATACAATATAAAAGTATTATTTCGCTCGAACCGTAAACCGTGATACTCAAAATAAATTTGAGAAATAATTAAAATCAAAATCGCACAAATCTATGAAATAAAACAGCATTATGTATTTTTAATAACAATAATAATGTTTAACATTAATTATTATCACTAACTAATGAAGCGAGTGACGTCTCACGTTAAGCGGCCCGCAACTTTGTCCTGGGGTATCAAGACAGTGATATCAGTGCAATAAAATAAATTATGCATACGAAAACACTATTCTCTCTTTAAACTTTAAACAAAGAGTTTATGTCAAAATAAAGTTTGCCATCAACAAATTAAATTATAATAATTATTATAAATACACCGTTTATTTGTCAACTTCTTATAAATGTACAAAGTATATTTTGAATGCTTCAAATGTTTTTCATTATCGACAACAACTTTTTCCGTTTTTTTCCGTGGGAATAAAAATTCAGGTATATACGTATAGGCGTCTTGCTCTAAGATTATGGAGTAAGAGTAAAACAGCAACAGTTGCCGGACACACATTGCTGTGTAAAGTTGGTCGTTTACCCCGGATTAATGGGCAAAACTAAGTTTTGATTTGCATGATTATTTGCTGTTATCAGCAATGTAATGAAGAAAGGGCTTTTAAATATTTTAGATTCCACTGGTGCTATAGACAAAACATTTACATGAAACAGCGCAGTATTTCACTAGAAGTTTAGAGATCGTCACAAAGATAATAAACTTTCAGAACCTGCCAAGTGTTAGGCAGCGAAAGGGAAATTTGGTAAAAGAATAGTTGCGGCAAATACGTTTTTAGGGTTCCGTACCTCGAAAGAAAAAAACGGAACCCTTATAGGATCACTTTGTTGTCCGTCTGTCTGTCTGTCTGTCTGTGTGTCTGTCAAGACCCTTTTTCTCAGGAACGCGTGGAGGTATCAAGTTGAAATTAATATCAAATACATAAGTCTGCAGTCCCTTGGATCAGTGAAAAAATCAAACATCTAAGTCAACGCAATCAAAAGATACGGCCGTTTATGCCGCATATTGAAGGGAATCTCAAGGGAATCAAAACCTATAGGGTAGGTACTTCCGTTGACTTAGAATCATGAAATTTTGCAAGAAGCTATGTCTTATAGCACAAGTAAAGGAAAAAAATCCGAGAACCGTTAATTTGTAGTTACATCATATAAAAAATAGCCCAGTATAAGCTGACACTCACTAAGTACTAAAGTGCATACTTATTGCGTGTCAGTTTATACTGGAATTTGTTTATATTGTATTCCCGTGATTTACGAACTATTTACATGCCTACAAGTTTGTGCGGAACCCTCGGTGCGCGAGCCCGACTCGCACTTGACCGGCTATTTTTTTAAGTTCAAATACAAGCAGAATCGGTTAGGGATTTACGGAAGAAATAGAAAGGTACGGTAAGGTTCGGGGGAACCACTAGTTTAGAACAATGCAGGTTTTTTGAGAACAGTTCAGGTCCTTGACATTTTCACGCCACTCATGACGCAGAGTGACGTGATCGCACTCATGTAAATACTACAAAATATTAAACAATCGAGGACAGCTTACTCATTTTGAGGATATTTTCCCTGAAAAACATTATTGGTTTAGCGCTAGCATGGGAATTTTTTACCACATCTTGCGGCTACTGAGTCGTAACTTTTTGTTCAGGAATCTTCCGTCTGTCTGTAAACGTGTTTAACTTCACGTTTTAATGAAGTTTACACGCACTAGAATAAAATATAATAAAACGCCTAAATAGCGATGATTTCACTAAAAACTGCGCATAAATTAACGGTTCTTTTATTACGGACGTAGGTAGTTGTCACATCTTTTAATTTTTCGAAACTTGCTCGATAGAAAAAAGCTAATCAAATGTCACACCAAAATTTATATCCACAATATCCACATTTTATTTTACGTGGCTAAAGGCCCGGATGTTAAGGCTGCCTTTCCATTGAGGCGGACACGAGCGGAACGATGCGAATAGGACCAATCAGATCCCTCTAGTTTCTGTGTACTATGCGTTAGTGTGGGTACTATACAAGGTGATAGGTCCTTTTCGCACCGCTCCGCTCGTCTCCGCCTCAATGGAAAGCCAGCCTAAGGTCGGAGTTCACCAACAGTTAAACAGGCGATTAGAGGTCTGACGGCTGTCAAAATGTATTGACTAACAGCCGATTAGGATTTAATCATTTAACAGTCCGTTAAATTGGTTGGTGAACTCCGACCTAAAGGCCCGAATGTTAAACTAATCCTTTGTACCGCGTGAAACATCAATAAAACACTATCCAAGGTTGTATACACCAAAAAAAGTTTCAAAGCCGCTTTTAAACTGGAAAACAAACACGTGGTTAAATAATAAAATCGATTGAATCGTAATAACGGATGATCTGTGATTGCCGTTTATTTTTGAAGCTAAATCGATGGGAAGTTTACACTTCGTTTTTAGCGCTTTTAGACTATGTAAGTATACACGTCAATATTTTAAATCATGCGCAAGTGGACACGCGCACCGAGGATTCCGTACCGCCTCAATATTATTAGACAGGGTGTCCATGGATAAAGTGCACAAAGTCAAAGTCAAATATTTATTCAGTAAATTGGCCACATACGGGCTCTTTTACACGTCAGTAATATAGAGTGAATCTACCAGCGCTTCGGACAAGACCATCATTGCGGAGAAGAAGCGCCGCAAGAAACTCCAGAAGAAGGTCATTTTTTCAAATATAAAATACAATAATACTTAAAAGTAAGTTACATTACAAGGTAATAAAGTAACAAATATTAATTATTAGAACTAGCACAAATGAAAACATTACAAATTTAAGGTCAAATACGTTACACTAAATGTAATGACTAGGAGAACAACACGACGAGGTCTCTTCGTCAAAAGCCATAATTAACTGAACAAGTCCTTGAAGACGTGAACAGACCGGACCCCACAAACAGCACCCGATCACGAGTATGACGCGTATCTCAGCCATCGCCTCCCTCAACCGTATGTTGCACAAACGAATAAGGGTGAAACTGCATGTGATTTTATCACGGAGAAAAAAAATGAATTAATTTTTCATAGGGTTTACAATAATAATAATATAGTGTTTATAATTATTGTAATCCCTATGCAAAATATTTTTTCCCGATAAAATCGCATGTTGTATTCACCCTTATTCGTTTGTGCACTTTATCGTTGGACACCTTGTATTGCAATTTCTATGATAGGTATTTACCGAATTAAAATAATTGAATAATACTTGTAACCGTTGGCCGGTTTGCACTGTGATCACACCAAATTTGACACTTGTATGTCTGACCATACAACATAGAACAATTAATATTTATCACTAACTACCACTAATTTACGTGTTGTAAAGAAATCCGCCGCCGTTATTACATACTAGCTTTAGTCCGCGACTCCGTCCGCGTAGAAGTCGTTTATTTTCCCTTGGGAACTACCAAATTTTCTGGGATAAAAAGTATCCTATATTATAATCCAGGGTATAAGCTATCTCCATTCCAAATTTCGTACAATTCCGTCCAGCCGTTGCGGCGTGAAAGAGTAACAAACTAACACACACAAACATTCGTATTTATAATATTAATAGGATTCTGTAAAAAATACGGTTCTAAAGATACAGCTTTTTTAAAGTTAGGACAGACGGACGGACAGCGACGGCTTAGATATGGTCTTGGCACCCTTTGGTTACGGAACCCTAAAAAAATGCGTCAAGTATGTTAACAGGATGTCATAGTGTACTCGTACATGCTCGTACGTAATAATTATTGTATAACGGAAACTGGTACAAAAATTACATGCATACCTAGTACATACCTAATACGTATTTCGTATTTAGTATTTTAAACGTCATTCAAATGTATTTTGTAATTTGAATCTAAAATACTAAGTATGTATTTGCCCAGCCCTGCCTATAGGTTATTTCGTCATTGACTGAACACACTGACATGCGAAGTGAAATAAAAGATAGTAAAAATAACATCTCATGGTATTTCCCCATTTTTTTCATGACATGACGTGTGGTGGATAATCAAATCAGCTTGTGCTGGCGGTTGTATCAGGTTATTAGTAGATCTGACATTTATCTGTTCGCGAGGGACGCGAGATGAAAGAAAGCAGGAATCATACAGCGGAAATACGCGTTCTGAAATGTTGCGCAATCACTTCGAATTGAATCGTATATTAAAGGAAACGTGTGCGAATTCGACAGTTATTCGAATCGAACCTTGGTCTTTTCTACAAAATGAAGTGTAGACCAACCCTAATCGACTTCCAAGCTACCCTGTTTTTGTTAGGGTGGTCTGGTGGTTTGGTAGGTGGATAAGTCTCGCATCTTAGGCGCCCTCACGGCAGGACCATTAATCATTGAGCTCCGTTTGCTTACAACAAACAAGTGGAGGGCGAAGCAATATTTACTGGTCGTTACGGCGATGTGTGACTTATTTACCGTTAGCAAACTTGAACCGTTTTGGAGCAGCGTCGTTCAGTGCCATCAACTAGCGATTGTATGTAAATTGAACAGGGCCAAGCGTGTCGCCGGCGCTGGTGTCTGGATCTACTTAACGTCCATTTAGTATTGATTTCGGGAACACGAGGTAATTAGGTATATTACTAATAAATTGTATCATAGCCCAAACATCTATATCTATACATATGTATACATACCTAATAATAAAAGTGTAACTGATCGTTGTCTGTAGTCAAGGTCATAAATATGTGTACATTTTAGTACCTTGTCTATTTAATGTCATGTTTGAATGTCACAGCGATTGAAGTGACAAGGTACTAAATGTGTACACATTTATGACCTTGACTGTACATCAGATATTGGGAAAAACTATTATTGGAGGTCTTTATTAACGCAATAGAAACCAAAACAATGATGTTTAGAATTTTCGTCTGTCTGTTCGCGCTAATCTCAGAAACGGCTTAACCGATTTGGATGAATCTTGGCACACAGATAGTTTATTACCTGGATTAACACATAGGATACTTTTTATCCCGAAAAATTTGATGGTTCCCGAGGGATACACGATAAACGACATCTGGGACGCGGACGAGTCGTGGGCTAGTTTAAACTAAACAGAGCCCGTATGTGGCCAATTTACTTAGTGAATAAATATTTTGATTTTGATAAAATGCATAAAGAATCAAATTGACAACTCAAAATGTACAAATTGTTTTCACAAGACGTGTAGTGTCCCATTGTTTTGCAGACACTCATTTCATCGAATGTCGTTTCACCGAACTTCATTTCATCGTAAGCTAATTTCTGCTGAAACCTTATTGTTGTCAGGTTATCTTAAGCATGGGTTACGTAGGTTAGGTTAGGTTACTCGTAGACCTGTGACCACCAAAAAATTATAACTCCTAATAAATGAGTGTCGGTGATTCAAGAGTAAACCGTTAGGGCCTGCGCAAACCGGCGGAGCGCAGAGCAGATCACTTTAAATTTATCAATATACATTCTTCACTATTTTAATTACAATAAGGTATAAATTTTAATGCTCTGAGACCGACCTCGGATTTATACCTTATTGTAATTAAAATAGAAAAGAATATACATTGATAAATTTAAAGTGATCTGCGCTGCGCTCCGCCGGTTTGCGGCAGGCCCTTAGTTCGTATTTAAAAAATTCCGATGGTATTGAACCTATTCTATTCTTATTCTTATTTTGTGCTTGCTTACACACAGGCGGCGATTCAGTTACTCCCTACGTTCGGTCCCCTTGTGTCAAACTTGGCATTTTGGGGAGAATTAATGATGGAGAGAATCGTCATAGATGCACCCACCTAGATGGACTTTATTTGTTCCGATAGTAATCGCATCAAGCCTCCTCGGGGGATCTTTTATACCTTATCTCCCCGCCATGTGGCGGTGGCCATGACAGTTGAATGTGGTCAGACCAGATGTGACGTTCTCAATATAAAGGGACCTTATGGAGGCAGGTGGTTACGCTGTTTTTAGAACTGTTACCATAGTATTCGTACTATTCGTATACTTACAAGAGTAAGAAGAGCGTAACTGCCTTCCACCATAAGGTCCCTTTTTATTGAGAACGTCACAAATCACAAGATAACATTGTAATTAATTACCAAACACATTCAGAATCAAAATGGGTTTATTTGACACACTTTTTTTCAGTTCACAGTTTCTTTGTTAGTTATTGGAATAGGCTGAAACAATGGCTGAAATTTTGTATACGTATGAAAACCCAATGATGCAATATTATGGTGTCCAGCGGGCTTAGCATGCATGTACGAGGTAAAATTTTACAGGTGCTAGGGGAAATGAATACATCTATTCCATATTCTAACGTAAGGCTTAACGCTTAAGGTTTAAAATAAGTGTCTCGTCCAGACTTTTATTAGTACCTTTTATTACGATTTTCACATTTTTATAGCGATTTTATCAAGACGGGACACTTTTATTTTAAACCTTAAGCGTTAAGTCTTACGTTACAATATGGAATAGATGTATTCATTTCCCTAGCACCTGTCAAATTTCATCTCGGATGCACATAGTAATAAACTCATCTTGACTGAGATGCCCGTCCATCTCAAGACACCTCGAAGTAAAAGTCAATCCATTAGTACTGTCATTTTTAACGCATCTTGAGACAGTCACCTCAGTCAATATTGGTTTAATACAGCACTAATCGCCGAACTGCAGTGTGATTCTGTTACATCTCGCCCTTCGCTTCGTCGGACGAATCATAATCGGCGAATTTACGTCGTCCGTCAAGGGTTACGTAGCAAAACATCTAAAATCAAATGTTATATGTTTACAATTTATACGTTCAAAATATATAAAATCAGAAAATATAACAATCAAAATTCATAAAGCACATTTTCCATAGTGGTCGAAATACATACTGACCAAATGCATATGTTTATAATTTATACGTTCAAAATGTATACTAACGGAAAATATAATTAGTTACAAGGAATAACAATCATAATCCAGAAAGTACGTTTATCATAATGGTCAAAGTTATTATCTAAATATATAAAAGAAGAAACTGACTGACTGACTGACATATCAACGCACAGCCCAAACCGCTGGGCCTAGAGATTCCAAATTTGGCACGTAAGTTCCTTATGAGGTCTAGGGGTGCACTAAGAAAGGATTTTTCAAAATTCATCCCCTAAGGGGGTAAAAAGGGGGTTGGAAGTTTGTATGAAAGTCATCCATTTTTAAAGATAGAAACGTGGAGATTGGTATAAAGGCTACTATTTACAAATGAAAAATACTACCTTCAGCGATTTTGGATAAACTACCCCTAAGGGGTTAAAATGGGGGGTTAAAGTTTGTATAGGGGTTTGGACATTTTTGAAGTAAGGAACGTGGAAATTGGTATATAGGCTACTGTTTACAAATATAAAAAAAAGTACCGCCGGCAATTTTGGAAAAACTACCCCTAAGAGAATGAAATAGGGGGTGGTAGTTTCTTTGGGGTAATGGTTGGTCCTTTTTGAAGTTCGAAACTTGAAAATTGCTATAAAAATACTGTTAACAAATAAAAACGACTTAAGGCAATTTTGTATAACTACCCCTAAGGGAATGAAATGGGGGGTGGTAGTTTGCATGGGAGTTTGGTCATTTTTGAAGTAAGAAACATGGAAATTTGTGTACAGGCTACTGTTAACAAATAAAAAATACTACCATCAGCGATTTTGGATAAACTATCCCTAAGGGGTTAAAGTGGGGGGTTAAAGTTTGTATGGTAGTTCGGTCAAGTTTGAAGTTAGAAACATGGAAATTGTTATAAATAAAGACTACCGTTAACAAATAAAAAACAACTTTGGTGATATTGACTAACTACCCCTAAGGAAATGAAATGGGGGGGTGGTAGTTTGCATGGGAGTTTGGACATTTTTGAAGTTAGAAACGTGGAAATAGGTATATAGGTACTATAAATAAATAAATAAAATACTATTTTCGGTGATTTTTAATAACTACCTACCCCTAAGAAGATGAAATGGGGGGTTAAAGTTTATATTGGAGGTCGGTCCTTTTTGAAGTTAAAAACATGGAAATTTGTGTATAGGCTAAATGAAGAGATAAAAAATACCACTAGGTGATTTTGGAAAAACTACACCCTAGGGGTTGAAACGGGAGGGATGAAAGTTTGTATGGGCATTTGGTCATTTTTGAATTTAGAAATGTGGAAATAGGTATATTAGGCTACTTACTGTTAATAAATAAAAAATACTATTTTCGTTTTGAAGTTAGAAACGTGGAAATAGGTATGTAGGCTACTGTTAACAAATAAAGTAATACAATTTTTGGTGATTTTGGATAACTACTCCTAAGGGGATGAAATGGGGGTAATATTTGGTAAATTTTGAAGTTCGGAACGTGAAAATTGGTTTTGGCTACTGCTTACAAACTAAAAGTATTACGTTCGATGATGTTGGAAATACTACCCTAAGGGGGTGAAATTGTGGGTGTAGATTTGTAAGAGTTTGGTTATTTTGGAAATACGTTTCTAGACTACTTCATATATAAAATATGAGTATTCGCGTTTTTAGAAATTCTAACCCTACCTAGCAAGGTGAAAAGGATTTAAAAAATCGTATGGTTTAAATTTGTTTCTATCTCATCATGCATGATACGTACGATATAATGAAAACTTTATCTGTACTTTTTAACAAAGGTACTGGACTCTCCGCAGATGAAATCGGGGGCGGAAGGATTGCGTATATTTGTACTCAGTTCACGTTCTCGAAAACGGCTCCAAGGATTTTGATAAAGATTTCGACACGGGGGTTTACGGGGGCGAAAATTCGATCTAGCTAGGTCTAATGTCTGGGAAAATTCGTTTTTCCAGTATTTTTACGCAAAATTCTCGCACAAGGGTTCGTAATTACGGGGTGGCTGCTTCCGTCTGAATAGGCTGATGGTTAGAGCGTTGGCCTACTACGCAAAGACTGTGGGTTCGAACTCCAGCTATAGACCGTTTTTTTTTTGTTTTTGTATAGAAATTCGATAAAAAAATCGGTTTTGACCCCAGCGACGACGCTAAATAAAGTTTGTATGGATGTTAGGATGATTTTTTTTTTCAGTCACGCCTAAATACTTAGTTGAACGGATTCGGATGAAATTGTCACACAGGTAGTTGTTATCCTGGATTGGCACCTTTTTTATCCCAGACAATTTGATAGTGTCCAGGGTAAAAACGATAAACGACTTACTTAAGAAGAGGAGGAAGAGGTACTTAATAAGTTTAGATGTAGGGGGTAATCTCTGAAACTACCCATCTGATTTCTAAAATTCTTTCCCTGATATTTAGAATGAAGTTTCAGGGTGGACATAGGTTATATTTTAACTTATACTTATAACCGAAGCGAAGCGAGGGCGGGTTGCTATACTTAATATTATAAACGCGAAAGTAGACATACTTTTGCGTCTTTCTGTCTGTAAAGCTTTCACGGCTAATCCGCTGAACCGATTTCGATGAAATTTGGTATGGAGATAGCCTGAGTTCCGGGGAAGGACATAGGCTACTTTTTATCTCAAAAAGTTGAACAGTTCCCGAGGGAGCAGTGATAAACGACTTCTACGCGGACGAAGTCGCGGGCAAAAGCTAGTCATTAATATGAGGTAGGTTTAGGTTATGTTAGCTTTTCAGCTGGCCCGAAGGGCCAAAACACTAAAAAATAGGAGCTCCGCAAAAGCGGACCGAGGAGGTGATATAATAAATAATACTCATTGTAAAAGGGTCTAATAAGCGATAAAAGATTTTATGAATTTCCTACGTCAAATAATTTGACTTCATGTATTTTGAACGTTATACATAGTGAGCAGTATAGATTATAAACAGTGGTCGGAATAGGTAGAGTTAATTTACCTAAACTCATTCATGCGTGAGTGAGATGGGAACACATTATTGAATGAACACTATGAACATGCATCTAGTTTAGGTAAATTAACTCTACCTATTCCGATCAGTGATTATAAACGTTATGAATTTAGACCGTATAAATTTTTATCTTATGATAAAATATGTTATTAATGTCGTACATTATGCAATTTGACTTTATATATTTTGATCGTATGAAAAACGAACTTATAACATTAGATTTTAGATGTTTTGCTACGTAAATCCGTCAAGTTGTGTGAATGACATTTGGCTGCCTGCATATTCATTTGTGACGGTCTCAATAAAAAGGGACCTTACTCGTATGGTGGAAGGCAGTTACGCTCTTCTTATTCTTGTAACTATACGAATACTGTGGTAACAGTTCTAAAAACGGCGTAACCGCTTGCCTCCATAAGGTCCCTTTATATTGAGAACGTCACATTTAGTAGCTGGTTTCACTGGTGAAAATGTTAACACAATCACATGGCTGACTCCTACACCGAAACAGCAGTAAGAATGCTATTGTTTGGCGGCATGTTAGCTCTTAAAGATGACGTTAGCAGACCCCGCAGAATTCTTGTAAATATCAGTCGTATGCAGCCCATTCACTTTTTGTACTTTGTATTGTAATAATGCTGAATACAAATTATTTACGCTTTCACGTGTTGTTAAACAGTTATGACGTTACATTAATTAAATTCATTACGCATACGTCTTCCCTAAACGCTTAATTGACCAATCAGATGCCCGCCTTTTCAGCCAATCACGCCACAGGAACCCCTTTTTGGTCGCAAATAGTGACGTGCGTAATTAGCTAATAAAAACATCGACGTATCGATGCTCTTAGTCGATTAGTGACGAAGCCCACAAACACTTGATTAAATTGATGTCAGAGTGATTCTATTAATACTATGTGTAAACACTTTATTTTTCGCTAGTGTTCGCGTGTGACCTCGCTCGTGTTTTATAGGTATTGTATGACCTTCAGACATTAAGCCGGGTTACACTTTAATATTTTATTATTTTCTTTGTTTATTTAAGTATTTTGATAAGTGTTAACTTTGTTAGGTGCGTTTATATTTTTTTTAAGAACATTTATGGTAAAATTTGAACATAACTTTCCTTTTTTATCCGAGGAGTGTGATTTTTGTTTGTAAGTGGCTATCCACCACTGATTTATGTGGCCATAGGAGACAGGCTAATCGGTTTGACCGCTTTTAAAGTGTTGGGTAATTTTGGATAGATAGGTCTTTACCCAAGGAGTGCCATACTGTGGCACTGCCATATTTGTAGGGCGGTGGGATTTAAAAGCTTTTTCTTTGTAAGACTTGCTTGCTTTAAAAAAACTAAAAACTTTCATCTTTTCAACCGGCAAAAAAGGAGGAGGTTCTCAATTAGACTGTTTTATTTGTGTGTATGTTACGCAATATCTTGTGAACTGATTTTTTTTTTGTTGTATAGGTATATCTCAGCGGGCGTATTGCATGCATGCACGAGATAAAATTTGACAGGTGCTAGGGAAATGAATATATCTATTCCATATTCTAACGTAAGGCTTTTAACGCTTAAGGTTTGAAATGAAAGTGGCTCGTTATGACTTTTATTACCTTTTATTACTAAGTGACTATTGCGATTTTCACATTTTTATAGCGATTTTTTTTAAACCTTACGCGGTAATTTCCTTAGCACCTGTCAAATTTTATCTCGTGCATACATGCTAGGGGGCCAGGGGTGGTCCCATTTTTTCGTCATGATCTAGTCCTGGAAATCAATGTAACTCCTTAATAAAATGGCGTTGGGGCATTTTTTTTTATTATAAGACACAGTATTAATCTCTTGGCTGTTTAACCATAATTCTAGATTTGGTAGGTCAGTGGAGCGACTATCTGACCTCTATAATCCTTATCAGAAGAGAATAAGACCAGATGCATTCCATATTTTATTATTTCCTTCTTGCGTTAATTAATCATTCTTCTCTTGTTTATCTGTTTCCTTTAGGTAAATTCATTGACATTTATTATTTATTACAGCAAAATTATTTATGAAAAAAAATTCATTAGAGTTTCAATGGACCTGCGAATACATATACTAAGGAATAATTGCTAGAATTCAGTGTGCCATGTAATTGGGGACTTTGTTCTAACAAATAAATAAAGTTAACAGTTTGACAAGTTTGAGAATAAAAAATTCGGATACTTCTTACATTGACCTAATTCCAATTTTTTTATGATATACCACTCACGGTAAATTACATTAAACTTGTTTTTAACGAGATATTGACCACAATAACCTTTAGATTTAATAATGAGCACTGTTGACACCCGATGATTCGACGCAGTTACATATCTCCGCTGCGGGCTTAGCATGCATTGAGATAAAATTTGACAGGTGATAGGGAAATGAATAAATCTATTCCATATTCTTGGATGGAATATGGAATAGATGTATTCATTTCTTTAGCACCTGCTAAATTTTACCACGTCCATGCATGTTGCCCGATACTAGGTCATGCCACTCCCGTTTTGTTGAAAATAAGTCTGGGTACTTCATCAAAAAAACTAGTACTAAAATCCTGCATCAAAACTGATCACTCGGTATACGAGTACAGCAAGCTAAGAACACATCATTATCGGGTGATGAGCCGTTAGTATGCGCGCGGCGTGTGGGGAGCGCTGGGTGACCGCGCACGCGCAGCTATAACAAACTACTGCAAATGGAACCGAAATAACATAACCTAATACAAGGTGGGTTCAGGACCAAGGACCCACCTTATTGAGGATTGAGGGGACGCAGGACCGGAAAGCAAAGTGTAAAGGCCAGATCCACTTTGAAAAAAAAAATATTTTCGATATTTCGTTTCATAATATTTTCAAGTCCGGGGTTGGGTTCTCTTATTAGGTAAATTAGTTACCTGTGTCAAGAGTATTTTTGCCACTAAGAAACATTTGTTTATAAACACGGTATCAGAAAAATCTGCGTGTTTCTGAAACAATAGCAACTGTTGTGGTAAACACAGCTGATTATCGGCATGTTTGCTCCCCGCTGATGGTGGAGAGCGTGAAACAAATCAGGGCCCTTAGCCAAGTTGCCTTACGCTAACTAGCGTTTCTATTCGTTTCGTTTTTAAACCAATCGCGTCACTGGTAGAACGTGACTCTTCGTATCATGTAATCTACCAGTGACGCGATTGGTTTAAAAACGAAACGAATAGAAACGCTAGTTAGCAGCGTAGCAGCTTGGTGCGCGAGTCTGACTCGCACTTGACCGATTTTTTTTATAAAGTAACCTATAAAAAATACCTAATTATACATTTAGAACACTTAACTGTGTCAGCCACACTTTCCATGCATGTTATCATGCAAATGGCGTCGCATGATTAGATCAAACAAGAGGTTTTTGTTTTCACACCGGGATGCGTTTCGCTCGGACGCGTATATGGGTTGTCTTTCACGCGTAAATAATAAAAACAAACAATGTTACTGTAAATGTATTTTCTGTATTCATAATAAATATTAAAAACGTGGTATAAACAACGAACAGATAATCTAGTAATATTATAAAAGTTTGTGTGGATGAATGGTTGTTACTCTTTCACGCAGAAACTACTGAACGGATTTGAATGAAATTTGGCACACAGATAGTCCTCATCCTAGATTAACACAAAAAATATTTTTTATCCCGGGAAATTTGATTTTTCCTACGGGATTAGCGATAAACGGTTTCTATGCGGATGGAGTCGCGGGCAAAAGCTACTCTAACATATTATGACAGTAGTCAACTCAAGAGTTCGGTTTGTTATAATTTACACATATATACAGCTTCTTTGGGCGCCGTTTCGCCTAATTTACCATGTTCTTAATCATAAATACTATTACTATATTGCTTTCCTTACTTACCTACTTATTTTCTTAGGGCCGACCATCGTTATTTTCTGTAGGTATGGTTTTTTTTGTCCTAAAAACAATTACATTTTACATTTAATAGCACATACCACAGAGGTTTGTCTCTGATGTACTAGTTGACTGGTAGAAAATGCCATTGGGCATTAAGTCCGCCATTTGTACTTTATTATTAATAGTGCGATTAAGTTTAAATAAATAAATAATCCTGCCAATTTAATAATAATAATCAGTCATCAAAACTTGCTGGTACCCTATTGGTTGGTTTAACCAACTTCCAATTATAATTGAATTTATTTTTTTGCCCGATCCTCATCCGATCTACGTGAAATTTAGTACAGTGATAGTTTATGGAGATGGGCCCGGGGATGGACATACGTAAAATCGGACAGTTCCGCCATACATATACGACTTCGATGCGGACGGATTCTCGAGCAAAAGAGTGTCTATCCATACTATGAAGTGATGCTAACTACTTTTTCTCTTGTAGTTTGCACTCACACACATACACTAAGACACATACACACACATACACATCCAATGCACACCCACACCCACCAATGCATTAAATTCACCTCTGTACTCAACCCCAACAGATCCTAGGATCAGCATCATACAGTTTTCTGCTTTTATTCGTGTTCATGTTTTAATTAGATGCTTATAATTTAATTTTGTTCAATAATTAGATGCTTATTATTACCAAGTTTAAACTTAATCTTAGCTCTTAAGTTAGTTAGATAAAGATTGTTAGCTATCATAACCAGCACAAGCGCAGCGATATTTTGAAATTGGAAACTCTGTTCTGGCCCCACGAGACAGGCTTTGCCTAGTGTGGTGGTCACAAGTAATTCTTAATGTAAAATTATTTTAAGTTGGTAAATAAACATTTTTTTTTTGTTTTTATAACTCAAATTGCGGGACAAGCTTATGTTACGAGAACAAGTTCTGATACGTGAATTTATTTACTTGAATGAATACTGCCTTTTTCGAACATTTTTATGCAGTTGTAAATTGTAAACAATAAAATGTCCAATTATATTACGCAGGCCTACTTTCTTAGCATACGTAATTTTATTTATTTTATTTCAGACGTCACCGCACGATGTTAACATAAAACGGGTCAAGAACCAGATGGCGCATAAAACTGTGACTCAAACAGTTTAAAAAACAAAAATGTCAAGTGAAAGTTCGGATTTCAAAAGTGTACTAGTGATGTGCTAAGGATTAACAGAAAGTTATCGATAAGGGTTTAACGATGGATTTAGAAAATTCATCGTGGGTTAATTCGACTTTAGCTACTATTTATCCTCGCGAAGCGACTATTTTAGCGGCAGCATGCGCGTGCATCTTCAGTGTGGTCGGTGTTGTAGGTAAGTGTTTTTATTTGTAATTTTCATGGGGTTTGGGCCATTCTACTTTTCTATGCCTAAAATAGAAATGAAAATTCAAGATAAATTTTACAAATTTGCATTTATCATGAAATAATTATTCAGCAGTCCCATGGTGATTCTCAATCAGGTCTTACCTTTTTATTATGAATTTGACCATTATTTTAGTCTTTTTTACATAAAAAAAAAAACGAATTTGTTGCTCAAATTACCACTTCGTTACCAGCCCTCACGTCCCCTTGCAAATAACAACCACTGCGTTACTATAAAAGCTTTTTTTATTACCAGTTTCACATAAATCGGTCCAAAACGTTAATGTAGAATAGAATAGAATAGAATAGAATAGAATAGAATAAATTTATTTAAACAAGTCACAATGGATACAAACATGCATTATCCGGTGGATACCAAACTAGGCTGAGCCTGAATCTTGGGATCCACGGAGTCGGTTGACATATACCCAGTTAAAAATATAATATCAAGTTTTTAAAAAAAAATTTGAAAATGTAGTGATATAGTTTTACCTTTTTTGCATAGACTTTTTAATATAACATTTTTTATTATGTAGACGATCATGGTTGACTAAAGCAAAGTAATAAAACAAATAACTCATTTTAATATACGAAGTTTTAAGATGTTGCTGTTGTTGACCCTTATCTTAAAGAAAAAAAAACACGCTTTCCTTATGACTTACTCATAGGTACGGAAATGACGAATTTAAATGGGTTACGTTTTGGCTACGAACTCTATAAATGGAAATGGCGGATATCCCACACATATTAGTGAACACGAGTCATTGTGTACCATACGTGTATTCATTACGTAATTTAAAAAATGTAGGGCAGGTAACATTATATTTACCCTCAATTATTATAAACATAAACATTTTCATAATTAAAATTAATTTCCTAAAACATTTTATCATTTGTGTATATTACAACAAATAGTAATAAATTACAAAACAACCAAACGGATATAGCGAAACTATAAGCGTTTCTATTTTGACTACGAACCCCTAAAAATAACTCAATTCCTATCACATACCAATATTTCTAATTGGCTCAGTGGTTAAAGCTTTGCTGCTGCTGCTCTGCTGGCTCTGTGGTTTAAAATACTCACCTAGTCAGTCAGATACCCGTTTAGTTCGTCAGGTAGTCGTTTGTTGTCGATTCTCGAACCCAAGATACATGTCATCCCGTTTTATGTGTCATATTTTACACCTTCTTGATTATATTGTAATATTTATGACTTTCTCGGCATCGTACAATACGAGTAAAGCTCGCGTCGGTGTAAGCAAGCGTTAATTAACCGAAGGCGTTGAGCGTTTGTTTACCCGCTAGAAACAAAGCGTCATAACAACCACGTTCTTTGAACTTAGTTTTTTTTAATCTGTCAACAAGTCGGGTTACGTGATTGTTTTCTTTACATAATACAGTTTCGTAATGAAAACAAATTGACTGCATTTTGTAAACCAATACATTGCATATGCGTGTAGCAAAAACACAGATAAATACATACATTAGATAGAAAACAACAGTGTCAACCAACCAAACGCATAAAGTCTTTGGCGTTTTAAAAGCGTTTTAATTTCAAACATTAAAAAAAGGTTGGAACTCGTTGCATTGATAAATACAGTCTCACAATCACAATTTAACCTGCCTTCTACAAACAGGAGCATGTCAAAAAAATCATATCAGTTTTATTAAATTCCAAATAAATGTAATCGATACGATAACTGTCAGTGCGCAAACATCACTATCGGTAAGTGTCCAAATAATCGGTCAAACACGCGGGCATTAAACGCTAAGTGGCAGGGCTAGCACTGCCACAAACAATTTAAACCTTTAATATTTCATTCAATATCTTTGTGGGATTGCCACTTACCCAATGGCGGTAATAAATGAAGAATTTAAAAAATAGCCATATATGTAATGTAATACTTGTAGACGCAAAGGAGGGTAATGTGTTTATTTGAATTGGAACTACCGGCTATTTTGATTGTACGATACCGGTTAATAGTTTTAAGGTTAATGTTAGTTTTTAAAAATGGTGTCTTTTTTTAATTAGTGCCATAACCCCTAACGTCACGTGGAACCCTAACATAATGTCATAATTGTCTATGAACAGACATCTTTGTGAGTTGTCTTTAAACTGCAGCTACAGCTGTACAAACAAATATTTAACTTATTCGAAATTCGAATTCTAACGCACGTGTAACTGGCAGGCTGTCAAAAACAATAACAAAGTATGAAGTTGAGTTTAAAAATACTAAAATAGATTGAAACTTTTTTGACTTCTTCCGCTTAAATCACTGTTACCTACTTTAGGACTGGTCAAATTTGGCGGGAAAAAAGTAGTAGCATATGGCATGTAAGCTGTATTTCCAGACAATTATATACGCAACACTTTTAAAAGTTTATCTCGTTAGCTTTTGCGGCGACTCCGTCCAAGTTTCAGGAATAAAACGTATCCTATGTCCTTCCCAGAGTCAAACTATCTCCATACCAAATTTCATCGAAATCGGTTTAGCGGTATAGCCGTGACACAAACAAAAAAAAAAATAACTCACATTCCCATTTATTGTATGGATTTAAAAATAACCAAGCACACGATGACATGATACATATGGTATTTCATCACTTTATCGAAACACCTTTCATCGAACGTATCATTTCATCGAATTTAATTTCATCGAAAGCTAATTTCTGCTGAAACCTTATTGTTTTCAGGTTATCTTAAGCATGGGTTACGTAGGGTAGGTTAGGTTAGACCTGATACCACCAAAAATTATACGTAACTCCTGCACGTGGAAATTAGCTGAAAGGAGTTCGATGAAAGGAGTTTCGATAAAGTGATAGCTACCCCATACATATACAATTGCAGTCTAAAAAAATTCTCAGCAGTTCCGGAAATATTATTTAGATATTCGGATTCACGTTCGTAAAATCAAGTAACTACGCTCGAAAGAACCTAAGTTGGTATTACTGTATCCTAATTTGCTCAGTAAATAAATGCAACATCTTCGTAACTCGAGGCGTAGGAGTACTCTTCCGAGAAGCCCTCGAGTGGGATGAACTAATATTTAAGTTCATTCGCCATATGGTTGCCGAGATGCGAAACTGGAAATCAAATATTTTTTTTATAACTTTCTGTTCTAAATTAAAGGCTTTTGAGGCACCTTTTAAAAAAATCCAAAGAACTAATTAATCGGTTTGGTTTAATCTTATAAATTTCGAGGTCTAATCAAGCACGCATATCTACCTATACGCGTTTAAAGCACTGGGTGGGATAAATAAATGATTCTTATTTACTTATCTATGGCACTGGGTAAAAGCTCGTATTCAGTAAATGCGTTAACAAACCATAAGGCGCGTCACAGACGGAGCTATAATATATGTTATAGCTCGATATATTACGATATATTTTCAATTGACAAGAGTCCACCCACATACGCAGCTATAATTTATATTATTATATATTATAGCTCCGTGTGGACTCTGTCAACTAGTACGGAATATACGTAAATATATCGTAACATGCCTAGATATATATTAATATACCAAATTATATATTACAGCTCCGTCTGTGACTCGTCTAATCCCGGAATGGAAATGTCCAGTTAGTGTTATAGTGCTAACTCTTTTATTACTCTGGTATTTTATAGAAATGTACAAAGTTTTTTTACTTGAGTGTGTTATGTGTACTAACGGAAATGATGAATGAGTTAACAAGTATGTGCGAGTTTAAATAGTTTAGATGTCGAGATCACAAACTGTCTAACGATATCAAAACGCGATTAGCTAGAGCTTCAAAAATGTTGCATCAGGGAGAACCCGTATTATTAAAAAAAAACAATCAGGGACAATCTCACACAAATTTACCTAGTCCCAAACCAAGCTCTAGGCTTGTACTATGGGTACCAGGCAACGATATACATACTTATATAGAGAAATACATACTTAAATATATAGAAAACATCCATGACTCAGCAACAAATACTAGTGCGTCGTCGTTTGTTATATTAATTGTCAAAACTTGTTTCCATAGGCAGAGCGAAAGGAGATTATGACTGTATAAATCGCTCCCGTTCACTGCCTGGAACTTCGCAGGTTTTTACATTTCATAACACTAAAAACACTATATTTCAAGAAGTCAGTAGTAAGTTCCCGATTTGCATGGGCCCCAGGGTATCCCAGGTCAAACAAGGTTGGATCCTGTAATCCTCCAAGTGTGGAAAGCTAATATAAACTTGTAACAAGGCTAGAGGGGGGGGTCATAACCCCCATGACCTCCCCCCCTGAGTCCGCGCTTGATACAGTCAACACAATGGCAAGTTTGGTTTTTAAATATCTTACAATATATTATGAGGATGTACAGTCAAACTCATAAATATGTACACATTCGCAAGATGACATAAATAAGTACACACCCCTACGATACTAACAATAAGGTCGTGTAGACATATATTTGAACGCGATAACTTTGTAGATATTTATGCCTTTGACTGTACGTACTTACATCTAGCCGTTTATTTTAAAAGTTTCAAGTACCTCATGTTTAAATTTATCCAATTTAATAAGTATAACATAAAGCCCCCTTCGGTACCCCCAGGGGTGAGTTTATGGACGTGCCCCTAACGTTTGCTCTGCACACAAAATGTTGTCATTTGGGGTGAAAATACAAATATATTGATCGGTTTCGATTGCACAGGGCAAATTACGTTTGTGTGATGAGCGCGAGTAGTTCCTGAATCTTGTATGTTTTATATGTTAACTAACGACCTGCCCTCGCTTCGCTCCGGGTACTATTATACATAAACCTTCCGTGAAAAATCTAACTGATGGTGAAAACCGCATTAAAATCCGTTGCGTAGTTTGAAAGATCTAAGCGTACATACTCGTACAGAGGGACAGACGGCGGGAAGTGACGTGGTTTTATACTATGTAGTGATGTAGGTATACAAGTATGATTACCGTCCTCTAACAAAAAAACAAAAAGTAGGTCGATAATAAAAGCTTGTCCAGTCGAGCACAGAAAGATGTTTACATTATTCACCTTATTCCATTGTAATAAGGTCCAAAAGCGTTAACTTCTTTCTGTCCTCGACTGTCCCAAAAATGAAATTTTGACTGAAACTTATTATTGCCAAAGACAGCCATTTTTGTACATTTTCACTTAAAAAGAAGCCCTGCGATTTTTTTATAACGATTTAATAGATAAGATACAATACAAACGATTAATTGTTTTCAATTACACAAAGTCTCTTGTGTCTGCAAACAGACGCAATTTCCTGTCCTAATGGAATTAGCTACTCGGCTCGATTGCTCTCTTAAGTGGATGAATAAGCAATTAAAAATAGTGCTTGCCGGGATATTTATAGGGTTCGTTTTAAACGTAAATATATTGTATTGAGATCACTAGAGGATCACCAACCAACCAACTTATCTACAAAAATAGTGAAAATAATATTTCTAACGGTTTTATGCTAAGAGCGATTCCGCAGCGTCCGATCAATCCGAGAAATTTCGCTCCGAAGTAGGTAGCAGTAGCAGGTACCTACTATTTGTATGAGAGGCGCGCACTAGATCCGAATTCCGCTATCCGATTTCTCATACAAATACACTCAGCGGCAAAAATATCCGCCCACCCGTCTTTTGCTCATACACGTGTTAACAAATGTTACTTCTTAAACCAGACAGTGACGTCAAGAATACTTAACCAATTTGAATGCGGTTTGTAGTGTTTCGCAGCTAATTACCCAAGGTACAAAATTGCGAAATAATAATCATCGCGCGTAATGCCATAATTTACTACGAACAGGTGATTTACGGATCTTTTGGGCTACTTTAAGAGAAGTTACGACCTTTTAAAGGATTTTTATACACAATTTTGGACCTAGGTAAATTACCTAGGTCCAAAATTGTGTAGCTAATTAGCTGCAAAATACTACAAACCTCATTCAAATTTGTTAAGTATTCTTGACGTCACTGTCTGGTTTAAGAAGTAACATTTGTTAACACATGTATGAGCAAAAGACGGGTGGGCGGATATTTATGCCGCTGAGGTACTGCTGGTTTTGACTGACATTTCTCGGATTCGGATCGAACGCAGTGCGGGACCGCTCTAATCTAAAGCAAGACTATAAATTGCAGTCAAATAGTAGCTCGTTTACCAGATCCAAAGACCAACACCAATGCTTTTCAACACCACTTCAAACTCCAACTCTCTTGCAGGCAACTTCATCACCACAGTAGCCCTCCTCATGCACCCGAAGCTCCGCGGCCACGTGACCACCATGTTCGTGCTCTCCCTCTGCGTTTCTGACCTGATGTTCTGCGCCATCAACCTGCCGCTGACGGCGCGCCGGTACATCCGCGAGGAGTGGGGGCTGGGCGAGCAGCTGTGCCAGATGTTCGCCTTCGTGTTCTATGGGAATGAAGCCGTGTCGCTTCTGTCTATGGTCGCCATCACCATTAACAGGTCAGTGGGAAGATGTAGCATAGATGACTAGATGTAGCATCCAAGTAGTCTTGAAGTGTGATCACAGATTATAAGGGTATATATGTCTAGTGTGATCAGCCGTTACAAGAATAAAGTGACAGCACAAATAAAAAGTTGCTAGAGTAATTAAATATCATGCTTAGCTTAGCAGAGTCCTCCGGTCAAAAACACTATTGTACACAGACTCTAGATTTGAACGATTTATTTTATTACTCTAGCAATACCGGATAAAATCGCTTAGTAATAAAAGGTAATAAAATTCTGGAGTCAAGTCTTATATACGTTAGAATATGGAATAGATGTATTAATTTCCCTAGCACCTGTCAAATTTTATCTGTGCATGCCTGCTAAGCCCGCTATACTGTACTTGCGCACATACACACACACACAATGCTGATCCTGTGAACAAATGTAATGTCACAGGTAATTAATTTCCTAATAAGAGAACCCAACCCCGGACTTCAAAAAATTATGTAACGAAATATCGAAAATAAATATTTAACATTTACCGATTTCGCAGTAGGTGGCACTATAAAACAATGTCACCAACATTGAAGTACGTTAACACGCCATTAAATTCAAATCATGGCCTACTAGCCACGACAGTTTAGAGTGCATTAATATTAATGCTATGGTGATTGGAAGGGTTAGGGCATTCAACTCAAACTATTCATAATACTATTACTGACGCATCTATGATATAAAACCATTAACCCTTTTAACACTAATTTAAAACAGTTCAAATTCAAAAAGAGCCCGCATTTATGTTTTGTTCCAAATGCTAGATAACCTTTCAAGAAAACAATAAGATTAAGGGCCTGTTTTCACAATCGACGAGTAAATTCATCCGTCAAATAAAGATAGACCTCTCCTTGTCTATTTTCAAGTGTAAGAAAGGGAAAGGGCTAAATTTATTTGACAGATATGCTTTACTTGTCGATTGTGATCGGGTAAACTCGGCTAGACTCGCATAAGATCTTGTGAGAGCGAGTGTGAGAGAAGTACAAACCCGAAACCTATTCTAAGTGCTAACGGACTGTACTTTTGTATCATTACGACGCATGACACTTAACCACTACTGCCAATTTACAAAAAATAAACATGGGAGTATATTGTCTGAAGTGTTTTCTCGTAGCACTGGCAACACTCTAAAGTGACGTCATCAGATAACTTATGAACTTTCAAACAAACAGACATTCCTTTATTATTTAAATGTTTCAAGTGGACACAATCAAACTTTTAATTTGATTTTGTTATCTTCTTTGTCGTTTGGCTGAGGGCCGTTGTGACCACCATAAGTGGCTCTATTGGATAGAACACCCCGGCTTCTCTTTGCTGAGCCTGATTAAGTGTAGACTGAGTGTTGCAATTTAGGACTTCCAGTAAGGAATCAGTCCAGGGGTTGGTACCCTTCCTCTGCTTCTTATTCACATGGAGTCATTCCATCCAGTAAAAGCTCCTTTAGGTTGGAATTTCGTAATGAAAGAGAAAATCACTGACGCTTGGAGTTGGATATCAACACATATTCAAATTCAAACTCTTTAACCATAAATAAAAATGAAATATACTCTATCATTTACTATGACAGGTTATCCATCTTTCCCCAATTTAAGCAAGAAATGAAACAAATTAAAACTAACGTGCCACACCAATTAAGCGCCCCTATTACACGTTCGTGACGAATATTTTGTGCTGGTAACATTTCAATTTATTTCAAATTGTACCATTTCAGCCATTAAGTGGTTAACGAAAGTGTTAGAAAGGATTGGAAATAACACTTTGCCGCCTTGTCGTTCAGTTGTTTGTGGACGAATGTGTTAGAGAATTTAATTTGGTGAAATTGGAGAGTTTTTAAAGTTATAAGTAAGAGAGAAGTTTTGTGAAAAGCGCTTGGGTGTTTTTAAGAAAATTAATTTCAGTGCGAACAATTTACTTCTATTTTAATATTAGGAAATTGTGTTTTCACCTCACCAGCTCGGAAAGGATTTTGTCGGTCAAAATCTGCGCGCAAGAGTCCACTTTAACCGCTAGCGTGGAAAGTAATGTTGGTGCTGTGCGCGGAGGGCGCGCTCTATGAGGACGGCCACAACTGATGTGGCGCTCGTGCAATTGTTTTTCCAACACCAAGTGTCCTCGCTACATTGAGGTGAAAAATTTAGTGTTTCGCACGGCAGCAAAGTTATTTGGGTCTTGAATCCCTCGTTACGTTCAGGATTCGATTTTTGAACCACTCGCTAAGCTCGTGATTCAATTTTAGAATCTTTCGCTAACTCTGAATTCAATACTGGCTCTCGCGCCAAATAACATCTTTGCCTTGCATAACAAATAACTATTGTTTCTTTGTATGTTGGTAATGTCTGGAACCCTGAACCGATTCTAAAAAATCTTTCACAATAGGAAGCTACATTTTGTTTTGTTATTTTTTAACAGATAAAATGCTGCGATTAATGATTAATGTAATAAATATTGTGTTGCGACGCATGACTAGACAATGTATGTATACATACACTCTAATGCTTCATGTCTCATTGGGTCTTAGGATCGCCTGTATCGCCGTTATAGCCATTAGGGTGAGTGATGAGCGTTCTAGAATTCCGAGAATGATCTAAATAAATAGAATAATGAGCTTGTCTGGCCCCCTAGCATGCAAGCACGAGATAAAATTTGACAGGTGCTAGGGAAATGAATACATCTATTCCATATTCTAACGTAAGACTTAACGCTTAAGGTTCAAAATAAAAGGGTTATTTATTTATTTATCCATGTTAATTTTAAGACCATTACATTAAAACCAGTATGTGAGTTCCTCCCAAGTTTTGCAAATTTGAACCTCAAATACTGCAGCATTTTGATTTTCAACTATAATGCTTGTATCGTCAGCATAGAGGTAGGCTGTTCCATATGTTATATTATATTGTAGATCATTAACAAAAATAATAAATAGCAAGGGTCCAAGGACAGATCCTTGGGGGACCCCACAGTCAATTGCTTTTTTCGCAGAATTAACCAATTCAATGCGCCCCAATCCATCTGTATCAGCTATTTGAACAAATTGGGTTCTGGCTATCAGATAAGACGTAAGTAAGAAGTTTTAATATAGATCCCCTTATCCCGTAATATTGTAACTTATCTAATAATATTTTTATGGTTCACACAATCAAACGCCTTACTAAGGTCGCAGAATATACCAGCACATTTACGGTTTTGGTTTAGATATACATACTTATATAGAGAAATACAACGATATACATACTTATATAGAGAAATACTTAAATATATAGAAAACATCCATGACTCAGGAACAAATACTCGCGCTCATAACACAAATATTTGCCCGTACGGATTAGAACCCGGGACCGCTAGCTTCGTAGGCAGGGTCACTACCTACCACTAGGCTAAATCGCCGATAAGCTTCTTGTAGTTAATTTTGATACAAGCTTCAAGGATTAACATTTCTAAATAGAGTTATTGCCTCGAACCTCGTAAAGTTAAGAAAATGTTCATTTTAATTCGCTTCGTCTCTCTTTAATGGCCTCTTCTCATTAACGTTAACACGCTGTAAACTGTGGGTGGGTACAGTGGTTACAACACAAGGTAAACAAAACTTTAAAGTTATTAAAATAACGTCGTATTTAAGATGCCAGGAAAGATCGACTGTAAGTCCGTTTTACGAAGTAGGATACAATTAAAAAATGCTTTTTTCTTACCCTCTGTGGGGAATCATTTTCTAATGCGTGGGCTACACGGTTTCAAGCAACGGTTTAAAACAGGTGGTTTGAAACCGTGTAGACAGTGGTTTTAAACCAAATTTCGCTTGACATCTAACGCCCTTGGCAGATGTCAAACAAATGGGCTTGTTTGAAACCGTGTAGCCGCTCGCTTCCACCAAGGTCATGTTTAAAACCATGGTTTGAAACCGTGTAACACACACATAAAGCTCATAAAGTAAAATTAATTTTATTTTTTGATATATTTTTACTTTAAAAATAATTAAATTAGGTTGACCCTAAAAACCTAAAAATTAGTAATAATTCATTTTTATTTTATTTATTACGTACGAGATTATTTTAAATATATAGATATTGTAGATATATAGCCTATATAGGTAGGTATGTATCTACAATGTAGTTTAAAATCCGTGACCAAACAAACTATATAAAAATACCTGCATATTTTGATCTCTATTTTTGGTACTTATTTTGACACTGTCAACAACTGTATAAATACGGAACCCTCGGTGCGCGAGTCCGACTCGCACTTTAATTAGAAAATATATTTAAAAAAATTAAACACTTATTTCATCTAGTTTAAATTGTTACAACTAATATTTTAGTCAGTGTCCATTCGCGTCGCCTCTGAGCCCGCTCACCATAAAAAAAAACTACGTCATTTTTTTTCTTAAGAGATGTTAATCCCTGAAAGTATCTGTCGGCAAGTTCCACTTGAAACTGAAACAAATCTCTTTCTTCATTGATGCGCATGCGCATAAAATTGGTTTACATACATAAAAATCTGAATGCATGCATTTGCTCAGAATTAAGTCTTTAGCTCGTTACATAAAGATTGAGAATTGGATACGCAAGATTCGATGAGATGAACTCCATGTTACAAGCGGAAGCGATTTTATTACTTTTCTTAAGTCATACCAATATTCTATCAAAGTTAAATGTTTCTTTCTTCTTTAATGATCACTTGATATTAATTAATAATATTATAAATAATCTTTATATTAGCCGCTGATTCGAGTGATAAATAACTTACAGTAATAAATAATAAGCGATTTACCGCCTGTTTCACAATTGCCACGTAAAGCATATCTGACAGATAATTTTCAAACTCAAACTCACAACATTTATTTGACAAACACACTGCAACACAACACATAGTAATTTAGCCCTTTCCCTTTCATACACTTGAAAATAGACAAGGAAAGGGCTAACTGGCAGATGAATTTACTTGTCGACTGTGAAACAGATCCTAAGTATTTTGTTAGCGACAGTGAATTTGATTTTTTTTAATACCATGATGATGGCAAACAGACGTACGGCTTGCCTAATAATTATTTTTAATGCATTGCTTGATCCTCATGTTTCCCTTTTTTTGCCGAATGTGCAAAGAACTCGCATTCACAATTTGACAATGAGTTCAGTTCACTTCTTATTTGAAACCAACCATCTTACTGCCGCACTCAGAGACGTCAATTATTTTTTAAGTTTCATTAAAGTTGCTGTGTCTTATTCTATTGTACGTATTGTATTGTATTGCAAAGAACGTGATAGCAGCATCTTTAATCAAACTTAAAACTTAATTGACGTCTCTGAGTGCGACCGTTAGTCTTTAGGGTTAGCAACGCATTTGCAATCTTGGAATTGTGTGCTCCTTAGCATGTTCTATGACAAAAAAATATTACCCGCTAAAAGTACACTTCTTGCCGCTGCATTAGTATAAAAATAAATCCATTCCATTGACGGGGTCGGCAGCCGGCGCAAACGCATAAAGGCGCTCTGTGCAAACCCTTGTCCAAATTAACTCCCGCGCTTGGGCTCGTGTTACTCATTACAAGTTAGTCGCGGCTTTTTAGTTACTAACTGAAACTAAACTAGGCGTTTCGTTTGAAGCTGCACTGATTAGAATTAAGAATAAGACAAGCTAAACAAAAACATACATATTATTGTGTACTAATCATACCTATTTAAAATCGGATATATGTCAAGTTGGTAGTTTTCAACAATCTCTTAGGAAAAACCAAGCCTCGGAACCGGTTTAAAAAATAGCGGTTTATACCGGTTTATTTCGGTTTTGCTCCGAACTTTTCTAGGGAACGCGAACGTTTTGAGAACCTAAATTAACCGGTTTAATCCACGAGCGGCGGGTCGCGCGAGGTCTGTCGGTAAACAAACGCGTTTCAACTGTTTTCGACTTGTGAGGCGCTTGTTTATCGTGCATCAGGATTAACCGGTTTTTTTTGCTCGAGACCGGTTAATTAGAAAATAACTTTATATAAAGTTTCCGCCAAAAACCGATTTAAAAACCGATTTATGCGAACGAAACCGAAATGAAAGGGTTTTGCGCCAAGTACATGGTAATAGTTTGGAAATTTAACCGGTATCCGAGCCTTGGGAAAAACTATTGGGTGGATCTTGGGGAACGATAGTGATTACGCGCTTGATATCCTGCAGGCAAAAGTTTGTACTGTAGTTCAATTTCAAAATAAAATGACGTCGCTATTTTGTCTGTCTGTCTGTCTGTTTGTTCGTTTAAAACAACGTTTTATGTATATATCAAATATTACAAATTATTTTATCACACCCGGTTGAAGTTGGGTCAGATCGCCAGTTTCTGATTTAGTGTCACTGGGTGAATTAACAAAATAAAGCCAAAAGTTTATCTTTTTCAACACTGCAAAAGTTTTTTATTAACAACATCTAAAATCATTAGCAAAAAAGCTGCTCAGTATTCGTTTTCCTGAATTTGCACAAGATATATGTACAGTCGAGGACAGAAAGATATTTACACTTTTTCACCTTGTTCCATTGTAATAGGGTCCAAAAGTGTAAACATCTTTCTGTCCTCGACTGTACACTGTATTGTGGAGGTTTCGTCATCGCTGCTTCAGTTATGCAGTTCGACGTGTTCGCATTATTTATCTGATTTGATACGTTGTTGATAAAGCACAATGGCGTCAAAGCATTTGCATTGTGGATTTCTTTAGAAATCTCGGTTTGTTGAACTTACATTTGTTATTTTTTCCCAAAATACATATATTTTTGTCGCGGGACCTTGTAGAATTTATTTATTAGTTACTGGTGAAGATTTTGCTTTTTAAAATTCCTATATATATTACTTATTAGAGACCTCGTCATGTTGTTCTCCTAGTCATTACATTTAGTTTAATGCATTTGACCTTACATTTGTCATGTTTTATTTGTTCTAGTTCTAATAATTAATATTTGTTACTTTATTACCTTGTAATGTAACTTACTTTACTGTAACTTACTTTTAAGTATTGTTGTATTTTATGTTTGAAAAAATGACCTTCTGCTGGAGTTTCTTGCGGCGCTTCTTCTCCGCAATGATGGTCTTGTCCGAAGCGCTGGTAGATTTACTCTATATTACCGATTTGTAAAAGAGCCCGTATGTGGCCAATTTACTGAATAAATATTTTGATTTTGATTTTTGACTCTTATGTATATTTAATTAATTAGTAAAAAAAATCCGTCAGCCCATTATTCTATTTGGCGTGAAAGAAGGAGAGACAAACACTTCAGCATTGTAGGCAAATTTGTCGTAATTGCGAAGATCAAAATAGAAAGGTCATCTAGATTATTCTGATGATTATCGGTAAAACGACCTCGTTTTGATACAGTACATTCATTTGGTCTCTGGTCCCAGTTAAGTTCACTATTGATTTACTTCTTAAACTTCACTATATATATTTTTTATAAAATTGTGTGAGGTATATCATGCATATTTGAAAACAGTTTCTCCCTTACTCAAGTACCCAAATCGCAAATTAAAGCCCAATGCAGTTGTTAACTATGTATTAATATCACTTTATTTACTTAATAAGCATACCGTTACACAATTTATCCCTCTTGCCCAAGCTTTATTAACCCGTGATTTGTTTTAATATAATAATTATCTTATCCGCTTGGAGTGCTTGTCTTCCCACTTTCCCATAGCGATAAGCCGAGTCATGTTTATGATAACGATAAAACAAAGCGGGAGTGGAGAAACAATTTTTTTTATGGAATTGTTTTTATGGTACCTAATTAGCCAAATTCAAAATTATTTATTGTATGACTATAGGTACATAAGGGATACGCTAATGATAAATAGTTCCTATAGTCTACCATACTTGTGGTGTACAATATTTTACCTGAATCTAATGTCCTACATTCCAGTTTAGTAGGAATTGACATTTATAATTTACCTTTATTATTTAAAAAAAAATCAATAGAGTAAAACATTTTCCCCAATAACCATTTATTAATAGCTTTTTTAAAAGCATCCTTGTCAAAACTCTTAAAATAAAATAAAATAAAATACAAAGGTGGATAAACGTACTAATTTACAGGTCGTAATAATTATACAAAATATATTCTTGAAATTTGGTTTTATTTTTGGTTTGGTTTGAGGTTTGGTTTGATCTACAAAAATCCATGATAACAATAACATCGTTGAGAATATGAACGTAAATAACGCCTTGTTAAGTACTGATCCCAATTCTCTGTAAATCGCGTCTCTCCTAGATCTCCATGATTTCTTATCTAGTGTCTCTTCCGGACACATGCAAAGAAAAAGCGAGCGTTACTTTCATTAGTAAGTATAATTTAGGAATTTACAAAGGTTTATCTAAAATCCTATCCTTGACCATGGTTTACTACGTGGTTATTTTTATTTGACCTGCGGGCTTTGCATGCATACACTTGATAAAATTTGACAGGTGCTAGGGAAATTAATACATCTATTCCATATTCTAACGTAAGACTTAACGCTTAAGGTTTAAAATAAAATTGTCCCGTCCTGACTTTTATTGCCTTTTATTACTAAGCGACTATAGCGATTTTCACTTTTTTTAGCAATTTTATCAAGACGTTTTGTCCTCAGATACACGTTGATCGCGTACTACGACATGTACGCGCAAATCTACACGACCACCAAGATCTGGGTGCAGCTGCTGCTGATCTGGCTCGTCTCCTTCGGTCTCATGGTGCGTATAACTAATCCTACTAATCCTACTTAATCTGACGAGAAAGTTCGTGAGGATGTTTGGATGTGTGTTTCAATAATGCATAAATGGCTGTTTAGATTTAGATGAAATTTGGCATACAGATAGTGCACGACCTGGATCGTAACACGATTAACGAGTACCGTAAAATGGGGTTACTTTAATTTCAAAAATAAGTTTCCTATATCTCCTGTATTTATTCAATAACATATTTAAAATATTGTATTGGCGACTACTGATTTGGAATAACTTAAAGCAGTTAGGGGTAAACTACGATATATGGCTCAGGGGAAAAAATACATAACGTAGCTTAAATCTCAATTCTTAAATTGGGGCATATCCCTGTGTTTATAATACTAGATCAGTCATCCCTGAAGCATGTCAAAAATGAGGGGTTTTTTGTTTTGAAGTTTATATATCCTATTTTTTTTAATATTTATACTACTTATTTATATTACTTATAGTTTGCGCTCGCATATGAAACAAATAAAAGTTATGTCGCGAAATAGCTCATTCGCCCCGTTGTTTGAAAGTCACCCCATTTTACCAGTACCACGCGGACGAAGTCACGTTTTAAGGTTAGTTAACTAGATATTCAATTCACATGGTTCATAAAAATCCTCATCTCGCTTCTCGGCTTTAAGTTTATTTATTTAAGTATCAAAACTGTAAGAAGACGTTCAAAACTCATATGCATTCGTTATTATGCAAATTCGTTTTGCGTATTTAAATATAAATTCGCGTGTTAGTAGTCATTAGACTGTCACCTCACGGCCGAAAATATCTCCCTAAGAACGAAAATATATCCTTTCCTGTCGCGGAGACACTTTGGCTTTTTTTTAAAACGGAGACTTCAGATGCACTCCTAATTAGACTGTTGTGCAAAATGTATTTTAAGGTATTTTATAAAGGGGATTTCAACGGGTATAAACATTATTTACTTTTAACAAACTGTAACGTTTTGTACCTACTATAGGTGTTAAAATATAAACGTCTTTAAACATTAGAAAATTCATAACTTGGAAAAGTATACCTGGCAAGAATGCGAATACAGCAATTACAGCATTATGGCAAATAGCAGAAAAATCAACTCGTACTTCTATATTTCCTATAATTTATTTTAATTTATTTACCAAAATAACAATTTTACAAAAAATAATTTTGATATCTGCCAAACAGCATTGCAGTTTGTTGGCTGAAAGATAGTTTTAGCTCCATCTGCAATTTTATATGAATACCGTGAAATTAGCTAAATACACATGAATAGAACTTACCTGTATACATATAATATATAAGAAGAAATTGATCGGGGTATCGATGCCAAGCCAACTAAAAAATAAGTAAAATGAGATAATAAAAAAACTTTTAGGTTAACAATAAACCATATTATCACTCCCGGAATCCCTCGTATTTAGACAAGCATCCCGTCGGATTATGTTATGAGGAAGTTCGTCAGTTCGTTGCACTTCCATATTTACTGGCCGTTTTAATTGCCTCGAATTGTACGCTACACGCTACATCCGAGCTATTTAATACGAGATGCGTTAAGAGACGAGCGATACGCTGACGGTTATTAGAATACTGTGTATTATGTTTTCAATAACTAACTACATAATACTCAATTGAAGTTAGTTTAGGTGTAGAACTGAAATATATCGCTTAGGCTCCTGTATCATTTACTTAATGATAATGCCAAATAAAATTTAAGCAAAACTTTTACCTTTTAAGTTTATTAATACGAATATGCGAGTCCTTTTGCCCGCGACGCGACTTGTCAGCGTAGAACTTAAACAAGATGCATAAAGTAATTCCAAATAAAATGTACGTTTTTTATAAATAACCTCTCCTCTAGTTAAATAAAACACCATGAAACATCTTAACCCCTCGGGCGGGAATTTCTAGTCTCTTCAGATTATGATATAGTACAATAAAAAAATACAAAATTATATCCAAATTTTGAGCACGGATCAGTGTCCCGTCTCGCTGGTCGCTTGTGGCGTGGGCCCTACATAACACATAGAAACAAATTGGTGGGCCTATCAGTTGCATTAACCATTTCTACGTAGATTAGAACCAGCCATTACGTTTGGATCATCACTCATCAGACTAGCGCGTTGATGGACTCCGGCTATAAAACTTTAATTTTTAAGGTTATTTGAGATAGGTACTTTCTTTGTTGCCACGTAATAAATGTTTCCTATTAAGTTGAATCATTGGGAATGTTTGGATGTGATATTGAGACGTCAAATTTTATTTTGATACGTATCACGTGGGCATTTTTGAAAACTTCCTACACTTTTTTTTATATTGCTTTGATTTTACTGAATAGGTACGTATAATTGACAACATTTCATTTTTCTTACCATTGTATTTAAAATGTATTTTAGAAAAAGCATTCAAAATAAAAAAACACGTTTTTTTTTGTTTTCCAAAAATATGTTGATCTGTTATAAAAATATTAAATTGAAGTAAGTCATTAATGTCATTATAAAAGAGCGTATGTGACATGATATGCCTGAATTGTGTGTCAACATTTGCCTATATTCTGTACAGTCGAGGGCAGAAATATGTATACACTATTGTACCTTATTACAATGGAACAAGGTGAAAAAGTGTATACATATTTCTGTCCTACTAGCTCGACTGTACCAGCGGTGCAAAAAAAACATTTTGACAGAACCAATAAGAGCGCTATTCCCAAATTATAAGTTTGATGTGATGTTACTCCTGTCCATTTCTTTCAATTATGTACTGACTATTGTCGGCTCAACAGTCCTAAACAGTCATGAATGTCTGCGTATTCGTTTATAAAGTTCTTTCTAACGAACGAAGAGTATTCACGTCTTTTCCATCTTTGTTGCAAATTTCATCAGAATCCGTTCAGAAGTTTAGCCGTTAAAGGGTTAACAACAGCAACAACAAACAATATACAATGTTTCGTAATTAGTGTTTCGGAATATTCCTCCAAATTGGACTACAATACTGTATGGTTTTTGACGGGTAGCTATCACTTTATCGAAACTCCTTTCATCGAACGTATCATTTCATCTAATTTAATTTCATCGGAAGCTAATTTCCACGTGCAGGAGTTATAATTTTTTGGTGTTGTCAGTGTCAGGTCTAACCTAACCTAACCTAACCTACGTAACCCATGCTTAAGATAACCCGAAAATAATAAGGTTTCAGCAGAAATTATAGCTTTCGATGAAATGATACGTTCGATGAAAGGCGTTTCGATAAAGTGATAACTACCCGTCAAAAACCATACAGTATTGTAGTCCAATTTGGAGGGATATTCCGAAAAACTAATTACGAAACATTGTAGTTGTTTGTTGTTGTTGTTGTTGTTGTTAACCCTTTAGCGGCTAAACCTCTGAACGGATTCTGATGAAATTTGTAACAAAGATGGAAAAGACGTGAATACTCTTCGTTCGTTAGAAAGAACTTTATAAGTGAATACGCAGACATTCATGGAAAAAGGTTTATTTCGAATTTATATTATTGGACAATATTTTAGGAGAGATATCGCCGGGAATCTGGCCGATTGCCGATATAACGCGTTTAACATCCGCGATAATATCGCTATCTGTCGCTATAAATTAAATATTAACGCGCGTCGTGTGTGGTATCCTACGCAGTTTGTGGTCGGAATCACCATTTATCAGGGTGACATGGGAGATGTAATCAGAATTGAATTTATCTAATTCAGTGATGACTGATGAATTACTAACCCTATACAACCATATTTACGTGAAACATTCACATTTTTTGTTTTTATTATTTAAAGTAGGTAAATAAATAAATATAGTCACTGCATCATCGCTGCATGTTTGTTTGTGCAAAGCAACCGGAAATTAGGCCTAATTTAACTTTTTTTCAATAACCAATATTAAAACCTCCTTTCTTTCCATTTCAGGTTCCATCTCTCTTGGGCATCTGGGGTACTCTAGGCTTGGACCCCAAAACGTTTTCCTGCACCATCCTCTCTGACAAAACCGGACACTCTCCGAAAAAGTACCTTTTTGTCTTTGGTTTCGCGCTGCCGTGTGTGGTCATCATTGTGTCCTACTCCTGCATATACTGGCGAGTACGAGAGAGCAAGAGGAAACTAGAAGGCCGCAGGTGTGTATGTGGGTGTGTATATCATGCGTAGTTGTCTGTGTGTGTGGTAACTGGTTGTAGGTGGTAAGTGTAAGTGCTGTGCTAACCAAATATGTTTTATTTTTTATTTGTGTTGGTTTTGATTAACCTTTATTTAGGACTAAACTTTGCTGTTATAAATACTGGGTAACAATAAACACATAAATAAAGGGAAATATGTTGAAGATATCAGCTTAAGAAGTCGCCATCGCCTGAAAGATGGTATCTGAAACTTAACATATTTTTGAGACAACTTTTAAAATAAACAGTTTAAAAAAGTCATGCATATCATATGTACTGCTTCGAAATATTATCACTGGTACCTAATAAAATGCGTGGAAGCAATCTTTTCATGACCCTGTCGTTCCCCGATAATAATTACTAGGTATTTCATACTTTTCAGAGTGTAGGCCTCCTCACTGCAAGCCATTCTTTCCGGTCAGGCCCCCTAGCATGAATGCGTTTAATATTTGACAGGTGCTAGGGAAATGAATACATCTGTTCCATATTCTAACGTAAGCTTAAAGTTTAAAATAAAAGTGTCCCGTTTTGATAAAAACGCTATAAAAATGTGAAAATTGCTATAGTCGCTTAGTAATAAAAGGTAATAAAAGTCAGGACGATACGAGACACTTTTATTTTAAACCTTAAGTCTTACGTTAGAACATGAAATAGATGTATTCATTTCCCTAGCACCTGTCAAATTTAACTCCTGTATGCATGTTAAGCCCGCTTGGGACAATAATATATTTTTCTTGCGATACAACTTCTAACTAATAACCTTAAGTGTTCATTCCAATTAACGTATACAAACACCTACTATATAAATTAATTGCTTTTTATTTACAGCAAACTCAGCGGCCAGACAGCAAAAGAGAAGGAAGAAGATTCCCGCCTGACTACTCTAATGCTGACCATCTTCCTCTGTTTCCTCGCCTGCTTTCTCCCTCTAATGGTCATGAACGTAATGGACGACGGCATCAAGTACCCTTGGCTCCACATAATAGCGTCTATTTTAGCATGGGCGTCCAGCGTCATAAACCCTTTAATCTACGCAGCGACCAATAGACAATATAGAGCGGCGTATGGTAACCTTTTAAAATTTTGCAAGAGCAACCCTGTCATGCGACGGACGACGTGGGGGAGCAGGACGGTAGGACATTCGTCTAATTCACCGCACTATGTGGAAAAGAGAAATCCGTTGAAGGAACCTACTAAGTTATGAGCGGGCGGTAGTTTGGTAGAATTTAGGAATCTCATGTAATGTTTGACTGATGGTAGGGTGTAGGGTGGCAATAATTGTTTAGTTTGAATACAGTTGTCATGTGGAACGGATGTCTTTGTTTTTTGGATGTTTTTAATTTGGCTTATGTATTAATAAGTTAAATTTAAGATTTGTAAAAAAGGTGAACCTTTGAAAATGAAAATGAAAATTTTATTTTTTATAAAACATAAGTTAGTTTTCTACGAGGAACGCAATATTTTTTTCTTAACCCTGTTGTTATTGTGTAGTGTTAAGAAAAAAATGATTTCGTGTTTCATAGAAAACGCACAATATATTTATTTTATAAACAATTTTTTTAAGCGACGTCACAGTCATCCCCAAAAATACTTAAAATCTTAAATACTTAAATAATTAAGAATTACTGAAAATGTAAATAAATGTTAATAATGTGAATATTATAATAATTAGAAAGTAAGTTCTACGTAAGCTCCACCTCGAATATCCCTACCAGTGCGTTAACCAAAGCTTAACTTTATCTACTTATTTTAAAAAATAAATATTTTTACATTCCCTTTTTAATATTAGTTTTTAGAATATTGTACACGAGAACAGTAATTTTTAAACGTTTTGTGTTTTTGATTCATGTATTATCACGTTTAAAAGAAAATACTTTTATAAAGTAAATACCTACTGCTAAATGTAGCAAAATGAAAAAAAAATGAAAAAAATTGATTATTTACGATATTTTATACTGGGTGTTTTTTTTATTCGTCTACAAATTTTTGAGGGTTAAATCAGTAAGTCATACTGATCAACTTTCACTATGGGACCAACCCCGAAATCGCGAAAAAAAAAATTGACCATCCCATACATTTTGGCTAGTCAGCTGACGATGTTTTGTATGGGAGGGTCAAATTATTTTTCGCGATTTCGGGGTTGGTCCCATAGTGAAAGTTGGTCAGTATGACTTACTGATTTAAGCCCCAAAATTTTGTAGA
This sequence comes from Tortrix viridana, assembly GCA_963241965.1. Taxonomy (NCBI): domain Eukaryota; kingdom Metazoa; phylum Arthropoda; class Insecta; order Lepidoptera; family Tortricidae; genus Tortrix; species Tortrix viridana. The sequence continues at coordinate 13,628,865 of OY725180.1, read as the reverse complement.
CGATTAAAAAAACACCCTGTATTTTGAAGAATAACATGTACATACTTACGAACAATAATAATTGTCACTTTGTAACACAGTATTGTACAGTCGCCATCCAATATATTAGAACATAATAAGCTAGCTCACCGCCGGAAAGTTGGCTGCTTGTCGGTGTTCTACAGACTGTACTTCGGGGAGTGCGCGCAGGAGCTCCACGAGCTAATACCGCCGTCTCCTTTCTACCGTCGGACTTCCAGGCGCACCGCGGGATGCCATTCGTACCTGGTTCAAACTCCGCCTTTTCGAACGAAGTGCTTTGCATCATCTTTCATAATGCGTACTGCAAAAGAGTGGAATGCGCTTTCCGAGTTCATACAATCTGAACCTATTTAAAGCTAGGGTGAATAGGCATCTTCTGGGTGAGCTCGCTACATCGTAAGCTAAATCTTCGTCCTCCAAGGGCAAGAGTTGGTCAAGAGCAAACCCATTTTCAGTAAAAAAAATATGTGCCCTAAAATATCTGAACTCGACTTTATTTAGTTATCGTTAGAGTGTGAGATGTTTTGGAGCACCTTGTAAACTCTATGGCTCTAGCTAGGCAATTGCGACTATCTACATTAACACGTTTGATTGTTAAAATAAAACCTATTTGATTGTTATTACACTTATTACGTTGCAATGACGTAGTACTATTTGTGTGAGCGATAGCGCATGCGCACTAGATCTGTGATGACGGATTAAACTAGCAATAAAAAATACAAAACTTGCCTACCATCACACTCTAACTTCTGTGCTAATGCAAGAAGCCCAATTTATCTGTCTGTTTCTAGTTTAAAAGTTAGAGTAACATACCTTATCCTTCACACAATGTAGTCTCTGAATTAATACCTAAAATACCTAGAGAAATAAGCTTCTGTTACAATCCTTTTCGTTTACACATATGAAGACTGATAATCAAAAGTCAATTAGTATTTATCATTATTTACTAGGGCTAGATAATTATAATTTAACACAATATCATAGATAATTATTTATGTTAAAGTAAATTATTTTTACGACTATATTTTTACCGAGTAGCTACGAAAACCAAAGGTAAATAAATGTAATTATTAAGACTATTTTTTATTTATCCCTTGAGAGTTCCCTCATCAACTGAGCGATTGTCGATTGATGCCATCGGTCGATGGTATCAACTGAGCGATTGTCGATTGATGCCATCGGTCGATGGTAGAATTGGTAAACTAATGGGCGTAACACATGGCGAAGATACTATATTTTAATTTACGATAAATATCGTTCGCGAGCGATATTCTAAAATATGCTTAAAGATAATATATATTTTATATTATCTTCACCGTGCGTGACGCGCTTAAATCGGCTACACGATTGATTGCGAGTCCTATGTACATTGCGTCGTTATACAATAGCTCTTGCCTCAAACGTACTAACTCGTCAATGTACTACTACTAGCATGCGGGCTATCGACCAATGAAAACGATAAGTACAGTAATCAGAGTAATTAATAGTTCTCTGATGTCTGTCGCCACAGTATAAATATAGCGAAAGCAGTAAAGAAACTATGAACAAACATTCGAAACGTCGCATTCACGCAGGCGCGGATCCAGCCTTCAGATTAGGGGGTGATTACCGAACGCCGGAATTATGTCAAGTGCGAGTCGGATAAGAATGTGGTTTAAATTTTCTCATAAATAACCTCGTATGTACGAGTGCCGAAGGGGGTGGTCATGACCTACCTGACCACCCCCGTGGATCCGCTACTGGACGCACGTGTCAACGAGACTCCTAAGCGGACATGACAGTGCTGCCAATGGCGGGTGTCGCGTGGAGACGAAATGGTTTCGCTTTGTATTTTATTCTTCTCTACGAAACCATTCATCTCCACAGTGACAGCACTGCCATGTCCGCTTAAGGGTCTCGTTGAGACGTGCGTCTGTGTGAGTGCGATGTTTCGAACGTTTTTCGTAGTTCCTTTACTGCTTCAGCTATATTTATATTGTGGTTGAGGATCTAGCTTCGGTATCATATTTTTTTTTTATTAAACATCATGTGACATTACAGTGACATGACTATACCAAAAACGGACGAGCATTTTCTGAGAAATACAAGCGCTTCGAAACTTCACTAAGAACTACGATTTAAAAGTTCCCGCGTCATTTTAATTTCCCGCGCAATGTCTACACAGCGATACGGCGTAACTACACGACGTTTATATTTTTAAAGTACTAAACACTGAATGGTGGAGAACAGAGAAAAGCGGCAATTTTATTACTCCAATCCACCGACAAGAGCCTAGCTCTTAAGTAAAACACGAATGAAACACTGAGTAACGTTCAAACGCAGCACCATAACATTCACGTCACATCACGCTACAGTCATGTTGTCTGTACTTGCCTTAACAAAAAAAGCCTTGTCTATTGTCTATGACAATTTGATTTGAGAAATTTGACACATCTGTCTTCAGTCTGTTCTGTTCTGGGAGTGATTTTCTGCTAATTGTTCCATAAAATCGCCGAAACATGGCGAAAAGAATCGCGCAGAGCAGTGTAAACTGGGCCGCTTTGGCCGAGAGGGTCCCGGCGGAGCAGAGGGCCAATCTTACCGCCTTCAAAATCAGAGCTGATACTTACTTACGAAGGTTAGTTTTGTGTCGCGATTACATAATTTTTTAGTTGATTTTGGTTGGTTGATTGGTTTTTATTTGAAGGGTCCTGGCGAATCCCCCTGAGCCGCCGAAGATTAACTGGGCGCTGTACAAGCAGACTGTGCCCATTCCCGGCATGGTGGACACCTTCCAGAAACAGTACGACGCGATCAAGGTCCCCTACCCTGCTGACACGCACACCGCTAAGGTAGAAGCGCAATGGGGTGAAGTCAAGAAATCCATCGAAGCCTTCGTGGCTGCATCTAACGCGAACATCGCCAAGTAAGTTAACATTTAAATGTTGATAGTAATAGCACTGGACAAATAGTATATATAAGATTTTAACAAATATTCTACCTTTTATCGAAACTAATAAATAAAATAAGGATAAATTAATCAAGAAATCCACTAGCAGTATACAGTTTAGGTGAAAATATCTTGTTGATTTACTGCCCTATGGGTTTCATATGTGATTAAATGCACATTTCTACATTTTATTTAAGTTAATAGTCAAACTGCATGATAATTTGTTACAAACTTGTCCTACACTACCCATAATCGGCAAAGAGGGGTTTGCACAAATAAATTACTACTATCTGGAGGTATGGTAATGGCGCTGTCAAAATAGAACAACTTAATAGTAAAGGAAGCATTATGGTTTTCATTTAATGTAGATTTCGTCAATTATTTCCACCATTTGTCATGTGGGAGGTTAATATTATAGCTTTTAATATATTGAGTTACATCATTGATTATAATACATTGTCTTAATAAAGTATCCTTGACTTCCAGCTATGAAAAGGAAATCAACGAGACCAAGGCCCTGCTGCCATATGAGCAGATGACACTAGAAGACTACAAGGATGCCTATCCCAATGATGCTATTGACCCCATCAACAAGCCAACCTTCTGGCCGCACAACCCCGAGGAACAACTGGACTATGTTGACCCCAACAAACCAGTTGGAGGACACCACTAAACCAGTCCCGCTTCTACAGAGCTCTTTCGTTCATAGAATCAGTATGGTTGATTGCAACTCTGTATGTAAGGATCATGGTTTGGCACCAATTTTATATTGCTAAAATAGGTGTATTGCCTTTTGATAAGTTGAGGCTAAATCAAGATCCATTTAGTCATCAAGAAATCAAGTTCTGTATAATTATATGTAGGAATAAATGATTATGAGGGAAACTGATTTTCATTTAATTTTTCTAGTGTTTTTCTATTGCATAGAGCAGGCAAATAAGCACACAATGTATCTAGATTAAAACCAATGTGATTGGTCGATTCCTAAACCGCTCGTCTATGGAAAGGCAGCCTTAACCCTTTCAATGCCATTTCCGGATATCGCACTACTGGTTAAACGCCAACAGATATTTCCGTTATAGTTGACAGAAAAAAATAGAGCAGCATCTAGGAGATAAGATTGACATTATCTATGGTTTCTAGCTTCTTCGTCTCTTTAAAAAAAATGGCCTCTGTCCACTTATGTAGACAATTTTGCCAATGTCAGTGTAGGTTTAATTTGGAGAACTGTGGTGAGTGTCAATCGCCTCACGCTCCACCCACTCCGCCACGCTTCACTTCTCAAAAGAGAAGCCCAAGATGGCGGCCGGCACAGCAGAAGTAACGTCTTTTGTAATTTTACATGGCATTGAAAAGGTTGAAGCAAATCCAAGTGTTGTACAAGTGGGCCAAGTGGGACCATAAGAACCGGAAAACCCTAAAATGGACAACCCTGACAGATGGAATTCCTCTAGTCAGTCCACCAGCTGCCTTCCACATGACAACCGCTTTGGTATGGACTTTGACCTTGGCGCTGCACAACAGGAATAAATGGCGAATCCCATGTTTTACCCTGGGGCCACACTAACGGGGAAACGCCGTTAATTATCACGACGATAGTCCTTGTGTAGCAGCGTAAGGCGATTGATTTTGATCGGAGTTTCCCGTTAGTGTGGCCCCAGCATTATAGAACTACGCATTTTGTATTGAGCTGTGACGTAACGTTCGTAAATTCGTAGTTCTATAGAACAAATGGGACTTACCCGGAATAAAAATAAAACAAATCATCCTTATTAAATATAACATTTATTTGATGACGCACATTTTCTCTGACTGCAACAAAATAGTTCTATGACAATTATAGGAATGTTCACAATAATCGAGGAAATGTAACCTCTCAAACTCGACATTTCGATCAAAATTTTTACACCAACCATGCACTTTTATCAATTAAATCCAATTTTTTTCATTCATATAATCTTGTGCCAGGTTAACTAAATGGACAAGGTACTCAAATGTAGCTATCCTTAATATACTTAATACATTTCATTCACTTTTTTATTGTAAGAAAATCTGAGCTCTACACTGGGCAAGAATGTCCAATACAACAAGTTTAGAAAGAATATATTTTGAGGCGTTGTTAGGCTAACAAGATTTGTTGCGCGCCTAAACACATTTCATTGTGTTGGGTAAAATTCTAATGCATATTATATAAAACTATGCAGGAATTATCGGCTTAAATTATGTTATGAGGTAAATTAACCAAGGTTCACACTGATATCTATTTATCTGTAGAATAAAATATTAACGGGCTTCAATGCCCTAAAAACTAGAGTCATGATAGCTAGTGCAATAATTTATTTGCGCGCGAAGCCCGTGTGCATGTGAGCCTCTATTCCACTGTTATGAACAAAATCGTGACCATATTGCTGAAGTAATTGTAGCACTGTTACAATAGGGCATATGCATGAATTTTTTTATAGCATTTTTTTAACAAAATATTATAATACCGTAAAACATATACATATACAGAGATCCGACATGAACTATGTCTGCGTACACTACGGCAATATTAACTCAGTGTTAAATTCTGATTTGCTAGAAAGAGATATGAACAAATCTTTAATGGCTTATATTTTAGTTATTTTTATAGTTATTCGAAATATATATTTTCTCTACCATTTGTTACATGAATGACTTTTTAATAAAGCAAAAAAAAATGCATATTCCCTATTGACAGAGCTACTATGACGTCAACAATATGATTACGATGTAGGCCGCCATTAGACTATCATAGAAATACGATCATATGTAGATATTATACAGTCATATTTTCATCATATAAAATGACTCGTACATCTATGATCATATTTCTATGATAGTCTAATGGAAGAGAGATGGGCTAAAACATCCTACTCCTGTTGCAATCGTATTGTTTACGACTCAAGTTAACAAGTTATTGTAACGTTAACGATACGATAACAATAGGGGTGAAGACAATGTAGAATAAGGGCACAGGTGCCGTTTTCGGTATTTCATCGGAAAGTTCGTTACTTGCTTTCTTGGTCAGTTGACCAATAAATATAAGTAAACACATTCGCCGCGACCTGACTTCCAAATTAATGTAGTGACATCAGCTGTATCACCGGCGCCGTACGTGTACTAAGAGTTCGCACCAGGCAAAAAAAAACAATTAATATTATATGTTTGTAAGACATTTTACTACAGAAAATTACATCCCTATGTTTACTCACCCAATGCTTTTATTATTTATTGTGCTTTAGGTGGCTGTCCTCCAAATCGGAGGCTTCGAACATTAAAAATGACCTAGTTATCACTAGTGATCGGCCACCGGTAGCATTTTATGTCACTTTGATGACGAAAGTATTACATGGATATGACTCTATTTAATTTCGTGCATAATTTATATTCCTATTAATAATGTATGATTTTTTTATCGAGTCTTATTATTAATGGTCGGCGACAGGTAGCAACTTTCCTACTAAAGAATACTATAAATATGATTCTAATCAAACTTAGAGTACGATTTTTGAATTATTAATGTACGCATTTTTAACTTTTAAGGCAAAATTTATTAAAATTACCTAGTTTCTTATCAAATGTGAGATTTTAATGCATAAATCTCGAAAAGAAATGTTGTTCTATAAGAAATGTACCATTATTTTGTGATAAAAGTAATAAAAATAGCATAAGAAGCACCGTGATGACGTTGGTTGTTTTCGTAGTCGAGTTTTAGCTTTAATTTTATCTTGTTTAATTATACTTTAATTTAAATCATACCTAACATATCCATACTAGTCATTACGTATGACGTGAAAGTGACAAATTGCTCCCGTCAGCCGATCTTTAGTTATCACCTTACCGAACCCCTGTCCACCGACACGGAGCCCGCGCATTCGAGCTAGAGAACATAACCTCAAGCTTTAGGCATGAACTTGTTGGCGGGCGGCGGCGGCGGCTGCGAGTACATGTTGTAGTAGTTGGCGGGCGGCGGCTGGCTGTAGTTGTCCTGCGCGGGCGCGCGGCCGCGCGGGGCTGCGCGCGCGCCGCGCCCGCGGAAGCCGGAGTCCTGGCGGAAGTTGTCCTGGCGGAAGCTGTCCTGGCGGAAGTTGTCGCGCGCGCCGAAGCCGCCACCGCCGCCGCCCCGGCTGCTGTAGTCGCGGCTGCCGCTGAAACTCTGGTTTTGGCTGAAGCTGTTGCCGGAGTCATCCCATCTCGAACCTGTATACATCGGTGGAAATTATTATTTTGATTTCTAATTAATTTAAAAAAGTGTGCATAGTTGGGGCTAAAATTAAAAAAACTGTAACTTTTCCATTGCGTCCCGTCCGTCCGCGTAGCGTTTATCGCGTTTGCCACGGAAACTGTATACATTTTTCAGGCTAAAAAGCATCCTGTAATGTGAAACCCGCATGAGGAGTCAAATTGAATCAGGTTTATAATATGAGTAGGATGGAGCAGTACCGCCGGCGCCGGCGCCGCGCTCGGGGAAGCGGCCGCGCCCGCGCCCGCGGCCGCCGTCGCCGCGCCCGCGCCCGCGCCCGCCGCGGTCGTCGTCGCGCTCGCGGAAACGGCCTCGCCCTGCAACGTTGTTTATTCATTTATTCATTGTCATCACATGCCAAAAAAAAGTTGTACACAGATTGATGATCTTTAAAACTTATACCTGGATTAGTTCACGCGATACCCTTGCAAGGGCACAACAACGTCGTTAAATCTAAAATTTTAAATTTAACAACATTTATCTAATTAACCGAGATAAAATAGTACAATAATAAGGACTGTTCAATTTACTAAGCGGACACTAAATAAACATTAATATTATGATTTTTTTCGCTATTATCTCTTTATTTCGCTAAATATTATTAAAACGAAAACAAACGAAATAATATTTAATGAAAAAAAATAACTTAATTACATCGGTAAAAATTTCGGAATTTTATGCGGATACTACGCATAAGTGCCTGCACATCACTTTTTGACACTTTTCGACTAGCTGCAAACCACATTCTTTTGAATTCTTCCAATGATTTAGCTTCACGACCATCCTTTCTTAAGTGCCTCTTCACAATGACCCAGTACCGCTCGATAGGACGGAGCTCCGGACAATTTGGTGGATTGTGTTTTTTTTTGAACGAATTCATTGTTTTTTGAATTTAGTAGCTCCACTGTTGGACCAGCATAGTGGGCACTTGCCAAATCAGGCCAAAACAAGGGTGGGACACTGTGCTTCCGATAGACGGCAAGTAACCGTTTTTGGATGCATTCTTTTCTGTATATTTCACCGTCAATAGTGCCTGTTGCAAAATAGGAAGCAGTTTTGAGGCCTCAGGAACAGATTGCCTGCCAAACCAGGACTTTCTTCCCGAATTTATCTATTTTAATTGTTCTTTCCTCCTCGGGTACAGACTCTCCTACGACGGCATTGTAGTATTGGGGCCCCTTTAATGTACTGCTATTATATTTTACGTACGTTTCGTCGTCCATTAAAATGCAACGAGATTTATCTTTTAGCAAGATGTTGTACAACTTTCCGCACCGTTTTTTCGATCTAGTTTGCTGCTCTGCACTTCTTTTCAGAATTTTTTGCTTTTTGTAGGTTCGTATATTATTTCTTTTTTTAATATTTTGTACCGTACCTACGCTGACGCCAACTTTCTTTGCAATATCACGAACCGATAGATAATTTCGCGATTTTAACAGCCGCATGATATTTTCGTCGACTTGAGCATTTGCTGGCCCGCTCCCGTGTCTAGATTTCGGTAAATCTTCGAGCGTATGATGCTCTCCAAATTTTTTAATGATTTGGTACACCGCTGACTTGGAACATTTATACATTTTTGCTATTTTTCGCAGTGAATACTGCCCTGTACACCATTTTTGCACTATAATTTGCGATTATCTAAATTAATACGCTTCATCGCGAACAATAATCGACAAAGAAAGAACAAATATGTTGCAATTGACGACGATGGATTTGCTAATGTCATTGCGGTCAACAGTATATCGATTGTTTTTAAATTCTATGTTTAAAAGAGGTTTAAGTGTGTCCGCTTAGTAAATTGAACAGACCTTAATAATAACAAATAAAATTAATTTCATAGGTAAAGCTTAGAAATTAGTCATATTTATAATTATGATTTAACAAAGGTATCATGCATCCAATTTGGTATTGTATCACTTAAATATTTATAAAAATGAATCGCACGGCGCGTTAATCTCGCAAAATCTAGAGAATAGCTAGATTTGTTTTTTTTTTGTTCTGATTAATACTAGTATGGTTTAGAAAAAAAGAAAATTAGGAAAAATAACCAAAAGAAATAAAAATCTATAATAAAATCAAACCAATAAAAATAATTAAATAATAATCAGCTCTAAATGATGTTTTAAATTCACCCTCGTATCTTAAAAAGTATAATTATGTAACAGTTGCACAAATAAGTATTCAAGCAGTAAATAACGATACTGACCGTATTTTCCTTTGAAGCCCATTCCGCACTGCGCTAGCTCCAGCAGCTTAGGATTCACAACCTGGTTGGCTTCTTGCAGTACCGACATCAGATCTTTAGCCTAAACGAAATAAGAGATTTTGTTTTATAAACCGGTCAAGTGCGAGTCGGACTCGCGCACCGAGGGTTCCGTATTTAAGTCCGTACTTCAAAAATATACCTTTTTATGTACTTTAATCATATGTAATAAGGTTCATTTTTACTTGCCTACATTTTAGTACAGATCTTTAAAGTTTTTTGTCAATTTCACGAAAACTGTAAATTTTGAACACTTTGTTTTATTTCTCCCGTAAAATATAAGAAATTATCTATAAGTAAGGAACTTTTCAATATCAAAGAGTACGTTATGGAAAATTATAAAAAAATAGTTTGGAAATGTGCAGATTGAGCCCTTTCATATGACACCCCACTTGCTGTAATCAAATCACTTTCACTTTTCAACCCCCTTTTCAATTATTTATAAAATTAATTTCATTTTTTTTTTACTAAAAAGAGATGCGGGCAAGCAAGTTATACAACTATGCCAAATTTCAATTTGATAGCTTGTGTAGTTGCTGAGAAAAACTGCTGTGACATACAGACAGACACGCACAGTACTCTGGTAAAATCCATAAAATAAAAAAATCACTAGTAGATTGCAACTCTTGAGTTTCACCAACATACAGAAGGAAGCATTAACCCACCGATGCTCTCTAATATTGCCTATAACTTTTATCTATCATGAAAACAATTTACTAATTGAGCTGGCAGACGAGTAAAATACAATAATTAAGCAAATAACAAAAGATTCTCTAACAAAAGTATTTAGCTGGAATCAAAAAGGTTGATAACATTATTTTGTAATAAAATAACATAGTGTCACTCACTTTAGCCGTGGTAGCATAATGGTTTGACCTGCCGACTCTTAAGCAGAGGGTCGTGGGTTCGAACCCGGGCTCGCACGCAAGTTTTTCGGAATTTATGTGCGAAATATAATTTGTAAATTTACCATGAGCTTTTCGGTGAAGGAAAACATGGTGAGGAAACCTGCACACATCTGCAAAGCAATTTGACGGTGTGTGTGAAGTTCCCAATCCGCACTGGGCCCGCGTGGGAACTAATGCCCAAACCATCTCGTTGTGATTGGAGGCCTGTGCCCAGCAGTGGGGCGGTATATAGGCTGGATTATATATACTCACTTTAGCAGAGTTGTTAGGCGTGAAGAGAGTGTACGCGGTGCCGGTGTTCTGCGAGCGGCCCGTGCGCCCGATGCGATGCACATAGTCCTCCGAGTTATTCGGGTAGTCATAGTTTATTACAAACTTCACGTCCTCCACGTCTGCACCGGAAATTGCCTGTATTAGCACAGCCGCAAGGGCGACACCGGCCCAAATATACCACAAAAAGCGACAAGTCATTGCAGAAATATTTGAGGGAGCAACTTGGATAGTTTATGTAGTGCACGCCCGAGATGGGATCCTTGTGGAACTCCCAACGTTCATAACATTTCAAAACGTCATTAAATTAAATAAATAACGAAAATACTTATTATAATCAACATAACGAACGCTAACAACACTAAAAACTTTTAAAAAAATATAGTTATGTGTGTACTATAGACTATTTTATAATAATAACACTATCAAAAGCTTCACCAAAAATCCAAATGGCTCCCCCAAACCCGAATTTCACAAATAATTATTTACCTTTCAGCCAGCCGGTGGAGTGCTGGAAATAATTGTATTATGCCCTTCAGTGGTGCCGGAGTGACGAGACTCGGTGTGCTGACAATGTCCCTTACGCTAACGTCATCAGGTGGCGTAGAGCAGGCGTACAGTAAATCTCTCATGACAGTTAACCAAGCATGTATTGCTCTTATATCATTTAAATCGGTGATCCCCAGAAACTACCTATTCAAATTTGATGTGACATTTTTTGAAATTTGCAAACCCTTATTTATCTTCTTGTTGAAATCTAAATACTCAATTCAATATTTTTTATCACCGTTCCCCGTTTTAGAGGCAGCATGCTCAAAATGTGTGCGCTGACTGACTAAACTGTCATTAAATGGTTCACTAGAGGTCAGCAACACACCCTTAGCCTTTATCTCTGCACGCATGCGCCTCTGAAATGAAAACAACATTCGAGAATAATGCCAAGTCAGTCATGGAAATTTTATAATTATATAGGCTAGGCTCAGACAGAACACGATAGGCAACCTAACTACAGAGTACTAAATTTTTTATTTTCGAGATTCAGTTATCATATCTCTGCATATATTGCCACCAAAACATAAGAGCTTTAACCATATCCTTTTTGTGTCAAATAATTTGGGACATGAAAAAGTACTTCGTCTGTATATAGGCACTTAGTACTCTTTAACGTTAAGTTGTCTACCATTCAATTCATATCGTCATATAGCAGCCCGCTCATATTTGAACCATTGCATCGTCAATGTATGTTCCAATATTCACTAAAATTCCCTCCCTAACTTTCTGAAAATCCTAACCAAGTTTTCTTTAGAAGCAAATGAAACAAAACTCGTCTGAGCCGGTAACGTGTTCATATAAAGTAATATTCTGCACAGGCACTTTTACGTGTCTGAATCAGCTTCCCAAGAGGATACCTAGTGGTATCTGAAGTTGAGAAGAGTGTCACATGAAACTTAACAGAAAGTAAGATATTGATAGTTACAGAGTCAAATAAGTTTCAAGACCTTGTTGTACGTTTGTGAATATTGGAAATGTCTCTCATCTTGTTTGCAATGGTCACCTACGCTACGCTCCTGACTCGGTTCTGAGACCTCACACCCCGGTCAACAGAGCGAGATCGTTTAAACAACAACTATAAATAATCTCGCAGCTGTTTCTCGTAAAATCTTCTGTTTGATGCCGGTTTGTTAATTCTTTGGCGGGAGTATCACCACCATTAGAAAATGTATAGGGAGCATTATAAGCTAACGGTATTTGACGTCAGCACTGCAGAAAACAAAATATCGACCGATGATACATTATAATGTAGTTCTCTTCGCTTAGGAAGAGGCATTGTGCCCAGATGACTATAGCAACCTTTGATTAAAAATTCGATGTGCTGTGGATCCGCCTTTTAAACATTGTCCAATGTTTTGAGGGCGCATTCAATCTCAGTTAAAATTGTTCAGATTTTATCACATTCGTCGTCGTTATTCGTCGTTCTTCATTATATTTTCTTGCTTTAAACGAATATTATGAGTTATTTAAAACCAAGAGATACCGTTTAAATTCGAAATGCTACACAGTGATGACGCCTTCTTTCCACAGCATGCTTCCCCATCGACTTTGTTTTAGTTTTAGGTGGCACAAACATAAGATGATCTACTTCTGGGCAAATACATATATCGAAAATGTTCAGCATTTGAACGCAATTTGACCTATTTTAGACCAGAGCAATGTCAATATTTGATTCTGAATTATTTTTTGTTGCAGCCCAGGCTTAACAAGCTGCTACGTGTTTTTGGGTAGAATCATCGGCAATAATGACGAAAAGCCCTGACCTATTACAAAATATATCTTGTGGTTTTAATTACATCACTCAGACAGCGGGAATTTCGAGTTTTTTAAACGTTTATAGCCCTCGTCAGTAAAATCTACACTTTTTTTAAAATATATTCCTCAAGTTGATCACATATTTGACGCAAATTCACAATAAAATGACAAAAAAAAAGGCAGAGATTTCGTCAAACACAGCGACAGTTATGATGGCACTCGCAAATGTCAGTTGTAGAAAAACGTTATTTTTCAAATAACCAGTTGATCAATATTTTAAAGGTAAAGTATACAGAAAAAGAAAGCAATATGTTTAGATGTATGCCCTTATCATCTCGATACTGATGATTTTATCAAGTGAGGACATATTTTTATGATTTTGTAGCGTGCCTTTACCTACTGAATAAAATAAATGGCATGGTGTGTGTGCAGATCGGGGAGTATGTATTTCCAGTGCCTACTGAATAGGACAAACAACAATTTTGGCCTAAAATATTGTGGTTGCAAAAAGTAGTAAGTACGATATAGTCGTACTAAAGAGCTCATGTTTTAGGAACAGTTCATGATGGTAATATTTAAGCACTAAATTAGAAAAATCAAGCGCTCCATCCCCTTCACTTGTTAACTGCACCTAAATAGAACGAATGAAACGGAGCTAATGTTACTTCGCGCTTTGGAGTAAAACCTTGTGACTCATCCCACAAAACTTCACAAGGGCACAAGTTGACAAATTGACAACCTTTCCAGAGAAATAAAAACCACAGTCAAATTGAAGTATTTTTTTGTAGTCAGTTGAAAACGTTACAATCCATACTGATAATATAAATGCGAAAGAAAGAAAGAAAGAATGTTTGTTACCATTTTATTTGTTTTCATGACAAAACGGCTGAACGGATCATAATGAATTTGTCAAGAAGATAGATTGTATTCTGGGGAAGATCAAAGGATACCTTTTTATCCCGGAAAATTAGATCCCGATGGAATAACGATGAACGACTTCTACGCGGACGTAGTGCAATATTGTACACTTGTAAAGCTTTGTGGGGACTGGTTCTCATCTGCCTCTCTCTATATATGTGTGCCTCACCGAGCCCGCGCGCGGCGACGTCGGTCGCGACGAGCACGCCGCGCGGCGCGTGCCGGAACTGCGCGAGCACGTAGTCGCGGTCCTGCTGGTTCTTGTCGCCGTGGATGGCCAGCGCGCGCCAGCCGGCACGGTTTATGGACTTCGTTATGTCGTCCACCTAGAAACACAACTGCTTGTGGTATGTTTCAAACACCACTTCCCCTACACGGTGATAAAGGCCAGTTGCAATTTAAACAGACTGGATAACATGCCTATGAATCAACATCAATACAATTGCCATCAAATACTGGGTGTTTTTTTAATCGTCTACAAAATTTTGGGGCTTAAATCAGTAAGTCATACTGACCAACTTTCACTATGGGACCAACCCCGAAATCGCGAAAAAAAAATTGACCCTCCCATACAAAACATCGTCAGCTGACTAGCCAATTTCGGGGTTGGTCCCATAGTGAAAGTTGGTCAGTATGACTTACTGATTTAAATCCCAAAATTTTTTAGACAAATAAAAAAACACCCTGTATATTCTTAAACACCTTGTTTAGTCCAATACATTTAATGGCAACTGTACTTACAAATAAGGTGCAAGAAAAAGTCCTAAAAATGAAATAACTCACCTTTCTCTTAGTCTCAGCGAAGATAATAGTCTTAGTTTCCTCTTCTGAAGAGATCTCCGTCAGCAGAGTGATGAGCTTGTCATTCTTCTCCCACTCCTCGCAGACGTCCACGATCTGCAGGATGTTGTGGTTGGCAGAGAGGGACAGAGAACCAATGTTGATCTGGATGTAGTCGTGCAGGAACTCTTCGGCTAGGTTCCGCACTTCTTTAGGCCAGGTTGCTGACCACATGAGGACCTAAATGACAAAAATTCACATTTGAATTTGGTACTCCAATAGGGAAAATACAGGTATAGTATAGGTCTGTTTTATTCGTCTTCACAATTCAACAAACAAACAATTCATCCCAGACCAGATAAAAAAAAAAAATCCTGAGATTTTATTTTAGCAAAATGCATCGAGAAATCCAAACGGCGGATGTCTTGTTTTGGACTCGCGAGAATAACACTTTTATGTACATCTTTCCTCATAAAGCAAAGCAGCTTAGTTTTCTTGCGTTTTTAATTCTTAATATCCACAAGAGTACAGTTCGCTGACATTATGGCGCTCACCTGTCGATCAGGACGGATCTGCTCAATGATCTTTCTAATTTGTGGCTCGAAACCCATGTCCAACATACGGTCTGCTTCATCCAACACCAAGTATGTGCAACGTTTCAGGGTGGTTGTACCTGAAGATTAGAATAGAATAGAAATATCTTTATTCACTTAAATAAGTAGGCAATAAACACAAAATAAAAAAATAAATCATAGTAAAACAACAATGTCATTTTTAACTAAAATGACTATACATCGCTTTTTTCAGATTTGAATAAATGACCCTTATTTTGCACACGTTTTCGTCTTAACGAAATCAAAATTCGAAATGAAATGCAATTGTATCTGCAACATGCAGTGATCAATAGCAAGAATAAGAACATAGACAGATATTACAGTGTTATCGGCGTAATAAAAATAAACGAGGGCGAATTTGACCATTATTTTTTGTTCAAATGTGAAAAAAAAACGAAGTATAGTACTGGACATGATGGATATAATAAAAAATATACATTCCAATTTTCACATTCATATCTTAAACTAGCGACCGGCCCGTGCGAAGCCGACGGGTGGAATTTTCCAAAAAAAAATCATTCTAATTTGATATGAAAAAAAACAAACACAAGAAAAAAAAACAGCCAAATCCTTCAAGCAATTCTCAACTGAAGATCTTTTATACATGCAGCAATTGATTTTTCTTTATAAAGATGAACAATGTATAGATGGGTCCTTCATCAAGATCAATTTGTATCTAAAAGCACTGACAGATTTGATGAGCGAGTAACATTATCTTTGTTGACATACCTTTCTCTAAAAAGTCAATCAGACGTCCAGGAGTAGCGATGACAATCTCCACACCCCTCTCCAGACATCTGCCCTGAGGACCCTTGGGAGCTCCGCCGAAAACACACGTATTCCTCACTGCCACACTCTGACCAAAGTCATTAGCAACCTAAAAGGAATGAACATGCATGAGTTACAAAGATATCATATAATATACCTGTGGGGATTCAACCCATTCTAGTGCCAATAGCCGTGTACTGACGTGCGAGCAGCCTCGCGACAAACGAGGCGCAGCTAGGCATGTCCTGACTGACCCAAGCATTTGTCTCGCGCGTCAGCCTCGCTGCTCGCCCAGTCAATACACGGCTAATCAAGAGTTACATTTGTGAATGGTGAATTGGTCTCGATTGAACTAAGAATTGGGATCAAACATGTAACCCAGTAATACTGAATATTTTTAATATTTCCAGTTTTGTCTAGTAATACTGGATGGAAATATGTTAGCAAGTATGAGAAGTAACAGAAAATATTACCATTTTATGAAGATATTGTGGTGAAAATAGATGACGAAAAATTACTCTAGCTATAGCATAAATAACGGTAAATGAATATGAGATGAAGTTTTACAGACATCAATAGAATATTGAAACTAAATGAAGATGTTAGCACTGTAATCTATACATAATGAATAAAAGAGCTATTTTGTTTTAAGCATGTCAATGGAAACTTTTATATAGGGTTTTTATTAAGTTTTTATTTTCTTCTGTATCTCAATTGAGGAGAGATAAAGTCACATATAAGCTACACTATTCAAGCTCGAAAGATTTTTTCCTAAAGCCATAAGATTATATGGGCAATAATTACAGTGCCAGCACCAATAATTCCAGATTAAAGTGGTTACTGGACTTCCAATCAACAGGACAACTAAAAGACTAACTGTTAAAATCAGGACTAGTTAACAACAAAGAATAGTCCCTTCGCACAACACTTTTGGAAGTATAAAACTGTCAAAATCGCAAGCTCTACAAAAGAAAATGTTGACAAGTAGGTATGCAGACTTTTAATCTTAACCTTTTGACCACCATCTGATATATAAGATACCACACTATAGCTAATGTCAACCTTCCTCAAATACACTTAGGTCTATTTTACACTATCAACCGTGATGGCTATAGCTGTCAATGGCGTTCAAAAGGTTAATTTCAAAGGGATCTATTTAGGCTAACAAGTGACTGTGAAAATGTTAAGTTCATTATGACCAACAATAAGATCAGTTAGTTCAATCTAGTGTATTAACTACCTAATTGTTAGATCTCCTTAGAATTGCAAGTGCAGTTTCCACTTTCTCTTTACAACTAAATGAGTATGAACCAACTCTTGCAGATGTAAGCTAACTAATTAGTGAAATTAACTAAAACAACCTATTTAAATATTTTGAATAAATAAAACAAATACAAGAAACAAACAAAAATAGAACCAAGTGCTAAAACAAAAATAAAATACAAAGGTTACGTTCAGAAACCCACCCTAGCAACACATATTATAAAATTTTGAAAAATATTTAGTAATAAACTGTTCAGAAGTTACCGCCAAACATAATTATCTAGGTTTTCGAACATAGCCCGCCCTCAAAGTCTACATATTAATATTTGAATCAATTTACAATCTGCTGTACTCCCGTGTTGGGATCGTCCATCGTCTCAGCAGGGATCCCGTTCATTGAAATCAGAGTCTGGTGTTGCAAAAAAAAAACAATTTACTTATTACAAGACTCTTAGTTAATCATAAACAATGTTAACTCTTTCATTGATTTCTGTATCTTACAATACAAAAGGCAGGCTTATGCAACCGTAAATTGAATTATTTAAAAATAAAAATGCTTTAGGAATCTAATTTACCTGTTGAATTTGCTGAGCAAGCTCTCTAGTAGGAGCAAGGACCAGGACAATCGGACCATCATCCCGCAACAGCCTTGGCTGATTTATTATATGGACTATTGCAGGCAAAATATAAGCCAGTGTCTTTCCAGACCCAGTTTGAGCTATACCAACTAAATCTCTCCCTGATAGAGCTATCGGCCATCCCTGCGCTTGAATAGGGGTCGGGTGAGGAAAGCCCTGTTTTAAAATCTCCTTCATAGCGTAATCAGGAAACCCTCCTTCTTCAAAATAGATGCTAGGAGAAGGCACATCGCGCCCCTTCACAGTGATCTGATGCTGGCTGCGATAGGCTTCTATCTCGGCCGGAGTTCGCTGTTGAACACTATCGGCAGGGACGTAGAAGTTTTTCTGGAAGGGAATTAGTTCTACGGTGTCCCATCGGATTTTGCGAAGGTTGCCGCCGGGTTGGTCGTTTTTGAAGTTGCTGCGGAAGTCATCTCGGCCTCCCCCGCGGCCACCGCCGCCGAAGCCGCGGCCGCCGCCGCGCCCGCCCCGGCCGCCGCCATCCCGGCCACCGAACCTGCCGCCGCCGCGGTCATCCCGGTCGCCGCTCCTGGAGCCGCCGCGGCCGCCCCGTCCACCCCGACCACCGCCGCGTCTATCATCATACCTAAACCAAAATTTTACTTATTAAAACAGTTAATTCACCCAAAAGAGAGATAAAGCGAAACGTACGCGTCGACTTACATTTTATTGAAGAATGCTTGAAATCTTCCTAAAGAACACACTGAAAATAGTTTGCTTTAACTTAAAACGATTATTAACCACGATTATTCCTAGATTTGGCGACGTAACTATAGAAAATTATAAGCTAATAAGAAAGCCAGCCGCCATATTGAATAACTAAACTAATGTTTTTTTTTCTTCGGTGTTTGGAATCTATGTTTGGAATGTTTGACACGACGCGACAGTCCACGTACATTTTAAAAATAATCGATTTTTTTTAATGTAATTAATTCCAATGAATAAGCTTATACTGTACTATATTAATCAAAGAAATAAATGTAAAATTAAATAATTATTTTGCATAGTTTTATATTTTACACGGGTTTTATTTGATCACAATTTTCTATGCCATTATTCTCTTAATAGCCTATTTGACTAATGTAAAAATAAATAATTTTTACACTACCCCTAAATCAAGCTTTCGAAAATAACACGGAAATACCTAGCTATCGCTTATTTTTGGAATTGAAACGATTTTTTTTTATAAAGGAACACTGAAAATTGTTACGTCATATAGGTACTTCTTCACTACCGGATCGTTTTGATGTTTCATTAAAAGTTGCTGATTTGACCAAAAACTAGCCTATTGTCTTTGGTAGGCATTAGGCGGGAAACACAAATACTGTGACCAAACAAGGTAAACTGTATTTTAATATTCTAAATAAGTATATTTATTTTAAATTCTATTTTTTTTTCTTAAAATGGTTCTATTTCATTTGAATACCCAATTCAACAACTCATCTTTTGTAAACGACCGTTATACTACCACAAAGAAGATTACTAGGGTACTATATTGATCAAATAGCCAACCAAAGAACACGTACCTACTTAATGCATCTCATTTACAATGGACGCGTCAATTCCCGTTTTTGGTAAACTTCACCCTCGTCTCAGCGTATTAGACTGGACTCGAAACATCCAACGTCTACAGAACGAAGCTAGGATCCGTCGATTCGACTCATATGAATTGAGGCAGCGTGCTACCCAATTAAGGAACGAGTCATCCGTGACTACGCGATGGGATAACTATGTTAATAATGAGTATTTGAGAGATAGGTAAGAAACTTAGTGATTATATTTCTCGATAATCTCACCACAAATTTTCTATTATATTAAAATGACCATTACCCACTTTAAACACGTTTCGAGTTATGTTATTTTAAAGAAAAGTTAAAGTTGGAGAGTGGACAGAGCAATGTCTTTAAATAATATCCAACAGAAAGTACCTGAAGTAACTTTAAGAACAAACCATTAACAAAGTTTTCATGAACCGGTTACGTTACGTACATAGGTAATGCAGTTAGGAAGATACAGACGGACGGACGGACAGTACGGACGGCGTAAGCTTATTGCTCTTCACACGGTCGGGCGGTTAGGCCAACCGTGAGGGACGCAGCTATCTGTCAGAATGAGATTGTAATATATGCGTCTCGTTCTTACAGATAGCTGCGTCCAACCACCCGATCGTGTAGAAGGGGTATTAGTATTAGTCCTATAAGGTTCCATTATTTGGCTAGGAAACCCTAACAAATGCACAAAAGTTTTGTTTTCCATGGATTTTAGAATCTTCCTAGTGGATTCCTTTCGCGAGAAGCAACGCTTCACCCGAGAGATGGTGCGTGACGAGATCAGAGCCCTAAAAGAAGAGAAAAACACCACGGAGTTACACTTGGAGTCCCTGCAAGTGCCGCTGTTGGTGTCGTCGCAGTGCTTATCCAATAGGGACCAGAGGGTGCCGCCAGAGCTGACCAGGGACACGCTTGGGGAGGAACTGAATAAGGTAACACTGTCTCCGAGGATATCGCGTTGTGGAACTGCAATATTCTCACGTATTAAAATCAATACATTAAACAAGTATTTTTCGGTAAAAATTGGATCATGTTACCAATTCCATTCCAAACAGCACTTTCATCCTTTGTAAACTCTTTTTGCCAAGCTATCTTTCTTCGGTTTTACAGCAGAATTTCAGATCAATCAATCAATTTGTGTGTAAGGGGTAGCTCAGTAGCTGGATGCGAGTGGCACAATACCTACCGACCGCAGTGCAGATCCTTAGGAAAGGCCTATATCCCGTGGACGACCTTCAGCTGATATGATGATGATGTCCCTTGATATTAATTGTATTTAAATCTCAGGAGCTTCACATAATCGAGAACAGCAAGCGTAACCTGACCGATGTGTGCCACATGGGCTGGGAGAAGCTGAAGGAGCTCAGCAACGTGTTCTGCCGGCTCGAGCGGGAGATCCAGAACAAGGATGAAACCATCGACCTGGAGACACACGTCAAGGACCTGGATAGAGAGAGCTCCAATATATCTTACAAGTTGGAGCCGACGAGGATATCTGCTGAGTAAGTTACAATAAAGATGTGAGGCTACTATGTGGTCCTCAACGTGTTCTGCCGGTTCGAAAGGGAGATCCAGAACAAGGATGAAACCATCGAACTGAAGACGCACGTCAAGGACCTGGACAGGGAGAGCTCTAATAAATCAAGATAAGGCTCAAGTTGGAGCCGATAAGGATACCTGCTGAGTAAGTTATTATTTTAGGTGCTAACGTCCGTCCTGGATGCCGGAGTAAAGACATTGACATTGGCGCCCCAAGTGACAAGTGGACAAGGGGATATAATTATTATTTAGTCTTTATCTCTTTTTATTTTTATGTTAAAATATATATTAATATTTCCTTCAATTCATATTTTTATATCTTTCTCATTGTTAGCACAGGCTAAACTTCTATTTTCAAAATGTCAGCACCAACCTTATGGTGTCTATTGTTAAGTACCTATGTTGTTTCTGTTTGCCCCGACTTAAGGCATAAGGCCGCCACTTGTGTATTGTGCAATGAAATTTAAATAAGTAAATATCTATATATGGATTCGGCGCCTTCATAAAATGTTCCTCGGGCATGTACCCCATATAATTGTCATCATCCGAAAAACCTACGGGACTTCGGCGACGAATTCAAAGACCCGTATCTCAAGTACATTGTTGGCCCGCCGTATATCCCTTCGATAAGCTACTATGATGGATCAGCAACTAAAGTCTTCGTAATCCTCTATCAGATCAATGTCAGAAGAAGCCTACGTCAATTGCACAGAAAATACTATAAAAATTGCCGAGCAACTCATGTCAGAATCGAAGGCGTTACGAGCGACCATGTTCAAAAGTAGAGAACAAGCGAAGAACCAAATGTACGCGCAGTCGCAGGAGGTCGAGATGATCATGAGGAGGAGGATCTATGATGTGCAGCGGGCTAGGAATGAGATGGAGTGGCAGAAGCATAAGGTAAGTTATTTGTGAAAATCATTTAAAAATATTGAATAAACTCATCTTGACTGAGATGCCCGTCTTAAGAAACGCCAATTCATAGAAAATTGTCATTTATGATGTACCTATCTATCTTGAGACTGGCATCTCGGAGAGCCCCTGAGCATACCTATCTTCTACGTACCAAGATGACATTACATCTATAAATTTGGAGTAACCAAAATTATCCGAATATTCTAAAACCATTCACCGCATTATTCGAATATCAGAATTAGATATGAGCGCCGCGCCGGCGCGCCGCCGCCGCCGCTGATTTCGCCGCGCCGCCGCCGCCGCGAAAAAGTAACGGCGCGCCGAGTGAGCGAGAGAGATAATTGAATCGGTCACTTGACTAATACTGACTGTATGAGCGTGCTCGTTGTTGCCGTAGGACGCGTTACGCAGTCAGTCGTCAGCTACGATAAATGGCTGCGTAGTTGGTTCTTGAAAATGTGGACGTTTATAAAACCAAAATAGAAAAAATTACAGTGACTAGGTATGTACGCTCTCCCGTGTGAAATCAAAGTAGTTACTACCGGAACTATTTTGGATACGTAATTGTAAATGTAGATGGAAAAAAAGAACAGTTCTCAACGATCAAGTGTTTTGTGAAACATGTTTAAGAAATGCAAAGAAAAAAGACTATATACAGGGTGACTGTAATTCGACCTATTCCTTGAAAAAGGTTATACTAGAACTTATTTGCAATATTTTATTTTTATTTTTTTATTGTTATTAATAGTACAAAATATAATAAATATTTTTCAAAATTTCGTCAAACTGCGGAACAGTTTGTTGGCGAAGCATGTACACTCTTATAATAAAAGTTGGTACAGTGTAAGCAATACTAATCTACAAAAAGGGTAATTACAAGTTGTCGCGACGAGCGCGAAACGACACGATACGACACAGTAAGCCTGACAGGTAATGTAAATCCTGGCAGCATAATCCATTCTGTATTGTCTATGATGAGCTTATTTTAATCTGTCAGTTCACTTATAATCAAAATGGCGGGAAGAAGTTAAAGCCATTTCCAAGTAGTGTGAAAAGTGTGTGTCTAGTGTTCTGTGTTCATTAGCCGAAGGATATGAAAGCTAAGTACCTAGCATAGGTCCCTAATATATTTGAAAGTATATTGCTTAGAGATCTGGACAACAGTGTATGGCTGTTCAGGTGCTTAAGTATGGCTGTTCAGGTGCTTAAGTATATGTGTGCATATGTTTCTCCCTAGTTACTAGGGATGATTGTCTCATGTATTGTAAAGGAAGTTTGCGTGCCGGGTAGGTTGCCACATACTGATGTTATATCGAAACGTGGGACCGAGGCCAGGGGAGGCTATAAATCCCCGTGGAACCGAGCATAAGAGGTATTTGGGTAGGTTACTGTTTGTGGCAGGCCGAGTGCCTGGGGAGCAAGTCCCCAGGATCCAGACGACGTAGGGGTAGGTTACTGTGTATGGCAGGCCGAGTGCCTGGGGAGCAAGTCCCCAGGATCCCTGTAATACTATCGATAGTCTTACCAATGTCATACCTATAGTTAAGTAGAGTCCTGGCGAACTCTCAGTTAACTTGTGTATATAGTTACTCTTTATGGAGGTAACTAATGAGACGATAATCCTGTATAATAATATGACAATAATGATGTTGATAATAAGTAGTATAGGGCTGCTAGGTGCTTGGGACACAGAGTATCGGTGTCATGGTACTTTAACTTCAACAGGAGGTGACAGACTCCTGACAGCATTATAACTAAAGCGAAGCAGATATAGAAAGAGTACATCGTGGAAGGAGCGAAGGAAGTTACTCTGAAGAGACAAAAGGTATGCTACCTATATTGTCTCACAATCGTGACGCCTCTATTTATCCCCCAATTATCATATTAAGAGTAATAGCAACATGACACATAGCTACTGTATATATATAGTATATAAAGGTGGCGATATAGTAGAGGGCGTGGCGACATGGTGGAGAGAGTGCTGAGATTATATGAAGAATCTAAAAGGCTCCAAATTGAATCAAAGAACAGAATGTTATATGATCATATGTTTATGCAGAATAACTCAAGGACAAGAGTTTAAAAAGAAAACTTCCTTCGCCTTCCACAAGCATGTAATTTTTAGAAAAAGAAACTTGAAAGCTAAAAATTCAACAGAAAAATTATATAGGAAACAATATATTCAGTATATTGACCGTGACGGCTCATAGATGGCGCCACCAGTACTAAAACATAATCAACCATAATTTTTATTATTAAAGTGTAATTTTGATAAGATTGTATTATTTGATTAATATTAGCATTAAGATAAAGTTAAGCAATTGTTGTGTGAAAGTGCATAGGAAAGAAATTTTGTTCACTCATTCGGTCACCAACCAATCACCAATCGGAAGCCGGAAGAAAAGGTCACAGGAACGCCATTAGCTAAAACAAACAACGGAAGTAGATGTGATTTCATTTGTTTATTTTATTATAAAAGCAACCAAATGATTTCTTTTTTCATTAACATGGTATAATTCGATGATATGGGAATAATAATAGTTTTGTGTTAATATTTCGATAAAAAACCAAATATCTGTTTTTGAAATTATTCAATTGATACAAATATTTCGTATAGTTCCAAAAGTCATTCGTTCAGAGTGAATGTTCTACGTGAGCCGGGCGGGAGATCGCGTCGGAAAATTATTTGGAAGCCATCTTGGCTGTGCTAAAAGTTCCAAGTGAGTTCAACGTAAAACTAAAACGTATATAGTGACTAAGTTCTCTCTAAGTGCGTCCTAAGGAGAGTTAAACACATGCCGAAATAAGTGTTAAGAAGTTCTAAGTGATTTAAGTAAGATATAACGAAATAAGAACTTGCTAACCAGAAAGCCCAGGGTGGACTTGACGATCAAACTTTTAAGTTAACCTCGGACGAGACTCGACTTATCAAGTATATTCCCGGTAAGTCGTGCTATATTTTTATAGAACTTTCGAATCGCGTCATAATAAGTAATTTCATCTTTAAATTAATAATTATGATGTTCAGAAAATAAGAGCGGCGGCCATGCCGTGACGCTTAGCGTGGGCTCAAAGCATTCATACTTACCGCCGTTCCTAAGTTTTGCAAGACGTAATTTCGATTGATTCATGTGGAATTCACAAAATTAAGATGATATTGTGTAGGCACGCATTTCATACATACGTAATAAAATGTTTCGAACAGAATTTCTATTATAGGAAATTTCATTTCAAATAAGAAAAATCTTTTGATATTACTTAGTCAAAAGTGAATCTTATGTCAATGTAATAAGGTCTATGTATGTATGATACATTTGTATGGTTCGACTTCAAGTTCATCTTACTATGAATGTACTTAGTTCTAGAATTCCTAAAATTATTCTAACTATTGAAACCTATGGTTATTTCTGAGTGACTATAGTTCTGAACTAGGAATACTAGGAACATACATATGAAAATGAAAAATGAAAATTGGATAAGTATTTTGTTGAAGTAAGACATAAGTACAATCCAACTAATTGAATTGATTGAGAACACTATTTTTTCATTACATTTTATGTTGTGACAATGTAGGTACTTACTACATATACCTGTGTACATATACAAGAAAGGTATATATGTAGTTTGGTATGGCTAGTTTTTGAATATGATTTTGGTTTATATTTTGATATGTCATATGAGTAAGTACCTATGTGAAATTTGTGTGTGATGATTTTAATAGGTAGTGTACCTATAATGATTGTGGTTAAAAGTGTTGTGATTAAAAAATTAAAAAAGTGAAGTAAACATTAAAAGGAAAATAAATCATACTAGTGATTTCTTAACCAAAGTTAATGATTGAAGTAAATAAATAAAACAATAGAATCTAGATAAATAAGAAAACAAGTGACTAAATTGAGAAATGCAATTACTGATAGATAAACAAACTTTGTTTTGAGTTTAAATATTTGGCATTATAACAAAACAAATGAATAAGTACATTTGAATTTTAATTAATGATGAACAACTAAGTGGGTCTGTTAAACAATGGTCGTTGTTTATTGTTTGTAGAACAATATGTACTGTAAATGTAGTGACAGTAATATTATAATTGAGATTTTACAAATTAAATTTTGTAGTTAATTGAACATGCTCAAAAGTGAACTCATAAATAAGTGCAATATTTTTAAATAAAAACATAATAAGGCTTATAGCTTTTATAAAATAAAATATACATCATAACATGAACTTGTAGAACAGTTGTTTCAAGTTTTCATTAGGTTTGTTTTGAGTTTATGATAATTTGTTGCGACAAATAATAAAGTTGAATAATGATAACATACTTTATTACAAATAAGGTTAATAGTCCATGTTGATGGCTTTAATAACTAATAGGATTTTATAGGATTCTATTAATGTTGATTACAGGACTAGATACTTCAAACATGGATGAAATTTTGTTGACTAGGCTTAGGCTCATTCACGATAAGATGCAAAAAGTGACATTAGCAATATACCAAGTACTTTCTCTAGTGAGAACATTTTACTAGGCCAAGTTGCTCATAGTAAACTGGAAGCTTCAGTGCGAAGATTTAGTAGTGACTTAAATGAATATTTCCGTTTGGCTACAATTCCTTCCTCGGATGATATTTCACAAATGAGTGTGACACAGTTGGAAGCTGAAGAAGCGTTGGCAGAACTAGGTGTCAAAATTAATCAGATTCGTTCGGAAATAAAAGTAAATGAAAATAAGGATAATTTCAAGGCTAATATATCAAGTAAACTTCCGGAACTTCAATTACCAGAATTTGATGGAGATATTTTGAACTGGCACCAGTTTTGGGACCAATTTAGTTCCAACATTGATTCGAAAAGTTTATCTGATGTTGACAAGCTGTCGTATCTTAAAGTTTCTCTGAGAGGCGATGCAAAGAAAGTTATTGACGGGTTGGAGACTACAAATAAAAATTATAAGATAGCGTTGGATACACTGAAAGAGAGGTATGGGAAAACATCTTATCTTGTTGATGCCCATTATTCAACACTTTATAAAATTAACACAGCCGTTAATACTGCTTTGGATTGCCGACAGACTCTTAATGAAATAGAGAGACATCTTAGAATTTTAGAATCACTCGGAGAGGATATTAATCATAACCATCTTCGTTTCCTAATTATGGAAAAGTTTCCATCGGAATTAATTTATGAAATTAAGTTGAAAGCGAATACCGAGTCTATTCAAGAATTAAGAAGTCAACTGGAAAAAACGATTACTGCACGGGAAGATGCTGAAAGAATTTCACAGAAAAAACGTTCCGTCGACATGGAAAACTGCACTGTGGAAGCCCTTTACACGCAGGCAAAACAAGCGAGGTTAAGATATAGTCATAACACTAACGGAGATAGATTTAGAAGAGATAACATCCAGAGTACGGGCAATAAATTTCCACTTAAAAGAAAGTTTGAGGAAATGAGATATAGAGCAAAAGAAAACCAATATTCTCAGAAGAAAAAGTTTAAAAATATTGTTTGTATTTTCTGCAAGGGTGCACACTACGATGATTTGTGTGACAAATTTAAGACGTTTTATGAAAGGAAGTCAAAACTGAAGAACCGCTGTTTTGGTTGTTTCCAAGAAGGCCACACTATCAGAAGTTGTAAGGATATTAAAAAGTGCCCTTATTGCAAAGTAGAAGGACAGCACAACAGAGCGCTTTGTCCTCAAAATTTTTACAAGGTTCAGAAAAAGGAAACACTACAATGACAGTTCCACAAACTTCAATGACAGTTAATGCAGGAAGATCAATGGTATCGAGAAGGATTGAAGAAATAAAGAAAAATCAACATTTGGAAATAAGTAACATTCCATCAGAGCTCAACCCATCTGACGTAGGGACCAGACCTGTCTGTTCGAAGGAGGATAAAGAGAAATCGCTTAATTGCCCACAGTTTCTTACTGAAAATCCGGATATGTGGCCAAGTACATCTAAAATAGGAGATACCTATTCTTTTTCTACTGGGGAGGGTCTGACGAAAGAGCGTGACGTAGAGCCGATGGAAGTAGATACCCTGGATAAGGATGACAATATTAAAACGGATATAGATGACAGTACACAAGGACTCGGCAAACAAAGTAGTGCTATACAGGATAGTAAAATCCAAGAAATAAGGAAGCTTCAGGCTGAATACTTTCCTCTTGAAGTAGAAGGAAAAGTGACAAGCTTAAGTCGAAATTTAGGAATATTCAAAGATATAGATGATATTCTACGGTGCAAAGGTCGTATGAAGAACGCGGATTGGTCGTTTGACAAACGATATCCTATACTCATTCCGAAGGACACGGATTTCACTAACAAAATCATTATGAAAACACATCGTGATAATAAACACGTAGGAGTAAATCACACTTTAGACAGGATTCGAGAGTCATACTGGATTCCACAAGGCAGGACCCAAGTTCAACGCATTCTAAATAAATGTCCCGACTGCATCAAACATGGAGGAGGGCCATATAAGTTACCGCCAACACCAGCTTTACCGAAGGAAAGAGTAAATTATAGTTCTCCATTCACTTATGTCGGAACAGATTACTTGGGACCGCTTATAGTTAATAACGGAAGTGGTAATTGCAAAAGATGGATATGTTTGTATACATGTTTAGCTGTAAGAGCAGTTCACCTTGAAATAGTTAATGATCTGACTGCTGAAGAAGGATTACTGGCATTAAGAAGGATGGTATCCAGTCGAGGAGTACCAGACCTAATCACATCAGATAATGCAACACATTTCAAATTGATGGCAGAAATATTAGAAAACCAGTATTGCGTTGACAAGGAAATACGCTGGAGATTCATACCACAACTAGCGCCTTGGTATGGAGGTTTTTACGAAAGGTTAATAGGTATAGTTAAGAACTGCATGAAAAGGACCTTGCAGAAGCATCTGATGAAAGATACGCAACTAGTTACTGTCGTCAAGGAAATCGAAGCCGTGATCAATACCCGACCTCTTACACGTGTCGATTCTGAACTTGATCATGTACTGAAACCTTCAGATTTTCTTACTATAGGGAAATGCATTACAATGGATATTTCTGAAAATAATCCTATAGCAATTCATGCTACTGCGACTAAGAATGATCTTGTCAAGAGCTGGAAGAGAGGACTTATCATTCTGGGAGAGTTTAAAGAAATGTTCTCCAATCGTTATCTACCAAGCTTACGAGAGAGATATTGGCATGGACATAGAGAGCCAAGGGTAACCTCGAAGTTAATTCCTAAAGTGGGGCAAATAGTTCAAATTAAAGGAGATTCTAAGAACCGGATAGGATGGAAAGTAGGCAAGATAATTTCTTTAGCTAAGAGTGTTGATGGTCAATGTAGAGTTGCCAAAGTCAAAGTAGGTAATACGGAATTTACAAGATCGATCGCGCATCTCTATCCTCTTGAGATAGAAGACGGTGAAGAGTATTGCATCAAGACTCCTGCAGAGGCAGAAACTCATGACGAATATCCTAAGCTTCCTTCAGTTCAACGACCACCTACTGACGATAGTACTGTAAGGAAAACATCAGAAGGAACACCAACTTATGACATAACCGAAGATCCGTATGAAGACGAAATCGTCCAAGTACACGATGATAAAGAAAGTACAAGGGAAAGTTTGCCTATAGTTTTACAGTCTGACGAAAGTGACCAACAAGCTAAGTCAAATATTTCATCTGAGCCTGAGTCAAATACTTCATCTGAGCCTAAGTCAAATACTTCATCTGAGCCTAAGTCAAATGATCCAGTAGAATCTGAGTCATTGGAACATTGCCAAGAAACGCGACCAAGGAGAGTCGCAGCCATACGAGCCCTTGAGAAAATTCAAGAATGGACAAGGAACCTGACAGCACTTCTTCAGCCTTTTGTGGGGAGTGTCGCGACGAGCGCGAAACGACACGATACGACACAGTAAGCCTGACAGGTAATGTAAATCCTGGCAGCATAATCCATTCTGTATTGTCTATGATGAGCTTATTTTAATCTGTCAGTTCACTTATAATCAAAATGGCGGGAAGAAGTTAAAGCCATTTCCAAGTAGTGTGAAAAGTGTGTGTCTAGTGTTCTGTGTTCATTAGCCGAAGGATATGAAAGCTAAGTACCTAGCATAGGTCCCTAATATATTTGAAAGTATATTGCTTAGAGATCTGGACAACAGTGTATGGCTGTTCAGGTGCTTAAGTATATGTGTGCATATGTTTCTCCCTAGTTACTAGGGATGATTGTCTCATGTATTGTAAAGGAAGTTTGCGTGCCGGGTAGGTTGCCACATACTGATGTTATATCGAAACGTGGGACCGAGGCCAGGGGAGGCTATAAATCCCCGTGGAACCGAGCATAAGAGGTATTTGGGTAGGTTACTGTTTGTGGCAGGCCGAGTGCCTGGGGAGCAAGTCCCCAGGATCCAGACGACGTAGGGGTAGGTTACTGTGTATGGCAGGCCGAGTGCCTGGGGAGCAAGTCCCCAGGATCCCTGTAATACTATCGATAGTCTTACCAATGTCATACCTATAGTTAAGTAGAGTCCTGGCGAACTCTCAGTTAACTTGTGTATATAGTTACTCTTTATGGAGGTAACTAATGAGACGATAATCCTGTATAATAATATGACAATAATGATGTTGATAATAAGTAGTATAGGGCTGCTAGGTGCTTGGGACACAGAGTATCGGTGTCATGGTACTTTAACTTCAACAGGAGGTGACAGACTCCTGACAGCATTATAACTAAAGCGAAGCAGATATAGAAAGAGTACATCGTGGAAGGAGCGAAGGAAGTTACTCTGAAGAGACAAAAGGTATGCTACCTATATTGTCTCACAATCGTGACGCCTCTATTTATCCCCCAATTATCATATTAAGAGTAATAGCAACATGACACATAGCTACTGTATATATATAGTATATAAAGGTGGCGATATAGTAGAGGGCGTGGCGACACAAGTATAAAAATATTGTATCAGTCACCCTAACTACCTACTAACTATTTAACTATTTTCTGAGTGGAAGATGTTTATTAACCAGGACTTTAATTTACGTTTGAAAACTTTATTGCTTTTACATTCATCCTCTGGCACCCACATTCACACAGTAAGTCAGGGACATAATTATAATGTAAAAAACTAAAAACTGAAATAACTCGAAAACTACCGAATTTCGACCCCTGGTTGACTGGGGGCTAAAAACATTGCAAAGAAGCCCTATAATAACCCCTTTCAAGGAATACTTAGGTCGAGTTACCAGTCACCCTATATAAAAAAAGTTTTTTTATCAATAAACTACGTGATTATTTTATTTTTTATACTGGCAACGTTAAAAAAATCCTTTGGAGGTCACGCCGCCGACGACGCCGCCGCCGCCGACTCCAAAAAGTCGGCGCGCCGCCGCCGACCTTCCCCCCATCGGCGCTCATATCTAATCAGAATGAACTGAATATTCGAAATATTGGAATTGCAAGCCCTAATTGCAACCCACAACTCGTATGCCCGATTAGACATACGTTCATTAAATTTAATGTCCCCTTTAGTCGCTTGCTGTCATTTTACTGCGAAAAAGAAAGTGCGAGGTTTCCTATTGGGATATTAGTCTTAATTAACGTTTGTACAACAGAGTGATAGGATATTATAATTTTAATTGTCAGTGTTGTACCCCTCCGAAACTTTGTCCTTCAGCTTGAAAGCAACCTCCAAAAGGTAGACCGCGAGATTGAATCGCTCCGAGCCGCTGTAGCGGATAAAATCAACCCGACCAAACTCGTGGAAACCCGGCTAGAGATGAGAAACCAGAGACCTGTGCTAGAAAGGGTGCAAGTGAGTATAACGACGGTGATAAACCTGCCCCAACACCGTAGTGTGATGCATCACATCTGAATATAATACCAATTTGACAAAGTTAAGTTTCGCAAATGTATGTAATCTTGACACGCCAGGTGTGTGTGACATACAGATTTAAGTATTCTTCTCATGAAGAAAAGGTGAAAATGTAAAGAACAGGATATTAAATAGTAAATTTTATTAAATGATTAATTGAGTAGAACTTACATTCGTTCGCCTATAGATATGTCCTGTTTTCTGTAGAAATGTTTTTTTTTTAGGATATTCCAATGCGTGGTTTGATCGAGGAGTACCAGAGAGTTCACTTGAGCACTAAGATGTTGGAGAAAAAACTGGAGGAAGCATTGTAAGACTCTTCGTTGTAGACAGTCGCAAAAAGACGATATTATTATCTAGTCTTAAAACTAACAATTTTAGAAATAATACTTCAAAATTGATCAACTTTTGATCAAGTTCTTCGTCATCATAATAGAAGTAAATAGTAGGTAGAAATAAATCGTTTGCAATATCCCAATATGCTCGGCTTGGTTTGTGTCAATTTTATAAATTCTTCCGTCACACGATTTCTTTCCAGAACCAACTACCACGGCCTATACAACCACCATCAGCGAGTTGCAAAAGACTTACAGTACAAAAACCAAGCGTTGGAGACAGATAGAAGACTGATCGAGATTCGCAAGCCCATACACTCGCCGGATGAAACGGAGTTCAAGAGGAACGTCGGCTACTGCCATATCAGCGACGAGCTGGTTCCCCAGTAACCTAACGTATAATGACGCACCCTTATAAGTTAACAGCCAATGACACTGCACGGTATTGACGAATCATATAAATAATCAGGGGACAATCCTGCACAAACTGACCTAGTCCCAAACTAAGTCCTAAGCTGCATTTATTAAAATCGGTCCAATAGTTCTGCCCTGCTAAGGTAAAAGGCAGTATTTTACACAAAACTACTGTCATGATTGCATCCTCATTACTGGGTAATAAGGCTGCAATTGCTACAGTAGTTTTGTGTAAAATACTGCCTTTTACCTTAGCAGGGCAGAGTTTAGGAGCTAGAGTGGAACATCAGATTTTCGATCACAGCCCACTCAGACGTCAATTAAGATTTAAGTTTCATTAAAGTAGCTGCTGTCACTTTCGTTGCTATAGCAATAGAATAAGACGCAACAACTTTAATGAAACATAAAAATTAATTGACGTCTCTGAGTGCGGCGGTAAGACTGTTAACCAATGTACCCTTCTTTTTGCTTTGCGATGTCCATATGAATAAGTATTACCATTTACATTACGGGAAGGCAGACCGTTTAAATAATGAACTATAAATACGTTACGTATAGCCTGGCAACAAATAATTTGACGTTACCACCACAAAACAACTGTTTTTGGGAAAAAATTGGATCATGCTGCCAAATTTCACTTCAAACGTTGCCACATTTTTTCCTAACTTTTTTTGCTAATCTATCTATCTATCGCCATTTCCGTTTCATATATGAGCTACTTTAAGAATAAGAATACGTTACAAATTATGTAGATCCCACATATACAAGGTACATCAGTGTGTTAAGAATTAGCACCAGCAACAGTGTACATATGTAATACCCCTTCTATACGGTCGGGTGGTTGGGCCAAGCGAGAAGGACGCAGCTATCTGTCAAAATGAGATAGTAATATTTACATCTCGTTCCTACAAATAGCTGCATCCCTCTCGGTTGGCCCAACCACCCGTATACGGTCCATCCAAGGTGGCAGCGTCAATGCATTTTCCCCGCGTAACAAAAAAGACATGCTTACGGCCGCACTCAGAGACGTCAATCAACTTTTAAGTTTGATAAAGTTGATGCTGTCACTTTCTTTGCAACAGAATAACACGCAGCAACTGTAATCAAACTTAAAACTTAATTGATTTCTCTGAGTGCGGCAGTTATGCTTATTTACTTTATGCATTTTCGCCACTGACGCGATAACCTATAAGACGCTGGGTTCAACAAAAGATTCTCTTAGAAAACTGTCCTAGGGCAAACGATACTTGTTTGAGTCATTGTCAAACTAAAACATTGTAATTTAAATCGTATCTCATAAACGCAAAAATTACTTAATTAAAATAAGATCCAATTTTGAAGTGAGGTCTTATTCGCCTGACCGTTTATTTTTCTGTGACCGGTTTCATCGGTTATCGAGGATTTTTGTTCAATATTGTATTCCCGTCTCACTCACGCATGAATAAAGATGCGTCAATTTTAGGGCCTGTACACAAAACTGCGATGCGACGTCGCGAAATGTATAGTAAACTGCGCAGAAAGCTCCTAGATTTTTGCGATGCGACGTCGCATCGCAGTTTTGTGTACAGGCCCTTAGGTGAATAAGCACGTGCTACCTATTAGCTATGTCTACACCTTTGCGCTTTCAAGTTCAACTTGCGCTTTTCTCTGACGCATGCCTCTGCAACCACAGCGCATGCCATAACGAATGCGCTCAAACTGGTTTGACAGCAGCGCATGCCCGTAGCGCACGCTGATCCGTCACCGTTGGGTTGATACGTACGCTGCATGCGTCAAGCGCACAGGTGTAGACAATAAGCTGCATGCGTCTTAAAGCAATCAATATTGAATGCGCTTTACGCAAGACGAATCGAAATTTGAAAGCGCAAGTTGAACATGAAAGCGCACAGGTGTGGACATAGCTATTCAGACCTCTGGTGATAAAATATAGGAAAATTCATAGACTGCATGCAATGTGTTCACAATTGAGGTGTTAGACAATTAAAAAACAACGTACTTTATAATATATTTATTAAAAAATATAGTAACAAGCAAGGTGCATTGCAATAATGTACTATTATTATTATATAACATTATGTACTGATCATTAATTTCAACAACGGTATAATTAGGCCGTGGCCGAAGGAATGCGTTATATATTATTGCTAAGTTAGTTATTAGCTTTGTCTCGTATACTTATAGGCATTTAGAGCATAAAAAACCTTTATAAAGGACGAGGGATGTCACTTTATTCTTGTCATGCATGTTAGGCTCGCTGGCGATCAGTATGACGCACCCTTATAATTATTATATAGCCTATGACAGTCGCACGTTTTTGACAAATCATATGACACCCCATTTATTAAAATCGGTCGAACAGATTAGTCAAGAGTAAACCCATTATCCATAAAAAAGGAGCTAGATTGGAACATCCATTTTGGTTACATACATACATAGACTGTTAAAATAGTTACCAGTCTCTTGACTTCGATGTCGGGAGAAAAAAAATAACTTAGCAATATTTCCAACAAAAACAGCAATGACATTTATAATACTGCAATCATTGTTAACATTACATTGTGACGTTATTAACATTTCTTAAAAATAACACACAAAAGTACAAAAATACATGATCAAAAAATTACAGCACCAAAATTAAACGAACAGTGTACATGTCAACTCAGTTTGAAATCTATCTGATCTGATCTGATATGATAATTAGAATGTAAAAGGAGACAAATAGTGTCCACAAAGTTTACATTACTTTGGTTTGTAATATTATGTAGGCGAATATAGTGAAGAAAGCTTTGGTACTCGCTTAAAAATATTATGTAAAGGCACGTTATTAATGTACTATGCGTTTAATCTCACGAAGGCTTTTTAGTGTTTTCAACTTTTAAGTATAAGCCTGCTTCAATGGGAGACCACATTAAAATCTTACCGGAGGTGGTACATAAGCTAGGCTTAGATGGCATTACCCTAACGAAGAAACATCTTGCAACTAGAAAACTCTACGGGGCCCCGCTTGGCGGGGCTCCTATTTCAGGGCAGTTTGCCCTTTTAGCATATTTAAAATAGTCTATCCTAGTTTAAAAGCGTGTCTCGTTGCAATTTATCCCGTTATAATCGATGTCCTTAAAAAGCTAAGTTTGAGGTGTTTTATAAGAAAGTATTATACTGCTCAACATTTTTCTTGGAGTACCGTACCAGCGGCCGTAGACAATACAGAACGCATAACTATTCTCGAAAACTGTAATACAGGGTGTCCCGGAAATAGTGGTTCAAACGAAAAAATTTAATATGCCAACCCCAGGGCTACCAAAAACACCCCCATGTATGTTCATCGATTTTAACTAGTTTCGGAGATATTGATCATTTTAATCTGAATTTTTGTAATTTTCCCTTATGTCCATGTCACGAAAAATCCTTGATTTCATGTTTTATTTCAAAAGTTTATCAATGGTATCTTAAATTATTAGAATCGTTACGAATCAGCGAAGTTTTTAAAAACATTTAACAGTTTTTTTTTTTAAATCAACGTTTTAAGTAATCACATAAAGTTGTTTTTTCCATACTAAATGAAAAACAAACAACGGGCATACCTAGATTGCTGACAGGGTAGACGGTCTGTATCTCAACCACTGCTGTATGGCGCACCTGAACACCTTAATTACCCACCTGTAATTATTGGGAATGATATCAGATTCCATTTTATTATTTGACATATTTTAATTGTAACTTATTTATATGTAATTGTAATATATTAATGTAATATACTAGTATAAATATGTACCATATTCTGAAATAAATTAATTTGAATATTTGTAACCTTAAACTTTGATATTGGCAGAATTGTCCTCATGGACAGTTTTCGAACATCGATATCGTTATGTATATTGTCTAGGGCCGCAGTAGAGTTACAATCCGCGAAGGCGCGCCCCACCACTGCTTTGACGTCGCTCGGTTGCGTAAACATAGGTATGTAAAATTAAATATTAGGTCACAACAAACACATGGAATGGCTAAGTGTCCCACCGCAGAGCGGCTAGCACATCTTGTATTTTGTCGCTTGCCGCTCAGTGCGTCCTTATCATTACAGACAAGTTAAAAAGGGAGATCCGAGCGACAAGCAAGTCGTGGAACACTTGTGCTAGCCGTCCTGGTGTGGTTTTAGCATAAACGCGGCAACTCCGGTGTAGAATGCTTATAAATGCACAATAAATCCAATTTGGATCAAAGAATACTTCACTCTGTCAAATTTAAATGTCGCTATGAAAGACGAGGTCTAAGCAAATTTTAAGCATTATTTAAACCCCCTAAGGCCCGTTGTACCATAGAATGTACATAATACGGCCATTGGAATAAGGATCCACTGCAAAGGAGATAGGGTGGAATTTCTTTTGTTTTTATGACTGATAATTAAATTAGAAATTAGACTCTATTCTATTCAGAATAGGTTCATATTCCATTGGCAAATTTCGTTGTATGGTGGGCCTTAGGAGGGTATTATTCTTATTGTGCATTTATGAACAAAGTTACGACTGATATTATCTATTACAATTATGTTAGACACTAATGCAAATTTAAAAAGTACCACTGCATACAATGAAATGAACACTTACTGTACTACCTATGTAACTTTACATAAAATCAAATAACAGCAAACCCCTTAGGTACTATTTATTATTACAGAATAAGCGCTATATTCGTGTCAACAGACAATATTGCTTTGATATGTAATGGCTTATTTGAGACATTCTTAATAAATGCGTGTACTTGTTTATATATGACTTAAAAATGCAATTAAATATATGGAAATGCATCTACCAATTTTAACATCTCATGTCACCGATCAGTAGTAATACACGAATGTAGGTATTTTTTTTTTACTTATTAATTATTATACAACCCTATAGAATCTTCAGAAAAAACATAATATTCGTACTTATAAAAAAATAAAATATTCTAAATGAATATTGGCTGATTCAATTATAAGGTATGCCAGATACAGAAGCAGCGGCCACAATTTAAAGAAAATACTTACTATCGTTTATCTTCCGATCTGCCAACCTTAGAAGAAAAAAATCCTTGGCTTACACTTTGGCTTAAAAAAACTTCATAAAAAATGTATCCAACACCTGGTAATGAATATAAGCTTCTTGGTTGAATCTCTTAAGCAATTGGGAATATGCATTTTTTTTTTGTTTTATTAAAAAGTCATTCATGTAAGAAACAGTAGAGAAAAATGATTTTTCGAATAACTATAATAATAACTAAGATATAAGCTATTAAAGATTTATTTCTACCTCCTTCTAGCAAAACAGAATTTAACATGGAGTTTATATGCCCGTTGACGTCACAGTACGCGTCGGATATCTCTGTCTAATGAGTAGTTTTAAATGCTTATATTATCCGTATTTTTTGGCCGATTTAAATTTCACTGTTAGGTATATCTTTTACGGTATTTTCATTTGTTAAAAAAATGCGATAAAAAAAAATCATACATATTCCCTATTCCATGAAATGAAATAATTAACCGGCTTACCAGCTGATCGTGACCTTCAATACTTCAGACCGGCAACAATTCAGGCTTAGGACCTACCTGTTCATACGCTTCATCCAACAGCGAGCAAATTAATGCTATATTCCCGTCGTTCAGTTTTCTGCTTGACGCCAGCCTAATGGAGGGTTCCGGGCAGCTATGTTCAACGTCCCTGAGATACGCGGCTACTGTGATAGCAACGCCTTTCTGCAGACAGTAGTTGGTTATGTTCTTGAGATAGCTGTGTTTGAGACGGTCGGTTAAACCCTCCTTTTTGAGATACACGTGTTTTACTGGAGACAGGTCGTGGCCGCGAAACGTGAAGTGTTTCAGGTTTGATAGCGCCCTGGAAACAAAGTTTATATTAATAATAAAATGACTTTTCAGGTGGAATAGTGACAGGGAATAGAATAGAATAGAAATAATTTTATTGACAACAATTTGACACAATACAAAAAACAAACAACAAAATAAAGGGTAAGTATAACAAAGTATCAAATAGTGTCAAACAGGGTACCACTCAGCATGATGCCGTGACGTGGCGGACCACGACACACGACGCTGGTTTTCAGTAGTCCCTATTTGAGTGACTTCACGATAGCCAGTGTAATAAAAAAAAACAAGCATAAAAGAAAAATCAAGTGAAAATAAAATACAAAACAAATTAAACACGAACAGCAGAGAGCGATATCACACACAATACGACAGGCGCAGACACGTAAAAGATTACAATTTAATAACGCCATCTTTTTTACTCTCAACCCGTCACTATTATGCAGAAAGAGACAACACCAAGGTTGATTTTGTGGTTAGAACATAACGAATAGTCCATAGACAACATTTCCAAAAGAAAGACTCAAAAAAATCAATTGAAGACCAATAAATTCAATTTAAGCAGATTAAGTCGGCATTGTATTTTTTTTACGGGAAATCTTATCTAACTAGCGTTTGCCGGCGGGTTCATCCACATAAAACTCACTAAAATACTACCGCTAAGATACCGCTTCTCAAGTAAATAAATATATTGATTGATTGATACTAAAAAACATTGGGATGAAAAGTATTGACGACGCGGTTAGCCTAGTTAGTAGTGACCCTGCCTACGAAGCTAGCGGTCCCGGGTTCGAATCCCGGTATGGGCAAATATTTGTGTGATGAGCGCGAGTATTTGTTCCTGAGTCATGGATGTTTTCTACATATTTAAGTATGTATTTCTCTATATGAGTATGTATATCGTTTCCTAGTACCCATAGTAACTAAAAGCCTAGAGCTTAGTTTGGAACTAGGTCAATTTATGTGAGATTGTTTCCTGATATTTATTATTATAATATTTATTATATAATATGTATATGCTAATTCCGTTTAAACGTGATCGAAAGACAAACAAACAAACATTCTCTCAAACTTTCATATTTATAATATATTTTAAAAAAAAATTGTGAAAATTGTGAATAAATTTCACCTAACAACTATGTAAAAGTAGCTAAAAAAAAAATCAAAAATCTGACATCATTCAACTTAAAATGTACAAAATGTCCCAATATACCTAACAACAAAAGGCGATAAACGACAATACGCGAAAAGATAAGAAACGAGTCACTGTTAAAAAAACGCATTATAACAAAACCACAGTAACTGTTATCGAAAATACTGCCAGATAACATTTAACGACTTGTACAGTCACCACACGGGATTGTTGAGCCACCATAGAACCCTGTCATAATTACAACGTCAAGTCACTCAAAAGAATTTACGTCAAAATTTTCCGTCGACTTTCTATGAGAGGGTTCTATAGTGGCTCAACAATCCCGTGTGGTGACTGTACTTCAACTATTAAAACCACTTGAATAGAAAATAATACTAATAATAACAAGACTCCTGCCTGTCCGGCGGCCTGATGGGTAAAATCTATAAAGAAAGTAAATGTGACGTTCTCAATATAAAGGGACCTTATGGAGGCAGGCGGTTACGCCGTTTTTAGAACTGTTATCATAGTATTCGTATAGTTACAATAATAACTGCCTTCCTCCATAAGGTCCCTTTATATTGAGAACGTCATATATGATGATGATGATGGCTGAGATACGCGTCATACTCGTGAACGGGTGCTGTTTGTGGGGTCCGGTCTGTTCACGTCTGCAAGGACTTGTTCAGTTAATTATTCCAGTTATGGCTTTTGACGAAGAGACCCCGTCGTATTGTTCTCCTAGTCATTATATTTAGTTTACTTTATTTGAAATTACATTTTTAATGTTTTTATTTGTGCTAGTTCTAATAATTAATATTTGTTACTTCATTACCTTGTAATGTAACTTACTTTTAAGTATTATTGTATTTTATGATTGAAAAAATGACCTTCCGCTAGAATTTATTGCGGCGCTTCTTCTCCGCAACGATGGTCTTGTCCGAAGCGCTGGTAGATTCACTCTATATTACCGACGTGTAAAAGAGCCCGTATGTGGCCAATTTACTAAATAAATATTTTGATTTTATGAAATCGTACGAGAAACTGATAGTCTGTGTGTGTTGCCCTTTATCTCATGTTCGTTGCATCTCTTCCATTCGGTATATCAAATGAGAGATGTAAGATCATTAGTAAATACTGCCAAATGTAGTGCATCACGGTAAAAACTAGCTAAAAAATGTTCACCTTAACCAAATTGAGTAACTAGCTGCAAATAAATTAATTGAAAAAAACCAAATAAAATAATTTAAAAGTCGGGTTTTTTGTTTTTTTTTTTAAGTAGAAATCTTTTTTAGTTTTTATTAAAATTGTAGCATCAAAGTGTTATAATGTATATATATTTAGAATGAGCTATTTATTACCTTTCATTTAATACCCATATTGTTATATAAAAAAAATACTTTTTTTATTCCCTCTCCATTTTTTTTCTCGGATGCCATATTGATATATTATATACCCTATGTCACTCCGACAGTTAAGACGAATCCAATGATACCTCATATGTTAAAATCCGTCAAGCCGTTTAGGCTGCAGAGCGACACAAAGAAATAGACATAGGTACATACGCACGAAAAACTTAACCCTCCTTCGGACAGTCTGGTAAAAACTTACTTGTTGAGTTTCTTGGAGCACTCTTCCAATTCGCCGATGATTTCCGGCTTCGCCTCTAAGATGTCGAGGCCTGCGATGGCGGCCTGCGTCAACATAGGCGGCAGAGAAGCGCTGAAGCAGTACCCTGAGAATATGCTTCATGTCAATATACGTCACGTTCTCAATATAAAGGGACCTTATGGAGGCAGGCGCTTACGCCGTTTTTAGAACTGTTACCATAGTATTCGTATAGTTACAAGAACAAGAAGAGCGTAACTGCCTTCCTCCATAAGGTCCCTTTATATTGAGAACGTCACATATAAGTTTTTGTCAAAAATAACTTCGGAAGTTATATTGCGTTCGCTATAACAAAAATGTCGTGTCAGGCACTTTTTGAGGCTTGCCAAGCATCTGGAGTAACGTGTAACGTGCGATGATAAAGAACTTCGTTCCAAAAATATATATAATATATAATAATTTTTGCTGCCGATTATCTTTTCACTCTCATCGAGATCATCGAGATCAGATTATAAAGAAAACTAACCAAAAACGTCACTGTCAAGTTGTTCGATATTTGTGACAACAAATTATAATAACAAAATATACATACCTGCAACCATTATTATTAAAAAACATACATACATACATACATACGGGTCAAATACAGAACCTCATTTTTTTTTAAAGTTCGTTAACAAATAACTATGTTTCGTTTACAATTATTTCAAGATTATACCCATTTAAAATATATAAAACAAAGTCGTGTTAGTTACACCATTTATAACTCGAGAACGGCTCGACCGATTTTCATTAAATTTGGCACATAGTTTATTACCGAGATCGACATAAATACTTTTTATCTCGAAAAATGTTAGTTCCCGAGGGATAAGCGAAAAATGATTACTACGCGGACGGAGTCGCGGGGTAAAGCTAGTAAAAAATATATATAGCACATACCGAGCCCGGACAGGCGTTGGTGCTCCACAATAAAGTGCGAGCCGGCGCAGAAGCCCCCGACGCTCGCGAACGAGTGCTCCAGCGAGCCCACGATGAGGTCCACCTCGTCGCGCGGGACTCCGAGGTGCTCCGTGAGACCGCGCCCGTTCTTCCCCAACACCTAGGGCAAGTTGGGGTGTCATTAGAGGGATCATATAACAGGAGCAAATCCAGGATTACCTTAATGTACCTACTACAAAGGTGAACTTACACGAGCAACGTTTCTCGGCAACTTTTAACCGGCAATCTATGGGCGTCTCGTTCTATCTCACGTAATTAGACTATACCATCCTCAAATTGAAATGGCTCGCCGACCCATAAAACGTTAGAGCGAGACAGCACATAACGCTTGGCCGCTCACTGCCTTGTGATTGGGTCTCGCGGGCGCGCGTAGGGATGTTGCCGTGTCAATATCGATACCGTGTAAGTACTTATTAAATGATACAAATAAATTATAAAATATTTATTTTATTATTATTATTATTTATGATAAGACACGTGGTAATAATAATAAGTACCTGGGTGCTGGGGTATAACCATTTATAATAAATAATTAAACAGTTTTGTAAATGTGCTTAAATTTTAATATCCAACTTCCACACACAATATATTTTATATAGTAAAATAACTAGAAATAATAATTAAAAAAGACTTAACTTCATCGATACTTCATCGATACAACGGAGTGCACGCGCACAGCTCTAACTTTATTGCTCCGCCTCGAGGTTTTATGGCTCGGTGAGGCATTTCAATTTGAGGATGGTATATTTAAAACAGCTTTTGTTTATTGCTGCTCCAAAAATTACCCCTCATAAGACCATTTTTTCATTTTTTATTTTATTGCCATCAACAAACAGGCAGACGGCTCAGCTAATAGGAAGTGGTCACCTCCGCCTATGGACATTTGCAAGGCCAGAGGTGTCACCAATGCGTTGCCGGTCTCGGAGACCAGCATAACAGACGAAGTAATGCGATCGAGTGTGAAACAGAACACTTTTTATCGCTCTAACGTGTAAAAAATGCGTCCCCTACAACAAGAACAACAATGCCAAACTATTAGCAACTCGAGTGCCATGACGAAAGAATGGCGGTTAAGTAGGTCAATACTGTTAAAGATATAACTAAGTGTAAAACTCCCTAATTGGCTCTGGTTAGGCCAGTCTCCCTTCTTATCTTATCTCATTTTAAATCTTTAGGGGTTTACAGCACAAATTAATTTATTGGCAGTTTAAACTTTCGAGTACAACAGAACATTGAGCACAGACAAGAACAAAAACAAGGATTAGGAAAAGGTAAGCACATCACACTGACTACAACCAAGGGTAGTTGTTGAACAAAGGATTAAGGTTAATCTGTTATGAAATGAACATGCATACTCCTATTCTTTAAAGTATGCTGATATCAGAGTAATTTTGCAGTAGGCTTGGTAAGTTTTTATATGTCATGTAAATTGACACCATAGTCCATTTTTTTTAAAATCAGAAATGGGTTTGCATTTGACCTCAGTCTCACCTGATGTTATTTGCTAGACAGAGCCAAATTTAATAGCAATTTTCCTCTTGTTTTTTTTTTAATATTTTCTGGTAGCGTCAATCCAACAAGCAGATGGTTATAAATGGAACCCAGAAAAAACTAACTTACCCCAATAGTAAGGCTCTCGTCCAAAATAATTCGCAACTTGAACTTCCGTGCCAATGCAACCACTTCCTTCAACGGGCACATTTCCCCAGTATTGAAGAACACCGCCTCAGTAACAAGGAACGCACGCCTTCGAGGATTGAGCTCCTTCTTCTTGGCAGCTTCGGATAGCAGTTCTTCTAGATGTTGCATGTCATTGTGTTGGTAATAACAGACAGTACTGCGGGCTGCATCAAAACCTTTCTGAATGGCAAACCAGACTTTTTCATCACTGTAAATAGATATTGTAGAAAAGAGATAGATTTTAACAGCGATTGTTGTTTATTTATAGGAAAATCTTTGTTAATTAAAAAAAAATTCAAAATGGATCCACAATTGACGGAGAAATTGGTGTACATAAAAAATGTTGTTTGTTGTCCTATCAAATGTTGTTATTGAAAACTGTACATAGGTACTTGTTTATTTATTTATTTAAACTTTATTGCACAATCCACAAAGTACAAATTACTTGTCATTACAGTTCAAAAGAAGTTTAACAGAAGGGCTTTTAAAAGACCTTTGGGCGGCAGGAGGATACAGCCGAATATAGAACACTTTTTTGAAGTCAGTTAAGAATAAAATTTTTAAGAGGACAATGTAATGACACTCAAATATATACTTTTTTTTTACATCAGCACTTAATTGAATATTGAAAAAATTTCAGAAACTATAAAATTTATAAAAGGGTTTCATTTCAAATGAAAAAAATAATACATACGCAAAAATAATGTCCTGTCTCTTAGCATAGGCAGGTATAGCACTTGCTATCGTAGAGAACCCAAACGAGTAGACACATGTCTCCTCAACCTCTAGGTACTTAGCCAGTCTCTCTTCTAGCTCTAAATGTACATCAATGGTTCCGTAGAAGCCTCTAGGACCACAAGAACCTACTCCATAATTGTGCATACATTTAATAGCACTCTCCATGATTGACTCTTCCTTGTCAAAGCATAAGAAACTCGTAGCACCAACATTAAGCACATTTTCATCGATTTTGCCCATTACAGGTGATTCTTCCACTACCA
This sequence comes from Tortrix viridana, assembly GCA_963241965.1. NCBI lineage: Eukaryota > Metazoa > Arthropoda > Insecta > Lepidoptera > Tortricidae > Tortrix > Tortrix viridana. The sequence goes on along the minus strand of OY725180.1, from coordinate 13,584,001 downwards.
CATCATGCTCGATCAGTGGCAAGTTCTTCCATTCTGTGTAATTACCCATGGCTAAAGCATCAGTATGAGGGGAGTATTTCTTGGGTTTTTTGGCAAAAAGGAAGTAAGTCGACATGAGGATTACTTGTAAACCGATTACTATGGTCCACCAGCCTAACTGTAAAGAAAGATTTGTGGTTAATGTGGATATTCGGTACTAAGCTTAGAAATGAAAACTGGGATGTTTACAAAGTTACTACTTCTGATTTTAATTTGTGGCTAAATAGGAAGCCTATTTCAATAAGTATTAAAATTAAACTCTAGAGGAAAAGTGCTTAGCAAGGAATTTAAGATGCACTAAAAACATGAATCGCAAGCGTTTTATTATGTGTTAACTTACCATGTCAGATATATCGTTGAGAATCATTTTGTAAATGTTCAATTGACACTTTACACTATCACAAACAAATTTAGAGGAACGCTAAAGAATCCAAACAAACTAATAATTTAAATTAAAAGCTTAAATCCACCCGCAACAACCTCGACGTGACGGACGATGTATATCTGACAGACAGACTACTAAGATCTGACAGCAGAAGGTGCTGTGCCGGATGCCGGTACCGATTGACGATTGAAGTGTTATTTTTTAATTAATCCCGAAGGGAAAGGCAAAGGACATAAAGATTACAATCCATGCAGCCTAGTCTGATTTTTCCTTTCTTTTCAGATTCCATTTTTAGGTACGGCCCGAGGCGGATTGACGTGGGATGGGATTGACATTCCAAATAGCATTTTTTCACGGCTTTGCATTTTAAATATTCTTGAAAAAAAAAGATTCTGAAAAGAAACCAATAAACTACCCATTTTCGAATGCAACTACGAAACCATAATTCACAAACCGCGTCTTATTTTAAATTTTGATATTTATCATGATGACCCGCACGAAGACAAGTATCTCCGTCAAATACTTTCTAATGAGTGGCAGGGCTGGAACACAATATATAGTGACGCTTCTATTAAAAAACGATGAAAGCATTATTTTTTGGTTCAACCCACAATCACCAGAAAACCTTGGTTCCAAACCTCGAGAATCATCCGAATGAGACTGGGGCACTGTTGTTCCCCGTCTCAGTTGGCAAAAATACATATTATACGGGACTCTTCATTGTTTGAATGTGGGTAGGACGATGGTGACTTGAACTATCTTTTCCTAGCGTACCCTCTTTATAATAATTCTCTTTTGTATATGTTAGAACTGATTAAAATTAAAGAGAAAGATATTCTTTAGGCCTTGTGTGCGTTTTATCAACTTAATGATTTAGTTATAATTGGTAGATTTTTTGTAAGATGTATGTTTCTAATTTTATTGTATATTTATTTCTTGTTTTAAGTTCATTGTGGTTTTGAGTAGTGTTGTTTTTAATATAAATAATTTTTTTTCAGGAATAGCAACTTATATTTTTTTCGTTTCCGAATTTTATTCCGTTTTAAATATAAATCGATATGACGCTGGCTAATCAATCGTAGCCAAAAAAAAACAGCACTAACTTGGGATATACCTACATACTATTATAAGGCCGGCCTTACACAGTCTGAATTTAGAATCTGAATTCATAATTTGAATTCATATTATTAATTCAGAAAGCACGGGATTGCATACAATTTAACTATTATCCACACACAATCTGATTTTTTCAGATTATGAATTTCTCAGATTGATCTGACAGAACGCACCTCTTTTCATACATTATCTAGGGACGAGGAGCACACACACTCTGGATTCAGATTTTGAATTCAGATTATGAATTGTAACAGACTGTGTAAGGCCGGCCTAATCTGTGACTTGGGCAACTTGGAATTTTTTTAAATTCTCGTATCACTCACTCTATACCTGTAAATAAAATAAATCACCATGAATTTCAGCGGCACATTAAGGATTAACAAATTCGCTTTTTTCATATTAGGCTTCATTATGTTTTTGATAATATACTGGAGATCTAGTGACGCGCATCCCGTGGAGAAAAGCGATCTCATAAACCTGAAACATTTGTTGACGGCTGCTATTTATGCAGCAGAGCGTGGTGGGAAGAAGGTTGTTAGTGGGAAGAGTGTTGACTTGAATGTGCAGAGTAAGGGGAAGACGAAGGAAGGCATGAATGATCCTGTTACGGATGCTGATTATGCGTCTCACTGCGCAATTTATTATAGCTTGAAGAACACTTATCCGAAGCTCTCCATAGTGTCCGAGGAGCACGTGAAGGACGCGGCGACCTGCAGCACGCAGGAGCCCATAGATACCGACTCTCCTCCAGCGGGAAATGAAGTCATAGACTACCTGATGGATGAATTAGTCTATATCAACGATGTGAAGGTCTGGATAGACCCCTTAGATGCTACACTTGAGTACACAGGTAAAAACCATTGTCTTTTTCATTTATTGTATATGTTAACACATTCCCTGTGCATCATATGTGTAGCATTTTAGCTCACACATGTAAATTTTGGCAATGCTTTAAGTTCACAAGGGGTCGTGCATCATCCATGGTGCATGGTTGCTTATCACCGTATCTAATTGTTTGATAATATTATTAGAATAGTTTTCTTACAGTTAAATTATGCAGGGTCAATGAGTTTTTCTAACTTAAAAATACAACCTGAGAGCTTTCTGTTTTACTTGCTATTTATAGTGACGGTAAAACATGCACATATGTAAGTAGTGTAATTGCACAATTAAAGATTCTACCAGGTCCAAGTGTATCCATTTTTTTTAATAATTTGTGCTAGCTCTTATAAAATATTTTTATCTACACCCATATTGTAAAACCTCTACAACACGTTCTCAAACTAAACTTATACTTAACTAGCTTTACGTCAGTCAGTGGTGTTACTGTGTGGTGTCAAATTTTATCTGGTGGTTTTAATGTAAACTTCACATTACATGTTCGCTGCTGATACTGTTATGGTTTTCGAATTTTGAAATTATTCTAATCATGATACAATTTGATTTCGCGACAATTTCTCATGTCACTTGAGATGAAGCATCAATCAAGATGAAATGTCAACAACCTATATATGTATACAATTTTTCTTTATCATTGAAGATTTACAATATGAGTGTAGTTAAAGAATACTTTACAATTGTATGTGACTGCATGATTGGCATTACAACACTGGTGTGATGTTATTATGAAACTCGCCTTGCGGCTCCTTTCATAAACCATCCATGTTGTAATGCCTGACATTACATTACGCAGCCATCACGTAAAGTACTATTTTAACCACTTGTTTCACAATCGTCAAGTAAAGCATATCTGTCAAATAAATTTAGCCCTTTCCCTTTCTTACACTTGAAAATAGACAAGGAGAAAGCTATCTTTATTTGACAAATGAATTTACTTGTCGATTGTGAAACAGGCCCTTAATCTGATAGTTTATTCTACATTTAAATTATAGGCAAGTTTGGAAATAGTTTTAACTTAGGTTCGAAATATAGGCTAATGTTTGGCATCCGAAAAACGCGAGCCGTTTTCGCACTAGCGAATTTTAAAAATAATATATTTTTTATTTCAAAATTTGCTAGTGTGAAAACGGCCGTCGTTTTTCGGATGGCAAACATTTTTCCATTTTTCCCCACTCGGGACTTAGGATAACAAATGGGAATAGCCCTTCATGATATACAAAAGGCAGAATGATAATACAATGCTTAAATTATGGCAAATGAACATTAATCTTTTCAATCACTTAACAGTATTAAAATACAATTATAATTATATTATTTTACAATTTTTTACAATTGCTCGCTAGTTATTTTACTGTTTAGGAAAAAAATAATTTGAATTTTGATGTATTCTAAAGATATGCTAACATGTTTCCAGAGGGTCTGTACAAGTACGTGACTACGATGGTGTGCGTGACCGTGCGCGGGGTGCCCGTCATCGGCGTCGTCCACCAGCCGTTCGCGCCCGCCACGTTCTGGGGGTGGGACACCAAGCGCACTTCCAACAACTTCCCCAGTGTCCCACATGTAAGTACACCGAAATAACCGGTTAAGTGCGAGTCAGTTACGCACCGAGGGTCACGAGGGCTCGGAGCGTTTCAGGGCGTGATAGGAGGGGTCATTAGAAATCAAATTGACTATGAGGTACCCTGGTCTAAAGTTAACCCTTTTAGAGATCTTCGAATTTTTAATATTTTTAGATTTCTTTTAAATAAGGTCTCTTCTTGCAGATTTTTCGGTGTTTTTTTGTTAATAATAAGTCGTTAAGTCACTGTATAACCTTTGAAAGAACTGTAAATATCCGAGCAGTAAAATCTGAATTTACTGTAAAGTTTTGACAAAGTTTATTTTTAAATGGATGTTTTTGTGCAGATTATTGTGAAAACAGTAACCGAGTTGCTCAAAAAAACTATTACAATTATATGCTACTATAATGTGCTTAGGAAATAGTTCATAAATAATAATGGGCTTATAAGCACGACAAAAATGTACGTTTGATGAATTTTAACCATACAAAATGTATAGAAAATCATGGTTTTAAAGAGTTGTCCAGGGGACATAACCATGACAACGAACAAGGTACAAGAAAACGTTGATCGACCCACGTAGTATTTTCCTCGCTTTAGTGAGGTGAAAAGATTTGTGTTACACACGGCTGCAAAGTTATTTCACATCTCGTATGTTGCAACACTTGTTACACTCAGGATTTAATTTTTGAACTATTCGCTTCGCTCAGGTCTCCATTCGCTAGCTCGTGTTTCAATTCCACACTCGTGGGTAAAATACAACCCTTGTATAACAAATAACTAGGTGTTGTGATTGGTTCGCCAAAACAATGTTACACTGTTAGTGATCCACTCGCTCCGCTACTTTAGGGCTTTCGTCATTCGTGCGCGGTACATACGTTCTTTTAATTTAACTTTGCTTTGAATAAAAAATAATGTCTATGATAATGTCTATGTCTATGTGTGTGGAACTTAATTAATTAACAATCCAAATCACAAGAGAAGACCAAAGTGCAAGATTCACGGGTGTGTCAAAGAGTCCAACAATATCCACACACATAGACATAGACATTATCCGGCTAACAAGATTATATGCTAAAAAAACATTTTATTACAGAAAGAGGAAAACAAAGAACAGCCAACAGTAGTAGTGTCCCGCTCACACCCGGGCAAAGTAGCCGAGATAGCAAAGCAAACATTTGGTCCTAAAACTAACGTCACACCAGCTGCGGGGGCTGGTTACAAAGTCATGGGGGTCGTCAACGGAACTTACGACTTGTACCTTCATGTCACAGCTATCAAGAAGTGGGACCTCTGTGCAGGCAATGCTATCATCAAAGCGGTGAATGGCAAAATGACAACATTAAAGGGTGATTTAATTGATTATTCCTCAGCTGATGATGCTGTAGTCAGAGATGGTATTTTGGTGACGAGGTTTGATCATGACTTTTATTTAGGGAAGATTCCGTCCAATTTGCCCAGTTACGTTCAAGGGAAGTTTTAAATCCTTGTTAGTGATAGTGAATTTGAAGCTCTGTGTATCGCCAAAACCACGGGATTGCCCAGCCATTTGCTAACATACTTTACTCTGTCGGGTTGTCAAATCGTCGAATTGTAATAGTTATATACCGTGTACAATTTGACAACCTGACAGAATTAAGAATGTTAGCAAGCGGCTCAACAATCCTGTGTGACTGTACATGCGTAAATGTAAGATTATTTATTATCCAGTTTAATGACCATAAAGCGAGGTGGTTCTAGAAGTTAATAGCACATTGGCAATGGCTAAATTGACTAAATTGCTGAATTGGCAAAATTGCTGGCTCAATCAATGGCTAAATTGACATTGTAGATTGCCCTAGTTGCCTCTGTAGTTTTGTGTAATGAGGGGCAGGAGAGGGGGGAGGGGCTTCCAGTGGAGTCGCCACAGCTATAAGACAACATGTATGTTAGACTAGAGGTTGTCTGTTACTCTTTTTAAATTAAGGGGTCACTAATCCTACGGCCACAGTCGGTGATTCGGCGAAGGTTCGCGTTAGCCTCTCTTTCTTTATCATAGAGAAAGAAAGAGACCAACACGAACCTTCGCTCGAATCACCGAAAGGCCGTAGGGTTAATCGATATCCAATTAAAATAGCTTTGTATGTTGTTAAAATTCTCTTGTTTTGATAAATGACAAGTTATTGTGCACTTCCATCTTGTCCCTTTTTTACTAAAATGTAAGTAAATCAATAGAAATGGCCGAAGATGTAAACAATCCCGTACTTATTGAAGATCAAACATTAACCTTTTCAACGCCATTGACGGATATATCCGCACCACTGGTTCAACGCCAACGACGTATATATCCGTCACGGTTGACAGCGAAAAATAAACCCGATTGTCTATGACGTAAGTTTGGTTTTCAGCTGTCATTGGCGTGTGAGTGACGACTTTTGTATTTGACGTGGCGTTGAAAAGGTTAAAGGGGTTTATTTACGCATTATACACTTAAGCTAGATTGACACGCTCAGTCTGCTTTGGCAAAGCGCTGATTGCTGGTTTACACGATCAAATTAGTCATCAAACAATATAACTATTTCTTTTATAATATTATTTTCAATTATAGGGTTATTTGTCAGTTTATATCTTTGGCCATTTCCATAGTTCTTAGTTCTGTATGTGCAATAGGAATTAGAAGTAATTTATTAAGAAAAGATAATATACATTTTATTTATTCCGGGGTTTTTTTAATGTACCCTAACTTTAATAGTTGTGGATTTAATTTTAAGGTAATATTTTTGTCACACAAATTTTATATTTAAATATATTTTTTATATAAACTTGTCAATTTAATGTTTATTTCGAAAGCAATAAATGGAAGATCTAGAATTTAGGCGTAGAAATTGAATTAAATTTGTTAATAAATAAGTTAATAAAATAGGGCTGTGAAAAAAAATCATTATTTTCTGTGCAATTGTACCTTATTTGTTTTTTGGAAAAATCTAAGTGGATGATTGAATTTTTTATATATTTTTTTCTTAGCAAAGGCGCTTAAAATGTTACAAACTGTTATAAATTTAGTTTTTTTTTTTTGCATATTAGGCAGGTACTTAAATACATAATTACTTGCATGCATTAGGTGCTCTCTTGGAATATTTTATTTTAGCATAGTATTTTATTTTTGTAAACTGAAATATTTGTCATGTAAATACGTAGTTTAGTTATGGTGATACAATATTTTACTATATTAAGGGCCTGTTTCACAATCCACAAGTAAATTCATTTGTCAAATAAACATGGCCCTCTCATTGTCTATTTTCAAGCGTAAGGCTGCCTTTCCATTGAGCCGGAGACGAGCGGAGCGGAGAGGAGCAGTGTAGGAATCGACCAATCACATTGGTTGTAATCCACATCTCGTCTCCGCTCCGCTTCAATGAAAACAGTCATAGCCCGAGACACTTACGATTTTTTGGGAAAAATCTCAATATCAGGCTAGTTTTTTTATGCGGTTTTTGCATGTAATTTTATGAGACTATAATTTTGAATCCACCAAAATATCCTACCGGAAGGTACCGAAAAAAAATGCACCCAAAAAGTTTTTTCAGCATGTATCCTATCACAATTTTTGTGGTGAAAACGTATTTATGTACACAAACTTTAATGACCGCAACCAACATCCAAAAATATATGTAACAGGAAATAAAAGTTTTTGAATGAAAGTGATTGTTTCACTCTTTGTGCAGATGCACATCCATGACGTATGTGCTGGATGCACTCCAGGAAAATGAAAAAATGAGCTCTTTTGAGGCAAATTGTAACAAAAAATATTATTTTAAATAACTTTATTTAGAAATCCAACATTATTATTGTTTGGATGGCAGGTATTTTTAAAATAAAATAACAAAATATTTATTCATTTTGTTCAGTATAAAATATAACAAGAGAAGTAACGGAAACATAACTATATCAAAACTGAACTGTTAGCATTTTTTTCCTTCATCTAACACAATTTTGATTTTTTCTTAAAAACTTCTCAGAAATAATTGTGTTGCATAAACAAAAAATAATGGACTTCATATTAATACGAACGAACATTAATAAAAGTTGTAAAGTGTGAATTAATTAATACTTATAGCATTTTTGCCTGATTTTTACGGAATTTAAATTGTTTTATTTTCATTTCATTTTACTATAAACTAGCTAATCTATTTTTTGATAAAAAAAAATACTGAAATCTATATATTGTTGAATCTTCACAGAGAGAAATCGGATGGCTCAGACTATCAAGCGGAGACGAGTGGTGCGGAGAAGAGCCGTGTAGGAATCGACCAATCACATTGGTTGTAATCCACATCTCGTCTCCGCTCCGCTTCAATGGAAACAGTCAAGCGAAGACGAGTGTATCAAATTAGTATAGTACGCCACTCATCTCCGCCTCAGTGGAATCACACACCTCCGCTCCACTCATCTCCGCCTCTATGGAAAGACAGCCTAAGAAAGGGCTTAATTTATTTGACAGATATGCTTTACTTGACTATTGTGAAACAGGCGGTAAAATAGACCAAAAGCGTTTCGGTGCCGCGGTACGCTGGCTCTGTCCGCGCGCTATTGTTGCCAAAAGTAAGCCTAATGCTTCTCCTAGCACCTACTTGTGTTGTGTCTTATTAGCAGAGTCCAGAATTCGCTGCTGCTCTAATACAAGCCTTCTGGTACCTTAGGTCCACTTTCCCAGTACAGTGCAACAGCTCTTAAAGCCCGACTTTAAGAGCTGACAACCATGACGGGCGTCATCAGCGTTGAACGTTTGCGGATATACCCGTTGATGACATTGAAAGGGTTAAATTAATAGTCGGTAAAAAAACAACATAAAACAGGTTTAACTTTTTATTTAAATAAATAAAGCAGGTTGTTTCAATAAAGTACGCGCAAGCGCCAACAGTTCACCGCTAATTTCGACAGCAGGGAACACGTAGGTGACTAGTCCAGGGTGCGTCCTTTTTATCCTGTGCCGTAATCATAACCTAGGATCTGCACCTGATTTATCATTTTACGCTCCACCGGATCAAGTTTCTAAGAAAACTTTTGATCCGTTTCACTATTTAAGACAAAAACACTTACAAAAAATACATTTAATTGACGTTTTTATTGACACGAATGAGTGATGGGGCTTTTTATAATTCTCAACTAAAATCCCTTTGTTCGCGTAGGAACTTGACATCGGCTACAAATAACCTTTTAATGACTGTTATTGGTACCGTACGCTATTAATACTTAATTATTATTAGTCAATAAACCTAATTCTGATGAACGTTAGGTTCTTTTTGAAACGGAAAGACAATCTTAGTTCGAAAGTAAGACCGCAAAAAACTGACGTGACTTTTACTTCAACTAATAAATAGGGCTATTCAGTTAGCACTAATGAAGCCACAAAACAAAGATAGATTAGATTATTCAGTTAGCATTTTAATGAATACAAAAGTCAATTTTACACGCAATTAATTCTGCGCAGTCAACAATTAACGGTGAGCCTGCGGTGCGTATATATCCGTCAATGGCCGTGACACACCAGGTGTGTCAAAATTACATACATTTGGAGGTTAGGCGGCGGCGAAAGTGTTAGAGACTAGTAATTTAAAAATGTAAGGACCTCTTCCAAAGTAAACGCCTTGTTATAATTTAGGAAAGTTTCCAATATTGCCATTTCGCGAGTATTATGGTTGCGGTTTGTATGACTTGCTGTTGCTCTATTGACCATTACTAAGGACTAAATTAACCTTTTCACCATCATCGACGGATATATCCGTATGAGTTAGGTTAAAGTAGACACTCAGCTGTTTTTGGCGAGCGAGTAACGCTTTTTATATTTAACATGCCGTCGAAACGGTCAACCAAGTACTGTTCCCATTTAAGCCCAGGGGGGAATACGGATGGGTATTGGGAAATCCCATTTAAAATCGCGTGTGAAATAAAAGACATTGAGGAAAATATAGGCTGTTTGTATAGATATGTAAAGACATCGGCAATATAAGCAGCTGTGGAATAATATAAAAAAAAAACTAAAATAAAAAAATAGTGTAGGTGCCAGCACATCTTGGCCGCGTTTTTTCTCCCGGTAATCTCCCTCTAAGTAGTGTGTAACGAAAGAGATGCACTGAGCGACAAGCGACAAAATATACGTTGTGCTAACCACACAGTTCATAGCTCAGTTTGATTACGCAATCAGTAAACTATCATAAGACTTCACAACCGTCACTGGAATAAATCAGTTGTTACGAATGCGCAAAAATCCATTTATTTCAAGAGATCAAAAAGCGGTGTCCCCTTGTTTTGCAGACACTCATTTAATCGAATGTGTCGTTTCACCGAATTTAATTTCATTGCAAGCTAATTTCTGCTGAAACCTTATTGTTTTTAGGTTATCATAAGCATGGGTTACGTAGGTTAGGTTAGATCTGTGACCACCAAAAAAAAACTCCTGCACGTGGAAATGCCTGTCGATGAAATGAAAATTCGGCGAAGTAAAACATTCTATTAAATGAGTGTCGGTGATTTAAGGGTAAACCCAAATAAGCATATGACCTGACGTTTCGGTTTTTTATCCTAAAAAGTGGAATGCTTCTTAAACCACTTCCACACGATCGGGCGGTTGGGCCAACCGAGAGGGACGCAGCTATCTGTCAGAATGAGATAGTAATAAATACGTCTCGTTCTTACAGATAGCTGCGTCCCTCTCGGTTGGCCCAACCGCCCGATCGTTTAGAAGGGGTATTACGCTTTCATATTCAGTATTTATAATATACCTGTTCTAATTATGTTGGCTTCTCTTTATTTACAAATTTACAGACCTTGTGCATTCGTGAACACTAAAACATTACAGTGAAGTGTGTTTACGGTAAGATTGGAGTTGAACTGAAATGGCCACCGAGTCATTCTGTAGCTTTATGGTTTTGTCGGTCTAATGTATGAGACATTGACAACACAATTATTTGGATCGATCAACTTTTCTGTCCGTTAACCGACTGGTACTATAAAAACACCTTATTTAATCGACATATGTGCCTTTCTTTTCCAACAATATTCCAATGATTAATAAGTAGATAGATATATAGGGAACAAGCATGAATTTTTTTTTGCTTTATTAAAGTCATGTTACATGAGTAACAAGCAGTAGAGAAAAAATATTTTTCGAATAATTATAAAAATAACCAATATATAAGCCATTAAAGATTTGTTTCTATCTCTTTCTCGCAAACCAGAATTTAACATGGAGTTTATATGGCCGTAGTGCACGCTGACGTCACATGCCATCTCTTTTTCATATTTTGTTAAGAAATGCGATAAAAAAAATTCATGCATATTCACAATTGTAACAAAAAGTTGATTTATCCATTAATAATACTATTTCACCAAAAATTCAAACTAATAAATGAATCAAAGTATATTACAAGCAAACAGGTACATCATATTACACGTGCGTTCTGGTCCCTGAAGATAATTTGGGACACACTGTTTAATTACATTCCAACTTTGGTTTCTCAATCCCTTTTAGTATTTTTAACAAAGTTTATTGGATACCAAGTAACAGACAAGTCCATCAATATATTACAACCAACATAGCAAAATATATTATTTAAAGATATACCTATGAACTTGACGGTACTTTAAAATATTGTTTACAGCTCATTGTGAGTAAAAAAATTCTAGATCTTACAAAACCGAATATAACAAGCCGATGACCTGCAATTAGGCAATAAACGAAGAGGCCAGAAACATCTAGATATTTTATAGACCTTCGCAAATTTGTTGTCAAATAGAAAAAAAACTAATATATATAATATGAATTATATCAGGCACGCTGTGTTAGCTAACAAACCAATACGAAAACTTCTTGCAATGTGATGCCTTTTCTAAAATTTAGTGCTTCTCTCATTTTAAGATTCAGAGAGCTATACAAATAACTCATGTGATATATCTAGATGTTCCTGATAAATCTATAAATATATACAACTCAAATATTACTGATAATTTAATTGAAACTAAGCAGTACATTTGATTTCATATCCTATTATGCTACTTACAATTATTTAGCACTGACAAAATACATTTCTCCGTTATCACCCGGTTGTATTCTGTATAGAAAAAAAAAACAGTATTTTTACTTTAAGTTGTTTATGTTAAAAAGAATACACTGGAGAGGTCTCACTGAATATAGTTTAATTTAATGTTTTTTAATTGCACAGAATTCTAAGGCACAGCCTTTCATCTCTACTGAAACAACACCCTTGTACTTATTAAATTATATTATATTTATCGATACTTAAATTTCAAAGGATTCCTTACCAATTCACATAATACACAAATATTTTATACTTTTTAAATAAGCCGTAACTAAATAGCATTAGCATCATAAACTCCATCCCTCTTACTCTAAACCCATGTCATAATGGAGTAAAAGAGACTAGACTAAACTCTTTGCACACAGAAATACTCTCTTTAGACACAAGTTACCTTATTTTTGATATAAACTTATTACCATTGTAGATATTTTTGAGTTCTCGTTTAATTAGATACATCGAAACGTAACGGTCTTTGCAGCTCATTAATCCAGTTCAGGTCACTGACATCACATTCAAGTAAGGTTTTTATTTTAGCATTAACAAATCAAGCGAGACATCAGTCTTAAACAGTCTATACAAGTCTAAGAGCAAATTTTGCACTCCCATACTAAATAATAATAAATTGACTCTTCTCAAAAACTAACGCATAAACTACAGTGGCGGAATAGTTAGAGTATATTTACCTTAACTTGTATAGAATAAGTCATACGCATAATAAATATAAGTATACCCACACACTAACACGAGTGCCATAATTTTCCAGTTCCCAAATATTTTTTTTAAACGAAGTTCTTTACCGCACGTTACACTCTAGAAGCTTGGTGGATGAGAGGTAGCTAGCTAGCGAACGCGATGAGTCCCAATTATAGCCGACCACTCGCGAAGTTATTTAATACATAATATCTATATATGTATGTATGTATGTGTCTTTTGCTATCAAAAGACTTCGTTCCAACCACTCTGTTTTATGACAAATCATAAGTATCTGTTATGCAAAGACTGCTTTGTAATACTACCTCCGCAAATTTCGGTAAATATACCCATTCCAAACACTGAAAATCTAGATTTCATTTGCACTAAATTCAACTTATCAAAGTACAACAGAACCGATAACATTTACCTTGACTTACAGCCGTATCCAATATTCAATCTAAAGTTCAATAACTATCCTCGATTGTTAGTAACTAGCTATCTTTACGTAGTAGTATTGAGACGTCAAAATTAAAGACAGCCATTTTATCTTCATTCAGGTAACTAGGACAAAATAATAAATAAATTGAATATTGGGAACAGATATTTAACCTTTTCAACGCCAACGACGGATATATCCGTACCAATGGTTCAACGCCAACGACGGATATATCCATACCAATGGTTCAACGCCAACAACGGATATATCCGTACCAGTAGTTCAACGCCAACGACGGATATATCCGTACCAATGGTACAACGCCAACGACGGATATATCCGTCATGGTTGACAGCTTAAAATAGACCTTAGTGCCCGAGTCATTAGCTGTCATTGGCGTGCGAGTGACTTTTGTAGTTGACATGTCGTTAAAAAGATTATGCATACCTCTGCGTGCAGCATAGTGTGAAATCTCCATACAAAGTACAACCGGGCGAAACTGTCAATTTAGGCGCCCACGGAACCGCACTATATACACGAATGTGAACACTTACTGACACTTGTCACATGCCGAGATTTATCGTCCATGCTCGATTAAGCGACGGCTGGTGGTTAGACAGAGTCGTCTGAAACAAGGGCGAGTTATATTACAATATATATTTTTTATCCCAGACCGAAAAAATTCAAGGGGCAATGTCTGCTCTTACAATTAAAATGCTTTTTAATTTTGCGAAAACTTACAATCCGGCAATTTCTCTTAACCTAAGTTCCATGATAATCAGTTGGTTCGAGTTACCTGCTGTCGAATTTTTTACGGCACAATTTTTAGAGAAACAATATAAATTAACACACTCACCATGATACCACCATTTCGTTTTCTTAGGATTCTTGCTGCAGGTTTTTACATAAAATGAATTGTCGGGTGGCCGTTTCTGAAATTCAAAAAGGCATTTAAATTTAGTATCGGAACAATTCTTTTTTTTCACTATTTTTATACTAGGCACAGTCGGTAGGATGTCGGTTGGAAGTTATCAACAGAATTAACGAATATAGCGACACTGCAAAAAAATCATATCCGTACAGACAGACTGGACACTACCTATTCCTTGCAGCTGCTGAGCATAGACACGATGGAGAGACAGACGGACTGCACGGAGAGCGCGGGCGACCAGTCGTCTGTGACGATGGCAGGCAGATGTGACATTACCTTCTCCTTGCAGCTGCTGAGCATAGACACGATGGAGAGACAGACGGACTGCACGGAGAGCGCGGGCGACCAGTCATCTGTAAGGATGGACAGGCAGATGTGCCCGTTGGAGTACACGTGAGGGTGGACCGGGATGTTGTTGCCGATAAACGTTACCTGGAAACATGAATATTCAATGAAATATTTTGGACACAACACAACAACAAAGATTTAGACATTCATGGACAATGACAAAACACTATACCAAAAGTTATACTGATAAATAAATTAATAAAACTTCAAAGACTAACAAATATACCTTCAGTCAACAAAGTATCGGGAATGGATGATTTGTTTATGGTTCCAAATTCAAATTTTTGTTTTTTTTGTTGTTGTTAGATTGGCACAACTGTTTTCTATTTTGGCGCGGAGTTTGAGTTGCATCTGTTATTTATATTAAATACAGTGCTGTTTTTAGTTATATCATATCTAGTGTGTATTGCGAATTTCATAATGGACAAAAACATTGAACAAAGAGTTTGTCTTAATTTTTTGAAAGAATTTTTGACCAAACACTCAACAAATACCATCGAGCAACCACCATATTCACCAGATATGGCTCCTGCCGACTTCTTTCTTTTTCCTAAACTCAAATTACCACTTCGTGGCACCCGTTTTCAATCGGTAGAAGACATAAAGGAGAATTCGCGCCGAGAACTGAATTCAATTCCGGAAACAGCGTTTAAAAAATGTTTTGATGATTGGATTATTCGTTGGCGTAAGTGTATCGTTTCTGAAGGAGCATACTTTGAAGGTGATAAAATAAATTAGGATGATTAACAAACAGTTTGTGTATTATTGATCTTTTCCCGGTACTTTCTTGACAGAGTAGTATTAATAAATCTCTTGTATCGCTATAACCGCTTATTATTAAAAAAACTCGCTAGTTTCGTAGATAGCCGCTACCAACTAGGCTAATCGAACCGCATCGTATTGTTTAATGCTACGTAATTCATGTAGATCAATTTATGTGACATTGTCACTCGGTAATCCTCCTCTCCCTAGTCTATAGTGAATGAAAGAGATGGACTGAGCGACAAGCGGCCCAATACAACTTGTGCTAGCCGTACTGATATTTTACATTCAGAACGGCGTCACCGCGAACTGATATACAGTCCGTTTCAGAGATATGTCGTAACTTTGACAGGAGTGGGTACGACGTGGACATTCGACATGATTTTCATCTTGTACATGTTCATTTTAAGACCCACTTGTTGAGAGACTACTGAGGCCATCGAGCATTGTACGGAGGTCCTCCAGGGTCTCAGCCATGACGACAATATCGTCGACCATAAGTCTCGTAGTCAAAGCAGTGAAAGAGCACATATTTTTGTAATTAATAAGAGAACCTCAAGCAAACTAACATTAGGACTACGTTCATTTGTGCGTTTCTATCCCAATATCTATTATATTTTTCTAGCCTGGGTACCGCATTGATGGGTCATACACAGTCACAGAAACAAAAGTTGTCTCTTCTGTTCCAGAAAGTTAAGGACTTTGAAACTACATTTTTCGGGTTAGGATATATCCGCGGGAGTCGGGGTCTATGGGATATATGGGAGTCTGGTATAGTTTTGGCCTGTATCGAAATTATATGAGTTAAAAACTCCCACGTCGTTAGCTTTTAAGAACAGAAGGGACAATGTTGAACTTAACTCTGTGTATGACCCTGATGTATTTTGTTTTGGCAAACCACTTAGCCTTAGCTGCCTTGGACAGGTCAGGTGGAAACGCAGCCTGAAAGCAGTTAAAGCAACGGTTTAGCAAATACTAGCATTTGGTCGCGACTCCGTCCGTGTAGAAGTCGGTTATCGCTGCTCCCTCGGGAACTGTCCATTTTTCAGGATAAAAAGTATCGTGCTATTTCAGACTATAATCTATCTCTGAGCCAAATTTCATCCAGATCCGTTCAGCCGTTCTGGCGTGACTGAGTAACAAACATCGATCCATCCATTAGTAGGATATAAATAAATAAACATTACGATCTTGGTACTCTCAAGCCGTGCTGATTTAACCCACTTCTACAATCTTATCTACTTTATCACTGGGTAATCTCAAGCACAAACTCTGAACAACAATTCAGCTACCTAAGTCGAGGTAGCTAGTGTTCAAAATCAAATGAAATATATTTACATGGTTACAGGGTGTTGAACAATGGAACAGTTCAACTCGCACGCAGGTTGCTAAATGTTAATCATTTGCAGTCACGAACGTTACCTAATTTGGGACCCATTTCAAAAAAATATTGCTTGAAGTTGTCAATGTCATTAGAGATGCCAAGTAATTTGTAACTTACAGGAAAATCCACCTTATTGCTGTAGAATGTCAGATTGACTTTGGACTTAAAGTGGGTCCCAAATTAAAGTTCGTGACTATTTGTTTGTATGAAATAGTTTACATATGAAATGATTTTATTCCGGAAACAGGTTCCATAAATACAACAGGTTCAAAAGTGACAGACAGTAATCTAAACTAAACACGGAAACTAGAAAATAGTAGCCACTTTATAGGCGTATAGGCTGTATGTACAACATACATACATTATCTTCAATATCTTGAGTTTATTATTCATATTTGGTCTACCCTACTATCGTTAAATTTTATAGCATAACTATGTGTCATAAAACCAAGGAAATTGCACTTTTTGCGCACTAAGTGTCCTCATTTAGTCGCGTAGTGCGGCGCGACCCGCCGTAAATTCAGACTTACGACGATGTATTAAAGTGTTACGCCGGTAGCACAGCTCCGCCGCGGAACTGTAGTAGCGAAACTCTGGCAACGAAATAAAGTTCAATTTCGTATTAAATATCACGATTCCGCCACAGTTCCGCGGTTTCGCGGCGGAGGTGTGCTACCGGCGTTAATAAAGCAGCATAACGTTAATGTAGACGCACAGGCTTCCATTTCCGAGCCCCATTTGAGTTACCCGTATCACCATTAATGTGTAAATATACATACCAGTAAGATTAAATACAGATAAAAAGAATTTAAATACAAATCAAATACAACAAAATATGTCAAATACGACACGTCATGGCGGCTGAGAGGCATCGCGAATACCTTACGACTACACCCGTAAAATTGATTTCTTGTCAACCGTGACGGATTAATCCGTCGTTGGCATTGAACCTGTGCTGCGAATATATCCGTCTAATATATCCGAACTAATATAAAAAGTATATCCGTAAATAGCTTAGAAAAGGTATTAAACTTAAAATTTTCTAAGCTATTTACGGATATACTTAAAGCATTAGCAAGCATTAGCTTCACGGAATGCAAATAAGATTTTATCTGGTCAATATATTGTTCCATGTAAGTATTATGAGAGTATTTTCCGCGTCGCTACCATAATCTTATCCGCTACCTGCCGCCAAGCAGTGCAGCACTGTTGTGTTTCGGCGAAATGACTAGCATAGAGGCCTTCCATCTGAGGGCCGTATTAATAAACTGATCTTGATTCAGACGCCCTTCACAAGATTCGTCAGAAATGAGGTTTCTCTGGATTGACGTTTACTTTGACATGTCTTGAGACGGGGATCACAGCCGAGATGAGTTTATTAATACGGCCCTTAGTCCTGAGGGTTGGCAACGATTTTGCAATTTAGAGATTGCACAAGTTCATTGGCCTCGGTTTGCTAATGTTCTACCCAATTATTATTTGGCAAACTGTATCATTTATACTATTTCGCAAAAACGTATTTCCCGCCGCACCATTTTACTATTAATTCTTGGATATCTATTATGAAAAATTCTCATGTACCTAACCTATGCAATATGTAACGGTCTAAGGACAGATAGGTACGGATTTGCGAAATGAAAGTTTGCCAAATGATACGTTATAAACGAGTACCTAGGAAATGACTATAGCAAATTCAATGAGAACAAACCTCTCCGTGTTTAATCAATATGAATGTCACAGTCAGTTAATTTAAAATTTTAAACTAAGAATAATATGTAAATTTTAATATATTTTTTACTTTTGACGAGTCATAACTTGTTTCTGTCTGTAATGTATCTTTTGTACTAAAGTGATAAAAGTTATGGCAATAAATAATTCTGATTCTGATACGTTTGCCAAATGTACTTTTGGTAAAATGACGGGCCCCCTTTGGGCCTCGGAGCCCTCTTACCATCAGGCGGCCTGTGTTTGCCTGCCTTGTGTGTGTCTGTCTTGCCATACAAAATGTGTATTTACTACATGTAATTACATATTTTGATGCTAGGTTTACATGCTTGCGAAGTCTCAGCATGCTTCCATAAGCCCCAAGCTGTACAAACACTAGATACACATATAAGTACATAATTGTGAATGCGTCAGTGTGCTCCGAACAAGCGAGCAAGCGCCCTTTGGTCTGTAGTCAAACACCAACACTCGGCTGGAACGGCGAGAAGCTCACGCAAGCCAAACACCCCCGTTTACACGCTTGTGCTTGTGGACGCTTGTTGAGACTTGACAAGCATGTAAACCCGGCATGAAGTGTCAAAATTTCCAATTTTCAGGCAGTGAATGGGACGGAGCTATGTAACTGTTACAGTGCTGTCCCTTTCACTGGTTTGAATGTTTCCACTCACCTCCGGGGAATCGAATGGGTACTTGTGTGTGAATTTGAACTGCAGGACGAATTTTTCGCCTTCGTATAGCGTGCCGGGAACTCCTTCCATATGAACTGTCCACCTGTGGGCAGAAAGGTGGATTAGTAACTACAGCATCGATTATAAATATATGACGACACGGTTAGCCTAGTTGGTTGGTGAGCCTGCCTAGGAAGCTAGCATTCCCGGGTTCGAATCCCGGGATGGGCACATATTTGTGTGTTGAGCATGAGTATTTGTTTCTGAGTAATGACTGTTTTCTATGAATTTAAGTTCGTATTTCTCTATATAAGTATTATTATCGTTGCCTAGCACCCTTATTACAAGCCAGCATAGAGCTTAATTTGGGACTACACCAATTTGTGTATGATTGTCCTATAATATTTATTATTTCATTAAGCATTATCAATATTATCATTAAAATTTTCATATGGCGTTTTCCTTGTTTAAGGTAAAGGTTTTGATATATTTTTTTATAAGAGAGGGAGGCAAACGAGCATGCGGGTTACCTGATGGGAAGTAATCACCACCGCCCATGAACACCGGCAACTCAAGAAAGAGTTGTCGGTACGTTGCCGGCTTTTTGGGAGATGTACGCTCTTTTCTTGTAAGCCCTCATGTCATAACTGGCCGGAAACACCGCAGACGTAATTTGGTTCCACAGTTTCACCGTACGAGGCAAAAAGTGCCTGGTGAAATGCACGGTGGAAGAGCATGATGATGTTGATGGAATTTGGACTTTCGACGAGAAGTACGATGGTGGATTCGTACAATTCTTGATTACATGGCTTTTGTTACACTCATCTCAATTTAATGACATTTAAGACAAATATAATGTCTGTTTAAAGGAAATTTAAAAAGGCTTGTTTATTTGGTGTTATTGCAAATTTAACTGTAATAGTATAAAACCAATTAAAATCAACTTAACAATACAATACAAAACACTTTATTGTTCACCATACAAAATATTTACAACAAATGATAGCAGAAATTTTTAATAGCAGCTTTAATTCTTTGATATCCTAAAATACTAAGTAAGAATGTAGGGTAGATAAAATTATCCATATTTCATCATCACTACATATTATAAAAGTCCCCCATATGTTTGTCCAGGCTAATCTCAAACAGTACTGTACAGATTTTCATTCAGTTTTCACCTATAGAGAGGGACTATCTAGGAAGGTTATTAGGGCCTGGCCACGACTTAGCGCGACCAATTACCTAATACATTGCGTGTTATACCAATTAACCAATGTGCGATTAGTGTCTGGACAGTGCAATGAAGAGAGAATTCGCTAGCTGCCGTCGCTTGAAGTAGTGGCTGGACCATTAGGCTATATTTTAATGGACATTAACCTGTGCAAACCCAAACGAGGCGCTAGTTTCATATAGCTTTTCTAGAAAATTATACCAAGTGATGCATACTTATAACAAGTTTCTAAATTTGTTGTTACTGAATTTATTCAAGTAGGTATAATCACATTCAGCAAGCTAGCATCCTAAATTTAAAAGCAAAGATGGTTTGAATCTGGCTGAATTGTTCAGTAATGACTGAATTAAGATAACTAAATTTAGATAGGTGTAATAAGCCTTTAACCTTTTGACTGCCATAGTCTGATATATAAAACACCACACCGTAGCTAATGTCAACCTTCCTTACACTTAGGTCTATTTTACGCTGTCAACCGTGATGGCTATAGCCGTCAATGGCTTTCAAAAGGTTAAGGCAGTTTGCTTAACCAATTCACAGACATCATAAGTGCCAATAATTTATGTCAACCTGCTTGTTAAACAGTTTATTCATAATGAGAAATAATTCCATATAGAATTTCAGAGCTAAGTCTGTCTGTTACCCAATTAATGTGAACTTAGATCAAAATGAGTCACACTCAAGATATATCTTGAGCTATAAACAATAAGTATTTGCTAAATAAATATAAAAAACATGTATAACTTCTCAATTAGTATAGCATGATAATAAGAACACAAGTTACTAAAAGATGTAGTTGTTGGTAGCATATGGTTTCTCATCAAAATTCTATAAGTATGAAGCCAAATTAAGTCATCTCATTAAAATTTGTTGGCACTTAATACAATAGTTTGTTCAAAGTATGTCCTGTGACTCACAGTGTTAGATTTTGGCTGGCCTGATCTCCGTCCACGGTGACTCCCGGTGGAGGCTCCCGCATCAGGGACATTAGTTCTTTTTGTAATCTCCGCTAAAAGAAAAACATGAAGTTATGTTAGTTGGCGAAGTCATAAGGTGTTAAGCACTGCACGACGAAGGGGAAAGGGAAAACGGAGTTAGCACTAAAATTTAGAGCAATTACTTTTATGCGATCCTAATGTATTTTTCTCTACTTCTAAATAATCAGATATTGCGGACAGCACAACAAAAGAAATTGTCACAAAAAAACTCCCGAATAAAACTGTCATAACAGCGTTGTAAAAATAAATAGCAACGAATTCCCATTGGAAAAAATCTTTGCACCTAATTTTGAAGACAGTTTGGAAAGCTTTTTGACCCAAAACAAATCCGATATAATTATCGTATATCGTATTAATAAAATTATTTTTACAAACCTCAGACGGGGACATAGCCGCCATTTGTATTCCAATTTAGACATATGATGTTACCATATGAAACTTCATTTTACATATTATGATATCTGTATTTTTGTAATGACAAGTTCATTAGGCCGACAACAGACCTACCGATTCTATATACCACTCGCCACATACATACCGACCCGATTCGGCCAGAATGCTCGGACAAAAAGCAACCAAATAGATAGTGACTGAGCGAGAATCAAAAAAGACCGGCGCTGGCGTGTGTGTGATGATATGATGAACCCGGTTTCTATTCTGTTCTCGGTAGGTCTGTAGGCCGGCCTTAGTTGGCACCTGTTGGCACGGTCATACCTACTGTCACTGCTGGTTCGTTGGGTGGTGTATTATAATACGTTTTATGGTATTTTTTTATGGCTGAAGATGATAGGCAAGGGAAATGGGAGAAAAACGCGTACCTGGTTCATATGGTGTTACGCGCTGGCAGCAGATGGTGTGGCTGCCGGTCTTACGCACTTCTCTTGGAAATCTCTTCGCGATGATTGGCGATGTGTGTACGCGACGGCGTAGCTGATGCTCACGGTATTGAAAATTTGGGCGGATGTCGGAATGGAGATAACACTCGACATTGACCGACTCGCACCGTTACCTTAGCTGAACTGTCAGTTGTTGGAGGGTAGTCAGTGATGTCAGGTTTCTACCCGCGTTTTTCATAGGAAATGGATGATGAGGGATGGGATGAATCGGCATTTGCCAATGGCTTTAACGTCAAACCGTTTAACATGCGTCGGATTTTAAAGACTTGGCTTTGGCAGAACAGTTGAAAATGTTATTACATTATTATTTATTATGTAAGACTTGTTTCCGGCCTTACCTAAAAATGGAATATGAAAAGAAAGAAAAATCAGACTAGGCTGCGTGGATAGTTCTTTGCCTTTCCCTTCGGGATAAATTGAAAAACAACAACTCCGTTTGACAATCTTCATCTTGACTTGACAATTGAATTGACATTTGTTAAAATATAATCGTATCTTCCCGTTTTCTATGTTGTTAAATGAGAAATATACTCGGGAAAGATGGCTGGCTTTAAATTTTGATATACTCTCGATATACTTGTCTGTTTGTAATACAGAATTGTGCTGGGGATCAGTTACAGAGGCCATACTTAAATAGAAGAAGAAGAATGAAGAAGAACGATTAATGAGTGACGCTAATAATTTGTGCGAATTTTTAAAAGATTTTCGTACAGATAATTGGTTAGTGAAAACCGCTGAAAAAAACGTACCTATTACTATTAAGTCGTAATATTAATTTATGTTTATCCGTTCGCAACAAGTTTTCTGTGAACTATTTAAAAATACAAGAAGCCGGGATGGTTTCTTACCCAAAGAAGTCCTCTGCGGAATGGTTTATAGACCAGCTGAACGTGGGAAATGCTAAGCTAGTAGCATTTGCATTAGTTTTGGGGTTTATCGGCTACCACGGCATCCTGCATTTACGATATGGTGAGAGCTTTATGTCATTGTATTTACTGCAGTAAATAAGTCATATTGTATAATTAATCTATAGTTACTAGCAGGGTGTTATTCTAAAGTTTACAAGTATCCTTGCTGATTTTTTTTCAGGCCCTGATTCTTGCACTTGGCTATTGTCTTCCGGCCGCTACAAAGGTGATCATGAATGGCAGCCTTATGGCTGTATGCTACACCGCTACTCTAAAACGTAAGTAAACTTTCCAATACTTGCCCTTACAGGATGAATTTAGTGTGCTCTAGTTATTAATGTAATTTTAATTCTGATATGAAGTTAACCTTGAGGTAACAAGCTTCAAAACAGCATTATCTACTGGCAAGATAGATTCACAAGTTTTGAATATAGTAGTGTAGTTGCCAGTGATAAAGCATTCACAGTCAAGTTTTTAATACAATAATCTTGTTACCTTCATATTTATTCATTGAAATGGACAAAATGTTTGAATCAAATTATGTAAATACTGTAATCACCCTTAAAATAACCTTTGGGTTTGTATTCTTGTTTCACTTACTCTAATATAATCTTATGTTAGACTTAACAATTTTACCTGAACTTTAAACACTATTGATTTCAGAGATGCGAGGAGGTGCCTACGATATCTGGCCTTCTGGGGAAAGTACAACAGTTTTGCTTTCATCGGAGACTCCAGGATAGAGCAGTTGTATGAATACTTTATAGGTAAGTTATACTCTCCCAACAACAGTTATTGTTAGTTGAGATAAGAACATCTCCTATTTCTGTCATAACTGATTACCACATGTCAATAAGTGCATATTTTTATAAGTAGTAAAAACAATTAGTAATTTGTTGGTAGTTTGTCACATCACAACATAATATTTGTACTTATTTCCTTTAAAATGCTTTTAGATGTTGAAATACAAGAATATCTTTAAAGGTGACCCGGGTTTATTGTAACTTACATATTTTTAACAGAGGGTACAGTCATCAGTAAAATGAGCCTGAACTAAAAAAAAAGAAATTGTGTTTAATAATGACACACATTGATGGTGACTGTACACTCTGGTAAAAATATTATTATGTAAGTTCCCATATCCCCTTAATTATAACAACTTGGGGTCGCATTACAAATAAAAAAAACTGCATGAACAGTACTAATGATTATTGTTATTAGATATCTCCATTGTTAAGTACTTGTATAAAAACAAATCTTATCAATGAATACTTAAACATGAGTAATAACTATTACTCATAAGTTGTGATTCCACACAATATAGATGTACAGTCTTATCAGGTCTTACTGATTAATGAATCCTAAATCTTTACAATGTTTATTAATAATGCAACTAATACCTTTTAAATGGTTTAATGATTTATTGCCTGAAATATTTATTGCTGGCTTGGTGTGTGTATATGTACAATCTATTTTATCATTGTTACATGAACTTTAGCGTAGCATTTCGTTATTGCTGCTTAGTTTTCTTCAAGAGCCACTATTTAATCTAAGTAAAAATGTTATGCATTTGTGGACAAGCGCAATTGTGGATTGTGGGAGCCCCCATTTTAAGATTCCATAGTCAAACTAGGAATCCTTATAGTTTCGCCATGTCCGTCCGTCTGTCCGTCTGTCCGCAGCGTAGCTCAGAGACTCTTAGTATTAGAAAGCTGTTATTTGGCATGAATATACATATTAGTCACGCCGACAAAGAAGTAAAACCAAAACCTTGAAAAGATTTTTTTTTTGCGTACCTCCCCTACACGTAAAGTGGGGATGGTTTTTTTTTCTCGTCTACCCCCTATGGTGTGGGGTGTCGTCGGACAGGTCTTTCAAAAATATTGCGGGTTTGTGACATAATTTTTTTTATTAAAGGATCCGTTTGTGAAATATTAAGCTTTAAAGTGCTAATTTTTGTTAAGAGTCAAGTGTTCCCAGAGGGTAAAATTCCTCTTAAATTGCTTTTCAATTATTTCCTTTTAATTTTTTTCCAACTGTCACGACTAAGTAGACTTTATTGGTTCTTGAGTTAAAGACGATTAAAACGTTTATACCTACCTAAAATCAGCTAAGATAACTTTAATTTGAAAATTTGCTAATATTTGTGTTTTTTTTGGAAATTGTTGTTTGTGTTTGTAAGAATGGCGACGGAACCCTGCATTGAGCATGGTCCGATGTGTACTTGCCCAGTTTTTATTTTGATTTACCTTTTACTTCTCAGGTGTCCTAAAGGCCCGCACAGAGCAAGACTTATCATACACGATGGATCACCGCTCGCCCAACTATACGTACACGGACGCGAAGCTCCGTCTGTCTGTCCGTTTCGTCTGGAGCGACGATGTTTCCCGCACGATGGTGGAGCAATTTCGCGCGTGGTAATTATTTTTAATAATAAATCTAGTTAAGTCAATTGACGCCTGTGTTACTAGTCTTAGTAGCCGGGTGTCTTTCTACATTCAGTTGAAAATATTAACTACATATTGAATAATGCGATAAAATAAATCATGCATTCCCTGTTGTTGAGGTTATGGTAGCTCTTGTTTACTAAACAGGAAGAGCTAAAGAACGGTAGATCCGATATTTTTCCCTGCGTCTCCGTCCTCGTAGAAGTGTTGTATAGCTTTTCCCACGGAAAATATCGGATTTTTCTGGACAAAGTAGTCTATGTGTTAATCCAGAATAACGACTATAATAATAATAATAATCCAGCCTATATACGTCCCACTGCTGGGCACAGGCCTCCACTTACAATGAAAGGGTTTGGGCTATAGTTCCCACGCGGGCCCAGTGCGGATTGGGAACTTCGCACACACCGTCAAATTGCCTTGCAGGTGTGTGCAGGTTTCCTCACGATGTTTTCCTTCACCGAAAAGCTCATGGTAAATTTACAAATTGTATTTCGCACATAAATTCCCAAAAACTTAGAGGTGCGAGCCCAGGTTCGAACACACGACCCTCTGCTTAAGAGTCGGCAGGTCAAACCATTAGGCTACCACGGCTTTTTATAACGACTATCTGTGTGCCAAATTTCATCGAAATCCGATTAGCCGTTTAGGCGTGATTAAAACAATCATCCATACAAACTTTCACATTTATAATATTAGTAGGATTATGTAAAGTCTAATTCCCCTTGCAGGCAGCGCGAAGACAAACCCCCTTCAGTAATCGTAGCCGGTACTGGCCTCCAATTGCTCAAGACTAGAAACGCCACAGATCTCGTGATAGAGGAATACAAAAGGAACCTTACGCTGTTGGTGCAAGCTGTAGATTCTCTCGCAGCTAGGAACACCCAGGTCCTTTGGAAACTGATAGAATCGGTGGATACTTCTAAGTTGAAGAATGAGTATAAGAAGATCAGCAATAGTGATATTGATGAGTACAATAGAGCTGCTATAGAGGTGAGCTTTATTTTTTAACCTCGCTTTTTTCATGTATATTCATTGACAAACCTCATCATTCACGGAGCTATAATATTTATTATAGCACGGCATATTACAATTATTATTTTCTATAGTAATGTTGAGTGGTCACTCACATACAGCTATAATATATATTTCACTTCTCATGCTCTAAAAGTTCGTCTTTATGTCGTGCGCAGGCGACATAAAGTCGCTTCTTATGCTCTAGTGCATAAAGTAAAATCTTCGTCGAACACCTAGGCAATCGGTCCAACAGCCACACGAACAACTTTAACTTCATAGAATAACCTCTTTATTTTATTTCTTTTCGTTAGTATTCTAAGACCAAGGCAAGGATACCAACAGCCAAAGTACACAATAAAGGTTCATGAAATAAACTTATAATTTTTATTTCATCGCATTTATTATTATTATTATTTTTATCATGTTTTGTTTCATTTCCTCGCAATCGAAGTGAAAAGTAGAGTGTACAACTCGACCATAAAACCCATTTAACACTCGACTTTATATCCACCGTCGCTCGCAAGCTCGCTTGGATGGATAAACGTCTCGCGTGAAATGGTGCGTTTTATGCACTTGTTGTACAATCTACTATTTCTATTACACACAGCACCCTCCGTACATGCTTTATTACTTTTCCGTACATTCTTTATTACTTTAGCATACCTTTTATTTTATGACAGTGTTAATGTTTTTAGGGTTCCGTACCAAATACTGAAAAACGGAACCCTTATAAGATGACTTTGTTTCATTTCTTTATTTGGTATTTTGAGAAATCTGCACAATATTATGATTGATAAAATTACCTTTTGTTAGAGTTTCGTTGCGGCGTTTCTTCCCGACAATTATCAGTAATCAGTAATTTATTGCAACATCATAATGTTACATAAATTTTAGTTACTAATAGCTATACTATTTGAACAGTTCATTATGAACCCTGATGGGCATTGCAGTATGAGGGGAGGACTTACTGTACCTAAATCTGAAATTCGTTTTTTATCTATATATATATAAAAATGAATTGCTGTTCGTTAGTCTCGCTAAAACTCAAAAACGGTTTGACCGATTTGAATATAGTACATTTCGATGCTAGTGCGGAAAGTATGTCATTACTTCACGAGTGCCGAGATATCTTGCCACGAGCCGCAGGCGAGTGACAAGACTCGGGACGAGTGAAGAATGACATTTCCGCACGTGTATCGAACGACGTTTTTTAACACAGTTGCGAAAAAATAAATCAATTTCAAACTCTGTCACTCATTTTATAAGCAACTTTTTGAAAACTTAAGATTGGTAAACAAATTCGTTGTAAGTTCGATCTTTCGTTCGATTTTTGACATTATGAAGTTTTTTAGCTTTTATTCGACTAGAATAGATTTTGTTATTATTATTGAACCCACTTCAATGAAAGTATTTTTTTCAAATTATTATTAATTATTTTGTATTTTTTGTTTATGTCTTATAGAACACTATAAGACATAAACAATTGTAAATATAAAACATTGTACTATACCTACCTATTGTATTGTACCTAAGTATTGTACCTAAGTATTGTTATTTACGATTATTTGTGTATCGTATATTTATAAAAAACAATATCGAATGTTACCTTGGAAACTTGAAAAATGCTTGCAGTAAGAAAAAACACATGGCTTAAAGGACTTAGCATCCAGGCCATAATCATTAAAAAAAAGAAAAAACGCCTCTTCATAATGTCAAAAATTTTGACAGGCGTTTCGGCAGCTATTCCATTCCATTCAGACAACTTATTAAGAACGGTTTTTCAATATTCAATATTAAAAAATAAACGCGTTATAATGATGAAGAGGTAAGTAATAAAATATGAAATATGTATATTTTTCGTTTTCTTACATTAACAGTAGGTTTTTATGTTGATTACGATATTTAAAGGAAATTAATATTAACACTCATCAATAAGTAGCATGAATTGGAACAAGTTTAAATTTAAAAAAATTGGAAAAGTAAAAAGCACTAGTTCGCAAAAACCAACTTTCCGCACGATATACAGCTACGAAAAGTTCCACTTTTTAAGCAACTGTGTTAAAAATTATTTTTTAGTTTTGTTCGCTTTGATACAGGGGTGGTTTATATTTACAGTTGGACCCGGTAGGTGGCTCTGCGATCGCGCAGGACGACGTCTGCCGGGTCCACTAGTGTATTAATAAATTATGGCCTCGTCTGACGCGCTAGTATAATTAAATTCAAAATTCAATTGTTTTTTTGTAATTTACGTATTTGATGAATAGCCTATTTGACTGCTGGTCCAATCAGCAACTTTATTGAAACATCAAAACGATCCTGTAGTATGAAAATAGTAACCTGTGACGTCACAATTTTCAGTGTTCCTTTATAAAGTTTTTGTTGAATCAAAAATCGTTTAAATTCCAAAAATAAGCGATAGCTAGGTCTTTCCGTGTTATGTTCGAAAGCTTGATTTAGTGGTAGTGTAAAAATAATTTATTTTGACATTAGTAATAAAGCCGTGGTAGCCTAATGGTTTGACCTGCCGACTCTTAAGCAGAGGGTCGCGGGTTCGAATCCGGGCTCGCATCTCTAAGTTTATCGGAATTTATGTGCGAAATATAATTTGTAAATTTACCATGAGCTTTTCGGTGAAGGAAAACATCGTGAGGAAACCTGCACACACCTGCAAAGCAATTTAACGGTGTGTGCGAAGTTCCCAATCCGCACTGGGCCCGAGTGGGAACTATAGCCTAAATCCTTTCGTTGTGAGTGGAGGCCTGTGCCCAGCAGTCGGACATATATAGACTGGATTATTATTATTATAAAATAGCTTACTGAGTGGATTGTGTCAGATGCTGACGCACAGCGCGGCCCGGATCTGGAGCGCGCCGCGGCTGGTGGCGGCGGGCGCGGGCGCGGAGGCGGGCGCGGGGGCGGGCGCGGGCGCGGGGGCGGGGGCGGGCGCGGGCGCGGGGGCGGGGGCGGGCGGCGTGGCGCTGGGCGCGCGCGCGCTGCGGCACGACGCGCAGCTGCTGCTGAACATGTTCTGCAACGACCACATGAACTTCCACGACGGCTCGTGCTGCGCCGCGCCCGAGCGCTCCACGCCGCTGCAGGTGCTGACCTTCGCCATGTTTCTAGTTTGGTAACTATTCATTCTATATATTCTCCTATTATCGGCGTAAAATCCTACTAATATTATAAATGCGTGTGCGTGCGTGCGTGCGTGCGTGCGTGCGTGCGTGCGTGCGTGCGTGCGTGCGTGCGTGCGTGCGTGCGTGCGTGCGTGCGTGCGTGCGTGCGTGTGTGTGTGTGTGTGTGTATTTTTGTGCGTTTGTGCATGCGTGTGCGTGTGCGATTGCGTGCGCGTGCGTGTGCGTGTGTGTGTTAATTTTGTTACTCTTTCACACTGCAACGACTGGACGGATTTGGATGAAATTTGGAATGGAGATAACTTATTCCCTGGATTAACATATAGAATACTTTTTATCCCGAAAAATTTGGTAGTTTCCAAGGGAAAACCGATAAACGACTTCTACACAAACGGAGTCGGGAGCAAAAGCTAGTATCCTAGTAATGTTTTAATGTGAAACTATGGATGATTGTATGTTTGCGTTTCAATTACCCACGTTTAAGCCAATAGCAGCGTAGAGTTTAACTCATTGTAGGTCCCTGATTGGTTATCTTTATTCTTCGGTTTTCTGTAGAAAAATCACAGAAAAATACACATTGTAGATTTGACACTTGTAAGATTGTAATGGAATCTGGTACTTTTGCAAGGATGTTTACAATGTATTTACGAGCAAGGATCTTACACCTATTAAAAAGGTCCTTGTCACGAATGCTATACCGAAGAAAATTACAAAAAAGTAGGCACCTATGCAGTCATTAAATTATTTACTTAGTCTAAGGGCCTGTTTCACAATCGACGAGTAAATTCATCTGTCAGTTAAACGGCTGAACATATTTTAATGACATTTGCCACACGGATAGTACTTATCCTGGATTGACACAGGATATTTTTTATCCAGGAAAATTCGATGTTTTCCAAGGAAATAGAGCTTTAACGCGGACAAAGCCGCCGGCTAAGGCTAGTTTGAATGAAGCTGAATATTGCCACATTGTCTTGCAGCGCAGTGCTAGCCGGCATCAAATCAACATGGCGCTGGTCCCAAACCATCCAGCAGCGGTTGGGCGGCTATTCCCTCGTCGCACCGCCCGCCCAGCCCGGCGCGTCGCCCCTCGCCGCCCTCGCTAAGCTCGGGATGATAATGTCGTACTTCTACCTATGCGACCGGACGAACTTCTTTATGAAGGAGAATAAATATTACTCGGAGTGGAGTTTCTGGTTGCCGGTCGGATATGTGTTCGCATTGGGACTGTTCTTTACTGACGACTCGAAGTCTAGTAGGTAAGTGCTTTTTAGGGTTCCGTACCAAAAGCCTCCTAAGGGTGAAATCACATCTATCAGCATCGAATCGCATTTAGCTGGATAATTTTGGACACACTATACGCATCGCATGCTGCTAAAGGGTGCTATCGCATGCTTTTGTCTCCTTGCTTTATCATGAATGAGCATTCTTCAGCATGTAAAATGGATAGCTACACTTATACGCATTTAATGCTGAAGCTGAATCGATGCGGAAGGGTGAATTGATGCATCTTCATACAAAATTACGTTTTTGTATTACAAAATGCGATTCGATGCTGATAGATGTGACTTCACCCTAAGCCTCCGCTGTCCGTCCGTCCGTCTGTCAGCGGGCTGTATCTCATGAACAGTAATAGGCAGACAGTTGAAACTATCACAGAATGTGTATTTCTATTGCCGCTATAACAACAAATAATAAAAATAAAAAATAATTAAAAATTAAAGGAGGCCCTCATACAATAAACGTGATTATTCTTCGTGTGCGAGTCCGACTCGCACTTGGCCGATTTTTAGGGTTCCTTAGCCAAAATGGCAAAAACGGAATCCTAGTTTCGTCATGTCATTCGTCATTTGAATTATTTAGAGTATTGTATGAGTAATATGTGTTGACTAATTTTATTGTGAGTGACATTTTTTTTTTAGTTTCTTTTTTAATTTAAGATTGTATTGGTTTAGCTGTAAGTTACAATTCTATAATAAATAAATAAATAAATGTCCGTCCGTGTCTCACAGCCTTTTTACTCAAAAACTACAAAATGTATATTAATGAAATTTGAAGTAGGTATAGGTGTCTTGTATAAGCCGCTACTTAGATTGGTAGTTAAATAACAGAAATAATTATTTCTAGGGGGAAACTCCATACATGTAACAGAAGCTGATTTTTTTAGGCATACTTCAACGTGTGGCACATATTTCGACAGTTGTTTTAAAAACACTAAGGTTTCTAAGCATTTTTTTTTGATTAAGTGAATATTTTTCGGAAATAATCGCTCCGAAAGTTGCATAAATTGTGTCCCCCCCCTTTATCTTTTAAACTGTATGTCCGAAAAATATGAAAATAATTACAAATGTTTACGCTTAATAAATACTTTCAACCAAAAATTATTTTCAACATGATCGGATTTACCGTTTTTGAGTTATTGCCGAAAAACTGCGCTTCTCAACAAAAGGACGTAAGTGCCATGAAGATACGCTCTTTTGCTGGTGCACTTTATTTGTATTTGTAGTAACGGCGACGGAACCCTACACTAAGCATGGCCCGACATGCTCTTGTCCGGTTTTTAAGATCTATCACACTGTACCTGGTTATCAATTTTAGAGTTCCATACAATACCAATAAATTTATTGCCATTGATAAATCTTTATTATACGTTGAAAAAAAAAATACAAGACCAATGCTAATAAATTGCGTCCCTAAGCGCAAAATCCTTGCTTATTTGTCTCCATAATATCTACTTTTCCAAATTCATAATAAATTAAATAAGTAATAAATAAATATCAGGGACAATCTCACACAAATTGACCTAGTCCCAAACTAAGCTCTAGGCTTGTACTATGTACTGGGCAACGATATACATACTTATTATAGAATACATACTTAAATATATAGAAAACATCCACGACTCAGAAACAAATACTCGCGCTCATCACACAAATATTTGCCCATACCGGGATTCGAACCGGGACCGCTAGCTTATCATTAACATTTAAACTCCTTTTTCAGAGTACTACACAGAGAACAAACCAACGAATGGAAAGGCTGGATGCAGCTCGTCATCCTGGTATACCAAGTGACCGGAGCCAGCAAGGTGTTACCCATCTACATGCTAGTTCGGGCCCTCGTCTCCGCCTACCTTTTCCTCACGGGCTACGGGCATTTCACGCACGCGTGGAAAACCGGGGACCACAGCCTAGTCAGATATTTCAGAGTGATCTTCAGGCTCAACTTTCTGACAGTTGTTCTGTGTCTGACTATGAACAGACCGTACCAATTCTATAGCTTCATACCGTTGGTGTCGTTTTGGTATACTTTGGTGAGTATATTGTGCTATTCTACTATTATAAACTAGCGATGTAATTAAAAAAAACTTACATACAAACGTCGTGACAATTACAAACAACAAAAAAATAATTAGCCAAATCGGTCGAGCCGTTCTGAAGTTATGCGCGTACATACATACAATCGGCAATCGATTTTTATTTATGTAAGTTAAAATATAGCCTATAGCGACCCGCCCTCGCTTCGCTCTGGATTTCTATTATATACATAAACCTTCCGTGAAGAATTATCTAACTGATGGTGAAAACCGCATCAAAATCCGTTGCGTAGTTTTAAAGATCTAAGCATACATAGGGACAGACAGACGCGGAGGGCGACTTCATATTATACTATGTATTGATAAACTAGTGACCCGCCCTCGCGTCGGTTCGGAAAAAGTTCCCCCTTTCCCCCCCTTAAAGTTGAAATATCAAATTTTTCTCTTCATAAGAACCTTCCTCGGACTTCAAGGAATATTTGAAGAAAAAATTAGCCGAATTGGCCAAGCCGTTCCCAAGTGATGGCGTGACCAAGGGAAATAGAGATGCATTTTTATATACGTATACGTATGTGAAAGTTTGTATGGATGTTTGGTTGTTTGTGTTTAAATCACGCCTAAAGGGCTGAGCGGATTTGAATGTAATACGGAACAGTCATTACCCTGGATTGACGCATAGAATACCTCGAACAACACTCAAATTGTACTCAAATTTGTATTTTTGTAGAGAAATTTGATTGTTTCTATGTGATTACTGATTAGTGATAAACGGTTTATATGCGGACGGAGTCGCGGGCTCGAGCTAGTATCGTAATAAATAAATCACTTCATCATCGTCATCATGTCAGCCGAAAGACGTCCATTGCTGGACATAGGCCTGCCCCAAGGATCTCCACGACGACCGGTTTTCTACTACTCTTCCATCGGCTTCCCGCGATCTTCAGATCGTCGGTCCACCTTGTGGAAGGCCTGCCAATTGGTTTGCATAAATGTCAGTCATAATTAAGTCATTATCTTTAAGTCATAATTTTCGCAAGTCATAATGCATATTTTTCACGACATCGTTATTTTTCCAGGATTTTTATTAAAGTAACCTAACCTAACCTTAGTTACGATGGATGTTTATTAAATCCTGTAATTTCAGCCTGAAAGGGTGTATGACTAAAAAAATTATGTTAAACAATATGTATGCGACTACGCGCTCCCCCTGCCAACACTTCGCTTTCCGGTCTGCGGCCGCCACTCTAGAACCATTCCGCCCCAACGGCCATCAGTTCTATGAGTAATCTGCCCCGCCCACTGCCACTTAAGGTTCGCAATTGTCTGTGCAATGTAAATCAATAGAATGATTTCCAGATGTTCGTGATAATCGCCCTGCCGCCGCACATAGCGCCCAGCTCCAGCCACACGGCCGAGTCGAAGCCCTACCAGTACCTGTACGTCGCGCTGAAGGCCGTCGGGCTGCTCAGCATCGTGACCATCCTGTACATGAGCGAGGTGTTCTTCCAGAAGATCTTCGTGACGCGCCCGTGGAAGGCGCTGTTTGTCAACTCGGACGACGACATACACCAGTGGTGGCTCGCTTGGAAGCAGGATAGGTGAGCTTTGATACATCCTCAACCGTTCATATAAATGCCAAAGTTTGTTTGTTTGTTAGTTTGGAGGTTAAAAGCGTAGGTTAGGTACTTTAGACAGTTTTCGAGGTAATTGTTAAAAACAATCGCTGCGCGGACTCGCGGACGAAAGCTAGAACGAAATAATAATTACATTTATTATCGTTTGATTGATTTCGTATTAGGATTAATATAAACCCCCGGCACAAAAATAAAACTCTGAAAAGTAAATAAATAATATGGCCTTTAAGGCTTAATGTCACGTCGGGGGACCGCTAATAGTAGTAGTATTGTTTTTGTTTTATTTACTTAGCGCACCCCCGACGTGCCGACGCTTGGATCAAAATATTACTACTGATATTAAAGCTTTAAGGGCCGTATTATTACTACAGTTTTATTTTTGCACTGGGGGGTTTTTTAATTTTTAATTTAATTTTTATTTCATGCTTTTTAAACTGTAGATATTACTTGTAGACACGTTATATCACACACAATTTCCCAATTCACGCAAGAGCAAAAACTTCCGACAAAGACTTCAACGGACTCCGAGCACGTATGTACGTCACAGGACGGACTTGTCACTACATACAATATCTCAAGTATTAAAAACTCCCGACTAAATCAAATTCAGACCTCATAACTTTTAAACGGCTCAAACGATTTTCATCAAACCAATCTAAGAACACTCGATTAAGTCACCTTTCTAACAAAAAACTAAATGAA
Organism: Tortrix viridana; assembly: GCA_963241965.1. Classification (NCBI taxonomy): domain Eukaryota; kingdom Metazoa; phylum Arthropoda; class Insecta; order Lepidoptera; family Tortricidae; genus Tortrix; species Tortrix viridana. The sequence continues at coordinate 13,548,691 of OY725180.1, read as the reverse complement.
AATCGGTCCATCCGTTTATGAGCTACGATGCCACAGATAGATTCACAGATACACAAGTCAACCTTATAACATCTTTCTTTTTGCGTCGGGGGTGAAAAAATGGGTTGTAGTTGTAATTTTTTTACAATGGATGCGTTAATATGTTCTCTCTCGCTCGCTTCGCTCGTCGTCTTACCAGTCGTTTTAATATTTGTGCCTACTTAAATCAATACGCTGTTACTTATAAGGGTGCTTTAAATATAAATTAAGAATCTTTAAATCTCTATATTTAAAGCTTTGTAGGTTTGTAACATTAGTGAACCACGATTATAGGGCTTGTTAATACACTGTGAAAGTTGACAACTCTAGAAATCAGTCAAAATTAGAAATTAACTAACGCGCAAGCGTATTCTTTGACATTTGCAGTCATCAAAGCGACGTAGTTCTGCAAACCGAAACCAACTCTCAACTAAGAGCCGTATTAAATTGATCTTGGCTGAGAGCTCCGTCACACGACGCGTCAAAAAAGACAGTTTTCTATCGATTGACATTTACTTTGACGTGTCTTGACACGGGCATCACAGTCGAGATTTATTACAGAAATTTAGCAATCAAATGTCAACCCTTAGTATAGTAGATTGTACAACAAGTGCATAAAACGCACCATTTTACGCGGGACGTTTATCCATCCAAGCGAGCTTGCGAGCGAGGATGGATAAGTCGAGTGTTAAATGGGTTTTATGGTCGAGTTGTACAATACTTTTCACTTCTATTGCGAGGAAATGAAACAGCAACATGATAAAAAAAAAATAATAATAAATGCGATGAAATAAAAATTATAAGTTTATTTCATGAAGCTTTATTGTGTACTTTGGCTGTTGGTATCCTTGCCTTGGTCTTAGAATACTAACGAAACGAAATAAAATAAAGAGGTTATTCTATGAAGTAAAAGTTGTTCGTGTGGCTGGACCGATTGCGTAGGTCTTTGACGAAGATTTTACTTTATGCACTAGAGCATAAGAAGCTACTTTATGTCGCCTACGCACGACATAAAGACGAACTTTTAGAGCATGAGAAGTGAAAAGTATAATATTTTACAGGAGAGTATATTTTGTAGGTATTCCATGACGTACGGCATCATATTCGCCGTGGCGTACCTGCTAGCCCAGCGCCACAGCCTGCTGGACGACAGTACCCGCGGGAACCTGCTCCCGGGCGGCGCGGGGCTGGGCGCCGCGCTGCTCGCCTGCGCCGGCCTGGCCTCCTACGCCACCTTCACCTTCTTCTGCTCCAACATCTTCGACTGCAACGAGATCCACAGCTACGTCGCCTTCCTCCCGATAGTTAGTTACATCATCCTGAGAAACGTGTCAGGCGCCCTGAGGACGCGCCACTCCAGCCTGTTCGCGTGGTTCGGCGCGATCACTCTGGAGTTGTTCGCCAGTCAGTCCCACATATGGCTGGCCGCGGACACACACGGGGTGTTAGTGTTGATTCCCAGTGCGCCTGTGCTCAATTTGATTCTAACATCGTATATATTCATTTGCGCGGCGCACGAGATACATAAGCTGACTATGATTATATTGCCGTACGCGGTCCCGGATGATTGGCGGTTGGTGTTGAGGAATTTCGCCATTTTTCTGGCGATTCTAGTCCCAATAGGTATACATGACGGTATGTTTTAAGCGTAGGCAGTGAGGAAATTGTGTATATATTGTGGCAGTGTTACAAGAAGAAAATCTGGGCAAAAAGCCCCGTCTCGCGCGCGTTGAGTTCCGTTCTTATTTAAATTTACTCGAATCGAAATAGGTCACGTTTCTCATAAAAATTAGACAACTTTAATAATAGGTATACTCTGATTTGTAATTCAAGACCAGAATCTGACGGTTCCTATCTTGATTATTTAGTTATAAACATTATTTGGGTCAATTAACTTTTTAATGTACCTCGTTGCTATGGTTACGTCTCCTGGGTCACTCTTTAAAACTATAAATTTGAATTATATAAATCTACATTACATTACTTTTTGAGGCATTTATAAGCCCATTATTTTGTGGGCTTTCTTCTAACTATGTTAGTAGTATATATTATAAACATCTTTCTAAGAAACACTATCATTGTTGTCTCCTGGCTTACGCGACGGAATAACAACAACAAAAAGTTGATCGACCCATTTCATATATAAACATGAATGAGAACTCGTGTAATCAGTAATATTAGGGTGTTTCATTGATGAAAATACCTACACTTAATGTAGGCGATCACGCACTACACACGACCTCGATAGCACAGCTGGGCCCTTAGCCAAGATGCCCATCGCTAACTAGCGTTTCTATCCGTGTCGTTTTTAAACGAATCGCGTCACTGGTAGATCACGTCATACGAAGAGTCACGTGATCTACCAGTGACGCGATTGGTTTAAAAATGAAACGAATAGAAACGCTAGTTAGCGATGGGCATCTTGGCTAAGGGCTCTGTTAACAGTTCGGAGGTCGTACTAAACTAAAACGTTAACAACACGGTTGTTAAAGTTCACGCGTTCACTTTAACTACGTCAGCCACACGGAGCTGCAGCGACGCTACCGACGGAGCTACAATATGCGGACTAACTATACAGATCACTAAAAACACTAGGAACTTTGAATTGTATAACTGACAAATAAACACAATATTAACACATTAAACACTATAAATAACTATAAAACAATGGCTCAGTCCGGGTTCGCTAGTTCGCTCTTCGGTAATGACTGGCTCGAAATGGCCCTGCATGCCCTTTTATTCATCCCTTCCCGGCCGATGCGGGCCCTAAATGCCCAAATAGCTATGTCCACACCTGTGCGCTTTCATGTTCATCTTGCACTTGCAACTTTCAAGTCGTCTTGCGTCAAGCGCATGCAATACGAGGGTGACGCTTTATTTAATCGTATGGCTTAACGAATTCTACAAGTCGTTCAAATTATAAAGATATACTAAGTGTTTTCAACCATTGGGCTGCGTCTCCACTATGGGTAAGCAGGTCGGAGGCACTCCCTGGAAATCTGCGTTTAGGACATTCGCGGATGATATGGTTCATGCTCTGCACCCGGGCACCGCAGTCGCAAGCCGGCGACGTCCTCCAGCCACAGCGGTGCATGAATTCTTCTGTGCGCCCGTGCCCAGTACGTAGCCTGTTAAGATTACACCAGGTCCTGCGAGGCAGGTCAAATCCCTCAGGTTTTCTCGTAGGATCTAATTTAGATATTCCTAAGTGCGGAGGAGGATTAGCCCGCCACTCCTCGTTCCAGCGGTCCGAGATGCAGAAGTTCCCATCAAGCAGACATCTTGCAGTCTGGGAAGGAGGGTTACGGGATCCTAGGCGTTTTTCTGGAGGGAAGAAGAAGTCGTTGTGGACTGGCAAGCCAGGGTCAGCGCGGATCTTATTCGCTTCCCTAACAAGAGCGAGTTGCCTTCTGAGGTGAGGGGGTGGGATGTGACTAAGTGTAGGCAGCCACTGAAGAGGCGTAGATTGTAGGGTGACGCTGAATCTTCAATAAAATCCAATGTTTTGACTTTATCTTCCGCCATTTTATTTGCAAAATGTTGCACGTCAACCCAACGGTGACTGATCAGCGTGCGCTACGGGCATGCGCTGCTGTCAAACCAGTTTGAGCGCATGCGTTATTGAATGGGCTGTGGTCGCAGAGGCATGCGTCAGAGGAAAACGAAAGATGAACGTGAAAGCGCACTGGTGTAGACATAGCCAATAAGGAGCGAAATCAACGCGCATCAAATACGGCGCGGAAAACTACCGATTGGTACCGCGTGCAAAGCACGGAAAGCATGCCCTCTCCATAGGCGTCTCTTTCTGATCGCGTGTCTTTGATATAGACGCGCGACCATCCTCGCGCTAGGCGCTAACTAATAAATAAATTTAAATGACTGTTTGCACGGGCTACCATCTTCGCCTACCTATGGGTTTACGATAGGTACCTTATATATTTCAATTTAATTACTAACTAAACCATGTTACATTTCAACTTAATTGCTAACTTATAATCTAAAAGTCGAGGCCATTGTCTTGGTCTGCGGGCAGCTCAGCTGGGCTCGTCCGGTCGCAGATGAACCTGCTGCTGCTGCAGTCCGTTACACTTAAACCAAAATGCAGTAATCACAGCGAATGTGCGCCCGTTAACGTTCGATTTTGGTCTTGAATTACGAATCTGGGTTTAGAATAGTGTTTTGTTTAATTTCTCAAAAAATATTAAAGACATTTTATTATGCGGGGAATTTCAATGACACGATTAATTTTTTCTTCAGATTTGGAAAAAAAATGCACGTTGGTCGGGACTATCATTCTGAACGAGAAAAATAGAATTCCCGATATGTCCCCAAAAATATGTATACGTTTATAAATCCAATACATATTTCTTGGTAACAAAACGGACAATTCCATACATCTTTTTAGGAATTATATTTTTCTTGTTCAGAATGGTGGGCCCAACCAACGTGCAATTTTTTTCCCAAATCTGAAGAAAAAAAAAATGAATCGTGTGCTATTTTTTGAAATTCCCCACTTGTAAAAAAGTTATAATATTCTATCAGATTTGGTCTGTAAACTTCGAATATAAGAGGGATGATCATGATACCTATATTTATTTAATGTTTTTGTCATATCTGGACGAACACGCGGTATTATTCGTATAAAAATAAAAGCCCGTTTTGGAAAGTGAACGTTTTGCATGTGTGTGAGGATGCTGCGTGAGGTAAAGGTCACTTAAGTCGGGGTCAGTAGAAATGGCCAATATGTAAACAGAACGAAACTAAACAATTTACAGAATTTACTCCATAAATTATTTACCTAGTTTTCAAGATCGAGGAAGGTCTTTACAATGATTTATACGCTTGATTATTACTTTCATACTCATGTTTAGATTAAATAACTGTTAATTATACGTTTTATTAAATAAAAACAAACTTGATGAAATTTCGAGGTTATGTGTCAAACAGTACTAATGTGTTGACATCTTTGGCCATTTCTATTGACCCCGATTTTATGTATGTATGTATTGTAAATGGTCCATTTATTTAATCTAAAAATTATGAATGAATGTGGGGGTTTTTAGGGTTCCGTACCAAAATGGTTCCGTAAAAATGAGGAACCATTATGATGAGACTTCGTTGTCTGTCCGTCCGTCCGTCTGTATGTCACAGCAGTTTTTCTCAGCAACTACACAAGCTATCAACTTGAAATTTGGCATAGTTGTATAACTTGCTTGCCCGCATCTGTTTTTAGTAAAAAAAAAAAATTATAAATAATTTACGGGAAAAAATTAAATAAAGTGTTCAAAATTTGCAGTTTTTGAGAAATAACTAAAAATCTTTGAAAATTTGTATTAAATTTAGGCAACTCAAAATAGACCTGCATACGAATTAAAGTGCATAAAAAGGTATAGTTTTGAAGTACGGACTTAAATACGGAACCCTCGGTGCGAGAGTCCTACTCGCCCTTGACCGTTTTTTTAATCATAACTATATCGAGTTTGATGATCGGAACGCACTTACTGACCAAATTGTAAAATTAATAATTTACCGGTTTCGACCGGTGTTGGTAAAAATCGATTAGCCGTTAAATATTCGATTTTAACTGAACCCCTACTATAGATTTTTTTATTCAGGCGAAACAGTTTGACAACTTAAAATACGCAAATGTTGTCAATATATGGGTAGTGACGTTTTTATATATATTTATAAAACTTACAGCTTCGGATACCAAATATTACCTGTTTACGTTTATAATAATAAAAAAAAAAAGTCTTGACAGAGCATGTGGTAAAAGTCGATACTGAAACCTAACATTTTCTCATCACTATATATTTTTTTACATATCTGGCAACACTATATGTCAAACTAGTTCGCCTTATTTTTTTTACTTCAAATGTAACCCTTAGCTTATGGAGAGGAGGTTGTTTTTTTTTAAACCAAGTCACATCTGACAAAGAGTAAGTAATTGAAAATATTACTTTTGCGGACCTATGTATGTAAAGCAGAATAATTCGAAAGTAGCATTAGTTTGCTTGTGTATATTCTAAGTTTTTATAGGTATATTTTGCGTCTATAAATGTCAAATTGTTTATAATTATGTTTGTAATGGTAACAGAAAAAAAGTATTTCGATATGTTTAATTTAGCTAAGTTACAAGGCTTTAATTAAAAGCGACTGTTAAAAGAATACAGTGAATATTTAAAACGTTTTTTTATATTTTCTATAAGCGTAGGTAACTGCCCGATAGTCTTACATTTAATAATTTTTATATTAATTTTAAAATAATATTTACTTAGTACTTAAGTTAGTTAATACATTTTGTGAGAAAATTTGCACTGTGATTTAAGTCTTGTAAGATAACAGTTAAGTACTTAATGTCAAAAAGTACAAATAAAAACATTTTGAATGATTATTTTGTTTTATTTGAAATCATCCAGTTAGTTTTGATTTTTTAAATGTCGCGTACATCCTGGTGCAATGTTACATGAAATGTATCATTCTGCCTTTCATTGCAAGGCGTCCAGACTGACAATTTGTTACGAAGTGTGTTAAGTCGTTCACATGTGTCTGATGTGTTGTGTCGTGATGCTCTCTGACGTGATGGCGAGCGTGTAAATTTTTGTGTCGTGTTGTGACGTCTTCTGTCGATATTTTGAACCAAGATGGTCAGAAAGCCCGTGCACACTTGTCTGATCCGTTGCCACTCCCCACCTCACCCATTTTGACGCAGACCGGGATCGCTTGTGATGCGACACAACGCAAGCCATCACAACCGTGAAAAATTATAATTTACATCTCTTCCAAAAACTTTACTTAGTCACTGTGTGCTACCCATAATTAGGGGAAACTTGCGCATAGCAGCTTTAAACCGTTCGATTAATTAATAATTAGCAATTTATGAAGGGTAACAGATAGGGTAATTGGGATTGGGTTAGCGCTTAGTCAAATTAACTGTATCGTTTGGTTACCCTTTCATTGGACTAAGTCAACGATAGGCTTAGCGCATCCTTCGGGTTTGTAAAAATAACTATCAAATACCCTATCGAAAACCCTTTTAATGTTAAGCGGTTTCGGTCCCTGCTCTATACGTATCTAACGTATCGGCGTCCCTCTTGTTAGGGTTAGGGAAAGGGTGGGGTAATAGGGCTATTAATATATGGGGAGTTTTAGGGAAAATAGAATAGAGAGCAGAGCACATGGCCTACGATTATGAGATAAAATTTGGATATAAATCCGATAACTGCAATACGAGTATTGTGGTGCCTGACCTGACGATGGAGTCGGAATATAGCTATGTCTACACCAGTGCGGTTTCACGTTCATCTTGCGTTTTCCTCTGACGCATGCCTCTACAACCATAGCGAATGCAATAACGCATGTGCTCAAACTGGTTTGACAGCAGCGCATGCCCGTAGCGCACGTTGATCCGTCACCGTTGGGTTGACGTGCAACATTTTGTGCCTTTTAGCAAATAAAATGGCGGAAGATAAAGTTAAAACATTGGAATTTATTGAAGATTATCGAACATATCAAGTTATTGCGGGACCACAAGCCCAAAGATTACACAAATAAAATAAAAAGAAACGATGCGTTGATTTCTCTGAGCCAAAATAGTACATTATTGCCTAGGCGCGGAAAGTAAGGGATTGCCTGACGAGGTGGTTAGCAGGCCGAGCAATAGCGAGGCCTGCTAAAATACGAGTCAGGCAATCCCCCCGTTTCCGCCGAGGCATATATAATGCTTTTCTCAAACATGTGAGGAAATGATACAAATATATTTGTAAAAAGTAAAATTAATATTAAAAGTGATGTTAATCATATTAGGACAATTTGTAAACGAAATTATTATGGGTTTTCCAGGAACATTTATGTTTGTCTGTTGAATTTGAGATGTTGATATTTCAGGGCTTGTGGTAGACAAATGGACGTAACTTAGGGAAAAGGATCCAATTCAACCATTTCACACTTGTAGAATTTGACATAATATTGACAGCAATAGAATTCAAATGTAATACCGTGAAGTGCCGAGGACTTGATGTTTGTAGCTTTTATACAACAACAGTAAGTTCTACGTTTAAATTTCAATAAGTTTTTGTTTTTAATTTTTTTTTCTAACCATAGACAATTTTAAAGAAATTAAAAAAGAAGAAAACACACGCACTGTGCTACGAAAACGAGCAGTTGCCTTGGCTGTATGAGATTTATTTCTTGGTCCTTTCTATTCTGTATGCATTTGACAGCACTTTAAAAAAAATATCTCAGCGGACAAAAATGGGTTTTCATACGTTTATTTTACTCCTAGGAAGAAAATGAGGCCCTTCGCGTCTTCGTTTTTCAAAAGAAATGCCATCCTTTCTGAGCATGTTTGAGAAAACATAATTATGTTGTAAAATCAATCCAGATTATCCTTTTTTCGTTTTTTCCTTGCACTTAACACTAAATATGCCGCACTGATAGCTACTTGTTCCACGTCCATCTTGACGGCTAATCGAGGCTCGTGTGTTTGCATGCGTCATGCGCACAGGTGTAGACAATAAGCTGCATGCGTCTTAAGGCAATCAATATTGCGTGCGCTTAACGCAAGACGAATTGAAAGTTGAAAGCGCAAGATGAACATGAAAGCGCACTGGTGTGGACATAGCTTATGGTAATAAGATCAAATCTGTACTTAACATATACCCACGGAGTTTGGTCTTGCTATACAGGTTGGCCCGTAAGTCGCACGTCAGTGACACCGGTGGTAGACCAGCCTAAGACAGACCGAACCAGCCTAACATGACCTCAGTTAAAGACGAATGTTGGTGTTTTATTTTATTTATTAAGGACTTCCAACAGATTATACATCTTACTAATGCTTAAATCTACTTTACAATCGAGGTCGATGCTTATCCAATTATAGGTAACCACAGCTTCAATTTTCAAGATATGCCAGTTTAAGTTTTTTGCCAATTTAAGCTTGAAACCCTGCGACTTTCGGTCATGCTAGGCCGGCTCGGTGTGGGGATGATGCATAACGCATTTCTACCCGTCAAAAAAAAAGTCTGGTTCGGTCCGTCTTAGGCTACCTCCAGTGTCACTGTGACGTGCGACTTATGGTACACCCAGGGCTTGATTTAACGTTAAAAAGTTGATAACGTTACCCGCTGATCGACAGTTAACGTTAGCAAAATATATCGTTAATATATTTTACCGGTAAATTGAGGTAGTGTTAAAAGCAAAGTATTATTAATATTAACGTTATTTTACGAATGTTATCCGCGTCCGTCATCAGCTTGATTTAATGTTATATTTAAGGGTATTTAAATTTAATTTAGCGGTATTTTTATGATATAACCGTTAAGTAACTTTATTTGGGTCGATTTTTGTTGTTGTTATTCTGTCCCTGTAGATGTTCATAATATATACTACTAACATGCTTAGAAGCAAGCCCACAAAAGAATGGGCTTATAATTGCCACAAAAAATCATGGAATGTAGATTTAAATCCTTTAGGTAAATTTATAGTTTTAAAGAGTCCATGGCAACGAGTTACATCAAAAAGTTGATTGACCCATTTATTATGTTGTCATCTAGTAATTAACAAGCCTCGGGCTATGGTTAAAATTAACGTTAGTAAGTTAACATTGTAATAAAATAACTGTACCAAATAACATTAAAATGTATATCGTTAGCAAAGTATTTTTATGAAATTACCGTTAAGTAACGTTATTTATTATTTTATCTAGTAACGTTAACAAGCCCTACATCCTGTATAAATATTGGTCTCGATAAGCAGCTGATAACTGTACAAAAGTACAGTCGGCAACAAAGTGGATTTCTTTTTCGATAGCCCAGACCTTACCTTAGGAATGTTAGAACCATTTATCTAAGGAGAGGAAATTAAAAAACAATGATAACAAGCAAAATGTATTTACTTTTATTCTTTACATTGTGGATAAGATGTTTATAATATAATAATGAATAATATACACCTTAATAAATGCGTAGGAATAGTGTAAAATATATACATAGTTAATTAATTTTACGTTGATTCATCACAATCATAATTTTAGTGAGGAATGAAAACAAAGGGGTGCGAGACTTAAAATGTATGACCAGTTTTTTTTACGCGCAATGTAACGGCGATGCAGCGCCCGCGCTCCGTTTTACGCTTTAGTTGAATGTCTATTCTTCATTTTAGTTGTAAGTGTTTCAGCCTGTCACGCTGTTACTACGTTTACAGTTAAATAACACAAACCAACCTTCGGTTTTGTACTTCTCTCTCACTCTTTTGACTCGCTCTCATACGCTCATTTGCCAGTCTAACCGACATTTCTCTAACCCAAAAGATTTTTAGACTCCTTGCAAGTAAGGCGCGTCGCTCATTGGAAAGTCGAGGCGGCGTCGAGGCGGCGGCGCGGCGGCTAAGCGGCGCGCCGCTTCTACGTTTTCTGTGGCATTACATGGAAGTGTGCTCATATACAAGAGCCATAAAATCCAAAAAAAAAAAAAACATATACAAGAGTCGAGGCGAAGGCGCTGCGCCGCTGCCTCGACGTCGCTTCGATTTTCCAGTGAGCGACATACCTAACTATTATGCACGCTGCACCGCAGACTTGTTATGTTAAATAGGTAGTAATTACTAGGTAGGGTTATCAGATCAATAACAAGATTCGTGACAAGATCCCTGACTAGAAATTTTCCTGTCATGCTACACAAATTGAAAGAGGTGGCGATTTGATTATCCTTTCATTTTAAAAAATCTTGACAGGGTCAAAATTAATGAGATGTCAAGAAAATTCCTGTTATCTGGTAAATGGTAGTTAACTATAGGGTTTATAGGACACGTACTCTTAGGATGCACTTACACGGGCATTTTTTTGAGCAATAATTGCCCGTTAACAATAGTTGTCTTACTCTAATTTCCGTGAGATAGAACGAGACGCCCGTAAGATAGAAAATTGCCCGTGTAGGGAACATGACACGAGTTTTACGCGAACTAAGGCAATAAAAAAAAAGTTTTTTCACCACGCCTGCCTGACAACTGTTTGGTCTCATTATATTTTTGACTTAGTATTGTTCAAGTACCTAATTAACATAATAATACGGTACTTGACTAACGTCAAAATAAATCATATTACACTACCACAAAATTAAGCTTTCGAAAACTACACGAAAAAACCAAGCTTATTATCGGAATTTAAACTATTTTTAATTCAACAAAAACTAAATAAAGGAAGCAGTTTGAACACTGAAAATTGTGACGTCACGTGCCAGTATTTTCGTACTCTAATTGTCGCACTCAGAGACGTCAATTAAGTTTTAAGTTTCATTAAAGTTGCTGCGTCTTACTGCCGCACTCAGAGACGTCAATTATGTTTTAAGTTTCATTAAAGTTGCTGCGTCTTATTCTATTGCTATAGCAAAGAAAGTGACAGCAGCTACTTTAATGAAACTTAAATCTTAATTGACGTCTCTGAGTGCGGCAGTTATTCTATTGCTATAGCAAAGAAAGTGACAGCAGCTACTTTAATGAAACTTAAAACTTAATTGACGTCTCTGAGTGCGGCAGTAACTTCATACTAACGGATCGTTTTGACGTTTCAAAAGTTGCTGATTTGATCAGTCAGTCGAATTCAAATAGCCTATTTGACTATACAATACAAATATAAGTAATCAATCATAAGTTTGTGTGTGTTTATTTGTATACCTATAGCAACATTCGTTATCGTATAAGAGTAATAACAATTCACACGATTTTCTACCTAAATCATATTACCAGTAAGGGTGCACTTACATTGTACGTGATACCAAATAGAATAAGTCGATGCCCCTAACAGAAACTCAATGAATTCCAAATCAAATATGGAAATGATTTGATTTACGATCAGTTAAAAAACTAATAATTAGCTCAGTATAAATAACGACTGCTTTCTTGGCTTAAACAAAAAAAAAACAATGTTTGGCATAAGTCGAGGTTACAATGTCACTGATAAGTGATAAACACTAATTTCAGGTTTTTTACGAAAAAGCAAATCGTCACAGAATTGAGTCATTAATTAAAATAATAAACAGAAGGTAGGACAAATATGAACAACTAATATTTTGAGCCTAGTGCGTGCAATCACAGAACATTTTATATATTTAATTATTTATCGTACTTTTGTCGACACTTAATCTTACAACTACATACATATTTTTAAGAAATGTGAACATATTGCTTATGTTATCAATTTACGGTTTTGAATGAAATTAAACCAAGATGTGACGGACAAAAAATTGTTTCTAAATTTCACAACAATATATTTTTTTATTTTATATTTCATAACTAAGAAAATACAAATGAAATTGTGCAAATACTTGAAAATATAGCCAACTTTTAAAATTTCAGAAAATGTGTCAATTTAACATGAATCAGATCTTGATATACTTTGTTAATACACAGATATAATAGGTATTACAGTAGACTGTACGTAGATAGATATAAGAATACATTTTTATTAAATTTACGAGTATTCCCTGACAATTTGGATATAATGTGGAGACAAGCAAACTATTATAAAAGATGTTTGACTAATGGCAGTGAAGGCATCTCGCGCAAAAGATATACATTGGAATGCCAAAGAAAGGAGATACTTTCATATCATCGAATATGAAATAAACTAAGCAACAATTTTAAGAGTTACGTTTTAGAAAATCAGTCTCAATGTACAGGCCATTAATTCCCCGACTTTCATATTTGTATTTTTCATTATGTGTGATAATTTCAGAAAATAATAGTTTGCGGAGGTGGAGTTAAATTGTCGAGTCACCATTCAATAGCGGTCACCGACCTCATAATTAAGTAAAATCAAATCAGAAGACATAAATTACTTTAAACACAACCATTTTCTGCGAAAAACGTCTTTGATGGATCAACAATCAAAGTTCGCGATCGTAGGTTATATTGTGAAGTTAACACGGTGCGTAATTAGGTTATAATTATTTTAATGATGTAGTCTTGAATCTAATAAGAATTATAACTTATCGATTTAATGGAATAATTGAAAATCGTAACATAGAAACAGGGGCAGAAAAGTTCAATAAACAGACTATTTTCATCAATTTACTTTTCACAATATTTTTGTTAATTGATTTCGTATTGTTATTTAATACATGAAAAAGTTTTTATTTTGGAATCAATTCAAAGTGATGTCATATTTTAATATTTTTCGAGCTTAAAATATTTATTTATTCCGTAAGTAGGTACAAATTTCGTAATTTAGATCAAAAATCTTCGAACCTACTCAATTTGTTGCAAAGCTAGAAGTAAACTCAATAACAGTAATAGTTTCAGAGTCGATACAATTCATAAGATTTTTTGTTTTTATTTATTTTAAGTACGTACTCACATATTAAATATTAATAAATCGTAAAAGCTTAAACGAAACATTAATAATATCAATTGTTAATATTATTGTTTTTTTATTGCGTCACATTATCACCTTTTACGAGAGTAATAGGAGTGGGACATAAATTTATCTCCGTTCAGCTCTGTATTATGGGCGCCTTTATCGCGGTAGATAAAATTTGGATAAAGCATCCGTCCCTCTCGCACTTACATATTGGTTAGATAGTGACAGATGTTTTATCCATGTTTATTCACATGATAAACACGACGATAATACTGCCCTGCTAAGGTAAAAGGCAGTATTTTACACAAAAGTACTGCAGCAATTACAACCTTATTACCCAGTAATGAGGTTGCAGTTATTACAGTAGTTTTGTGTAAAATACTGTCTTTTACCTTAGCAGGCCAGAATAGGCCTGTAGGAGGTTGAACTGCTTAGCTCTTCAGTTAAATAACTATTTGAAATGATAATGACTTGAATCATAATCACGATTTCAAAAACAACCCGTGCAGCTACCAAATTTGTATGTGTCACAACATCGATGGTATATAACTATTATATATACCTTAAACATATACGATAGACAGTAAAACAAGCATTGGTTCCGCACACAGTACCTCAGTCTTTCAGTCTTAGGCAGTCGAATCACAAAATTATTGCTGGAACTGTATCTAACCACATCAAGCTAGCTATGCCTCTTTGGACAAAGCATCTGGCTTTAACACTGTAGGCTGCCACCAACTAGCAGCTGTCACCAATTTAAACATTGTATTAATGGTTATTTCGGCACAAGAACCATTGTAATAATAAAGAGCCATCAAAGATTTGTTTATATCTTTTTATAGCAAAACAAAATTTAACATAGAGTTTATATGGCCGTAGTGAACGTTGACGTCACATTCCATGTCGGATCTCTGTCTAATTTGTAGTTTAAAATGCTTATATCATCCGTATTTTTTGGCCGATTTTAATTTTAATTTCACTTTCTGTCATCTCTTTTACTGTATTTTTATATTTTGTTAAGAATTGCGATAAAAATATTAAACAGTCGGAGTAGGGCAAAAGCTAGTAGCAATGTAAAGCCTGCTAATATTACGCCAGATACCTGTCCAATAAGTAAGGAATACTCATACATATAAGGACATCTATAGAACGATTACAGGGTAACTCTTCTACTGTCTTTTCATAGGTTAGGTTAGGTATTATAAGGTATTATGTATATTCACTACCGGTCTATTCAGGCATCTATCTTTGCACTAATAAGGTTTATTTCAGAGTCTTACCACAAAAACGAATCGATTTACTAATAAATGATGATTATGGGTTACTCTATAATTATGAATCATGCACAGCTAAGGTTTGGCTACAAACAAATTACGTTATTTATTACATTTTTTTATGGATTTTATTTGTCAAAATAATTTTGAATATGCCGCTATTTTTCTATCAAACAGGTAATCTATTTCAACTGCTAATTTTAGGATTAGGAATCTAATCTATCTCAAAATGGTGGTTCCGATGAACGCCAAGGGTAAGCTACACCATATTTGTGATTGTATCTCCTTCAAACTAAACTTTGGATAATTCATTAATACTAATTAATATTAGGTAACTAGACGTTATTGCGTTTACTAGAGTATTGGTGCCAGTAAAAGGTTACATTTAAGGTACTATAAGTAGCTTATATTACCTACAGTTTAAACGCTCACACAACATACGTTTGAGTGTATGTATATTAATAATTGTGCATTGTATACCGTTTTTGGTAACGTTCATTTTGTTCTACACGAAATATTTACAATAGGGATGCGTCCTGGGTAAAAAAATAAGTCCATTTAGTCCGTTAGTTTAACAAAAACATTGAACACGTATTTCTTGCTTTATCAAATCAATCAGAATTGACAAAGATAACGCGCATCGAAGACAACGTGGTAAAAAGTGTGCCACGGCGTGACGTCAATCGGAACAACGCACATATCTTCGTCATTTTTTGTTTAATTGACAAAAGAAATACGTGTTCAATATTTTCTGACAATGTAAGTGACGGACTAAATAGATTTCTTCAGGACACTTAGCCTATTCTCTCGAAACCCCGATATATACAACGCTTACGTTATAAGTTTATGTACACAACAGCAAAAAGTGCGCAAAAACGATCTCACAAAATATGCATTTGAGCAATACGTATTATTACAAAAGCATTTTACAGACTCCATAGTCTAATAAAGAATAAACGGGAAAATATATTAAGCGAAAGTCTAAAAACAAGAGAAATAAACGTTCCCTATAATATATTTATCCTATGTAATAAAAAAATGATTATTTATATAAACGTGTGTATCAACTACCCGAGGATAAAAACATACGTCCCTATTTAAATTATTGCTATAAGAAACTTATTTACATGAAGAATCGTTTATAAGTACAGTTCAAGACATCAAAAGTGGAACGGAAGAAACATAAATGTCAATACGTTGCATCTACATCACTTTATTTACTAATTGTTAAAATCATCAACACTCTTGAAGACCCCTCTTACATAATTATATCACATTAGATTAGAATTTTGTATACTTAAGTGTCAACTTGACAGCTGTCAAATTTGGACATTGCAGACAACATCGACATTCACACTTTGACCGTAACGTGTCAACACTGATTTATTGCTTGAGTAAAAACACTTTATGACCATAACACACAGTATTAATCAGAATTTTCTTGGCAACCGGCCGTGTTTAGTATCCTAGTATCTTCACTTAACAACGACCGATCGTAACGTCTTTGCCGTGCGATTTTCGGCCGTCCGGGACCTAATAAAGGTGCAGATATCGCGTGGGTCGGCATTCGATTTAGGTCTTTGCGACCTTGTAGCAGAGGTGAGGTAACGCTAGAAGACTCGTCGCCTTCGTCGTCTGACAGAGCAGGATAGCTTTCTTTCATTTTTAGACTCCGCTCTAAACGACGAAGGAACCTGGGAAGAAAGACAGGAGCATTTAAACTTTTACCTGTTTATGCGCAATAAAGAGTATACATACATACATATACATTTAACCGTGGTCTTGTCTGGACATTTCGTACCTGGGCATATTTTTTAAAAAGAGTACATAGTTAAGAAATAAAACTAAGAAACGGTAACATTTCCATTGAGTTAAGAAAATTAATAAATGAGTATGAGTATGAGTAAGTGGGCGGGGCACATTGCTCGTAGAACCGATGGCCGTTGGAGCGGAAAGGTTCTAGAGTGGCGACCGCGAACCGGGAGACGAAGTGTCGGCAGGCCTTCCACAAAGTAGACCGACGATCTCATAAAGATCGCGGGAAACCGCTGGATGACAGCAGCAGAGGACCGATCGTTGTGGAAAACCTTAGGAAGGCCTATAGCTTATAGCTTGGTAAAAAAGAGATGGACGTGGTGAAAGTTAACCATTATGTTCTTAAGTAGCAATTACCACAATAACCGATAGTGTTTTGGGTAAAAGTTACATGATGTTGCCAATTTCATCCCTTTCACTCAATTAAGATCAAATCGAGGAAGAGGGATGGAGTTAAAGTAACTTCTAAATTCGATTTTCAAGTTCGTCCAAACTTTTTCACACCTTTTTTTTGTTTAAATAATGCAGAATCTTATCAAATCATTCAGAATCAAAATTTACCTTATTTGATTACTGATGGTTCTCAATTTATTCACTTTTACTGGTTTTCGGGAATCTTCTGTTAAATCAAGGCTCGATGATATCTTGGACGACGTATCCTGTAACGACAAAGCTAATAAAAATGTATAATATCTTACAGTTTATCAACGAATGTAGGTAGGTATGTAATTCTCGTTGAATCCCCGAAATTTTGAACCTTGGACATTCATTTTGAAATATCATACACAAGTTAAAGGTTCAAATTGGGATAATTTAAATGAAAACCAAGTAATAATTAACATAAGTTTACATAATAAATGACAATCGAATCACTCCAAAACACATGCTTCAACGGTTTAGCTTAATGACAACTAAACTAATGACTATGCTTAGAATGAAATGGGGCACTCTATGATGCTGAATGAGAAATCAACGTATGCTAGAATATAATCTACGATCTGGTTAATAAACATGTCTTTCACAAAGTCTAAATATTCTACTAAGACTGTTTTCTGGCAGTCAAACAACAGCTAAAGCTGTTTTTTTGGTTTAGTATAGTTAAAACCTTACTAAACCAAGTATGAAGTATGAAGTGATTACATATTACGTAATGTAGATAACGAGTATTATATGAGAACTGAGCGCTATCACAAGGCATTTCAGCTGTGAAATGGGCGACTCGAGCGAGAAGGAAGGCCGAAACGGATACAATTATCAAGATATTTTCTTAGCTAGCCAAGGTTATTAATTTAATCACATTATTGCACATGTCTGCCCTGCTAAGGTAAAAGGCAGTATTTTACACAAAACTACTGTAATAATTGCAACCTTATTACTGGGTAATAAGGTTGCAATTGCTACAGTAGTTTTGTGTATAATACCTACTGCCTTTTACCTTAGCAGTGCAGTGTTTGATGGCGACTGTACATCTCTTTTCATGGTTAATTTTTTCGAGAAAATTAAAGAACAATGATGTTTCTTGTCATATTATTATTTCACTCTTCCCTTGTCATATTTACGCAAGAATTTAAATTTAATAAAATCGGATTGGGTTCATGAAATTCAAAATAGAACTTAATAACAAGTATACGTAAAAGAAAAAAAATCCAGGATGAAACCTTGACTGGCTATTGTTTTTGTATTTTCAAGAATAATTTAAAACCGTCAACAAACAGCCTGCATAGGGTTACCAGATCCAAAGCTAAGATTTCCTGATCTCCGACATTCAGCAAATTTTCTATTTGTGTCAATGTTATATTAGCGGTAAGAGGAGGCAACGATCTTTCAACTGCTCGATAAATATAATATCTATCTAATTTTCTACAATACCTAAAAAAAATCCCTGTTTCCCTGACAGGATCTAAATCAATGTCAGGGAAATTCTTGTTGTCTGGTAACCCTAGCCCTGCATGCAAATGCCAACGTAGATGAAGGTTCTAACTTCATGGAATCACCTCGGAACTACGGCATTTCTGTCTTCTGAGCGGTTTCCGCAACCTAGTCGGCTCGCTTGGCTGAAAATAATCAATAATCTCTACAACCTAGCCCTTAAACTAAGGCAAAGTAAATTTCGAAATTCGGCTGCGCCAAAAGCGAGTCTCAAGTGTCATCTCAAGTCAATATAATCTTCAACCAATAGACAAAACTCTCAAAATAATCTCTCAACGCCTATTTTCATAGACCTTTTGTACTTTTTTGCTATGGGCGCAGCTATAAACAGAAATTGTAACATAGTGCGCAATGTATGCACGCAGTTTATTTATGCCATGTGTTAATGCTTTAAAATTGTAAGTGAAATAGTCACAAGTGCGGAAATAATAGACACAACATGCCAATAGCTAAGTAAGTGTTTTCGATCAACGTCGGCGGCTCCCCTCTACTTAAATTGACGCTGTACAGTGCGTCAATGTACGTTAAATCAAGTATAGCAAACTCATCGAATTCCGTGACTCGTTCAATTCCGTGGTAGCAGTTCTATGATCCGCCATAGAACCCTGCAGGTTGAATCTGGGACCTAAAATACACCCTTTATTTATTTGCCTTACCACCTGTTTCACATCGTCATGTAAAGCATATCTGTCAAATAAATATAGCCCTTACGCTTTTTTACACTTGAAAATAGACAAGGAGAGGGCTTTCTTTATTTGACAGATTAATTTACTTGTCGATTGTGAAACAGGCTTAGCCTATTTAAAAGTCTATGGTCGTATTTCAGTTCCTAGATTCTATTAGCAGGGTTCTATGGCGGAGTATAGAACTGATGAGTTTACCCCAGTATACTATAGTACCTATAAATGATTCTATTCTATCGTATAGTGGGCCGCGTCGTCGTAGATTGACAACACTATCTCTCTTATTCATAATCGCACAATAACTAAAGTATGCTTGAAGTATGGTTTGTCCTTATCTTTCATTGTGACATTTGAATCTGACAGAAAGTGACAAAGCATAATTTTACTACAATAGGTTTATGAATAAGGGAGTATATATTATAATTTTACATATTTGCTGGGTGAATACCTGGAGGGACGAAATAGACTGTAACTGTTAGGTATTTATTATATACGCCCATAAGTTGCTCAATTCGTGATAACTGGCTTAAGTCCACCCCTGAACGAGGGAGAAGTTTGTAGTACCATGCCCCAGGTATGCTGGGCATTATTTGGCATTTAGACGAATCAATGTAGTACTTACAGCAGCGGCCAAAAGTCTTATCATGTTCATCAGTCATCATCTTTAGGTGGACCAGGAATTTAAAAAATCCTCGCTTTGGCAATATGTTGCGGAAAATATAACCTATCTTTTGTTTTGTAGGTGCCTCCTACAGAAAAGATTTTTCAAAAATCAACCTCAGACGGAATGATCTTTTTATAAAGACCGTCGAGAGATACGAATTTACGTGAACAACGGCCATCCTAACCAAGCCATATGTCCAAATCATACCTGCATGTCCAAATCAGGCGGTAGCCGTAGCTCTCTCGCGGAGGCCACTGAGGCGACCGACGCCGCCGAGACGGAGTCCTCGGAGGACGAGGAAGATGGCGGCGCGGGCGCCTGCGAGCGAGAGCGCCGGCGCCCGCTCTTGCGTCCGCGCGGCGCATCGCGACTGCCCGGCACCTGGATACGTACTTATTCTTTTAGAAATCTGTCTCTGATTTCTCCAGTGGGTCTAACGGCCTAGCCACGACTTTGAGCGACAGCGGCGGTGGCGAGCGAATTCTCTCTTAGTTGCACGGTCGAGGCGCCCACCGTACAGCGGTTAATTGACGCAAAGTATTAGAAAACTCGCTCGCCACTCAGCTTGTCGCGCAAAATCGTGGCCACAATGCGGCGTTTTCATGGAGCGATTCATTTGATCAACTTTTACTTAGTCATGGTCGTCGTCAATCATACATAACATTGAGTTAAATGTCGATTGTGTTCTAATATATTTAGTTACATAAAGGAGGGACCACACCACTGCTCAAAATACGGTGACGCAGTGACGCCACGTTTCAAACGCATAGGTACCGTCCTCACCGGATCTCTCTCTCTCTCACTGCGATTCCGTACCATCACCGTATTTTGAGCAGCGGTGTGGTCGCTTCTTAAGACTACCCGACGGAAAAAAGTGGTGGAGACTAATCAAAATGCCTACCTCCAACAAGTTGTGCATAGAATGCGGCATATGCGGCAGGGCCGACTTGGTCGTGCCTGTAGCCTCGTGCGACACAGTCCTTATCGTTCTTCGGTCCCGCTTCCTCCCAGACTTCTTCTGCATATTGTTATTGCCCTTACAGTTACTCCCTTTCACACATTCCGAGCTGGGAAAGTCGTACAACCCGTCAGAGTCTGTAAACGGTAGCTGTCGGCCGTAGAATTGTGGCGAAATCCTTCCTAAAGTCGCTTTGTCGCTTAAAGGGGATTCACTACGAGAACTGACAGGGCTGAGGGGTCGGGTTAAGTCTGTTAGAAGCGTAGGCGGTCTTAAGCTAACCTTCTCATCTAAACCTCGTTCTACGCTTATGCATTTGACTATGGAGCATTTTGTGACGCCACTAGGAGAGCATAACGCCGTCTGCGGGATGTCTAACGATTCTTTCAAAACTACAAGCGTCTCCATTTCTTTAGCGCTGGACGGCACATCGTCCACTCGTTCATCTGTACCGATACCTTCATCGTTCGATTCTAGTAAAGGATCGTCCGATAGCGTCTCAGAATCTGATCGCCCTCGTCTCCGTTCCTTCGAATCATCGTTCGAAGATGCCGGGCTAGAATTGGTTTTCATTAAAGGTCGTCTTCTCGATTGAAAGCAGGACGGCCCGCCGCCCGATCCGGGGTCCTCCATCTCCGATGGACATAAAGGATTGCTGGAACCGCATCTAGAAGGGCCAGGGCTCGCCATGGAGCTATAGCCCGATGAAGAGAGATTGGATTCCGATGGAGCTCGTTCGTTTCTGGCTGACATCGAGAACGGGCTTAGGTAGCACATGTTTGCGGTCGGCGGGGGAGGTCTCGGAGACATTGGTTCATCAGATTCCTCGCTAGCGTTGTACGTTACTGTTATCAAGGGTGGCGGTTGGAATTCTATGTGGGGCGGGGTTCTCCTCGGGGGCGGGGAGCCGGGGGAGGGGCGCTCGACGGTGAGCAGCGGCACGCGCAGGCGCGGCGGCGCGGGCGACGGCGACGACAGCTCGCGCTCCGAGTCCTGGCTGTGCGTGCAGCTGGGGCTGGGCGAGTCCGTCGCGAGCGTCGACGCGCTCGGCGTGTCGCAGCTGAAGGCCGGCTGGCGGAGCTGGGGAAACAAAAATATCATTCGAACACACCCTTTAATAAAGTGTCATTCTTGTTGTGTTCATGCAAATTTAAAAGGAATCCCGAATCTTTCACTTTTTTTAAATTAATAATGCCGTAAGTTATAGATTCAAGAAATTGGTAACACTATTAAGCATTACTACACCGAAACACAACGGTGCGAACGCTGCTGCTTGGCGGTAGTAAGTAGTGAGGTGGATTTAACAAATAGTTATAATTCGGTTTTACCTTTAGCCTTAACCCAGATCTCGGCCTCTCCGGTTTCTCCAGCCTGATCTCATCTTCATCTTCGCTGGGCGACATGCAAGTGATCTCATTATTATCAATTTCCATCTTCGCTCGCGGCATCCTGGGGGAAGGGAGAGGGGTGGGCAACGGAGTGGGCAGCGGGGTGGGGAGGGGGGTGGGAAGCTCGCGGATTGGCGACAGGCATTTGTTTATGCCTGTGGGGACTTCTAGGAGGATGGATGGAGGGTGGAGCAGGTTGCTGCCTGATGGAGAGGATTTGTGCGCGCTGAGTGGGTCCAGAACCTGTAGTAAGTAATTTAGTTAATGTTACATGGAAACTGTGGTGGGTATTCCGGATTCAGTACCTAGTAGTGCACAATATTCTAGCTGAAGAAAATCACTGTAACTCCACTAAAGTCTGCAGCAGGTGTAGTAACAAATTAGTATATTAGGTACGATTTGATAGCAAAACTTATCGCTTTGTACTCGTACCTACTCGTATAAATAGTTTACACACATACATTATATTACATATAATCAGGTAATAACGAAATAAGTATTCTGATCACAAAACAGTTATCCTTTCTACGTTTTAAATAAGTATTTTATATATGAAAGTGAAAAGCGCTATCCTCGGTAAAGCCATTTTCGATAGGTATAGTAAAAAGGATAGAGTAGATCAATGCTTCTATTGGCTCTATTACAATTTGTCTTAAACTATTGTGTTTTTCAACGACCTGCCAATATTAGCTGTCATATCACAACAAAATGAATGGATATAACTAATTAATGTCAAATAATATTATATATTACAGTTCTGCAGATAGTTTAACGAATCAAATACGGTTAGCAGGATGTTTTACGGTCCAAAATATACCTGAATAGATTTTACCTGAATCTCGATTGTATTGTGCGGCCTAGCGACCGGCGAGTCGGGTGCCAACGACAGCACGAGCGATGACGCCAAGGACACGTCATCGGCATCGACCGTATCGTCTTGCGGAGACGACGCGGTCGGCGTGCTTGACGCGGAGATGCCGCCCGATGACGCGCGGGAGACGATGGCAGCGGATGATGAAGAGAAGTTGCGGAACATCGCTAGGATGGAGTCGGCGCTGGAGATCTTTGGAGTCCTGTTGAAATGTGAGAAGGTGATGAAGGATTGGATGTATTGGAGGATGAAACATGAATAGCTGCTCACAAAGTGAACTTATCATTTGCTATATATTTTTAGCAATATATACCTACGTACGAGCCATGGAAAAATTTACAGTAAAGGATAAGAGATAGGTTAACAAATTATAGTAAATTTATATCAGCGTAGCAATAAAACTCACCTTGAATATTTCTTCAACGTGGCATGCGACAACGTCAAGTCCAAACTGCTCATGGAATCGCTCCCCTGGTTGCTTGAAGTGCTATGCGGCGACCTCACCTCCACTCCCGGCGAGGGCGGCGTACTTGAAGCCTTTGCCCTCATCCCTCCTTTCACTATAACCGCCATCGGAATCGCTATCGTGTTCATCATGTCAGCATCCGAACTGGAACTCATCTCAGCTGATACTTTATTTAGTAATCTTGCGAACGTGACTTTTTTCTCTAATTTTGGATCTGATATGTGCCTTGTGGAAGGCGATGTGGAAGGACTCGATCCTTCACTAGCGAACGATGTTTCTTTGTTTTCACAGAACTCCATAAAAGCTGGTGCGCTTCCGACAGTGCTTAGCGTTCTTTTTTCTGACATTTGTATAAGCTCCCCCATGCTTTTTTTCTTCGAGTGTTCATTCGCTGAAGCGGGACTTATTAGTTGTTGTAGAATCTGTTTTTTTTCTGCTGCGTTCTTCTTTGTTGGTGTAGAGTTGTTTCGTTTTTTCCGCGGCGAGGGAGATGCTGCATACATACATCATTCTATAGTATTTATATATTAAATAATATATTCTATTTCAAGCGGTACAACATCGATGCAAAGGACGGCTACACGATATTTAGAATTTTATTTTGGAACAGAACTTCATGCTATCTCGGTGCATCTATTTAAGCCAATTTTAGGGAGGAAGCTTGTAGATTAGTTATTTGTTACATGCCGATTGTTTTACGTTTGTTGTAAGTATCTAGAACTGGTGTTAATAGTATTGGTAAGTTTGATTTGTACTTAAGTATAGTGTTTGTTTTGAATATAAGTATAGCAGAAAGTAGTAACATTAAGCATGCATAAGAAGAAGCAACAATTATAGACAGTAACACAACCTTCCAATTACGTTGTATCCAGTTTGACTGAAGAAAGAATCAGATATGAAGTGTGTCTTTAATGTAAAAGACAGACTGGATAGACATTATCAATTACATTACTCTTGAATGGAACAATCCTAGCTTTAAATAGGAAAGCTTAGGTACTGAATTTTTTGCTTTCACAGTTACGAAAAACACACCTCATCCATGCAAAGAGCTTTAAAGATACTATTAGCAAGTAGAAGGTTGGAAAGATAGTTGGACGATCCAAAAAGGTGCTATGGAAGAAAGGAGCGCTACATCAGTTGTGCAAGGTCAGGGTGCACTCAATGACCTCAGTACAATGGTCAGCATTCTACACCAAGTGCCATTCATGTAGCAGGTTGAACAACCAGTGTTAGTTGGACTGGCACGCTCCGCCACGATTTGATAAAATGTTTGCGGTGAACGTCGCATATGGTTGTGATGTTTTGATATCATTTTGAAAAGATGTAATTTCTGGTCAGTGAAAATTTAAATATGAAGGGTTATGTATGAAGCGTTTGTAAAAATAAATTAATACATCTGTGTGAATGTAATGGCACGAGGATATGTTTTACAGGTAACACATAGTTCAAAATAATAAAAATAATATAAAATAGTGTCAATCAAAATGTTTCAAATGTCCATGTCTGTTTTAGATAGTCATAGTAGGTACAGATGTAGTGAATAATCTGACGACATATGAATAGTATTTTGTCGGAACAGTTCGTATTTATCTCGATCTCTCAGTTAGGTTTTCGACGGGTTCAAGTTCTGAGAAAGCAAGATAAAAATGATGTAATCAGACAAAAAATACTGTCGTTTCATTATTAACTACATACATTAGTATCCGAGAGTCGCTTTTTTGGGCAAATCTACTAAACTTAACTTATCTCCAAGTTGGCAACGTCTGATGATTGACTTAATTGTCAAATTGGCGTATTGCCGAGTAACTTTTTAACGTCGAAACTTTTTTCGGAAGTTTCTCTTGTTTCTTTTGCATTTCTATATTGCTATGCTATGTCTTGGTAACTGTCTGTCATTTATTTATTTAGCACATCAAAGCTAAGAACAATGCGATATTTATACGTAGAGTCTAATATCGAGTTGTTATTAGAGTATCGTAGTTTTTTTTTAGTTTTTTTGTATCGCTATTTAACAATTATCAGACGTTTCCAGCTTGGTTGGAGGGTGTTTTTCAAAAAAGTTGAACATAATTAAGGAGCGAATTAAAAAACGTTTTTTCCATTACGTAACGAAAATTAGACATACATTCATGTCTAATTTTCGTTACGTAATGGAAAAAGTCAGCATTTTTAATTAAGTCCTTAACTAAGTTTTTTGTGAAATCTCCCAGGAACGCTCTTAATTCGTCGAGCACGCCATGACACCTAAAAACAATGAGCATGCGTGACATCGAATATCGCAGCGGAGCGCCCGCAGCACTCCTTACGTCCTGGAGGCGGCTTTAAAAGATCGTCCAAGCTAAAGGTCCTCGCGGCGCGGGGCCGCGCCGGGAGCGACACGGACGGCTTGCGGATGCCGAGTCGCGTTAGCAGCGTGCGGTGCGCTTGCGGCTCCGGCGTGCGCAGCGACGCTGCAACAACGCCACGAGACGCGTCAGTCACGATCCGCGTCAGTGATGACGTCCGTTACGACTATTTTGTATTTTGAGGGCGGGCTGGTTTCCGCAACTCGACGTCTAACGCCTATTTTCCGTTACGACTATTACGTGAACCGTCAGTGACGATAGACCTGTCGGGACGATTAGACGTCCGTGGTGAAGATTTACGTTGAAGGTTAACTGTCTGATATTCTATATATTATTTATTATATGTCGTTAAAACTCTGAGACTCTGATATCGAGCAATAGACCACAGATATTTTGTGTCAGTGACGAGAGACGCCGAGGTGCAAGGCAAGATGGACTGTGTGAAGAGTGATATAAGAAAGATGGGAGTGAATACTGAGATGACGGCTTAAGGTGTATGGAAGTAAATGACGTGCTGCGCCGACCCCAAATGATTGGGACAAGCGCGAGGAGATGACGATGACGACAGACGCCCCTTGGTATACGCGTTTTTGATCCTGATTATGTTAAAGTTGAGGTGACGACACATATACTTACTAATAAAAGGGATGACTTGTCAGCAAAGACAGACCTGCACCCTTATGGTATGATATGGTCGCCTTTATCGCGTTGGATACGTGTAGATAAAGCATCCGTCGCTCATGCACGTACATACTGGTCAGAAAGTGACAGATGATTTATCCACGTTTCTTCACATGATGAACCCGACCATAACAGGCCCGCTGCCGAGTCAGTGACGTCTTACTTGTCGTTCTATGTTCAGGGCCCTTAGCCAAGATGCATTACGCTAACTAGCGTTTCTATTCCTTTCGTTTTTAAACCAATCGCGTCACTGGTAGATCACGTGACTCTTCGTATCACGTGATCTACCAGTGACGCGATTGGTTTAAAAACGAAACGAATAGAAACGCTAGTTAGCGTACTGCATCTTGCCTAAGGGCCCAGTTTAAACTTTATTAGGACAAGGCACTAAATTGCATAAGCCTTTCTATGTTTGAACGTTCAGTTGACGTGAAACCAACTACCAACCACGACGGACGTCTCACGTCAGTGACAAAAAACGTCTGCTGTCTGACGGTGCGTCACTGCGCTGTCACTACGAACATCTGATACTTAGTTACTTCTTGGATGTTGTCTCTGGACTGTCGGGTCCTGTTTCCTGATGCCGGATTGGAACCTAAACCTAACGTGATGGTGGTGGACGCTGATGGAATGATCGCAAATACAACGCTGGATGCTCTAAACCGCTTTTCTATGACAACTAGATAATACTAGTGAATAGAAGTAACACGATTCTTAGCCACTTAGTATGACCCAACCTACTTACTCAAGGACGTGTTTTGGACAATACGACTTATACCTTACTAAAAATAGTTAAACGCGATTGCTACTGGAAAATAAGCGATGATATGGTTGTTTGGGATCCAATCTTTCCTTTCTGAAAGTGTCACTTCTATGCACTAGCATGATCTATAAAATACGGCCCGGTTTTTAAATAACAAGTAGTAAACGATGAGAAGTGGTTTAGGGCTGGGAACTGAACTTTACGACCTAAGTTCGACTTCAGCGATATTGACAGCTTTGAGCTACTGCCATGTCACTGCCTCAAGGTAACAGCCGTTGAAAACTTTATTACAATCTCAAATCTCGCCTTAAAATATATCGGAGCAGACGAGGTGCTCAAAAATCTCTGAAGGCGCTAGTGCCCTAGCACCTTCATCAATAGGGTCTAGTTAGTAATTTTTAGTACCTTGTCTGCTGTTTTGATGGCAGAAAACTTTGACAAGTCTGACAAACCACGGTAGGAATCCCAAATTTGGTGCGTATTTTTTACAACCGGGCCATATTCCTGTTTGTCATGGCTCTACGAAGCGCGATGGCGACATACCGCGCGATTCCGCCGCGTCCTCGCCGCGTGACCGCTAGCGTTCCACCTGCGGCACCGCAGCGTACCGCTGCCGTCCGACGAGCGCTACGCCACATTCGTCACGAGAATTCGAAAATGCCATCCTCTATACAGTACAGCCAGTGAAGTGGGCAGGGATGTTATTCTTTTAGAAAACTTCATCGCTTCTTTTGGTTGACTACTCGTACAGTCGCCAGCATATATATTGCAGCAAACAAGGTGCTCACAAATATCTGAACACGACTCTATTGTCAAGGCGTTAGAGTGCAAGTTCAGATATTTTTGACCACTCTGATATGCACAGATATATTTGATGGCGAACTGTATCATTGATAGAGATATCCGGCCGTAATTTTTCTACGGCTGGATATCGGATAGTAAACAAGCATTTAGTTTATAATAAATTAATGCATCTTTATGGTGGACCCATGGTGAACCCATGGTGGACCCTCATAAAACCAACGTTAGGTACACCTGCGACTTTGGCTAAGTCTCTATTATCAGGAGCGTAAGATACATTTTTGTTGACGACGTGGTCCAAGGAGACCACTTACTGACTGTATAGATAGCGGGATACGACTTTTTCAGTTTCAGGTAACGCTAAGAGGAATGCTGAAGTTTCCATTCGACGGGACAATCAGACTTCGGGGTATTTACTCACTGTTGAGTAGTTGTTCATGACAGAAACATTATATATTTCAAAAGTACCGTATGTAACTTACAGTTTTGGAGAAGAGAGCATGAAGAGCACTTCCACAGCCAGGGCAGTCAGGGTCTTGGTTAGTTGAGCAGTACTAGGCATGTTAAGTACTAAAATTTGGTATGAATTTAGCGTTACTCATGTTTAAGATGATTAATATTTAATATTTAAAAAAGATTTAAGAGCTACATTAAAAATACCGGGTCTTTACGAGTATCAAGGTGAAAAGTGAAATACTAGTTTTCTGACTGTCCAGATCGTTTGAAAAGTCCAGCAAGTCCTCGCCACACGGATCCACAATTACTTTAACTTGGCAATAGACATTACTCCAAAAGCCTTAATGCCAATCGATCGAAGTATCTGTATCGTGTCGTGGAATAGAAATTTGTATGTTAAATATCATGCTATGTTAGACAGGAATAGAGTACATTTGGTTATATAATTTTCCATCTATTTAATATAAGATAGCATGATACTTAGCCATATTAGCATATTTAGGAAAAATACAAAATTTTGTTAGCATATAAACGAAGTAAATCCTGTAAATAAGAAATTAGAACCAAGTTAAAAGAACTGTGTTGGCTTTCGGATTCCAGAAACTTCTTAATCTATTGTTTATTTAGGTGCCACAATTAATATAATCCCTTCCTTTCAATTACTAAGTAACACGCCACCGCACATTAATCTTCAAGTCAACAACGTTGACAATAGAGGCAACTTCCCAACAAACTAATCCCACATTTAAGCCCTCTTTCCCCGCTATTTGTTTCTGCATCCGTAAGCCATGTAAACAGACAGGAATAAACAGCAATATTACGCAAAACGTGTTCTTACCATCCGAGTGACAGTGCTAATCAGAAAATATTCCAAGAACAGCGTAATTGAACAATGAAGCTTCATCAAAGTGAGGCGATACGAATGCTTTATGTGGATCTCTTCAAAAATTCAAAGTATTTTGTGGTATTTCTGAAATTGTGCAAGCTGTTGTGTGCTTATGAGAAGTTTTGAAAGTATAATAAGTGTTATTCAAGTTTCGTGGCATCTGGAGAATTGACTCGTTTAGGTTTAGTTTGTAGTATATTATTATTGTTTTTTGAATGTCTTGTTACATCCGTTATTTAATTTTGCTATTCGAGATAGCTAAGTATTAGCTAACCGGCACGTGTGAACTTAAATCCAGGTTTTATTTTGTTTAAACGAATAAATAGGAAAAACGTTAATTCTGATAAAAAATTGGGTACCGTCGAGGCCGTTGGAAGTATTGTAACAGGCCTAAGATTCATAAAAACTTTAAAATAATTTTGAAATTTTGACATGATTTTCAAGTATCTTTATCTGCAACTTTATTACATCTTCCAGATCACACGAAACTCACTTCTCTTACCCTAAATTATACCCCAATAACTTCAAACACTTACGTCTAGCGCATCTATCAGCCTCTTCTGCTAGAAGCTTCTCGATCTTTTCAGGGAAGTGTCTCTTGGCACACCAGACCAGCCCAATGACGCCCAGCACCACGAACACGGCGATGAGGCCGAGCCAGAACGGCTCCTGCATCATGCGAGCGCCCAGGCTTATGATTTTTGGAGTCGGGTTAGGGATCTCGCATCTGTCGAAGAGAGGATGTAATATTGTGCTAGATCAACGAATACTAAAAATTATCTATCGGAAATTTTCCATATTTTCAAAGGTCGGAAGGAAAGCTATGACCTCCTAACCCAGCCTCGTTCTCCTTCCTTTATTTAGGATAAGCCTATCTGAAGGCGATGAATCCAGCTCCCCTGGTTCAGCTATTGCCCTTGACGTGGTAGCCCGACAGTGGGAGTTTTGCTCACCTCTTGCCCTTCCAGCTGGGGTTGCACTGGCACAGGAAGCCGGCGTCGCGCTCGGTGCAGGCGCCGCGGTTGTTGCAGGGGCGCGCGGCGCACGGGCGCACGCGCTCGGCGCAGCGCCGCCCGCGCCAGCCGCGAGCGCACGCGCACGAGAACGACGCCTCCGCGGACAGCGAGCAGTTGCCGAACACGCACGGCGAGCGCTCGCACGCGGTCAGCAGGCAGAACATGCCTGCAAGTGTGGTTCGGTTATTTTAATCCCACCAAAAACATAAAATGTAAAAATAGGCCAATCTTTAATGTGCCACCAACAGTAGTGATATCTAAAAAGGTGTATAAGACACAAGACACTAGATTTTTGACAATCAATTATGAACGCCGTAAAAATACAGGGACTCTATCGTCGCGTTTATTCCTGTAGTTATTTGATAAAAACTTGTGACTAGCTGACTGTACGTCAGTGAGAGTGGATGTTTTATTCTTTATCCAACGCGACCATAAAAGGCCCGCAGAACCGCCATTTAAAGAGACAAAGAAGAACTGACCAGTGTAATAGCCGGTGCAGAAGCAGGAGTTCTTGGCCTCGTCAGCAGCGCAGTGCCCGCCGTGCAGGCAGGGGTTGGGGTAGCACGACTCCACGCTGGTCTCTTCAGGGAGTAGGAGCACTTTGCTGTGGTATTCAGGGTCTGAAACAACAAGTGATTAGGTGGAACTATGTGGATACTCAAAACAAGCGTGAACCAATGTGGTGAAAATCCCATAACCCCAGCTTTTGTACTTGTTAAAAGATGTCGCTAGTGTCGCTACTAACGGGTCCGATCGAACTTACCTTGTATCTGTGATTGGAAAATCCTAGATGGCACCGTCAGTCATTACTTTGGAAGATTCTACGCGCCAATTGAACCCACACTAACCTCTGTTGACGAGGAGCGCGGCGTCAACGCTGATGCCGTCTTCTCCAGCGCACAGCGTGACGCTGAGCGCGTGCAGATGAGAGTGCACGACGAGGGGAGCGACGGCGCGGCGCGCGCGCGGCGTGCGACACAATGTCCAAAGCGTGCCGTTGGCGTCTGTGTAACTGTCGCGCACCTAAAGGAATAATTAGGGGATTTAAAGTAGAGGTTATCTAATAAATCTAACGACCTGAAGTGTATGGGTCCCTAAGGCGCTTGACTTATTAGACACATTCTAGCATAAGTTTAGAAAACAGGGTCACGTTCGATTTGTACCCAAATCTTGCTTATTAATGTGTGATTATCAGAATATTATAGTTTCACCTCTTCTGTCAAGTGTTTTTAGCCAACCTTACCATATATACCGTATGACTTGCTATACCGTAAGATTGCTTCTTTTTGTTAGTTTTTGAACTTACTTCGATCCACCCCCTCCCCTCCCCGCACGGCCCCGGCGCGTCCCCCGCGGCGGGCGCGACGCCCTCGAAGGCCAGGGTGAGCGTGTGCTCGTGCGGCGCCAGCAGGCGCATGCGCAGCGTGACGCGCGGCGGCGGCGCGCGCGGCCAGTTCGGCGCCGCCAGCCGCCCGGAGCGGACGTGCGCCAGGTCCAAGGTGTGTGTCGCGTTCACGTTGTACACTGGAATTTATCTGTTTTATTTAGATGATTGGGCAGTAAGATAATGAAGAGTTAAGGTTTGCAGGCTACTAACGGTCTGTTTAAATTGCTTGGTGAAATCTGACATCCATACTAATAATATAATTTTTAAAGTAATTAGCTCTGTTTGTTTTCATGATAAGAAATTCAAGATAAAAACAACAATTCCAAATTAACTTACCAGTTTTAAAGTGCGCCATAAAACCCCTCCCTGTAACATTCCCTCCCGTTTTGAACCTCAGCCGCAAGATCTCCGCGTTGGAAATGAACAGCCCATTGGTCAACAAGTCCGCACTCAGAAACGGCCGGATTGGTTCGTCCTGCAGGTCTACTTGAACCTCTAGGAAGGTGTCTTCTGGAAAGGACTCTGTGAGGTTAGAGGGGACGCCTTTCACAAATGATCCGTAACCGAAGTCGAAGTGGGTGATGTTTAGGAACACACGCTTGCCTGAAACAAATACCACTTGCTGAGTTTTTGAACATGCCATCCATTTCATTTTTTGCAGGCAAAAGAAGCGAGATGAGAAGAAGATTCGACATAAATGATGTGTCACACACATCAGTGTTCATGGTATTTACCTGTGGGAGCCAATATATCAATGGTGCAGTCCAAATCTGGCAGAAGAAAGTGCGGGTAGTTAGGGCTGCGTATTACTCCTTCTTTCGACGTGAAAGTCTGCGACGGACACCCGACCAGTTCCACAGCTTGCCATTTGAGGGAAAACCCCGAGGCTTGGGTGCTGGGAACGAGAGATATATACTTATTTGGACATCAGAGTTCACCATTATAATTTATTCCCCACTCCATCTCAAAATTGTTATTCCCATCAGTTACCACCCGGCTTTTGCTGGCTTATTACTGCTGAATAAAGTTCAAAGTGGCAATACAAAATGCTGGGTAGTAATAGGTGGGAGGAACCCTTTCGGTGTAGAGGTTAGGGAAGTGACAGCCACAACATTCTATCCTAGTCATCACGATTGCAGGATTGAGATGGAAAACGACCATGGGTTTCACTCAAAGATTATTTACCATCATTTTACATGTTTTTGGTTATGTGCGTTGTTGATGAAGAACGCTAGAACCGGCACGATCCAACATGTTTCAGACTCATTAGAAGTCTTTCATCAGTTGATGAGTCGGATCGTACCGGGGTTCCGGCTTATAATCGTGAGGTTCAATCGTATCCATTATATTAAATCATGTCTCACGTTGTTTTCAAACTTACTTGTAATCAGAATGGAAATGCAGCACCGCTTTGTTGCTCGCGGCTACCCATCGCGTTTCCCCAACCGACCCGCAGTACCTCGACGATTTTAGATTCTGTACGTCTCGTAACTAGAAAATAAACATTTTGGATTTATTACTCTCTTATTCTTCGCGAAGTTTTCTAAATTGAAGGATGCATATGTATTTTAAAATCATGAAATTTTCTTTTCGTCCCACCCGGCCACTGTGCGTATTCCTGCATACATAGGTCCGTTAAAACGTAATTTCTTGTGGTTTTTGGATCCATGATTTCAATAAGGGGGCCATATCACCTCCAAACCAGCCGGTAGGTCAGCTCTCGTTTCCTCCATCCGCCTCTATGGGATCCTTCATAAGCCTTACCTCAACATAATCATAGAGGCAGTCCTTCTGGAACTCCAGCTCGATCTGGTGGAAGACGAAGACCAGACGCGAGTCCGGCGGCCCCACCACGTGCACCCAATAGTCCAGGTCGTTGTCGTACATGTTTGGGTGCTCGGGACTCACCAGGGTGCCTGCAAGAGGAATGATTTTGAACTTGATGTAACTTGACTGAATACTGTCTTATCTGACTAAACTTGATGTGGTTTCCCCTTGTTTTGCCGGCACTCATTTCATTTCATCGAAAGATAATTTCTAAAGAATAATTATTGTTTTCAGGTTATCTTAAGCATGGGTTGCTTAGGTTAGGTTAGACCTGTGATCACCAACAATTATAACTCCTGCACGTGGAAATGCCTGTCGATGAAATGAAAATTAGGCGAAGTAAAACATTATATTAAATGAGCGTCGGTGATTCAAGGGTAAACCAGTGCATAATGGGATTAATGTTCGATTCCACTAACTAGTCTGGTGGTAACTTACCGTATGTTCCTTCAACGGTTCTGTTCCTTACAATCACCTCGGAGCTCAGTCTTCGCTTACAGACGTAGCCTCCCGTCGCGGAGCACTTGTGCAGGGTCCAGTACAGGCCACTCGGCTGAGATGGCACCGGGGAAGACTTCCACTGCAACGGAGATGATGAAGATAATTCAGAGTAATAATAAAGTGATCTCGCGTGACATGCCCGTCCTACACCCTTAAGGTCGACCTGGGATTTGTTCATATATAAATTTTCGAACAAGTGTGATATTGCGCTGAAGGCTTATGATAGGTACTTGTTTTGTGTGAGACTGGCCCGGTAAGTCAGCCTCAACTAGAGTTATTGTAGAAGCTATTCAAGTGCCCAAATAACTCCTATTAAGTTGACGCTCTCCAGTAGGTTATACAATGGCCGGACAATACAACCATTCTTAGTTTTGATCCATTCTTGAATGCCTAAGTACACATCGTTATCTGAACTTCGAATCAGGAGTCATCCATTTTTGTGTTCTTAAGCTGCCAGCGCGTACTACGCGGCGCTGCAGTCACTCATGCTGCAATTCTAAGCTATCTTCATTAGGTGCCTAAACAGCTGCTATTAGAAACCACCCAGCAGGGAGCACAACCTTGAAGATCCCTAAGCTTTTATAGTCTTGTTACATGCTTAGGCAGACATTTAGTGGCTCACCTGGACGCCCAGGCACGCGTCATCTAGCTCCTCCTCTTCAGGCCGCCAGCCCCGGTACTGCGCAGCGCTGCCGTCGCTCCAGCTGAAGTTGTCCCAGCCGGCCACGCGCGCGCCCAGCCAGTACACCACGCCTGCGCTGTAGTCGCTGCTCTGGCGGATCCCAGACACAATGAACCGCTCTTCCTCAGCTGAATGGATTGAGGATAGCCGCATGCTGAGGCCTTCGCATACCTGGAACATATATATATATATATATATATATACTAGTGGACCCGGCAGACGTTGTCCTGCCCGATCGCAGAGGCACCTACCGGGTCCAATTGTTAATATAAACCACCCCTGTATTAAAGTGAACAAAGCTAAAAAAAAAATATTCAATTGGTCAAGCCTTTTTGAATTTTAGCGAGACTAACGAACAGCTATTCATTTTTATTTATATAGATATATAAACAAGAATCAATGTCAAAGTCAAATGAAAACGAATCGTTGCTTATTTACTGGTTTATATGCCAACGGTACACCACTACATACGCCATTCCGAGCTCTCGCTAATGTATGTATGTAAACTCTTTATTGCACAGATAATTGATTTACAATGAATACTCGACGACATAATATTTGACGACGCGGTTAGCCTAGTTGGTAGTGAACCTGCCTACGAAGCTAGCGGTCCCGGGTTCGAATCCCGGTATGGACAAATATTTGTGTGATGAGCGCGAGTATTTGTTCCTGAGTCATGGATGTTTTCTATGTATTTAAGTATGTATTTCTCTATATAAGTATGTTTATCGTTGTCTAGTACCCATAGTACAAGCCTAGAGCTTAGTTTGGGACTAGGTCAATTTGTGTGAGATTGTCCCCTGATATTTATTTATTTATTTATTTAAAATGCACAAAGGCGAGCTTATCCCTCTAAAGAATCACTTCCAGTTAACCTAGAGAATGACTGAGGACAAAACACGAGGATAGGCAACGTTACACGTGACGAACAAAATTATTAGATAAGAATCAAATATGTTTAATATGTCTATAAGCCGTATATGTCTATATGACATTGATTCTTGTTTGGCTTATTTTTTATTACTTCTTCAAAACATTACAAACCTCTTTTATTGCAGATAGTAATTTAGAATTCCTGTAAACTTACAAATACCACTACATATGCAATTCCGAGCTCTCGCTAATATGATTATTGCCTACGTGAATCTGTCAATTCTTCTTCTTCTTAAAGTGCCTCTCCAACTAGTGAAGGTTGACTATCAGTTGCTGGAATCTGTCCCTATCCTTTGTGAGACGGATTACAATTATAATTACGGATTATAATTACGCATATTAGAAAATTAGGTACCTACCCGCAAAGCCAAATCAATCAATGTGTCAATTTATTTAATTACCTAACCAAATTTAGTACAACATGATTTCACATTCAGAATCACAATCCAAAGCCTTTTCCTCTCCGTTAACAGATTGCCCAACAAAGAAGTAAACTCGCCGACAGATCGCCCGACAGCGGCGGATAATCTCGTTAGAACAATGCGACTTATGCGACGGGTCGGGAAACGTCGGAAACAGTCGGGCTTCGGGTTATGGAGGGAGAGGTACGAGTAGGCAGAGTTTACACGAGGTTAGATGACGCGACTGATTTGTGGGTTTGGTGGTTGACTAATCTGCCTACTGTACTATTTAGTGCATATTTAGGGCATGGGTAATCTGCCTACGGTACCGTATCCAGAACCGGGACTGAGATTTCCAGTGGTGACCCAGAGCCAGGAATTGGCGATATTTTCAGTACAGTTTTTTTATTTGTCCTCAAAAAAATATTGTGTTGATAAATGTCTCAGTTTTGAAGATCCTAAATTATTAATTTGACATGTAATATTTGATAGTATAAATAAATGAGTTTGAATGTGAGTATTTAAAAATGGAATCGAACCGTGACCTTTTTAATAACGAATTAAAATCGACTGTATGTTTTAAATAAATAATTAATAATAATACACTTACTCGAGCTTTGAAAAATTTACAGACTCAAAAAAAAACCACTCACAATATTGTTTAAGATCGGGGTCAATAATGGCCAAAGATGTAAATAAAACGAAACTAACCAATTTACAATTATTACACCAACATTATGTACTTTCAAGATTTAGAAAGGTCTTTACAATTATTTATACGCTTGATTATTACTTTCATATTAACTTTTAGATTAAATAAGTATTAATTATACGTTTTGCAGCACGCGTTTAACAAATAAAACACGCATGATTAAATTTTGAGGTTATGTGTCAAACAGTACCAATTTATTGACATCTTTAGCCATTTCTATTGACCCCGACTATCATTATTTATACAATTTTGTACACCAACGCATACAGCCGCGCCAGCAATAATATTGAGTTCAAAAATATATGTGACACGCCTCTAATAATAAGAGAGTATCAGATATTTTTAGATTTTTACCGCAATATTCGATAAAACGATTTTTACTGGTGACTGTACAGATTAAAACATGCCAACTTCTTAATAGCGAAAGAACCGAAGAACCGAAATTATTTTCGTCAAAAAATACAATGGAGTTTTCCAAATAATTCCCCAGTGACAAGAGCTTAACTCGTGTAAACGGGCCATTAGAACGGGGCCGATTCAATGAAGTATTAGAGTCGTGTCTCTTTATACTTCTGTACTTTGTTATGATAATGTAACGTGTTAGATTATTTCGCCGCTTTTGTGCGAGGCCCAAATAGGCCCTAATGAAACTGTAAGTACGGTACGGGATTTCAATTGTTGCGCCATTTTGGAGACTTGTATATTTCGTTTAAGAAGCCTCTTACAAAAGCTAAGCGGGCAACGTCGCAGTCTCTTTTTTTAAAGTGATATTGAGTGAAACTTCTCAAATGTAATCTACTAACTTTCTCATTTACGAAATATAATTAAAATATGTGAAATTTCCCATCACGATAAAATATTTCATTGCACACATTTAAATACACCAGCCCCCGTATTGTCGCCTTTATCGCGCTGGATAAAGCATCCGTCACTGTCGCACTCACATACCTACGTACTGGTCAGAAAGTGACAGCTGTTTTATCCACGTTTATCCACATCATAAACACGACCAACGGCTAAAACAAGCCCGCAGATTTGAGAATTTAAGACCCGTTTAATTACAAATATTTTTCGCGTTGCTCTGAAATAAATAAATAAATAATAAATATCACGGGACAATCTCACACAAATTGACCTAGTCCCAAACTAAGCTCTAGGCTTGTACTATGGGTACTAGACAACTATATACATACTTAAATATAGAAAACATCCATGACTCAGGAATAAATACTCGCGCTCATCACACAAATATTTGCCCATACCGGGATTCGAAGCCTCGGTCACTGCCAACTAGGCTAGCCGCGTCGTCAAAAACGTTTTCTATTCTATTCTATCACTTACTTGTGCTGCTGTGGCCCAGGAGGCCCGAGGGTGTCCTGCGAAGAGGTAGCAGTATCCGTTGAACAGGACTTGCTTCGCGTCCGTGCACGAATGAGCTGCTGACAACAACACCTATTATAACATTATTTTAATTTTGTTGCTTTCGGTGTCGAGACCCTCGGGCCGCGGGGTCCGAGCGCTCAGAAGCTTTTTATGGAGCTGTCAAAACGCTTGGTCGAGGAAACTGGTTAGCAAATAGCTGGCAGCTTTCTCGCTCAACGCAATAGCATCGCTATTCATTGCGGAAATTCTGCCAGCATCTTTGGCACAATGCCACGGGGGCCATTTAGTTTTATTTTAGTTTTAATTATTCCCACTTGTAAGATGTTTATTATTTTGAATAAATTATTTATATTTATTACAGCAAGTTATTATAACTTATGCTCACTTATGCTTATGCTTACTTTGCTTGTTGTATTATGTTGTGATATATTTATAACAAATAATTCAAATTAAAAAATATACTACCTGCCTACTACAAATCAATTATGTATATTTCTCAGTGAGTTTGCGCGGGCTGAAAATCAGTGCCGTGTGCAAGCACGGCTCAATGCTGAGCCCCTTAGCCTTTGTGGTGTCTGTCATAATTTAATTTAATTGCATCCTGTTCTGAAATTTGTATGTATGTATGTAAGTTCTTTATTGCGCAAAATGTATAAGTAAATAATACATTGACATCGTAACTTTAAATTTAAATATTTAAAGTTTCGGAAAAAAAAAGCGTTTGGCCAAATGTAACCGTTGCGTAATGAAACAGTTTGCGAAACGTTTTTCATCCAAATGGATGGACACCCTTGTTATATATATTTATGTCGGCGTAGGATCGCAAAATTTGACTTTTCACAAAAAAACGAGGGGTAGAGGATCAACTGAAGCGAAGCGAGGGCGGGTCGCTAGTTTTTTTTATATGTGTTTTAATTCTTTCTTTTTTATTTCTTTACTGATGTCTTAAGTGAGCCGTAAACTGCTTTAATATAAAACTGGGCAAACCGCCATTGCCTTTGCCTAAGTTTTATCCCTTGTTCTAAACTTTGCCTCGTTTGTAATGCCGCTCGAATGAAACCGAGATGGTTTGACATCGCGTAACGAGCCCCATTACTCACCGGCGCTGGACGGATCGCGTAATTTAGGTTATTACCGTTTACATCTAGATATTTACGCCCCGTTTTAGGTTAGGTGTTTTTTCACCAAAATTCGAAATATTGTTCACGTGAATTACTTAGTCTTATCTTGGCGAGACAAGTTGCTTTTCAGTTCTCATTGTTCAGAATAAAGATTGTTAACAAAGTTTAACAAGAAGCTACAAACCAGATACCTACCTAGTTATCATTTACATTTGCATGCTGTACACATAATGTACAGTCGAGGACAGAAATATGAAATGTTTACACTTTTTCACCTTGTTCCATTGTAATAAGGTCCAAAAGTGTAAACATCTCTGTCCTCGACTGTACTAACACTTTTTCTGTGCAAATAAAGATTTATTTTTATTTTAAAACAGACGTGAATTGCGATAACTTGTAATTTGACATGAAGTGCAATTTATACTGTAATTTATATTGAGTAATAAAATCTGAATCTGAATCTGATACAGCGCGCTAGAGCCGAGACAAGGACAACGTTATTCTTTTATCCCGTATAAACCAAATACAATAGCGCAATACAACAAAAATTATTCCGATTACGCGCACATATCTTTGAGAAACGTTACAGTTTCTCGTTAAATTTTGTGGTTCGTAGCTTTGTTTGGGCAAAATTTATAATAGCCGAAGGTAGTGTAGCGTTACTTCCTAGAATACAGACCGCAATTCCCTCGGTAATTCTTTGTATTGTTTTTGGCTGCCACGATACAGGCCTAGCCTAGTGTGGAGTCAAAGTTACTTTTGTTATTGTACTGTAATTATTTTGGTAAATAAATCTTTACTTTACTTACTTTACTTTACTTAAAATAAATATAAGTATCCCATCAAAAACATAAAATGTACAAGGGTAATTCTTCGAGCGTTTCAACCGCCCTCATTACTCTTGTCGCATTAATGTCGAAATCCCTGTAGCTTTGGACGCTATTTTCAGTTATGTTGTAGAGTGTCCTGACTTATACTGAAAATACTATCCTAATCTACAGGGGATTCCACATTAATGGGACCAGGGGAATGACGGCGGTTGAAACGCTCGAAGAATTACACACAAAAATGTCGATTCTCGCGATGCTTCCACCGTAAAGTTGTGAGATCTCATGTAAAGCCAAACCTACATTTAGTGAATGTATTAATATTAGACATCTTTATTTCTATAATAACTATACTGTGTAAATGTGGCTAACTGTACCTACCTATATCCACTACGTCTTACAAATACGATTACGAAGTTACTTGTGCAGTTCGTAAAATTATTTGCCATAGACTTTGTGAATTTACCAACCACCAAGAAAACGGGACTGAAATTTCAGGATGTTTCAGTTTTTCCTTTCTATGTGGGCTAAACACTACCTGAATGCAAAATTTGAAGTTTTTGTGTCTGCTAGAAGTACCTTAGAATTTTGATGATCGGTGAGTCAGTCAGTGACAAAATTAAGGAACGTTGACTTGCAATAATTCTTAAACTACTGATTCAAATTTAATGTTATTTAAATATATCTAGCTATATAATGCCCTCTTGGTCACTGAAATTTTAGGCTTCTAGTTTTTTCCACAGCGAAGTTAATGGTCGAAAATGGCCCGAATGGCTTCGGGAAAAGGATGTTTCGGCCGTGCCTTTTTTTGCTCAACTTGGCGGGGGCACCGCCGTGCCCCCAGATTTCTAAGATATCATTACTTTACAAAATGTAAAAGATAAAAAAACCTGACTAAATCATGAAGTCTACTTTCAGAACTCTTAATTCTTAAATGGCCAAACGGAATTTCACCAAATTTAGATAAGAACACTCTCGATTAATGTTAACTTAAAATAACATTTGCGTGCTAGTTTCTAGCAAAATATGTCATCGTACAGGAATAATAACAAAATAACACCTAATTGTACCATATTTTATAGAAAATAAATTTATTTGTATTTGATTAAGTCACCATTCAAACAAAAACTAAATCAAAATCTGTTCGTCCTTTTGGGAGCTACAATTCCATGTATATGTAGATGCACAATACACACGCTAAACTTATTAAATTAAATTAAAAATTAAAATTCATTTATTTCAAGTAACTGGGACTCATATTAGGTACATAATTTAAAATTACACACAATAAACAATAATCAGTAAATCAGTCACACAACAAGTCATAAACAATAAAAATTAGAAATTCATCACATCACATTAAAAATTATTAGAAATTATAAATAAAATAAAATTAAATAAAATTAAATTAAATCAAATTAAATAAAATCAAAATAAAAACAATAAAATAAAATTAAATGATTATTGTTTGGTGCGTGATATGTTTGGCACAGCAGTGCCGTATATATGGGCAATCCAGCCTGTCGGCAATCATCGCCAGGACGGTGTTGGCGCTGGCG
This sequence comes from Tortrix viridana, assembly GCA_963241965.1. NCBI lineage: Eukaryota > Metazoa > Arthropoda > Insecta > Lepidoptera > Tortricidae > Tortrix > Tortrix viridana. Next base: position 13,506,990 of record OY725180.1, on the reverse strand, counting down.
TGCACCCTGCGCACTAGCGAGGCGGCGCGCACGCGCACGGTCGCGTGGAAGCAGAGCGCGCGCGCCTCAGCAAACATGCCCGAGGCGCTGCAGCAGCGCCGCAGCCCCAACACTGCCCTGAACGCGTTGTTAAATTGTACACGGAGGGCATTGTACGACTTATGAGTGTAGTTTTCCCAAAGACTGCATGTGTACAATGATGTACAGTAAGTTTTAAAAAGCATAACTTTAACATCGTTAGAGCAACGTGCAAACCTACGAGCGATCGAGTTACCCCTCACGCATACAGCCCTCCGCTCCCGTTCCATGTCAGCATCGTCTTTGAGGTCAGCGGTGACAATATGACCTAGGTACTTAAATTGTGCCACCCTCACAAGTGGCGCTCCGTTCAAACAGACGGGCGGAACGCTCAACAGTCGTTTGCCGCCGGCCTCAAAGACCATGAACTGACTTTTGGACACGTTATATTTTAACCCATGGCCACAAGCGTACTCTTCGCAAATCTGTAGCAGCTTTCTGAGGCCACAGACCGACGCACTCAGCAGCACCATGTCATCTGCGTAGCTCAGATTATTGACACAAACTCCATCCACATGGCAGCCGAGATGCTGGCTGCTGAGCGCGACGATCAGTGCGTTGATATAGAGGTTAAAAAGTGACGGGGAGGTCAATCCCCCCTGCCTCACCCCGCATTCAAGCCGATATGACTCCGACACTGCCCCCGCCCATCTGACAAAGTTGACCTGATGACCATACCAATATTTAAAGATGCTAACGAATTCACGCGGCAAGTTAATTTCCTCTAACTTTTCCCATAAGATCTCGTATGACACCAGGTCAAAGGCCTTGGACAGATCCAGGAAACATGCAAACACTGGGGTATTGCGATCAGTATAGTATCTGACGGTATGCTTAAGGCACAGTATAGCACTCTCAGTGGACAGTTCAGGCCGAAAACCAAACTGATTGTCGTGCAGTGTCATGTACTTGTTCAATTGTGTGTTAAGCATAGCGTCGAACACCTTGGCAATTACCGTCGCAAGAGAAATGGGTCGGTAGTTACTCACGTCACTCACATCCCCAGTTTTATTTTTTACTACTGGCACAACAATAGTTCGCATTAGGTCAGAGGGAAGGTATGAGTGACTCACACACAGCGAAAATAACATTGCCAAAACTCTTGAGATATGCGGCCCAGCGTATTGGAGATGCTCAATAGAAAGACCGTCGTGGCCAGGACTTTTACCCCTCGATATTGACTTAATGGCCTTTGTGACATCCTTCGCAATAAATTGAGTCACCTCTTTTTCGCCTATAATATGAATATTAGTTTTCTTAGGCCCTAAAGCAGACTGTACACGGAAATGTTCTTTAAAATTGTTGGCAATAGCATTCGTGTCGCTCACCCCACCGACACTCACCGGGACTCTAGGCCCCCCATTAACCTTCTTGGTCCCCTTCCAAAAACCGCGGAGATTGCCCTTCGCATGTTGTTCTGCCAGGGCATCCATCCTTATCTGATCCTGATGGTCTTGGCACCATTTTAATCGAGATTTAAACGTTTTCCTACTATTACACATATCATCATAAACACAGCCGTTCCTTGGCTTACCACAAGAGATCCAATAAAGAAATTTAGACCTAGCATCACGATGAGCCTCGCCGACATGCCTATTCCAACCCGCAACACGAGAAACCTTCCCTCTCTTTTTTGATCTCCCCTGCCCGACCTTAGCTGCATCCCGGATAGCAGTAACAATGTCAGAGTAGAGTCTGTCAAGAATACGCCTGTGACCAAGGTCATTACAATGACGATCAGCACAACATCGAAACTCCTTATTAAACTCTATCAGTTTTAATCTATTGTTGCATTCGCGTGTAAATAAAGCTGCCTGTTCGTCCGATCTCGCCCCCCATACTATCTCACTGTCCGTCATTGTTCGATAAAATAATTTAGGTATTATATGATACAAGTTACACTCTACAATAAGAGGAAAGTGATCGGACCACAGTGTGTCATACTTTACATACACGTCACGCACAAACTGCACAGCCGAGTTAGTCATAATACAGTGATCTAACCATCTAGAAGATCCATAAACATCACTCACAAACGTGTAAGTATCGGAGGAAATGCCCAACCTATCGACATCTACACAAGACCAACACTGCTCGTTACAAAAGGTTATAAGTTCATTAAAAAACAGTTCTTGGGGATGAGCGTTAAAATCACCCATTATGATAACCGATTCTATGCTAAATTCGTCTATAATCGCACTCACCGAACCGAGGCAGTCTGTGAATTCAGGCAAATTCGCAGTCGCATTAACTGGCATGTACACGCTTACCACTATTACTGGTCGCTCGCTAGTGACTACTTTGATTGCACACACACGATTATTAGCGCACCTAATCACAGACACATTTTGAAAGACACTGTTTTTCCAGAGAAGGGCCACCCCTCCGTACGGCCTTCCACGCAGTATTCCTGCCGATGTATCCACCGCCGACGTTCCCGTGTACCCAAATCCGCTATCAATTGTGCTTAGAAACGACAAATCCTCAGGCAGTAACCATGTCTCTTGTAAGGCAATCAAGTCACACGATCGACACAGGTCTCTGATTCCTTCCACAGAACGTTTTACGCTCTTACAATTAAAACTTGCAACACCCCTCTATTAACTTATAACACCCCTTATACAACTTAACAACACTTATAACACCCCTCTATTTTGCGTCGGGGGTTAAAAATAGGTTCATCTATTCATACGTCTGTATACGCGTATCCATACGGATGTGTATTTGTATGCCCTTACTAATAAACGTTGAGTAACCGCTGAGTAGTTATACCATGCTTTGTCCTTATCTGTCATTGTGACATTTGAATTCGACAGATAAGGACAAAGCATGGTATAACTACTCAGCGGTTACTCAACGTTTATTAGTAAGGGCAGTAGTGTCCTTGTAGTGTTTAAATAACAAGACTTTAAAGAATTTATATTACACCGACCATATTGTAAGAGGGTATTATGTTAAGTGAATGCTTCAAGAAAAGATTTACTCTTTCATGATCATCTTTACTTTAATGAACACTTCACTTATTACGAGAGTTTTATACCGTGAGAGAAGCTTTTTTAAGCAGGATACTTTTGCTAGTTAGTTTTCTGAATTTTCTATGGAATAAGAGGCAACCCAAGTAGCACACAAGCTGTACAAGAGCTTATACAGGCGTTAAAATGCTGAAACTAGAGTTATAATGGCTGTATACATACACTCTTAAACAGTTTTTGTGCTTCATGGGAAGTGAGATGTTAAGTAATCACGGATAAACACATACTCACTAGCGTAATATAATTTGACAGGTGCTAGGAAAATGAAAACATCTATTCCATATTCTAACGTAAGACTTAACGCTTAAAATATAAAATAAAAGTGTCTCGTCCTGACTTTTATTACCTTTTATCACTAAGCGACTATTGCGATTTTCACATTTTATATATGTATTCATTTCCCTAGCACCTGTCAAATTTTATCTCGTGCATGCACGTTAAGCTCGCTGAGTTGGAGCAGGTTGGCCACAGTGATGGGACATTTAAGGAATTTTATCTAAACTGGAATAGAGACTTTTGTTGACATATAAAAATAGCGCCATCTACCGAGCGAACTCCTAAATAGTGAAGCGAAAGGAAAGATACGAGACCCAATAGAGTGTAGCTAACGTTAACTGTTAGTTTACGAGTTTGACGACAGCGATGCCCTCTGAAACCAAAATGCTGTATGAGCATAAAGATTTCGTAGTTTATACTGTTTTATTTCGCTAGGCAGTGCCGGCTCGTTTGTCGCTCGGGAATTCGGCTGATAAAGATATATGGCTACTTATCGGGAGCCAATGGCATGGAAATGCTTTAGCGGCGAATAAACGACTATGTTAAAGTTTCCTGGTGGCATACACTGGCGGGCTCGGTTGGTACACTTGCGTTTCGTTTCCTGGGGCCTGTTTATCAAAAGCTTGTAACTTGTATTACAAGTGGAAGTCTCTTTTTAATGCATATTGTTGGAAAGAGACTTCCACTTGTAATACAAGCTACTAGCTGTTGATAAACAAGCCACTGGTGGTGAAGGTGACTATGACTAATGTTGATGACATTTTCTTTTACCTACAATTCCAATTTTAATCCAGGTAAATTTTAAGCATTAATTTGAAACAAATAAGTCATTTCACTTTACTTATAAATGGCATATTTGTGTTTATTGACTTCTTACCCAAACACTTTTTATCGAAGTAGCACAAAACCTGTATAAGAGCTTATACAGCCATTATAACTCTAGTTTCAGCATTCTAAGGACTGTATAAGCTCTTATGGGTGAATTTCAGGGCGTTTCAACCGCCGTCATTAGTGTCACCAAATATATCGACGAAATCAATGACACTACAGCAACTTCTGATGCTGATAGAAACTACATCCCCGGTTCTACTTCTGTTTACATCAGGAGTTGCTGTAGTGTCATTGATTTCGTCAATATATTTGGTGACACTAATGACGGCGGTTGAAACGCCCTGAAATTTACCCTAATACAGACTTGTGTGCTAATTTAATTCTAAAATAAAAAGACATCTCATTATTTTCCCGCGGCCGTGAGATACAAATTTTCCCCAAGTTCATTGACCTCTCCTGCCATTATCCCGAAAGGTAAACGTCCCGATGCTTGACCCAGATGCGAGTCTTCTAGATGTAGTCTTACTATGGTCGCCTTTATGGGTAAGTGTGGATAGAGTGGAAAAGGATCCATTCAACCATTTCACACTTGTAGAATTTGACATAATATTGACAGCAATTAAGTTCAAATTTCAATACATTTATTCTGTGGGTTGGATCCTTTTCGCTAAGCTACATCTGTATCCCCGTCACTCACGCACTTGCATACTGGGTAGAAAGTGACAGATGTTGTATCTACTTATCCACACCATAAACACTACTATAATAGGCCGCAGGACTTCTTTGGCCGCGACTTGTTTGTCGCTCGGTAATCCCCCTCTAACCAATCGTTAACGAAAGAGACGGCGACAAACGAGAGAATACAAGACGTGCTAGCCGTAAAGACAGGAAACGTAACATGAATTGTAATAGAATAGAAAATATGTAAACGCCTACACAGTACAAATACAACAAACAGAAAGAAAAAATACACTAGAACAAAAAAAGCGCAAGCCGAGACGCTGGTTTTCAGAGGGAGCCTGCCTTAAAAACTAAAAACAAATAGAGGCAACGGACAAACATCTGCGACGATTAAAAAGGAAGAAAAAAAACATAAAACTTACTTAATTTATAAAAACACTGTGACAAATAACGAGCAGTGTCCGCACTATTTTCGCTGACAGCAGATGAATTACTAGCAAAGATTATTTTTAATGTCCGACCGAAATTTCGGTTTCGGTTTCGGTTTCGGCCAGTTTCGGCCAAAATATCAAGTTTCGGCCCGAGTTTCGGTTTCGGCCAAAAACGGCCGAACCCTTCGGCCGCGCCGAAACTTACAACATCGTACCTTCGGGTCGCGCTCGGCTAACGTCGGGCGCGCTCGGCACGGCTGGCAATATGGCGTCGCTCGCCTGACTCCGCCGGCAACTACCTAAATCAGTGCGCTTTGCTCGTGTAGACGTGTCAATACGTGTTGTGTTTGTTCCGTGAATAAGTACTAGAGATAGATTTGTTACTAAGAAATAGATTTGTTACTATATTATACTTGTTGATTTGTTATCATAACCTATGTTATGCACCTTACATAATAAAAGAAAAGGTTCGCTAAAATGATTACCAAAGGTGATCAATTTGATTATTTTGATTATCTAATTATATTTGAATTAGCCATTCGAGGCTAACTGATTGTGATATTTGTGAGTATAATTAAAATTTAAGTAACTGAAAATAAAAAAACATAATATATGAGCATCATATTTTAATAATAAATTTGTTTTATTTTATACCACCATTAATAAATCGCTAACTTTGTGTTACAAATAATGTATTTTTTTCACTTTATAGGGTAGTTAAATTTTCAAACAGAACCTCTGTAACTGTGCTGAAATTTCATTGTGATAAATCTTTGAAAGTAGAAACCTGTAATTATAGGTCGGCGAGATATTAATTTTAGAAAAAAACGGGCTTACTAACATTTTTTCGACTTTTTAAGGACTTTTTTTTTTATAAAAGGTTCGGTTTCGGTTTCGGTTTCGGCCGAAACTACAATGAAACCGAACCTTCGGTTTCGGTTTCGGTTTCGGGAAAATAACATGTTTCGGTCGGTCACTAATTATTTTATTATTCAAGTTTGACAAAGATGGAATTCGTCATCCATCCATGCTAGTCATTTCAGCAATATAGAAATTGAAAACAGACATCACAGTATAAATATAGCTAAAGCAGTAAATAAACTACGAGCAAACGTTCGAAACGTCGCACTCACACAGACGCAAGTTTCAACCATTCGTCTCCACGCGACACCCGCCACTGACAGCACTGCCATTTCCGCTTAGGGGTCTCGTTGAGACGTGCGTCTGTGCGAGTGCGACGTTTCGAGCGTTTGTTCGTAGTTTCTTTACAGCTTTAGCTATTTATACCGTGCTTGTATTGTTATTTTGATTTACCGTCTGTTTCACAATCGTCAAGTAAAGCATACCTGTCAAATAAATTAAGCCCTTTCCCTTTCTTACACTTGAAAATAGACAAGGAGAATAAAGATATCCCATCTTTATCTGACAGATGAATTTACTTGTCGATTGTGAAACAGGCCCTCAGACTCGGTGAACCGCTCTTATAGCCTCATCACACGTTCCGGTTGCCGGGTAGCTCGGACCGGCCTTTTTCCTGATTCGGATCGGACGCAGTGCGGAACCACTACTAGGCCCTGTCCAGCCACGTAGGGTTGCTGCACACGCGAAAGTGTTGTGTGGACAAGAAAAAAACCTATTTATGTTGAAAATGTACTCATGAAAAATTAATATCGAAATTCTTTACAAAGTTACAAGTAATTTTACTTTTTTTTTTTTTAATGATTTTTTGTTAATTATTAAATAACAGGGGTCAATTTCACACGACTGAACCCAGTTCCAAGTCCGTAGTCTGTGTTATATGGGTACTACATATATTAATAGGAGTAGGTACAATAAATGTATTTATATATATTAATCCAGCCTATGTACGTCCCCCTGCTGGGCACAGGCCTCCACTCACAATGAAAGGGTTTGGCCTATAGTTTCCACGCGGGCCCAGTGCGGATTGGGAACTTCGCACACACTGTCAAATTGCTTTGCAGGTGTGTGCAGGTTTCCTCACGATGTTTTCCTTCAACGAAAAGTTACACATTATATTTCGCATATTTCGCGCATTTATATAAAGAAGTAAATATTTATACACATCTATGTGCCGAAGAATTCTAAAGTATTATGTACGTGTTACATTTGAAAAGTAAAATAAATGTCGGGCCCGGAAAAGAGCCAAGTCTAGAAAGCTGACGTCGTAATTTAGCCGCTGAATTCGCAAGCTACGTGACAGGCTAGGGATGTGAGCTTGCAGCAAAACGGAACGATAGTAAATTGAACCTCTTAGAAAATATCCAGGGGCTACGCTATTCCAATTGATTTGAACTCATCTTTCTCTTTTAGCCGACTGAGTGAAGCAGGTAAAGATTTTAATAGTCTATGTATCTTATATACAAAAATCGGATGTTCCACTAGCTCCTAAACTATAGGACCAAATTTAAGAAATGGAGTATAGTCCTTCCGGTGCCGCGGCGTAGGAGTAAAGAGCCATAAAACTTTTAACAATAAGCTTTTTTGTTTAGAATGGTCATAAACTCATAAGTTGTACATGACGTCATCGGTGTCCTTCCATTTGGGCGAAAAACGTTTCGCAAACTGTTTCATTTCGCAACCGTTTCGCTTTTTTTTCCGAAACTAAATATTTCAGGATCATCGTGTAGAACCCGATAACCTATCGGGTGATGAGGTTAGGTTAGGTTAGTTTTATAAAAGTCCTGAAATATTTACAGTTTTAGAAAAAAAAGCGTTTGCCCAAATGAAATGGTTGCGTGCGAACGTGCGGTTGCGAATCATTAGTAAACCTTTTATTTGACATAGAACCTTAGTGCAAAATTACGTTAGCTTTTACAATAGATTAACTAATTAGCTTAGTTGTATGGCTCTTTACTTTACGCCGCGATTGGACTATAACTAGTTTGAAACAACGTCGTAAGTCGCTTGTCTTTCGGTATTTTACAAGGTGTGTTTTGAAGAGTGTGCCCAGGAACTACATGACCTCATCCCACCCTCCACTTTCTCCCATCGGTCTTCCAGACGCCAGGAGGGCTCCCATCCTCATGTACTCGAATTTCCAACAGTTCGGACGCAGCGGTTTGCTGCGTCATTTCTTATTCGCACTGCCGAGGAGTGGAATGCTCTCCCTGCGTCTGTATTCCCGGAATCCTTCGTGTTTTCAAGGCAAGAGTGAATAGGCATTTTCTGGGTAAGCGTGTACCATCTTCGACCTCGTCGTCACTTAACATCAGATGAGACTGAGGTCAAACGCAAACGCATTTCTGATAAAAAAAAATAACGCACGTTTTTGACGATTAAATAAAAATTGCAAGGGTGCGTCATACCAGTATAGTTGCCGGTCGGGTTTTCATATACAACTTTTTTTGTCAATATTATTACCGTCTTATATTATTATAGCTTTTACTGTTAAGATAATAAGAGCTATCAACGTTTATAACATCACGTTGTATGTATATAGTATAGCTTACCTAGGCCTAGGTACGTATATATATATAGTATAGCTTTAGTTGAACCACAGCTCTCTAGGTGGCAGCACTTGTCATACATGCAAGTTTGTCCATAGAGTTGCCACTCTTTTCCTCTATAGTTACTTTACTCTTTGTGTCAATGGCACATCTGTCACTGTTTTTTTAATTATGTGACGGACTAAGGTTAGTGTCCATCTTAGTCCGTCCCAGATTTAATAAACTGTTTTTATTTTTTATTATATGACGCAACCAAAAAATTTGATTTTTTTGTTTGCTTATAAAAGTCTATTCTTTCGAATAAAAAAATAAAAACAAGTAGTTTTTTTTTAGGTGATCCCTAATTGCGAACGCTCTAGTCAGGATATATGTTTATTTTCTACATAATAAATGTAGACCTACCCCCTTATTCATCACAGCAAACCTACCTCTGAGTTCGGCAGTATATGAGCTAAATCCGCCATTTGTACCGTACAATACGGCGCCTATTACTCTATGTTGCGACTAAATTACTACCTCAGAGCCTCTTCAAATATCCGAGGGCAATTTGCTAAATTACGCCTTCATAGTAAGGACTGAAAATACAGGCTATCCGAGCCTGTAATATCAGACTTAAATAACGCTCATTTTGTGCTTTAGAAACGAGAAAATAAGGGCTATTTTAGTTGAATACTTGAAAGAGGAATCGTTTAGAGTGATAAAAGAATAGATAGTTGAGAGTGTTGAAGTCATTAGAACGATTGAACGGATAAAGTAAAATTTTGGTTGAAAGATTAGGTATTTATTGTGAGACTAGTGACCCGCCCCGGCTTCGCGCGGGTAGTAAGTACTAATTATTTGTGATGTTCATAAATTGTAGCCTATAATAGGGTGTCCCTTATTTACCCGTGCCTGAGGGAGGGTTATGTTTTCCGAGCGTATGTATGTCTATTTCTTTGGCACGCTCTGCAGCCTAACTAAACGGCTTGACGGATTTTTACATGAGGTGTCATTCGATTCGTCTTAATTGTCGAAGTGACACAGGGTATATAATGAAATGAAATGAAATGAAAGTCTTTATGGTCACTCATTGACGCATATGAGTTGTTAGTAACACTTATCATTATGTTAGTAGACAGCAGAAAGAATAACTATTTTATATACTGAGCGGGAATAAAGTAAACTATTTTTTATTATAGCAATATAGGTATCAAATGAAAGCTAATAAATATATATATATATATATATATATATATATATATATATATATATATATGTATATATATATATATATATATATATATATATATATATATATATATATATATATATATATATATATATATATATATATATATATATATATATATATTTATTTATTAGCTTCAGCTGAAATCAGCAAATAATTGGAAAATATATTTTGTTGTACAAATTAAAATATGTTCACTTAAACAGCACCACTTGGACTATTTGCGATTCGTTACAATCAAATATCATAATGCCCTTTTACATATTTGACTAAATCTCATTTTGTCTTAGTACCAAAATGCTCAAATTCCCAAAATGACTTATTTTCAATACAGTAAAATGTCATAATAACATTTACTCATTACATCCGATATCCAAAATGTATAGTTGGTAAAATGAACAATAACTTCAAATACCGAATCATTATTAAAGACTGAAGGTGAAAATGCATTAGTTTCATAATTACCAAAATTCAAATACCTATGGCTTTTGTTGACAGGTCCAAAGATCAAAATGACACTGTCTCATAATACCTTTTCTACCACTAATTTTAACCACGCAGTATTTTTAGGGCCTGCGCAAACCGGCGGAGCGCAGCGCAGATCACCTAGGAGGATTTACTCCGCGCAGCGCACACCGACGAGGGAAAATGCCCCGCGATACCGCGAGCGCCCGCCAGCGCATACCGGGGGATGCCGCGGCATGCCGCCGCCTGCCGTGGCGGTATCCTCTCCCCGCGGCGTTGAAGGGCGCCAACGATACTGCGGCGGCATGCCGCGGCATCCCCCGGTATGCGCCGGCCGCCGGCGCTGCGCTGCGAAGTGCGCCGGGCCTACGAAGGGAAGGTGCGGGGTGAAGGGTGTCTGTTCTTCTTCTTCAGCTAAAATTGATATTAACACTAAATCCCAGTCCGCCATCACGAAACCTTCGACACGAACGACTCGTATAAAAAAGTTTTCGACTGTTGGTCGCTAGTGGAACGGAATGTATAATCACCGATCATGGCATGCCGCGGGATGCCGCGGCATTGCGGAGGTGCTTGCGGTATCAAAATTCGTTTTCTCCCCCGTCGTCCTTCGAGTTGCGCCAAGCCTTCCCCTCCCGCAGCCCCGCTCCCCCGGCGCACTCGGGAGGCCTCGGCGCATCGCGGGGGATGCCGCGGCATGCCGCCGCATACCGCCGCGGTATCCTCTATCATGCTCCTCGATGCCGCAGAGGAGAAATCCCCCGTGATGCTCTGAGGTCGGTCTCAGAGCATTAAATTTATACCTTATTGTAATTAAAATAGAAAAGAATCTACATTGATAAATTTAAAGTGATCTGTGCTGCGCTCCGCCGGTTTGCGCAGGCCCTTAGTGTAACGTATTTATAAATGTACCTAAATAAGTACTACACATTATCAAAGTTGGTTTAGCTATTTATGACAACTATGCTTTTGTATGGGATCCAACAAAAACTGTCCAACAAAAAAAGGAACCCTTATAGGATCACTCGTGCATTTGTATGACTGTTCGACCCTCTGTTCCACCCAATTTAAAATAAAAATAGTAACCAGACAAAAATTGGGATGCCGTAAAAACTGTAAAATACAACATCATTTTAAGTATTTTCCATAAATACTGAGTTTTAGGTGTTTGACAATGTGACGTTTTGTATGAAGTTAATTTGAGTTTTAGACATTTTTAGAACTGAAAATTTATCAAAACGCGATAAGAGTCTATATGAATTATAGTCATATTAAGAATACGGTAATTTAAAAAGTAGGCGTAAGTCATTTCGAGCTTTAGACATTATGAGAATAATCTGTTTTGGCATTGCGACATTCTAGGAATATGGTATTATGATTTTTGGTTGTAGCGAACCGGAATCCTATTTGCTTGTCCCCGCCTGCAATACATTTTCCAACACTTAAGTTATGTTCTTTAGATTAGGGCTTGTTTTTAACTTTTCAGTTGATATTTTGAAAGCAGTCGGGTTTTTTTTTTTTTTTTCGGACCATTTTTTTTTTTTTTTCACGCATTCTAGGGAGTGAAACGTTGATTAGCAAGTGGTTGGATACCGACCACAATTACATTGTAAAAATATGGGTAAAAAAAATATCTCTATGAATTACTTACTATCTCACGTTGTTCCTTGTCGTGGCAGTGTAGTTCATTCCCACATCGTTTTTTACTTATGACGCTGGTTACAATTAATTTGTTTTTATTTTTTGCGAGACGGGACACATGCGATCGTCACGAGTGATCGGTTGGCATTAAAGCCAAAGCCGGTATATATACCTTCTTAGTGCATGACTACGCGTGGAAGGGATGTAACGCGTCTATAGTAATATATCATAGGGTTATCCCAATTAGAAGGATACAATAAAGTGATGGTGTTTAATTCAAACCTATGGTAAATTCCATTACTAATAAGTTATCGAGTCGTCATCGAGTCACGAAATTTGTTCAGACGAGAAAATGCATTATCCCATGATTATCCCGTAAAAAGATGTCTATTCAAACTTTTCCCTCACCGCGGCTAACCCGGGATTAACTCACAAAACGATCCCTAAAAATAACCCCGATAACCTCATTACGTGTCAAAGCTACGTTATCTGTGGAACTTTTTTATCTGTGGCATTCTCGTTCGGAAATTAACGGCTCGTTCGGACGACCATAAATCCTAGATAGGTCTTATCTGCTTCGTCCTTATTGTGCGATGTTTTTGGACGAAATTCCATGAAATGAGCACGTATTGTCCAACTTTGTCGTCTGTGTTGTATTATTGGAATGATGAAAGGTCTTACCTTTTTGCGTAAGTTTTTTTCGTAACGTTTTTGTATAGGTTTGTTAAATGACTAGGAATTGTTCGATCGACTACCACTAAAACACGGAGCAACATTGCAATTCGCGTTAAAGTTTCAGGAAAGTGTATTGTTGCCAAAATGTACAGAAACATTCGAGAGCATTTATTTGAATCGGCATGAACATACGTGTAGGTACTACGTTGTTTAACACCCCTAATGCAAGTAATTCTATACTATACGAGAAACATTTGTATACATTCAGTCAACAAAGTATCGGGAATGGATGATTTGTTTATGGTTCCAAATTCAAATTTTTGTTTTTTTTGTTGTTGTTAGATTGGCACAACTGTTTTCTATTTTGGCGCGGAGTTTGAGTTGCATCTGTTATTTATATTAAATACAGTGCTGTTTTTAGTTATATCATATCTAGTGTGTATTGCGAATTTCATAATGGACAAAAACATTGAACAAAGAGTTTGTCTTAAATTTTGCATCGCCAATGGAATTTCGTGTTCGTAGTCACTGAAAATGTTACAGAAGGCTTACGGTGATTCGACTTTATCAAAAACACGTGTTTATGAGTGGTACAAAGCGTTCAAAAGCGGTCGAGATGTGATGGAAGATTTGCCTCGCTCTGGTAGGCCATCAACGTCTGCAACTGAAGTTAACATCGCAAAAGTGAAGGAAATAGTGACTGAAAATCCTCATTCAACTTTGAGAGAGATAGCCGCCGAACTTTCTGTATCTCACGAGTCGATCCGTACTATTTTAACTAATAATTTGGGTATGAAACATGTTACCGCTCGGCTAGTCCCAAAAGACCTGAATTTTCTCCAAAAACTCAATCGCATGAGAGTCGCTGAGGACATGCTAGAACGAGTCAATTCCGACCCAACATTCATGAAACGCATTGTTACTGGTGACGAGACGTGGGTTTACGAGTTTGACATGCAAACTAGTCAACAAGCTTCGGAGTGGCGCCTTCCAACTGAACCGAAACCGAAGAAACCACGCCAAAGTCGATCAAAAGTCAAAGTCATGTTGACTGTTTTCTTTGACTATCGCGGTGTTGTGCACTCGGAATTCTTGCCGGAAGGTCAAACGGTAAATAAAGAATATTATTTGAGCGTTATGCGGCATTTAAGAGAGCAAATTCGACGAAAAAGGCCAGATTTGTGGAATGAAAATTCTTGGATTTTGCACCACGATAATGCGCCTTCGCACAAGGCCATCATTGTGAAAGAATTTTTGACCAAACACTCAACAAATACCATCGAGCAACCACCATATTCACCAGATATGGCTCCTGCCGACTTCTTTCTTTTTCCTAAACTCAAATTACCACTTCGTGGCACCCGTTTTCAATCGGTAGAAGACATAAAGGAGAATTCGCGCCGAGAACTGAATTCAATTCCGGAAACAGCGTTTAAAAAATGTTTTGATGATTGGATTATTCGTTGGCGTAAGTGTATCGTTTCTGAAGGAGCATACTTTGAAGGTGATAAAATAAATTTGGATGATTAACAAACAGTTTGTGTATTATTGATCTTTTCCCGGTACTTTCTTGACAGAGTAGTATATATATAAAGAAAGAATAAGAAGAAGAAGAGAATAAGAGTAAGAATTGCACGAATTATTACCGGCCGAAGAATTCCACCATCCTACTTCTCGTCGAAAGTCCAACGGTGGAACCAACTTCCTTCTGCGGTGTTTCCGGCCAGTTATGACATGGGGGCCTTCAAGAAAAGAGCGTTCATCTCCCTACAAGGCCGGCAACGTACCGACAACTCTTCTTGAGTGGTCGGTATTAATGGGCGGTGGTTATTACTTCCCATCAGGTAACCCGCATGCTCGTTTGCCTCCCTCTCTTATAAAAAAAAAAAAATATTTGTATTCACGTTCTCGAAAACGGCTCTAACGATTTCGATTAAAACTGTGACATGCAGGTTTATAGGGGCAAAAATTCGATCTAACATATCTGGGAAAATTCGTTTTCTCCGTATTTTCACGCAAAAAGATTTCCCGCGCATTATGGTTCGTAATTTCGGGACGGCTGCCGCCGTCTGAATAGACTGATGGTTAGAGCGTTGGCCTACTACGCAAAGACTGCGGGTTCGAACCCCAGCCATGGATCGTTTTTCTTTTGTTTTATTTTTGTTTTTGTATAGAAAATCGATAAAAATTCGGTTTTGACCCAAGCTACGACGCTCGGTCTCCTAGCTACTAAATTTAATAACCGGTCTACTATTTGAAAACACGATGACCATTACCTTCATCCCCAAGCCTGTCCGGGGCCTGCCGGCCAAAATCGATGAAGAAAATGTATGAAATCGTAAAAGAAACTGATACTCTGTGTTCTAATAATGAGACCGGCCGGCGATCTGTTAGTCCGTGTAGCCCTTTAGACAACATTAAAACATAAATTTTTATTGTTATTCCGTACGGAAACCTAATCTTGTCGGTTTTACTCAATCGCTTTATACTAAAGTGCCTAAAAATCCTTTCACAAACTAATTACTTCTTCTGTTAAAAGTGTAAAGGGTCCAAGTTACTCCTCATTGCATTCCTAATGCCACACACGATTAATGCGTAATGTGGTACAACGATTCGATGTTTTGTTTAGTAGGAAAACGCCTTTTCCCTCCGCACTCATTCCAGCCCGTTTAAATATTTGAACAGAGGCAGAAAGCGGACGACCTCAGCCTTCGGGACCTTATTGTGTTTAAGTTTCGAACAGCGAATTATTTAAAAATGGAATTCCCGTTGGGCAGTTTCTTAGACAATTGTTATGTGTATAGTTCCACTGGGATTTTAATGTTGTGATTAATTAAGTTGTAAATGTACTATAGGAACCTAATTAATTTATGGGCTTCAAAAATGATTTCTTTAGCATTGGTTTTGCAGATAATAAAATGATTTGTTCTGCTCTTTTGCTGATTGTCCATTGATTGTTACTTTGTAGCTAGTCTCTAAGTGCCTCTTGCAGGAAAAAAATAAATCTAGATTTGGTTTCAGTTATTCATTAATTTATTTAGTTACAGTTAAGATGTGTCAAAATGTAATGTTACATTACATATGTACCTATAGAAATGTCAGCCATACATATACAGGTGAGTCTTGGTAAAGTGCCCATATTCAAATGAGGGACATGAAATTAAATTTTATCGACGAAAAAAATGTAATTTTTTATTTTTTGTGTTTACATGTCGTACACAGTTGCAAATTTCTTTTTTCAAGAGTCATAACATAAAAAAGAAAAATAATAAAATTTGAATGTCCCTCATTTGAATATGTGCACTTTACCAAGATTCAGCCTGTATATAGATTTTAATTTAAACTAGTTTTAAGTTTTTCCTGCAAGTGGACCTAAGCCACACAAGTCATCTAGACATTATGTAGGTATGTCTATTTTAAAAATGTATCCAAATATTAAGTCCAAACTGTGTAGTGTACCACAATAATATATTATTTGTCCTTAATAAAAAAAGGTCTGACAGAATCGCTAATACGACTGGTCTTGCGTTGCCAGTGTCCAAAGGAATCCAGTGTTTTTTACTAAATTATTGGTCCACTTAGTAGACCATTTTGAGCCGACGGAATAGTAATTAGTACGCACTATTAAAAGATGTTATTTGACTACAATGGACAAATCTTTTATTAGCAGCAAATTTATTCTATCAGTAGCAAAAATACGTCAAATAAAAATAAATTACTATACTCAATCTATGTTTCGTTCAATGCACAGCCACGATTTTCAAAAAGAATTAATGATGCGTACGGAAAATTAAATTAAACATTCCTTAAAAAACGTCTTTAGAAATTTAATTTGAGAATTCATTCGTCTCGTTATGTTTTCTATTCATTCCGTTCCCGGAATCCGAGCCGAGTGTTTCTGAAGTTTGAAATTCGAATGAACGTATGCATTTCAAATTCAGGTCTGTATTTTGATATTCGAATTCGCAAAGCCGTTTCGATTCAGCTCTATTTTCAAACCCACAAAGCTGAAGTTTGTGTGACTTTGAAATTGTATTTAGGTATTGCGTGGTTTTATTTTTTTGAGTGTAATGTTTCGGAAAAGGCTACTGTTTCAGTGTAGCTAACATTTTGATAAATACAGTGGATTATTTTCATAAAATATTTTTTAGATAACACATATTTAGTTAGAAACTAGAGACTTTGCACAAACAGATAAACGCATAGACATCGGTGACTGGTATTTTCTTGTTGCATGGTTTTAAAATTCACCATCAAATTTTCGCCGATGACATTCAGTTCAAGCAGACCGATTAAAATGTTTTTTTTTTTTTTTTTTAATTGAATTCATGTTAAATCAGAATGGTTATTACTGGTAAAGTTGGTGTTGCAAAATAATCTAGTTAAAGTTAGATCGTAACGTTCATGGTTTACAGAATACACGCTATTAAATTTCGTTCCATTCAATTCTTATAAATAATACTAACCTGAACTTTTTACGTATATTTCTATTTAACTTTGCCATAACGTCAATTAAAAAGTACTTTACCGATTCCACTCTCATTGAACTCAGCCTAATAAAGCCAATAAGACCTATAAAGACGCGACTGCACTGCGGGAAATTCATTCCTCTTAATTAATGTAGCTACAACTTCGTTCATTCAACTCCGTTTCCGTTTAGCAACATTATTTTATAACTAAAATGTTGAAACAACATTTAATCTGAACAAAACAGGGGAACGAAATCTGCCGACCGAAGCAAAAAGGCAGTATGCGCATATGGACTTCCTACCCTTATACAACTTTTATGGACGGCAGAAATGAAGGCTTTTACCAATGCCATTATTGCATTCGAAATACGATTCAGTTTTGTTCGATCCATTTGCTCTTTAGTACCTAGACTTCTGTGGGCAGCTTAATTAAAATGAGTTTTGTTTGTATGGGGCAAGGTGTGATTTTGTTGTGAAAGGCTCGCTTTAGTTAGTTGCCAGTTGTTACTCGTTCTTCCGTTCTGTGAACTCGGTGGAACGGAGCAGAACGGAAACTCAGTGGGAGTTAAATGGAGAATAAACTTTTTGTCGCGATCGCGTTCTTTAAATTGGAACAGAATAAATGTTCGTAGAGGCGACACTTCGTGTTTGTTCATTGAAGTTCATGTTAACTTTATTTGATGTAAGCAAATATAAAAAAACGGTATTTTAACTTCTTTAACGCATCTGCTGTCTTCCCTTCCGTTTTTTCAGTGCGCCATGACATGTAGCTTTAAAATAAAAAAATGTCTAGATAATCCTAAGATTGACACGAACGGTCATTTTCTTCAAACCGTGATCTATTTCCTGAACGGAGCCATGGTAATAACAATGCTATAATAGTTATTACAGAACTGTCATTACCATGGTGACGCTCATTTTAAAACTGTTATTACGTACAATGACAATACTTCGGTTACAGTGTATAAGGTTTTGTCCCATCGTTCACGATACCCAAATTAGCAGTACACGAGAAGAAAAATGAATACATAATTTAGTATTCATGTAACATAGCTTAATTAATAAATATCAGGGGATAATCTCTCACAAATTGACCAAGTCCCAAACTAAGCTCTCGCCTTGTACAGTCGAGGACAGAAAGATGTATATTTTTGGACCTTATTACAATGGAATAAGGTGAGAAAGTGTAAACATCTTTCTGTCCTCGATACTACGCAACGATAAGCATACATATTTATGTAGATATATATATATATATACAAATATTTGATGAATTATCGTAATCAACTTGATGGAAAATTATGGGTACTATTTTCCGTTAGTTTAATTAAATAAACAATAAATAACACAAAGCGTAAACACTGTATATTCAATTGTATAACAAATCGCACTCAATAAAAAATGCTTTAGTTGTTAGTTAAGTAATGAGGGCATTACTAGACCGGCGTATGCTTGGCGTACTCGCACTTTGTACAAAATATGTACAGTCAAGGGCATAAATATATATACGTTCCCAAGATCTCAAAAATATCTATACGCCTTTATGCCACTGGTAATAAGGTCCATGTATATATATATTTGACGCGATGGCTGTATAGATATTAATGTTCTTAACTGTACATATTCTGTTATTATCTATTGTAATAATTAGGTAAAACAAACGGTTTATAAACTCAACCGTAGACTGTATAATAATGACCGAATGACTTCATTAAGTAATTAAATTATTTCATTTATAATTCATATATTTCAAGCGGTCATTAAACAAGAATTTTCAATGTTGACCTACATTTCTAAATATAACTTAATATGTTAATTAAATGAAGTCGGTTAATGAATATTGTTGGAGAAAGCGATGAACGCTTCTTCACGTTCGAAGTTGAAGCTTTTAGATGAAACTGGTTTAAATTTCGTTTAATGACCTTTTTTTAATAGACTTAACAAAATGGGTTTATTAAAAAAACAGGATATTACAATATATGTACAAAATAATAAAATATAATTTATAATAAAATAGAAAATGAACATGTGGACCTATCCAAGGTAAAAGGTCCAATTTGGTTTTGATATCTAAAAATAAATAATGTGTCATGGACCAAGTGATTGATGCGGGTATCATTTATAATGTCAAGTTAGTAGTAATAATTAACTATTATCTAAACTTCATTATTTATCACATTGTCTGGTTAGGCTAGGATAGGTTAGTTTTTATATTAAATTGCCATCTCATATTTTAGTTATTATTATCAAATTGCCCGGGCATTATGTAAATGCCCGCATTTATCACTTGGTATGGACCAAACATCTACATTAATCCGTTCTGTTTTTAAAGCAAGATAAACAAACATACAATGCTTTCATTATTTACAACATTCGTGAACAACGAATCGCAATTAATTAAAAAATCTGATCCAACATTTTCCAGTTTATTTGAACGAATAAATTGAACTGTCCAAGTATGATTGGCAGTTATAAAATTGTGGGCTTTGTGCTGATTGATCCAGGATTGGTTTTTGTTTGGCGTGACGTTTAAACACAATAAATATGGCCGCGGTTCGGCTTGAAGCGTATTGACTGGCGTTTTCTACTCTATCAAACGAAAAGGTCATAACTGTAGAACTCGTACAGTCAATTCAACTTAGATACTAAAGGTAAAGAGTCGAATTTGCCTTAGCTTAATTTGGAGTTAAACCTTTTTGGCTTCAAAAGGTATTTTTTCAAGGGCCTGAGGGCGTGCGAGTGTACACTCTATCTAATATTATTCTTTGATTATTTGAAGTGTTATCTTATTTAGGAAACGTAAAGATGGCTATCTCTTTTGATACTCGTTTTCGTTATTATTGGCTTTTTACAATTTTAGTTATTTGTTGCGCGTGTCCTTTTTATGGCATTTCCGGGGGTTTTTATCGTTCTAAGTTATTTTTTTACAAAATATATATATACATTTTTGATGTTTGCGAACACGATTAAATATATTTTTTTTCATTAAAAACTCTTTGAACGGTTTCAAACACAGAGGTAAATTTAGGTTTGTTACAAGACTTAAGCGAAAACATCATAACTTACCACACTAACAATATATGTATTAACTCTTTTGTTCTAGCCAGCAAAGTCCTTAACTTTGAAACAAGCATAGAGCCAATCGGCTCACCCTTGTCACATCGGCAGTCAGGTAAATAGGTAATCAGCTTTTAACTAAATACGCAAAATATTCTAACAACTAATTGACCTTTTTATTTTACGTGAAAAGTTTTGTTTTATTTCCTCGCAGTAGTTGTGAAAAGCACCCGTATTTATAGAGGAGTAAAGTCATTATTTGAGTAAACGTAACGAAAACATTATTGAGTAATTACTTTATTCAAGTAATGCTTATAAATACGGGTGTGAGTCACAGGCCTCGGTGGAAAGGGCAATAAATGACTCGTATACTCGAGAGTAGTATACTCAACCTTATTTACGTGCCACAAGAGCTTTGAGCTATGGATCCTCAGGCCAAGAAATAAATTGAATATTTATTATGTATTTATACAGATCAGTACCAGGTATATATCTGGACCGGCAGATGGGCCATTTATAAATTTCAGCGCGTTGAGTATAGCTGATCTCTACATAAAGAAGAATCTTTACATAAAGTAGTGGTCGAATTAATCGGTTTTGGGAAAAAAAAAACCGGTTAACCATCAGGGTAAACAAGCGCTTTCACATCACAAGTCAAAAACAAGTTGCAACGCGTTTGTTTACCGACTAACCTCGCGCGACCCGCCGCTCGTGGATTAAACCGGTTAATTTAGGTTAAAATAAAGTTCTCAAAACGTTCGCGTTCCCTAGAAAAGTTTGGAGCAAAACCGAAATAAACCGGTATTTTTTAAACCGGTTCCGAGCCTTGCTCTAGAGGGCTTCAACTTCGTTTCGGCCCTCTACATAAATCGTCCGTCAATTGCATATTGTCTCGCCTCTGCAATAATGTACAGTCAGCATCAAATAGATAGGAGCAGTCAAAATGGCCAAATATATCGCAACACATTCTTATTCCTATAGTAATAAAGATGTGTTGCGATATATTTGGCCACTTTCGCTGCTCCTATCTATTTGATGCTGACTGTACTATTATTGGTCTGTATGTACGATATATTTTGTATCTTAGGCCTGCCATGATTGGCTGGCAAATAAGTTCATTTTCTTCGTTCACATCTAATTTATACCTACTCCAGGTAAACTACTATACAGCGCAGGAAAGATAGTTTCGCCAAAAAAATATTAAGTACTTACAGTCAGCTACGGTGACCTTGGCTTTGAACCCCGCGTAGTGTCTCGAATGGTCAGCCCTGAAGCGCAGACGCAGGGCGTTGCCTTTCGACTGGTAGCGCAGGAGTTTGAGCTTGGAGCCCCAGTCCCCGCAGAGCCGGCGGGCGGGGAACAGCCCCTCGCGCGCCCAGCCAGCGCTGACGGCGTCCGACTCCGGGAGGAGGGTCTCGGTTTCCTCCCAGACCTGGGAAAGGGTAGTTAGTTGATGATGGTGTGTAAGGCTTCGTCAAACAGCCAGCGAGGCGCGGCAGTCACACTGTAGGAAAACGTGACGTCGCGTGCGACGTGTTCTCTCGCAATCTCGATCCAAGTTAACACATTTTTGTAGCTTTTATGGCCCAAATCATATAGAACTGGACGTCCAACACGATCTATAAATTAATCTACATCCATGGTCACAAATACCTACACTAAATTTGCAAATGAATAACAGTCAAGGTCATAAATATGTGTACATTTTAGTCTATTTAATGTCATGTTTAAACAACAAGACAAGGTACTAAACTTGTACAGTCGAAGTCATAAATATGTTTACACTTTAGTACCTTGACTATTCAACGTCGTGTTTAAACTGTCATATGAAATTGTCACAGCGATTAAAGTGACAAGGTACTAAAGTGTAAACATATTTATGACTTCGACTGTACACATATTTATGACCTTGACTGTACAACGTGAAAATTAAGCCAAGCCAAGCGTGGCGTGACTATGTGTACGGCCGGCATACAACTCCATGTTAATTTCCACGCTAAGAACGCGCCACGCTACTGTCGCGCCGCGCCTAGCCGGCTTGACGAAGCCTTAAAAGGAGGAAGGAGGAGGAAGGGAGGAAGGCAAGGGGAAGTGATTGTCAAGCTGGAACGATGACCTATGACCGATGAGCCGATGGATACGAGTAGCAAAGCCGACCGTGTTAGAGATCCTTGGGTAAGGCTTATGTTCACTAGTGGACCTCCTTCTGCTGACATTTTGATGATGATATTTTTACGTTTTAAATTAAACCTTCATTTAGCATTTTTAGAGCCATTTATAAAGGTATATTTGAATATAATTTTAAATATATTTGCACTTTCTACAGGAGTTTTGTCTGAGATACCACAATAATAGTTAAGTAATTTTCGTGACGCAATGGAAAAGTTACCGTTTCTTAATATTTGTCCGTAACTATGTACACTTTTTTTGAAAACCGCCAAATAAAGAAGATTTCTTTTCTTATAATAATACAAACTGACGATAGTTATATGGTCTGGGCACGACTTTGAGCAGCGGGCAGCGGAAAAGAATGCATAGAAATTGCCTCATCACTGGCGACTCGTGGCATGCTTCATAAATGGCTATTCATTTGTTTTGTTCCCGCTCGCCGCGGTCAGCTGTTCGACCTCGTGTCCAGGGGACTACTTTAAAAATCGGAGTTCGAAGTTGGGCGTTTTTCAAAAAAAGTGTACATAGTTTAAAACAAAAATTAAGAAATGGTAACTTTCCGGTTCGTCACGAAAATGAACGATACTAAATTTATGACTCATTTTCGTGACGCACTGATAAGTTGAATTTTCTTAATTTTTGTCCTTAACGATGTACACTTTTTTTGAAAACCGCCCAGTTGCGTTAGCTCCTTCTCTTGCACAGGATTTAATAACGAGTGAAAGGGATGGTGCATCGAACGTTAGAAATGAGTGTTTCGTAACCAAGGGCATAACACAATTACATGAAACGACGTCGCGTCGTGGCACAATGTGACGTCGTGTCATTCATTATGCGACGTGCGATTGTAAAAGTTCACGACGTCGTTGGTAGTTTGATGCGATGCTAAACAAACAAACAAAATTCCTTTATTACGATTAGGTGTTGATTGTGACAATCCTTACGAAACGACGTCGTGCCGTGCATCGTACCACAATACGACATAGTGTCGTGAAGTTTTATTATGCACATCGTAGACTTCTACGACACGACATCGTCCCACGACACGACGTCGCTTAGGCCACGTTCCCATTATGTCGTAAGTTAATTTATCGTTGGACGACTATCGTCTCTGTTCCCACTAGCTGCTGTTCTAGCTGTTGTTGTCGTCACAATAAAAAAAAGTCGACGACAATTTATCGTACCGTCCTATAATGTGAACCTCCATTTAAATATACAAGCCGCGATGCCCGACTATCTGTCGTTACGACATAGTGGAAACATGACGTCGCATCGTGTCCCGACGCGATGTCGTAACGTGTTCGTGTTTTGCTGCTAAGCTACTAGTAACATTCGTTTCCGGACTAAAACCTTTCAAACGTACGAAAGGCTCGAATATTTACGCTTCCACTTTGGCCGCGGTCTCTTGGGGCAAACACGTTCATAAAATAAACAAGCGACGTCAGCAGTTCGTCTTCTCGCTCGTAAATATCGACGTTTCAGGTCAAGGTGTATTGTTAGTGTACTACAAGTTTGATAGGTCAGGCACTATGCTAGTCATTTTATAATCATTGAGGTAGATCATGACCATTAGACAGGCTCTATGCTAGTAATTTTTAGGGTAATTCTTCGAGCGTTTCAATCGCCCTCATTCCTCTGGTCGTATTAATGTCGAAATTCCTGTAGCTTTGGAAGCTATTTTGGGTTATCTTATAGAGTGCCCTGAATTCTACAAAATAACTGAAAATGCTATCCTAATCTACAGGAAATTCGACACTAATGCGACCAGGGGAATGAGGGCGGTTGAAATGCTCGACTTACCCTTTAGCGGTTGTCTTACTCCCACAATGGAACACAACAGTGAGAACACTGTAGTTTGGCGTTCGGGGAGGGCTAATTACCGTCCCATGTGTAGTCTTAGGTTACAATCTGGAGCTTGCATTCTTAAAATTACGAATATTATATGGATGTCAGATTCCATTCGTCATATTACCACACTCGTTGCCTTGACACTACGTATGTAACCTGCTCTAGCTTCACTCGATGCTCCTAATAGAATACGCTGGCTACTATGTCAGCATTATGCTTAACTGGAACCATTTCATGCATGACATAGGGCTCGTCCAGAAATCATGTGATCGTTTATGGGGGGTGGGGGTCAGAAAAATATCACAAATGATCACGATGGTTTCCGAGAAGACATCACGTGTAATTTTTTTACACAGCAGGAGAATCAAAAAGTAACGAAATTACTCAATTTTCTTATATCAAAATAATCCGCTCCTAAGCGTGCGTTAGCCAAATAATAATTATTCATTGTACCAACTTTAAAACATAATCCTAAAACTACACGTGATCTTGAATATCACCGGGTGAAAATTAGGCCAAATATGATCACATGATTTCTGGACGAGTCCATATATATGCTTTTTGTCTTATGTTTTATGCATTGTCTTTATACTCGTATGAAAGTATAAATAAATAAATAAATATCAGGGGACAATCTCACACAAATTGACCTAGTCCCAAACTAAGCTCTAGGCTTGTACTATGGGTACTAGACAACGATAAACATACTTATATAGAGAAATACATACTTAAATACATAGAAAACATCCATGACTCAGGAATAAATACTCGCGCTCATCAGTTTCAGTTTCAGTTTCAGATTTTATTACTCAATATAAATTACAGTATAAATTGCACTTCATGTCAAATTACAAGTTATTATATTGAGATCGTCAGAAGTAGAAATTACACATTAATTATGAAAATACAAAAATATAAAATTTGAATTATTTAACCTCCATGTTAATGTCATCTTATAAGTATATCTCCATTAAGGATCGTCATAACATCATGATATAAATACGTGGTCAGTAAAGAAATCAGGAATAACAACATATAACAACAATGAAAGTCAACACAAAATACATTAAATTTCAATATTATTTATATGTCAAGTTCTGTATACTCATTAACAGAATAAAGTGGATTATCCAACAAAAGATTTCTCAGCCGGCGCCTAAACGTTTCGTCAGATGGTTCGCGTTTGAGATCGGCGGGTAGATGCTCGTAGTAGGTGGGACCGATGACGCGCGGGTTCTTACCTGCAAGTGCCATGCGACGAGACATCACACAAATATTTGTCCATACCGGGATTCGAACCCGGGACCGCTAGCTTCGTAGGCAGGGTCACTACCAACTAGGCTAACCGCGTCGTCACGAATAATTGTTTTTCTTCTTCTTCTATTTACCCTCATGGCCCGTTTGTGTTATCCAAAATATACGGCCATCAGTCGTACTTCGGTACTCACTTCATTCTCCGGCACGAAGACATGGTGGTCCGGCAGCCACTCCTCGGGCGCGTCGGTGCTGTTCTCTCCCCCCACCTCCACGATCTCGAGGAAGTCGTAGCTGCAGCTGCAACAACAATATGGCTTAATGCATTCGTGCGGGTCCAGAAAGAAAAAACAATATGGCGGTCAAAGATGTGGCAAGGATACGGATGTTGGGTCAGCAAGAACAGCCTGACAAAACCTGTACTGGGACTTTAATTTTTTTTTGGTTTCGTTGATTATTAAAGTGAACTTAAGTGAACTTTAGAAATGTAGAGTATTAACTCCTCTCGAAATAAAAAAGTAACATATAAAAATAAAAAAATATAAAAGATATTTATTCAGTAAGTAGGCCGCACGGGCACTTTTACACGTCAAAACCTACGAGCGCTTCCCAAGAGGAGACCACTGCTGAGAAGAAGCGCCGCAAGAATTTTATATGTTCTCACACCTAAATGCATGAAATGAAATGAAATGAAATGTTTATTTGTTATCATAGAGATTAAACAGTAGCAAAGGTTGGGACCTCCTAGTAAGTATTGTATATACCTGTGTCAGGAGATCCCGCTCTTCTATAACAGCGTGAATATAAATAACAGATAAACCTAATCTTAACAATGCATAAATGTAAGTATAGGCGATGTCATGAAAATATTTTTGCATTACACACATATAATAAATATACCAGCACAGGGTTAGACTATTTAATTAAAGCCTAATAATAAAATCTAATGGTAAATATTTCAGGCACAGTATAAATATAGCTAAAGCAGTAAAGAATCTACGAACAAACGTTCGAAACGTCGCACTCACACAGACGCACGTCTCAACGAGACCCCAAAGCGGACATGGCAGTGCTGTCACTGCTGTCAGTGATGGGTGTCGCGTGGAGACGAATGGTTTCGTGGAGAAGAATAAAATTCAAAGAGAAACCCTTCGTCTCCACGCGACACCCGCCACTGACAGCACCGCCATGTCTGCTTAGGAGTCTCGTTGAGACGTGCGTCTGTGTGAGTGCGGGCGTTTCGAACGTTTGTTCGTAGTTTCTTTACTGCTTTAGCTATGTTTATACTGTGGTTCAGGCCTATTTCTCCAAAAGGTTTCCAAATTTCCTTTTGTCATAAAACCAAGTGTATAGATATACAAAGGACATTCCATCCCAATAGCAACGGACATTTCATCACAGAACCGATTCCTTTGTGCGTCATATTAGACCTCAATAGATTCACTACCTACCTATAGACGAATGGTTCAAGTGGATCGGCTATGAGAGTATGAATGATTCGTATGAATAGAGACATAGACAACTCCATTCA
The DNA here is from genome assembly GCA_963241965.1 of Tortrix viridana. Classification (NCBI taxonomy): domain Eukaryota; kingdom Metazoa; phylum Arthropoda; class Insecta; order Lepidoptera; family Tortricidae; genus Tortrix; species Tortrix viridana. Next base: position 13,479,857 of record OY725180.1, on the reverse strand, counting down.
ACAGTAACCAGTGCATGTAAACTGGAATCCGAATAATTTCGCGCAAACGTAGGGTTACCTCATACAAATTCAGAAAATCCTGACATAATTGTTTTATGTTTAAAAATCTTGTAATTTTGCGTGCTCTCCGAGAAGATGGTGGAAAGGGAAAATAATAGAATAGAATATACGTTTATTCAGCAAACACATCAACATAGGGGTACAGAGTAAAAAAAACAATAAAATCATAAACTAGTTCATATTATTATCACTTGACACGGACACTTTCTTTTTAACAAGGTTGCAACAATGATGTGCGTCGAATTGGTTGGTTGGCATGAGGCTGTCAGCCTAGCTGGTTTTCAGGGGGGCACCCAAGTAGCACAAAAACTGTGTAACAGCTTATACAGCCAATATAACCCTAGTTTCAGCATTTTAAGGGCGGTATAACCTCTTATACAGCTTGTGTGCTGCTTGGGCAGGAGGTAGCTGGGACAGCGTACTGTGATTTACGTATTAAGGACAATAATAATTATATGATACTGACAGGAGATTCAATAAAGACGTACCTTACACTTAACTGTAAGAAACAAATAGTATTAAATGATATTAATGTATACTGCTAAATAAAAACAATGACGAATAAAGGGAAATAAATGGAGCATATAAAAATAAATAAATTTTGAAGGTTATAAAGCGAAAACAACCATATCTCTCGGATAATGTCAATTAAGTTGCTTATGAATATTTTAAATTTAAGGAGTAATGAATAAAAGAAGGAGGCATAGTAAAATCTTAATTTACTTATCAAAAACTTGATCTTCCATATTCCTGCGGCATCCCTGACAAATTAACAAAATTTCTAAAATGTTATCTAATTATTATTTCTATATTATTATTTATTAATTCAGGAAAAATCTTGACGTGTGGTAACCCTACATAAACCATCCAATCCGTGTGTCTGGCAGTTCGATTTCAGCATGCTAATGCACTGTTTCCAACAACCAATTTGTTACTACTGACTAACACAATAGAGTTGGATTCAGTTTGACGGATTAGCGTGGGATGAAAATGGATTGGGGCATACGTTGGTTTTGGATTAAGTCTGTAGAAGCATTGTGAGAGGTTTAGTAATACTTAGAATTTATAGACGTTATAAGATTTATTAAACATCTAGTTTTCCTGTAGAAAATGCATGTAGCTTTCGGAGCGATTTTTTCCGAAAATATTTACTTAATCAAAAAAAATTATTAAACCTTAAAGTGTTTTGAAAAGAACTGTCGAAATATGTGCCACACGTTGATGTTTGCTGAAAAAAAAATCAGCTTCTGTTACATGTATGGAGTGCCCCCTAGAGATATTTATTTTTGTTATTTAGCTATCAAACTAAGTAGGGGCTTATACAAGACACCTATACTCCAAATTTCATCAATATACATCTTGTAGTTTTTGAGTAAAATGCTTGTGACACACGGACGGGCATGACGAAACTATAAGGGTTCCGTTTGCGATTTTGGCTACGGAACCCTAATAATATGAATGGTTGACGACTAGTGGACTAGTGGCCCGTGCCTGACTAGTATCTAAGCTAGCGGTCTTGGATTCGATCATAACTATTATAAGGACTAATTTTCGAGTTTATTTGTGAGTCTTTTATGTAGAAATCTGTATAATGCGCTCAAAAGGAACGAATGGCGGAAAAGAGGGGAGGCTTTTGCCCAGTGGGACACTAACACAGGCTAAAAAAATAGTTTAGTTGCCATTGCAATTTGGGAGTAGACCAATTTGCGTGAGACCCCTGATATTTTTTTATTATTTAATATGTTGTTTATTTCTAGTAGAAATAAAGCATCCATATTACACCAACAAATAAATCCTGTGAAATTGTATTTATATGAATAAAAATAACCATAATGTGATTTCGCACAAGAAACGTTTCACCCATAGTGAAAACCCATCCAAAATACAAATGTGTGTGATGTCAAATAAAGAATTTGTCATTTGACAAAAGGTAAAAGAGAATTCAAAGGCAACAAAGAACTCCGGATACATTTAAAAAGCGGCGCCAAGTTTGCGCCCGTCATTGACGTACGACTTGGCTCACGGGCGGCTTGACTTGGCCGCTCGGCCAAGTGACGAAGTATCGGAGAAGCTACTCATATTTTATAACTTAAACTTTGAGGTGGGGAATAAAAGAATTGCATTTGTACTCTGTGTACGTTAAGATAATATTCTTAAGAAGCGATACGACGTTTCAATATAAACATACTTTTGTTTTGGATATGTGGCTGATTTAAAGAAAAGAGCCAAATGAATGTCAGTGGTATTGGTTTAGAAATAATACTGCCCTGCAGCTGAGATAAAAGGCAGTATTTTACACAAAACTACTGTAATAATTACAACCTCATTACTGGGTAATAAGGTTGCAATTGCTACATTAGTTATGTGTAAAATACTGCCTTTTACCTTAGCAGGGCAGAATACTAGCTAAACCCGGCGACGCTTCCCTGTGGCTCAGCGATAAAAAATATCCAACAGAATTTAAAAGAAAGTAAATACATATATTAACATAGTCCTAAACTCTAGGGTTGTACTATGTGCATTAGACAACGATGAACATAGTTATACAAAGAAATCTTACTTAAATATATATAGAAAACATCCTAGATCATATTAAATTTAATACGCTCTCGTACTGAAATGCAACGTGTCGATATTTTGTGAACCAACATGGAGGCTGAATTTTTATAAAGAGATAAGAAAAGTAAAACCGTTATATTTTCTAATTTTATAAAAACACTAACGCCTATCAATCGCTAGGATCGCGACGCGATCGCGCGTATCGCGTTCTTAAAACACGCGTTTGCATCGCTGCAAAAAGTCACCGTGTGTAACCAGTCTAAGATACAATTTTTTCACTCGGATTAAATGAGACCGACTTGTATCCGATACGGGCTGCCCGGGTGATGTATCACCGTGCGAGACAAATTCATCGAAACGAAACTCGCAGCCATTTCACCGAGACAGCAGCCACAGTATAAATATAGCTAAAGCAGTAAAGAAACTACGAACAAACGTTCGAAACGTCGCATTCACACAGACGCACGCACAACCATTCGTCTCGACGCGACACCCGCGACTGACAGCACTGCCATGTCCGCTTAAGGTTTGGTCTCTTGATCGGAACGCACAACGCTGCACGGAGAAAAAAAATCTAGTTTCCTTTAACATAATATTGTACATTTTATTCTACTTGATTTTATTGTATTATACCTATGTGACAACTATACGTTTTATACATGTTGACTATGCTTCGAAATAATACTCAAAGTCCTTGATATTTGATTTATTTATCTTTAAGTTCTCTTTACTCAAATCCACACGTTACAATGGCGCACTTCAAAACCATTCTATTTCACAATTGACAGTAATGACAGTTAAGCCAACGGTTTTAATACAAATCAAGGTGTTAGTCAAAATAAATACTTATTAATCTAAAAATTATGCCAAATGCTAACAATCGGCCTTCCTGTAACAATTCACGTCCCGGGAATTTATTATCTGTCTAAATCATAGCATTATAATTCAACTTACCTACTATCTACCTTTAATATTTTAAACCAATATTTATTACATCATATAACAAATGAAGCACATTACCATTATTGTTATACACATTATCATTAAAATATTATAAATAAGACATTTATGGAGGTTACTTATCACCAAGAATAATGCTCTTTTATCAAAATAATCAAAAAGTACATCAAACCAAAATAATAATTATGACAATTATATATTTGTTTATTAACTAGGTATACGTTAATCAAAATAATTTTATTATATCACTTTTTTTTCAAAAAATTAAAACTAATGAAAAATAAAGCACTAGGTACTATCATTTCATGTAAATTCCATTACTACCTACTTGACTCTTGTATATATATAATGACTAATCTTTATTACATTACATTCTATTACAAACCATATATTTAATAATATAATTTAACATGAATATCACATTACTTTACAATTCATTAAATATTGAAGCCTCATTCATATCTTCAATATTCCTTAATATTTGTACTAAAACCTCATACATATTTTTAGTACATTAAATTCATAAGTAATTTATTCAAAAATAATCATTATCTCTTTAATATTGAAGCCTCATTAATATCTTCAATATTTGTACTAAAACCTCATACATATTTTTAGTACATTAAATTCATAAATCATTTATTCACAGTAATCATAATTTCTTTAATATTGAAGCCTCATTCATATCTTCAATACTAATCAATTATTTGTGTTAAACCTCGCACCTATCATTACAACTTTCATTCTGTCATTTCAACATCTGCATCAGTATTATTAACATCAATTTCACTATCATCTACATTTTTATAATACTCTTCATCTTCTAAGCTATCAGATCTATTAAATACTAACCAAGGGTGAATTTTATCAACAGCAAAAATGCTTTTAAACAGCCTATTACCTTTCCTGGATATTGGCGTGTCCTCAATTTCGTACCTATCATTCCCTAATATTCGTGTTATACGATACGGTCCTCTTAACTTAGGAATTAGTTTCTTGCTATGACCTGTAGATTGAATATCTCGTTCCACTCTAACCAAATCACCAACTTTATAATGAACCGTTTTCTTTGTTTTGTCATACCTAACCTTTTGTTTCATTTGATCAGCTTTTATATGTTCCTCAATTTCTTTCCTGACAACATCCCTGTCAATACTATCCTCTTCTAAGGTTACCCCTAAACGCAATAGAGAATCTGAAGTGCCTGATAAACTTGTGCCAAAAAGTGCTTGCGCCGGAGTCTTACCAATACCCTTGTTGAGCGTATTATTCATTCCCCATTGAATTTCCGACAGACTATCATCCCATACACGTTCCGATTTCCCAACATTAGAGGCTGTTAAAGCGGCTAACAATGTTCTGTTATATCTTTCTATCTGCCCATTAGCTCTCGGAGTAGCAACAGCATTTAGAACATGTTTTACGCCTAATCCATTTACATACTCTTTAAATTTATTTGATGTAAACGATGTACCTCTGTCAGAAATTATTCTTTTAGGAACACCAAAAGTATGGAAGTAAGAGGTCAGTGCTTTAATAGTACTAGATGTTCTTGTATTTTTAACAGGTGTGATTACAATAAATTTGGTGAAAGCATCTATGATCAGTAATATATGGGTATTTTTATGTTTACTAGTAACAAAAGGACCCAAGTGGTCAATATGGACCGTATGAAAGGGTTCAGCAATTTTTTCTATTGGATGTAACTGACCAGCTCTTTTGGCAACAGGAACTTTAGTATGGGCACACTCCAAACAAGAGTCGACATATTTTTTTATAAATTTTCTCATCTTCGCGAACCAATAAGTGCTTTTGATTCTGTCGTAAGTTTTATCAAAACTAAAGTGTCCTATGTCATCATGATTAGATTTCATTATGTGCCACCTGACACCTTTAGGCACAACCCAACGATTACCTTCGTTAGTTACTCTGTATAAAAGCCCTCTTTTAATTATGAAATGTTTGTTAATCTCTATAATATTATCGGTATCTTTATCTTTAAGAATATTAATAATGCGTTGAACTTCTGGATCATTCTGTTGCACTGTAGCAATCCAGTCTACTGTTATACTTCTTACTTCAAGCAAATTTTCACTAACAGGGTTGCGACTTAACGCGTCTACGTGAGCCATCGATTTGCCGGGTTTGTACGTAATTGAAAAGTCGTATTCTTGGATAACATTCCACCATCGAGCAACTCTCGGTATAACATCCTTTTTCTCAAAAGTTGCTCTTAACGAGTTACAATCTGTGACGATGGTGAAATGTTTTCCAAGCAAATAAACTCTAAAACGTTGTAAAGATGACACCACAGCTAACGTTTCTAAATCATATGAAGTAAAATGCATCTCTTCTGGGGAGGTTTGTCTACTATAGTATGCTACAGCTTGAAATTGTGATTGTTCATCTTTTCTTTGCAATAGGATTCCAGCCACACCCAATTTCGACGCGTCTGTATGTAATTCTGTGTCATAGGCTTGCTCAAATAGAGCAAGAATAGGTATGTCTGTTAAATTTTGTTTAAGTTTACTAAAAGCATCTTCTTCTTGTTTGCCCCAGACGAATTTACAGTCCTTTTTCAATAACTGAGTCAATGGTCTTGCAATGACAGAAAAATCTTTTACAAATCTCCGGAAGAAACTGGCTAGTCCCACAAATTGTCTTACGTTATGTTGATCTGTAGGACGAGGAAAGTCTTTCACTGCCTGAATTTTTTTCTGTCCCGGTCTTATGCCATTTTTGTCAACTTCAAACCCTAAATATTCAATCGACTCCATAAAAAAATTGCATTTTTCCAAATTTAATGTCATACCAGCATCATTAAATAGCTTTAAAGTTAATTTTAGTTTTTGAAAGCCATCATCAATATCCTTAGAGGGAATAATGATGTCATCCATATAAGCGAATGCATGCTTAAAACGTGCATTACCTAGAATATGATTAATAGTTCGTTGAAAATTCGCTGGCGCATTACTTAAGCCAAATGGCATTCTATTAAATTGGTAATGCCCATCCGGCGTTATGAAAGCGGTTAAATGTTTTGAAGACTCGACTAACGGTATCTGGTAATACCCAGATGCCAGATCCAGCGTTGTATAATAACTATACCCTGATAAATTATCTAATTGATCATCTATCCGGGGTAATGGGTAGTGATCCTTAACTGTTTTTTTATTTAATGCTCTATAATCTATGCATATACGATAGCCACCAGTCTTTTTCTTAACTAAAATTATTGGCGATGCATATTCTGAAGTAGATTCGCTAACTATTCCAGATTCCTCTAACTCCTTAACCATATCCCGAACAATCTCTCTCTCTGCGTATGAAAGACGATATGGACGATACACAACTGGATTTTTATCAGTAAGTTGAATAGACATGGCAGTGGAACTACAACAGCCTAGTTCCTTAATATTAAACGCAAAGCACTTACGATGAACATTCAATAGTTCAATGAGTTCATTTATTTTTTGATTACCAATCGAATGGTTTACCTGAACTTTATCAAGAACTATAGGATCATTCGTTTTGGATGACAAATCAGTATCGATTTTGTTAACTGTAAACTCTTTTGCTTCATTAGCGATACAAGCTCGAGTAAGTACGCTATCCTTCAATAATTCAAAACTATTAGCGTTTAAACTGTTAATAACAATACGTCCAGAACCATTAACAACTTTTATAACACCTTGTAATATTTCATATTCCTTTTCAGGTTGTAAATGTAGACTGTACTCTACAAATAAATTTCCATCAATCACAGGATTAGTGTAAAAATCTACTTCTGCGATATTATTTATGAATGAATTTTGTTTAATAAATAAAGTTACAGATTTAGACGTTACTGCTTTAACCTTTTCCGAAAAATTCAAACTGTCGTTTGTTTTATAAACTAATATGTGATCTTGTTCAGTAAATGTCTGGCCTATTAATAAAGGTGTACTTAAGTAAGCATCAGGTACTATATAAACGTCTACTATAGCTTCAACAGTGTCAATTTTAATGCCTACCTTAACTTTGCCAATAGTTTGAACACCAACATTTCCAAAACCCTTCAAAATTGGCAAATCGTCTTTAGACCATATTTGAATTAATTTGTTAGCATCCGAAAGCCTCAAGAGTGTGCATTGACTTCCAAAATCTATGAAACATGACAAGCAATGATCATTTATACTCGCAGTCTTATAATATTTCTCGTCCTTTTTATTCGTAACGGCTAGTCATGACACCGTTTTAACGTCTACACTTTTCTTAACAAAACATTCAGCAGCCATATGTCCTATTCTAGAGCAAGTCTCACATTTTTTAATTGGTAATTTGCATTTGAAATGCGGGTGTCCTTTACCACCGCAATTAAAACATTTGACTACCCTATTTTCGAGCTTATTGGAAACATTAGTTTGAGTCTTATAAAAATTATTAGTAGATTTGATATCAGAACCGTTAGGATGCTTAAAAGAAGGTCTCGTTTTGGTTACCTTTTGATTACGTAAATAAACAAGTAATTTATCTGGTTCACTAAACTGAGCGGCTTCAGCACTAGTTTTCACCGCTCGATCATCGATCCCTAACAAAATACAGTCTACGGCATCAGTACCCGTTATTCTACATCTGTTCAATAACATTATCTTATCATAATAATACTCTTCTAGAGAGTCACCATATCTTGCACGTTTATCAAGCATTTCTGTCAATAATAATCCATAATGTTCTTTACTTGGAAAGGTAGTTCGTATTTTCGCTTGCCACTCCTCCCATGTAAATTTTAAACTTGGTAAGCCTTGATACCACGTTTGTGCTACACCTTCTAACTTTGGAAGAGCATAATGGATTATTTGGCGTTCAGACCAACTATAAATAGAAGCCGTTTCGTTAACTTTAGCTAACCATACATCAGCGCTTTGACTTCGATTAGACGGATTAAATTCTGGCAACACGTTCATCACTGGAAACCTTTCAGTTAAATCATTTTTATTTTCAGACCTAACAGATTTGAATAACTCTTTTAAAGTGTCTAATAACTCAATTTGTTTATTTTTTGTTACGTCTTCTTTATGGCTATCAGAATACCTTGAACGACTTCGAGAATGGTTAGAGCGACTTCTGCGGCCCTGCACTGGACTCCGACACCGCCTACTGCCCCTCGGGCAGTCGTCGTTGACCCGACTGCTCCTGCCGCGGCTGTGTCTCGACCGGCTCCGCTTCGCCCGGCTGCGTCTCTCGTCACCCCGGCTGAGCGCCCGGCTGAGTCTCTCGTCACCTCGGCTGTGCACCCGGCTGCCCCTCTGATCCTTGCCCTTACGGCTGCACGCCCTACTGTGCCCTGCACTTGGACGATGCGCCCAACTACGTCTCTCGTCACCTCGGCTGTGCTCCCGACTGCGTTTCCCTCGGTCACGACCATGCACCCGGCTGCGATTCATTCTGTCGCGGCTGCGCGCACGACTTCCAGCACCAGATTCTTGAATTGACATCCTGCGGTCCATAATTGACCCCTCTAACGGGAGTGGAGGTGTTTGCACTATTCGTTCACTATGTTTATCCATGCTAAAACAGAAATATTTCCGGAGACGTATTTGTTCTTTTTTTTTTATTTGTTATAGACAAACTGAACTATACAATTAATACAACATAAAGAATAAACGGTTTTTATAAATAGGTACCTCAAACTTAAATAATATCCAAGTGAACCATTGAATAATAAGCTTTCACTTTTGATATAATGTACATTAGTTTAAATTAAGCATATGTATCCACTATAGAATATACCTATCTACGACGTTTGTTTGTTTTACATTAATGATTTTTAAATGTAAAATATCACGTATAAAGACAAAGAAAGGAAATGGAAAAAAAATTCACGACAATTGGGTTTGATATACTCACAACACAAAAGCTCACAACTAGAACCAATTTAATGAGCTTGTTTTTAAATTCACTGAGTCTTGAATAAAATCCAACTATTGTACAAAATTTAATAATTTTGTCAAGAAAACCAAGCAATAAAAAAAAGAATTAAAATACATGACTCCAATTACCTGTGGGGTTTTTGATTCGATCCACCTTCTGAAATGTTGACTATGCTTCGAAATAATACTCAAAGTCCTTGATATTTGATTTATTTATCTTTAAGTTCTCTTTACTCAAATCCACACGTTACAATGGCGCACTTCAAAACCATTCTATTTCACAATTGACAGTAATGACAGTTAAGCCAACGGTTTTAATACAAATCAAGGTGTTAGTCAAAATAAATACTTATTAATCTAAAAATTATGCCAAATGCTAACATACACATTAATATAAAATTCAACTTCTGTACAACATAATTTCTAGTACCAATTACCATTTACCTAGTATCGTAGGAAATAAATTTTGTGTAGTATGCAAAACCCGGTGTATGCTAAATGCATATTTTACTCTGTAACTATTAGATGGTAACCAATATATATATTCTAATATTCTAGTATTAACAAAATATGACTTGTTGTCATAAAAAAAATCTGTTAACCATAGCTGAAATCGGTTTTCCTACACCAGAATCATAACTACCATACAATCTAGTAATATTGTAAAATATTTTTTCTCCGTGTGAGGTAAGCCTTATGCGGTGTTTGTATGAAACCGCTGACGCATGCAGACCATTCTAGGTATTATTCATACAATTAAAGAGTCCGACACCGCATTACCGCAGCGATCAAGAGACCTAAGCATTAGAGGTCTCGTTGATACGTGCGTCTGTGCGCGACGTTTTGAACGTTTGTTCGTAGTTTCTTTACTGCTTTAGCTATATTTATACTGTGCAACAGCTTTGAATTGATCTATTTTGGAGCCGCGAGGATTTGTGGCTTTCCATACAGAGTGGTATGACGTACCTACTTTACTTTATTGTTTTTCTAAAGAAACAACTCTTGTAATGATATTTTTGTATTGCTACTCTCGATTATCCAAGAAATGTTTTAACCTGCAGGTACTGAAATTATGGACCGATTTTGACAAATGAGGTGTCGTTAGATTCGTCTTGAACACGCAAATATATTTACAAAAGAAACTTTGGATTTCAAAATATAAACAAGGGTCCAAAAGTTAACGCATGCAGTCGGATTTTTAAGAGAAAATTGCTTTATAATTGTTTGTGAATACTAAATTGATTGATTAAAAATAACTATACTATTTCTAAGATACAATTGAATTGCGCTGTTACGTATGTTTATTTAAGTGTAATTATTACTTGCAATACACGAAACGCTTACAGAGTAACAGAGTTGTATGATTTAACTAACACTGACTGACATTCTGTCACAATGTTTCAAGATAACATAGACATCTGTGACAACCGAATAAAATAAAATATAAATAAAAGTAAAGATTTATGAAAAAAATAGCTAGTAGAAGTAGGTCACAAATAAAAATAAACTAAATCGTTCACGCTGATTCCCGAAATTAATATAAAATTCCGTCCGAGCCTTCAGACGTCCGAAAAACAGGAACCCATGTCACGTCTCGACTTAGCTGCGATGAAATAAAACACAAAGGAATCCCCAAAGAAAGGTAACAGGTGATCCTCGTCTGTATCTTCGACTTTATCTGTTAGTTCCAGGATATCAACGATACAATGTATTACGTAAAATTCTACGGTGAAATGTACTTAAGGACTGTATAAAAGTTAGGTGTTTGATTTAACGATCGCTGTCGCTCTGAAATATCAGTGCTTTAAGAATTGCTGGACTATGCTAGGAACGCTAAGTTCTTTACGTAACAAAAATACGTGCTAGAGCGTTCTTTTTACCTTTAATTAAAATGTTTTTTTTTTTACTCGTTAAAAACGCCATCATAACCAACACGAGGTCAATGACCTCAATCTTTATGCTAATATGGATACGTCCCGGGATTCCGGGATTCGAGTTGTAGAAGGAAGTCAATGTTTCCGATTTTAGTAAGTATATGAGAGAATGAGAGAGAACGAGAAATGAGGACAATCTCACACAAATTGACCTAGTCCCAAACTAAGCTCTAGGCTTATTCTATGGGTTAGTACCCATAGAACAAGCCAAGCCAAGGCAACGATATGCATACTTATATAGAGAAATACATACTTAAATATATAGAAAACATCCATGACTCAGGAACAAATACTCGCGCTCATCACACAAATATTTGCCCATACAGAGATTCGAACCCGGGACCGCTAGCTTCGTAGGCAGGGTCACTACCAACTAGGCTAACCGCGTCGTCGGAATTTGAAATTAAAAAATATGAAATTTTAGATTAAAGTAGTATGAGTGATGATTTTTTCCATAAAATAAAACAACATGAAATTCTAAATAGGTATCTGTAGGCACAATACTATATAATTATGCATATTAAAAATATAGGAAAATAAGTTACATATATTATATTATTATGTTTTATTTGTCTGTATAAAATTAAAATAGCAGACCATATTTTTTGACCGCATCGGTTTTTACCAAACTACTGTTAAGTGACAAACTTTTAGTAAATAAACAAACAAGGAACATATCTAAGATCTCCCAAGTAATACGTCTCTCTATATATCTCTCTCCATTTGTCATCTGGCAGAGATAAGAGCCCTTGTGCCTCGCCTTGAAAACATTAAAAAGCATTTAGGCGACGCCGACGCGACGTATGAGCGCAAGAGTGATTTATAATCGCTCGTTTAGCCGCTACGGATATACTGAAAGACCATGTAAGTACGTTATTAATAAAGGATTTTAAGCTACAATGGTTTTTAATATGCTTTAAATAACTTTTTAGCGTTTTAAGAAAAAAAATGTAATCTGATTTTTTTAGAAAATCCCCGACAAAGTCGGAACCTCAGCTTTCAAAGCTCATAACTCTTAAATGGCTTAACAAATCACCAAACTTAGCTAAGAACACTCTCGATCTAGATAACATAAAAAATAAATAAAAATGGTCCATTCGTTTAGGAGCTACGATGCCACAGACAGATACACAGCACGTCAAACACCCCTCTTTTTGCTTCGTCGGTTAGGTACTGAAAAAAATAACCATTGCACCAAGTATTTTTTGTATGAAAAAATAGACTGTAACGACCCGCTACGCGAGCGCGCTAATCGTAGCAGATTCTCGCTACGCTACGTAGCAGATTCTCGCTACGCTACGTAGCAGATAAGAACTGCTACGGCCTACGGCGTAGCGTTTGTGACAGAATTACCCTTTTTATTTTACATCGATACTGGGAAGCGATACAAGGCTGATGTATGTACGTATGTATGTGTATGTAATGTATGTATGTATGTTACGTATGTATGAATTAACCGTTAATTTTAACTGTTACTATAAAGCTGTTAGTTTAGCCGGAGTTGCGAGTAATTTGCTGCCAAGTTATCTCGCGAAGTACAAATTGTTACGAGGCAGAAGATGTAGCGGGAGCGATTAGCGGATTTGAAAAACAATACGCTCTAACTATATGGTACATCCACGCTGAAGTTACTTTTTGTGCAGAAACATTTTGCAGCATGATTCGGAATAAAATATAAAGCCATACAATTCAAAGCATATTTTCTCATATGAGAGTTGGTTTTTATTAATCCAGTTAATATTAATTAATTGATATTTAGCATAATCGATAAATATTAAATTTATTTTTTATTTATATTCTTTATTTAAATATTAAATAGATAATGGAATGACAGGTTTAAAGTAGAATAATACAAAAAGTAATTTTATCTTTCATCTAATAGTATTCAAATTTATTTTATTACCAGACTGCGTGAAGCAAAAAGAAGGGCAATGTGGTGAACAGTCTATGTATGTATGTATGTACGTGACCGGAAATCGAATATTCCACTCTAGCTCCTAAACTATTGGACCGATTTTAATAAATGGGGTGTCATATGATTCGTCAAAAACGTGCGAGTGTCATAGGCTATGTAATAATTATAAGGGTGCGTCATACTAGTCGGCAGTCGAGATTATTTTTTGCTTTATATAAAATTCATTCATGTTACAAATGGTAGTGAAAAATAAGTTTTCGAATAACTATAAAAATAATCAAGACATAATCCATGAAATATTTGTTTCCATCTCTTTCTAGCTAAACAGAATTTACCATATTAAGTTTATATGGCCGTGGCGCCCGCTGACGTCACAGTACATGTCGGATCTCTCTGTCTAATTAGTAGTTTTAAATGCTTATATTTTAATTTCACTTTTTGCTATCTCTTACGAAATTTTCTTACTTTGTTAAGAAATGCGTTAAAAATTTCACTTCTCATGCTCTAAAAGTTCGTCTTTGTCGTGCGTAGGCGACATAAAGTCGCTTCTTATGCTCTAGTACATAAAGTAAAATTTTCGTCGAAGACCTAGGCAATCGGTCCTACAGCCACACGAACAACTTTAACTTCATAGAATAACCTCTTTATTTTATTTCGTTTCGTTAGTATTCTAAGAGGGTCCATATTGGCTCATACAAAATTCTTATTCCGATTTTTGGTTTTACTACCGATTTGTATTCCTAATAATCACTCTTCATAATTTTTTCCTCATACTTTTTTTGTTCATAACTTATTATTACTACCAACGGAACTCATGACAGACAGTTATCATATTTTTTTTATTAATACTCATTTGCATTCATAATAATCACTCTTCATAATTTTTTCCTCATACTTTTTTTGTTCATAACTTATTATTACTACCAACGGAACTCATGACAGACAGTTATCATATTTTTTTTATTAATACTCATTTGTATTCATAATAATCACTCTTCATAATTTTTTTCCTTATACTTTTTTTGTTCATACATTTTTACTACTACCAACGGAGCAGGGACTTAGAAATAGAAGGGTGATTCTTCGCTCATCGTCTACTATATGTAAGTATTAGTTAAAAATATGTTCATTTCTGACGCTTGGCCGGCCGCTGCCGCGGCACGCTCGCTTCGCTCGCTCGGCTCGCACGCTGTAGGGTCGCAATTCTACCTAACACTCCTCCTCGCTTCACTCGTCGTCGTACCTAATGGAGACCTTCGTTATGAATTAGAGTGATTAGAGTGATTCGATCGTTAGTATCAGAAAATATATGAAAACAAATATTAGTATAAACAAGGTGTATAATTAGTGATATTATGAAATCTGATGATTATGAGTTTCGATCGTTAGTAATAAAAAAAAATATGTACAATGATCATTAGGTTGTAAAATTGTATGAGATACATTTTCGGAGTTCCAATAATCTAATTTGCAATTTTATATGAACTTTGGCGCACCCATTCTAAGACCAAGGCAAGGATACCAACAGCCAAAGTACACAATAAAGTTTCATGAAATAAACTTATAATTTTAATTTCGTCGGATTTATTTTTATTATTATAATTTTTATCATGTTGCTGTTTCATTTCCTCGCAATCGAAGTGAAAAGTAGAGTGTACAACTCGTCCGTAAAACCCATTTAACACTCGACTTTATATCCATCCTCGCTCGCAAGCTCGCTTGGATGGATAACCGTCTCGTGTAAAATGGTGCGTTTTATGCACTTGTTGTACAATCTACTATTCATGCATATTCCCAATTTCCTTTATTTGCATATCTCATAAACGTTTCCTTGCTAACCTCGAAAATTAACAATCGCTAGCTCTTATAACTTATACATAAGCATAAACTTATGAATATGCAATCTATTCTATATGCATAGCGCGCTGCATAATAAACTGCCATTGCAAACTAGCACTTATTAGTAAATATGTGATGTGCATTTTGGAATAATTTAAAACAACATGGCCTATATTAGTGGGACTAATGTTGTTTTATCATTGCATGGATGTATTCAATTTGAAGGATTGACTGGCTTATTTGGATAGAGGTGCGAGGTGGATGGGAGACGGTTTGTGTAGCAACATTGCTTGTAGAACTGATGGCCGTTGGGGCAGAAAGGTTCTAGAGTGGCGGCCGCTTACCGTAAAGTGAAGTGTTGGCAAGCCTTCCACGAGGTGGACCGACGATCTGGTGAAGATCTTGGGGAAGGCCTGTGTCCAGCAGTGGACGTCTTTCGGCTGATATGATGATGATGAAGCAGCAAAAGTTATTGTGCAAAGCAATAAAAATACTGTGGAATGAGGTTGTTTCTTTTTTTATCGTGGTGTGTATATTTCTAACTTGAATATTTGAATTTAAGTTTTTTTTTTTAATCATAAATTGGTTTGCGTTTGACCTCAGTCTCACCTGATGTTTAGTGACGACGAGGTCGAAGATGGTACACGCTTACCCAGAAAATGCCTATTCACTCTTGCCTTGAAAACACCAAGGTTACTTATGAATTGGTGGAAGTTTTCCACACCTTTTTAGGGTTCCGTAGTATAAAGAACCCTTATAGTTTCGTCATATCCGCCTGTCCGTTCGTCTGTCTGTCCGCGGTTTAACTCAGGGACTCATAGTACTAAAAAGCTGTAATTTGGCATAATTACTCGTATACATTTAAATTACGACGGCAAAATTGTAAAATAAACTTGAACAAAAACTTTATTCGGGTACCTCCCATACATGTAAAGCAATGGCACATTTATTTTTTACATACTTACAGCATCGAGTGAATATGTTATTATAAATTTTTAGATTTGGGGGAAAGTGTAGTTTTCTATAGCCAAAACTACAAGTAATAAAAGTCTGAAAAATATGGTAAATGAAAGCACATAAAATGAATTTAAAAGGAAAACTATCACTTTATTGGTTCTTGAGTTAAAGACGATTAAAATGTTTATACCTGCCGAAACTCAGCTAAGATAACTTTAACTAGAAAATTTGCTAATATTCATGTTTTTATTTGGAGATTATTGTTTGTGTTTGTAAAAATGGCGACAGAACCCTTCACTGAGCATTGAACGTTAATTTATCGTAAGTTATCTACTTTGTATAAATAATTCAACTGTTCAAATGTAAGAAGTTATATTTTTGAATAGCAAATATTGTTGTAGCAGAAACAAGAAATTGCGTTTTAAAATATTTTAGAATAGGTATTTTTATAAATAAATTTCAGGATTATCACAGAGCTTGGCATCCATTTAGATCTCAATTCTTTTGTCGGCGAAGTCGACAACCACGCATATTCTTAATATTAAACTTGGCTCCTATTTTCACATTTATGTTTTTGATGGGATTTATACACACATATATACAAGAGCAAAGCCGGAGCGACTCGGCTAAAGCATTTACTACAGCTCGTTAAAGCGTCAGTTAAAACGGACAGTTACCCGTAGGAATTTAATATTTACCTGCATTACGCATTTAGCTCAACTAAAGCAAAAACAGGGTAATCCATCATTTTACCGAAGATCGTTTCATCGATTATTGTTTCCTATAACACTATTCGTAGGATTTTATTATCACTTAGGAATCATTCATCGAACGTCGATAGATCGCTCATACATTTGCTCGAATTACCGTTTACACAAGAATCAACTCATTGAATTTTACTTTATTATTTTATTTGTCTATCGACATAGTCGTTTATCGAATCACCTATACTATAATTTTAGACTAACGAAAGTTTCAGTTCCCAAAATTCTTTTTCCATAGAAAATCGTTTCACTGGTGTTACTATACTTGATAATTCGTTTCAACGACAGAGCATTTTCATAAGTCATGTTTTCTCGATTCTCATTTTGCCGCATTATCACCGCCATAGCCGAATAACGTTTTTACTTAGATTTTACTGTCTAATACTGAATTATCATAATATTTACTTGTTAAAAGGTGCTAAAAAGTGTGTTACGTACTAATATAAATTACGTAATTTACGTACGTAAATTACGTACTAAAAAGTGTGTCAAGAAAGTAGGTCAGATTAGGTTATTAGGTTAGGGCAGCTGGAAAGGGGGGGTGGGGGGCGCAGCCCCCCATGAGGGGGGCTCGTGGGGCGAAGCCCCCCGCAGGAAAAAAATTAAATAATAGTAACAATTGTACTATTGGTGGGTTAGGTTAGGGTTATCTTGTGACCTTTAGAGCGGAAATAGGCACCCTAGGTGGTGTGGTATTATGCTATACCCATCAAAATTGGGTTCGTTAGGAGGGTTCACGTCATGCAGCCCTTAGAACGCAAGACTAACAGATAGGTACAAAATACATCGTTCGATGAAACGTTACTGCGATGAAACATTGTTCGTGGCAATAATAATATATGGGACGTACCATCTGTGAATCATGTTTCGATAAATTAATACTACAACTAACTAATTATTATGTGAAAGGTAAATTCAATGAATAGTTAAGCTACGATTTGAGACAAATTCGAAACGATTCAAGATGAATAGTTGTTCGATTATTTAAAAAACAATGAATTGATGTTTATGTGATTAGAAAAAAAAATGAAATGACATTCGTGGAATAGTTTTCGGTGATATGAAATTAGATGAAAGAAATTTCGATAAAATGAATGACACCCCAAAAACAGCACATGTGCTATTTAACCGCTGAAGCAAATCCAACCCTAAGAGGGTGCCTTAAGGTTGAAAATTGAAGAAGTGTGATTTATATCTGTGAATTTAGTTAAAGAGGGCAGTAGACTGAAAGTGGCATCCGCATGCGAACTAATTTAATGAAGGTGGGGATGTTGATGATTAAAATATTAAAAATATCTGCGGAGTTTAAAAAGCAGTAAGAGTAAATAGGCCACTATAGTTTGATCTCCAACTTTGAACAAGTGACAATCTGTATGAGATCAAGTTATGGTGGCCTGGGTGCACTTACGACGTTTGAAATTCTGCAAGGCAGTTTAGTGGGTAGCAGTAGCAGGGTTTGTTGTGCGTTTATGAATATATATGACGTTCTCAGTATAAAGGGACCTTATGGAGGAAGGCAGTTACGCTCTTCTTGTTCTTGTAACTATACGAATACTATGGTAACCGTTATAAAAACAGGACATATTCGATATGCGAACTCCCTAGCTGTCATTTTATTTTGCCCCGAAAGTTTCGATGTCTGGAGATGAGCCCTTGCTCTATCTAAACTGCGTCACATGGCTCGTGGTCTTGGGGAACTGCAATGTGGTATTCGGGATCAAAGTTCGATTTCGAGAAATATTTATTTATTATAATAACTATTGATTATTATTGCTGACTAGTTGCGCTATGAGAAGCGCATTTAATTTGTACCTAAACAAATTTTAGTAGTCAAGGTTAATTACGAAATGTTGAACAATACGTATGCTTCTTGCTACGCAGTCAACGTCAGCTTAAGCTAACTTCAGATAGCAGAGAGAGTGACCATGAATCTGAATACGTCTCGGGGTGGCGTGGGGGAATTTAAGCCGGGGGCGGAGACCACGGTGAACGGCTACAGGTGAGACAGACTAGAGAGAGTAACTCACTGCGGCTCATGCTCCGTGAGCAACTCCTCGAAGTGTATGCGCAGCGTGTGCGCCGGCGGCGCGCGCAGTTCGCTCACGCACTGCACGTCGTCGGGGTAGGCGCGGGGGAAGCCGGGGGAGGAGACCACGGCGTGCGGCCGCAGGTGAGACAGCACGATCGTCTCGTTGCACTGCACGGACGATGACGTGTACGGGTCTGGAACAAGATGATATTTATTAAACACTAGCCATCTAACAGTCCAATTATTTTCGACGTGGAGATGGTATGCTTTTATGCTATTAAGTAGTCTATTGGAAAATATATTGTTAATTTATTATAAAAGATCCAATCATAAATAAATAATTTTCTTTTTCTTTAAATTCATAATAATTTAAAAAATCACTAGCGAGTGAGTAAATCAACTTCATTTTTTATCGATTCAGATTATCGAAATTGCCCCATCACTTGCCCCGAAAATCAGCGTTAGATAACGGGGTTTAATTATAACACTCGTGTGATGCTATTATGAAATCATTTTGAAACTCTATAAAAAGGAGGTTGATGTTCAACATCGCTTTTGTGATTTTATCTCATTGTGATATTGTTTTATAGAATTAACTTTTTAATCTTCTTATACAAGTAGATCACATGGTTAAGGTACAGTCAGCATCAAATAGATAGGAGCAGTCAAAATGCAATCGCAACACATACTTATTCCTATAGTAATAAAGATGTGTTGCGATATATTTGGCCACTTTCGCTGCTTTTATCTATTTGATGCTGATTATACAAACAGCATCACTGTTAAATGACCACTAGTGAGCTTTATTGTAAGGTGACAAGATTCACAATTGGTCAATTAACTGTGTTGCTCATGGTACAAGTTTAAAAATGTTTCCAGATACAAACAAAATAAACAAGGCCACTTCGAATTTCGAACCATCGAAGTAGCAATCTGACGTCTGACGATTGGAACAAAACAAAGATGGTGCGGAATTTGAATAAAGTTTGCAACGAATGCAATAAAATGCATCCAACAGACCGCCCCGGTGCGCGGTGCGGCAAACAAATAACTTGTATAACCATTGTTGATAGAACAACTGAAAAGCGACAGCGAGCTTAGAATTCATGGACGAGATACAGGTGCTAGGAAAATGAATACATGTCATCTATTCCATATTCTAACGTAAGACTTAACGCTTAAGGTTTATGATAATGATGTCACGTCCTGACTTTTATTACCTTTTATTACTAAGCGACTATAGCGATTTTTAGTAAAATTTTATCTCGTGTATGCATGCTAAGCCCGCTGCGGTCGGAATAGGTAGTGCTGTGCCTAAACGTGGTGCATGTTCATTCAATAATGTATTCCCACCTCATTCACGCATGTGACAAATATTTTTTTTTTTGCAGATTGTTTTTTGTATTTGTAGTCACGGGGACGGAACCCTATACTGAGCTTGGTTCGACTCAACTTGCAAAAGTCTAAAACATACTTAACGCGAGAAGTCAAATACAAGTGTTACAAGTCTATTGCTATGTCTACACCAGTGCGCTTTCATGTTCATCGTGCGTTTTCCTCTGACGCATGTCTCTGCAACAATAGCGCATGCAATAACGCATGCGCTCAAACTGGTTTTACAGCAGCGCATGCCCGTAGCGCACGCTGATCCGTCACCGTTGGGTTGACGTGCAACATTTGGTGCCTTTTAGCAAATAAAATGGCGGAAGATAAAGTTAAAACATTGGATTTTATTGAAGATTATCGAACATGTCAAGTTTTTCGGGACCACAAGCCCAAAGATTACACATATAAAATAAAACGAAACGACGCGTTGAGCCAAAAACATAATTATGTTGTAAAAACGGTCCAGATTCTCCTTTTTTTCGTTTTTTCCTTGCACTTAACACTAAATATGCCGCGCTGATAGCTAGTAGTTTCACGTCCATCTTGACGGCTTACCGAGGCGCGTGTGTACGCTGCATGCAACAAGCGAACGGGTGTAGACGGTAAGCTGAATGCGTCTTAAAGACAATCAATATTGCATGCGCTTGACGCATAACGAATTGAAAGTTGAAGACGCAAGATGAACATGAAAGCGCGCTGGTGTGGACATAGCTAATGTAAAACTATTACAAAAATTATTACACAAACAATACTTTAACTCACACCGACTTTGCCGCGTGGGAAATACAAATGAAACGGTTTGAAAAGCAACGACAGCCAGATACAACGCTCGGCGATTTCATACGAAAATGACACATTTTGCGCTTCGTATTCTCGTTCCCGGCACGGTATCTTTACCAATAAATATAATATCACCAAGTAAGTAGAGATCGGATATTCGGTCGTTTTTTTCATTTTCTTTTATAACAATAATCACATTGGAGTAGCCACGTTGACAGTGTCAAAGTTCCATCTCACCGCTGCTGTCGCTTGTTATGGAAGCAGACTTTCAATTTTTATTTGCTAAATTACCTGTATTAAATAGGTACGTACTCACTTACTTAAGGTAATTAGAAAGTTATTATTATTATAATTACATGTTTGGTGTAAATGTTTATGCGCATTTACTTACACAATTTCTTAGCAAGTACACGGATCCGTACGTACACGGATCGGAATTGGTTAATCGGTCATAATGGGTTAATCGGTCAACATAATCGTAAATTTTAAATTGATCCAGAAATGTTACGTACCTATAAAATAACTAGCTTTTGCCCGCGACTCCGTCTGCGTAGAAGTCTTTTATCGGTTTTCCCTTGGGAACCACCGAATCCTATATGTTAATCCAGGGTAAAAGCTATCTCCATTCCAAACTTCAACCGAATTCGTCCAGCCGTTGCAGTAATAATAGTTTGTTACTTTACACACAAACTTTCGCATTTATAATATTAGTAGGATTTATATTAAGAAGCCTCCTCTACGTTAGGTTAGTTTTTATTAAGACTACGCGAACTTTAAGTGAATAAGTGAACCAATTCTCAGTACCCCAGTGTATGTGCTTCACTACATACAAAACAAAGTCCCCCGCCGCGTCTGTCTGTCTGAACGCGATAAACTCAAAAACTACTGAACGGATTCATACGGTTTTCCCCAATGGACGGAGTGATTCATGAGGAAGGTTTAGAGGGCCTAGTGTAAGTCTTGCAACGTTTTTGGGCATATTTCAGATAAATAGTCGCAGTTAAAAACCTGATTTAAGAAACGCTAACTTTTTCCATTACGTCACGAAAATTAACTTTATAAGTATATCACTAAATTTCGTTACGTAATGGAATAAATTTAGCGTTTTTTAATTAGGTTCTTAACTGCGACAACCTTTCTGAAATATGCCCTTTTACGTCTCGATCGAGTTTGCGTTTAGTCGCAATTAAGTGTGACAGCGCCCCAAGCGGCGCGTATTCGAAACATTTGACAGTTCCATACAAAGTGACACTTTTACGCAAACGCGATCGAGACGAAAGAACGTTGCAAAACTTACTCCCTAAGTATAAACCATTAACCTTTTCAACGCAAAGATGGATATTTCTGTCATGGTTGACAGTTAAAAATAGACCTGAGAGGCTATGGGATAAGGTTGACATTAGCTCTGATTTTTAGGTATCATTGGCATTGAAACAGTTCAGGTTTAGGTATATGCTCTGCTACCCGTGCGAAGCCAGGGCGGATCGCTAGTATTGCTATAAAAAGCTTGTAAAAGCGCCTGAATATCCGATCTCTAGTCATACGAGATTAGGAAACAGGTCATTTGGAAAAATGTTGGTGGTAACGTATGTTAGAAATGTCTACGCTTTTACCGTGTTTTATAAGAATTTTAAGCGTTAATCGGAAATATTGAGGCGAATGCCAAAATAGGAAATGCCAATGAAATGAAATTTCCCGTTTGAATTTGCCGTATATTGATTTGGTTTTTATGTAACAAATATTACCAAGTGTTAAGCCCGTTTGCTATAAAGGTGCACGCGGCAGAGATATTATTTATTACTTGTATTTTTTTTATTTAGGCATACTCGTAGCTTGACAGCTAAGGTGTTGCCAGATACATAAGAAATTAGCGACCCGTCGTCGCTTTGCTTCGGTTTAAGTTCCCCTTCCCCCCCTCCCCTTAAAGTTGAAATATACCCAATTTAATAATAACTGCTGTATTTTTTCAAGTAGGTATCGATGTAAACAGCATTATTCATAGTGCGGCAAACATTTGAGCATTTGAATTCTCTAACTGGTTCACTTTAATATAAATAACTGCTTGTATTATGGGTACTAGACAACGACATACATACTGAAATAAATACTTGATACATAGAAAAAATCCAACACTTATGAGCAATTGTTCTATTTTTGCGTCTGGAGTAAAAAAAATAGAGAAAAGAAAACTTTTAAAAATCTGATCCGGAACATCAAGCCCCCTATAACTGCCGTAAAAGCTTGCGGCATGCACTTACGACATTTTACTGCAACTTGCCCCGTTTTACTATGCTATAAACTTTACCATAATGGATATTACAACGCCGCGCTCTCAAATTGAAGATAACTTGGTTTTATAGATATCTTTAGAGCATTTATGAAAAGGTTACGCAACTCTAAACATACTTTGTAGCGGGTAAAAATTAAACTCTTAAAAATTAAGGTAATTTTGTTTTTAATTACGCTGCAGTGTTTTTAAAACACTGCGGGGTTTTAACACCAGCTTTAAACTCGTTGAGAGCGCTAACGCCTGCTTCGGACGTGAGAAACATTGTTAACTGGCGTAGTGTTGTTAAAATGGAAGTTTACAGCAAAATATATGGAATATACGTGTAAGTTGCAGGTGTAGTTGGCACGTTAATGATTATGACTTTGGTGATACTTTTTCAGTCACTTGTTTTGAAGATTTATTCGATTGGAAGTTGGCATAACGTCATAATTAGGGTTCCGTACCAAACTGGTAAAACAGGAACCCTTATGGTGAGCCTTCGTTGTCTGTCTGTCTGTCTGTATGTCACAGCAGTTTTTCTCAGCAACTACACCAACTATCAACTTGAAATTTGTCATAGTCGTATAACTTGCTTGCCCGCATTTGTTTTTAGTAAAATAAATATGAAATTCATTTTATAAATAATTGAACAGTGTTTAAAATTTATAGTTTTCGAGAAATTGACAAAAAACTTTAAAGATCTGTACTAAAATTTAGGCAAGTCAAAATGGACCTTATTGCAAACAAATAAAACATATTTTTGAAGTATGGACTCAAATACGGAACCATCGGTGCGCGCGTCCGACTCGCACTTGACAGATTTTTTTTCCATTTCGAATACTCAGTCACTATTATATAAAAATAAGGCAAATATTTCTTCACTAAAACTGCGTGTTTCGACAGCAGGAAAAATATTTGTGCAGCAGCGGAACATTGTTCGCTGCGATCAACCTTAATTAAATTTATTGAATAAATTTTCCTTCCATTCACGGAAATATTACTTTGGAATACTTCTTTACCCAATATTCAAATATTTCTCAAAGAAAAAGTAATATAAAACGCCTCAGTTCTCCTATCCTTTATTTGGCAATGTATATCACAATATAAATACCATAACAATCACTTTTTTATATTTTTTGTTGTTATTTTTTATGCTGTTTTAAAATCAAAAGAGGTTTGAACAACCGACTTTATTTATTTTTGCCAAATAAAGGGTTAACTGACTTTTATGCTCTTACCGCCTGTTTCACAATCGTCAAGTAAAGCATATCTGTCAAATAAATTAAGCCCTTTCTCTTTCTTACACTTGAAAATAGACAAGGAGAGGGCTATCTTTATTTGACAGATGAATTTATTTGTCGATTGTGCACAGGCCCGTAGTATTTCATTAAATCTGACGATAAATAAAGAACATGTAACGTCCTTGTTTATTATGTATGTATCACTCGTATTATGTTGGTGCTTGTTCATAAAAAGTTGTACATGAGCCCTTTTTATCCGGCTCTTACCGTATTATGAAGTAAAAAGACATAAGTAGAATATTTTAAATCCTAATCCTAGTTTCATGAGTTTTTAGTTTTTTTTTTCATATTATGTATATCACAGGAATTCAAATAAATAGAAACACAAATTAAAATAAAAAAACAAGCACCTATGAACAAATTATATAAATGCATAGCATGGCAATTCGTTGCTTTACTTAGACTTATAACATTTCCTAAGGAACAAACTAACAATATGCTTCCCCATTTCTAATAGAAGTAGGGATTAGTTCTGTCGTGTCGTTGTATATGTTCGCAACTGGGTCGCGTTGCCAACACCACCGAACTAAATAATTCGCCAGTTTCAAACGTGGAACACGTTCGCAGTTCCGGTTATTTTCAATTGTGGCCAGTAACATTGTCGTGTTGTAAAATTCAAACCGGTACCAACATAACGACGCAATGTTTAAAATTCAAATGTGGAACGCAACGGAATTCTAATGCACTTTGAAATGCATTCTGCTCTACGGAACCGAAGTAATAAAATTCTCCATTTCGTATTAAACCGGTTTTTACTTCGGACAACATTCAACAAAGTCTTAAAGAGTTGAGTACCCAAAGCCAAACAAAACCTTCCCTTTTACGAGGAAAATGTTTGGGAACTTTTTCGTATTTTTAAAATTGGGCAGAGGGAACAATCAAAGTTGATTGACGCGCCATTTTTACTGTATATAAAAGAAGGGTGAAAAGTACCATAAAAGCTTAAGTGGTTAAGTTTAATAAAATTATTATTTTCAATGCAAGTTAGTTGGGAGTTTGTGTTGTTGTTTGGCTTTGGGACACGACGGGGAATAAACATTTGTTTTCTCCTCCCCAGACCCCGTGGAACAATTTAAAAGTTTTGGACTTTCATCAAAAGTCATTGGGTTTTAAATTGTTTAATAGAACATCCCCAAAATCAAAGACACTGAAAGTCGTCTTAATTTGAACGCTTGAAGTGCGTTTGTCTATTTTCTTTTACATCTTAATTAAAATGGCATAAATAAGAAGTTGGAACGAGAAATAGGTCATTTTTAAACGAATAGCGATAAAATAATCGATGCAAATCAAGTCGCTGACAAAAGCTTGTTCTACCTTAATGATGTTTACCGCGCTTAAATCATCGCTTAATTTTTTATATCCACTTCACAAATAATTTTTAATTTAGTGGTATGGTAACGACAGCCTCAAAAGTATTTTATATTTACTTCGTTGAAAGCTATTTTGGTTGAATATCAACTAAGCAAAACGATAAAATATATTGATTTGCGTATTTATAACGAACTTATTGTATAATGGAATATTAGAAGTTTATATTTTATATATATTGTTTACAAAAATACTTAATAAAAAAGGATTTAAAAAAAGTTATGCGTAAACAAGCATACATTAAGAAATAAATTAATCGTCCTTCGATGTATGGTTCTTAGATTCTTCGATGCTGGTCGATGACGTTTTGACGGACGACATGACACATGAAATTTTTAACAGAATCACATGAGGTAAACAGGCTACATGGCTGTAGCCTGTTTACCTCTCTTTAGATATTTAGGCTGACTGTACTGACGGCGCAGTCATTTCGTCGATGACACCGTCATCGTGCTGAGTATACAATCTAGGTCACACCACACACAGTTACCAGTATAACCTGACCTATAACAGTATCCGCAGTGGAATCTGTGATGAAGAAATAGAGGAAGCTACGCGAGTACGAGGGATCTAGGTAGATTAGTTTTAATGTGTTCTAGTGAAAGGAAGCAGGTATAATTTAGGGGGACTTTTTTTTAGAAGACGCGCTGTTTCTAGTTTTTTCTGCAGCTAAATAGTATAAAGTTGTGCCCGCTTTTACCCGCGACTTAGACTTAGAAGTTGTTTATCTTATCAGATCTTATATAGGTAACTGTCCAAATTTCCGGGATAAACAGTATTTTTTGTCCTTCCCCGAGACCCAAACTTTGCTGCCGTGCGAAACAAACAATTTTTCATCTCACCGTAGCGATGAAAACACTTGGTGTTGCAAAAATAATTACTCTAGCGCCACATCAGTTGTGGCCGTGCAGCGGCCGCCTCCGCGCACAGCACCAACATTACTTTCCACGATAGCGGTTAAAGTGGACTTTTGCACGCAGATTTTGTGCGCCAAAGAAGGCTTTTCCGAGCTGATGAGGTGAAAAACTGTTTTGCATTCGTTATAAAATTAGTTTCAGGTTTAATTAGGTTTGTTTGTCAATTGTTAATTTAATCAGAGACCCTCTAAAAATCACCGCCGCGGCACAATGCTGATTAAAGATAAAGAAAAAAAAAATTAAAGCCTTTTTTAACACTGTTAATTGGGCGTTCTTCAAAAAAAGTGTATATCGTTAAGGACAAAAATTAAGAAATTTTAACCTTTTCCGGTTCGTCATGAAAATTAACGATACTTAATATACGACTAATTTTCGTGACGTACTGGAAAAAGATAAAATTTCTTAATTTTTGTCTTTAACGATGTACACTTTTTTTTTAAAACGCCCAATTATTTGTCCTGATTTTTGCGTTGTACTTCGACTTGTGTTAAATACTTAAAATTTTTTTACCTTTTTGTAAATTAGCACCTACCTTATTATACTAGCGTAAATAGTACTCGTAACACACTCAACACGGTACAGAGTACTCGGCAAACAGCGAGTTTGTGTTACCAACGCTGCGGGTTTAGCATGCAAGCACGACATAAAATTTGACGGTTGCTAAATGAATATATCTATTCCATATTCTATCATTTAACGCTTAAGGTTTAAAATAAAAGTGTATCTTCTTGATAAAATCGCTATAAAAATGTGTCGCTTAGTAATAAAAGGTAATAAAAGTCAGGACGAGACACTTTTACTTGAAACCTTAAGCGTTAAGACGTTAGAATATGGAATAGATGTATTCATTTCCCTAGCAACTGTCAAATTTTATCTTGAGCTTGCATGCTAAGCCCGCTGATAGTCGTAGCTCGCCAGCGACCACTTTAATCACGCCCGTTACGAGCTCGATAGGTACTCGTTAACCGTTTTATGGCCGCGACTCGTCCAGCTTACGAAGATTAGAGTCGGGGCAGAACGGAGAAAATGCTGTGAGTAACAAGTTTTTTCTAATCATATTTAATGAAAAACTTTTTAGCTGTTCGCACATTGATGATAAACTCGTTAATAGAAGAGTCCAAAGAATCCTTGAAGGATCTACTATTAGCCATTGGAGTGAAAATAACAGAAAAAAGTAAAATACTATATACATTAAAATACTTCTTAGATTTGTGTACATACATATAACTATGTAAGTGAAGCTCAAAATTGGGCGACTGAAGTATTCAAGAGAGTAAAATATATAAAGCCTGTCCAGTAATATAATTATAAGGTGTCATGAGGGACCTGTTTTTACAAGATTTTTATTAACTTGCAATGTTTGTATGTTACCATATGTTACTTTGTTTGTTATTCGCGGTGTTCGATTGAGCTTAGGTATATCTACGTATTCTTTGTGACAATGGAATAATATGGTACCATGGAGCTGGTCTGATGATGGAGTCGGAAGGTGGTTATAAGATTTCCGCAACGGAACAAGATAGGCCCGCCGTGTCGGGTCTTGTCAACGTTGCTATATCCTCCCCGACAAACTGGGTAACAGTTTGGCAAGCATTCTACTTTATGACGTCACTTGTAACTTTTTTGAAAAAAAAAATACAAAATCAGCGCCCTCATGATCTCATATTATTCTATTTTAGTCAGGCTTTACAGGTTTTGCTCTCGCTGTGTCCTCTACGCTGTGCTCCCTGTGTTCTTTAATTTGTGTTAAGACTGACGGTTGTTCTTTACAACAAGTGCCGCTCTCTCTAAGAGCCACGGCACTTGGACAAATTGAGTGGCTTCTATTTTAAGATTTTATTGGCTTTTACCGCGGTTGCTTTTCTAATCTTTAATCAGTAAGTAATTTGGGGTTGGTACTGCAGTGTCCATCCGGATTACTACTATATTGACTGCAATTATTTCTGCCAAGCATCTGTGTCTACATTGCTGTGTTCCGGTATGGAGGGTAATAGCCAGTGAAGTGACTTACATACAGCATTTGATTTTAGTCCAGGGTCCAGGTTTGCATAAATAAATTTGAACTTAGTAATTTTTTTTTTTAAACAGCAACCCTAGTCTGAATTACCTAAATCTTCAATCCCTATACCGACATAGCTGTCATTTACACTTTTATTCCAACCAAAAGATTCGTAAACAATTTACATAGATACGCCATTTCAGTCCGAAAAAAAACGGTAAAATTGACATTCAATAAACCCCCAAACTACGCAATTCCGGCCTTTGATGGACCTCAATCCGTCGCGCAAAGGATTTTACGATCTAAAGTATTCCCTGTAAAAAGTCGTAAGTGAAACGGCGTAACGTCAGGATACGACTTTATGCGCCGAGGAAGAATTGGGATCAAACACATCAAAGAATTATTGAGGACTGAATACATTTTATTTTATTGTTAAAGGACGCATACTGTCTTGGGAACACTTACACGAATATATTTATGTGTCAAACTATTTCAGCTTTAAAAAAAAAAAAATCAAGATATTTGAATTACAATTACAGTTAGGGTGTGCAATGTGTTAATTTTATATACAATATTATTATATAACACTTCTATTTCTTGTTGTATTTCCTGTCCTTGCTGTATGTGGTGTTCAATAAAGAGTTATTGTATTGTAATTTTCAAGGTGCTCCCTCATCGTAAGTATTTGCCTGTAATGTAACATAGATAACATCCATAGATACGATTTTGAGCATTAAAGACATCACAGAATAACAGTCCGGCAGCCGACCTCGGCCTGTCAGATAACGTATCAGAAGTTAAAACACAGACTATCCGTTTTACGTACGATTTAGGACGGACGGTTTCTTTGATTTTTCTTTCTTTTTTTCGGTTTATTTCTCGCACGGTCGTTATATAGTCGGAATGGTCGGAACAAAACTGATAATGTGTAAGAATATTACCGGTAGGTAGGAATCGTTTCAATGTGTGAGCTCCAAGATTTGGCCGGCAGGCCGTCTGACAGACTTGTTGGGACTGCCGGCGGACTGTTAGTCTGTTTTACCCTTTATGTTACAATACAGGCAGTATTGGCTCTGATTTTAACCTTTTGAACGCCATTGACGGAACCGTCATGGTTGACAGCGTAAAATAGACCTAAGTGTATTTGAGGAAGGTTGACATTAGCCATGGTATGGTGTCTTATACATATATCCTAGCCTGCTGTGCTTGGTCAAGATTTAAGGGCTTTGGAACCGGTTGTAGAGACTATAATTCATGTGGAAGACCAACTATTCTACAGAATTACTTAAAAGTGCACCAAACCAGTGCAATAACACTGGAGTTTTTGCAATGGGACGCATTGCACTACCAACGTTGCATTGTTCTTCGATCACGGCTTATTAACAATAAATGATAACACCCAGATCTAATTCAGCACTTGTCAATCCTGGTAAGCTGGTCTCATGCATCCCAACCATCTTCAATTCTTCAGTATATTGAACAGCACAGGTGGTAGGCAACTCACCGTCGAGCCCAGGGCGCTCGCACACGAAGTAGTTGTGCTCGCGGCAGCCGCGGTCGTTCCACATGAAGGAGGGCGCGGCGGGCGCGGGCCGCGGGGGGAGCTCCCGGCGCGCCTCCACACAGTCCTGGCCGGACGTGCCGTCGTCGTTCGGCTGGCTGCTGTGCTTGCGCCAGCCAGGGAACCAGTCTGCGGACAAGGAGATTGAGGTTTCCGTTATTTATACTCAAGTGAAACCTAAAGAAGGGTTATGGATTTTAACAGTCCATTTTATCCTAGTTGGTAACCATACGAAGCTTGCGGTCACGGGTTCGAATCCCGGTCGAGGATTTTGTGATTGTGATGAGCGCGAGTGTTTGTTCCTGAGTCATGGATGTTTATATATATTTAAGTATGTATTTCTCTATCCCAGTGATAAGTATGCATACTGGTACCCATAATACAAGCCTAGAGCTTAGTTTGGGACTAGGTCAATTTGTGTGAGATTGTCCCTGATATTTGTTTATTAGTTTTATTTATTTATGTATGAATGTAAGAATGTATGTTACCACAACTCGGATGTTCCACTTTAGCTTCTAATCTATTGGACCGATTTTAATGAATGGGGTGTCATACATGATTCGTTAATTTTAACTAATTTTACCAGAGGGAAGCCAGGGCGGGTCGCTAGTTTAAAATAAAATAATAACAATAAAAATCCAGCCTATATACACGTTCCACTGCTGGGCACAGGCCTCCACTCACAATGAGAGGTTTTGGGCCCAGTACGGATTGGGAACTTCACACACACCGTCAAATTTCTTTGCAGGTGTGTGCAGGTTTTCTCACGATGTTTTCCTTCACCGAAAAGCCCATGGTAAATTTACAAATTATATTTCGCACATAAATTCAGAAACACTTAGAGGTGCGAGCCCGGGTCCGAACCCACGACCCTCTGCTTAAGAGTCGGCAGGTCAAACCATTAGGCTAACACGGCTTTTTAAAATAAAAGAAAAAAGAAAAAACCGCAAGAATGTTTAACGACTGCAAATATTATTATTAAAACCTTTGTGCTTTTTGAAGTACCCACGTTTACATAAAAGAGGCATTTCAGATATATCGGGAAGTGAAAAAGGGTGGACGTTTTTTTAATTAACGTAAAGAAAACCCCGCCTTTTGCAATCATAAGCTAAAATTCATCGGTGCTCCTAACAAATTCAATAGGTTGTAAAATGCACCTTACTGACTTAGTTAGTAAGGTGCATTTTGCTCTTTCTTGAATTTGTTAGTTACGCAGTATTGCAGCTTCACCGACGAATTGCTAATTTATTTACAAAGGGCTCGGCTGTACGAGGTTCGGGATTATTCATTAATTTAATTAAAAAAACGCTATTTGTACCGACATTGAACATATTAGACTTTAGATATTTTCGACATATTAGGGCAGTTTTCTAAAAATGTGTACATAGTTAAGGACTAAAATGAATATCGGTAACTTTTCCATTACGTCACGAAAATTAGTCATACGTTTATAGGTAGGAATTTATTGGAAATTAAATTATTCTTTGTCACATAATAATAATGAATTCACAATAAGATCGTCAGTATAAAAAAATAATAATCATAAAAAAATCTGTATATATGTACTATCTAATTACGCCAATAGGCGGTATGTCAAATTCAATAACCGAAGCAGATTCAATCTTCGCCTGTTAGTAATATGATTATTTAATATTTATTTAAAAAATAAAATACAATTTTAACAATATAAAAAACTTGCACTTGCTACAGGAGTTTTGTCTGAGATACCATCGTTTATCTTATAGCAGTACAGTTAATTTTCGTGACGTAATGGAAAAGTTACCCTTGTTAATTTTAGTCCTTAATTATGCACATTTTTTTTTAAAACCGCCCATTACCCATTGTACTGTAAGGGGTGGTATAGTATATTTTGCCATATGTAGCATTTACCATATTTTTGTTACTTAAACTGATATTAATAATATAAAAAAATAACAATTCAACAATCAATAATTTTTTTTTCATAATAATATTGATCACATTACCCTATAAATTAAACAATCAACTAAGTAAATCTAATTTAGAGAGCCCACAGCTACGCTTCTACGACCTCGTAGCGCTACGAACTCGTAGCGGCTACGAACTACATGGTGCTACAAAGCACTTAAAAAAAACTCTGATGAGAGATTTGTTAACAGGGATGATGACTATTTTTTTTCTTTGTCGATCAGGTAGATTATCAAAAAGTATTGGACACGTATTTTTTCTTTTTTCACATACTTAATCAAAAAAAATTACGGATATTGATTTGAAAAGTTGCATGACGTCACTTCTTGGTACAATTTTTACACAGAAGTGACGTCACGAGCCCCCACTCCCAAACTTTGACACGATCTTTGTCATTTTTTGTTTGATTGAAAAAATACGTGTCCAATATTTTTTGATAATCTAACGGACAGACTAAATAGAATTTCGTTTTCTTGACCAAGTCGTCATTCTTACTGGCTCCTTATTGGATAACGCTTATAAAACAAAGCTTTGTTCAATTTAGTATGATTGTGTTTTCATGATAATTTAAATTCCTTGGCTATTTTTATGGGTTATTGTCACGCGAGTTTGTTTCCGTGATTTTACCCCATTCTTGGGTAAATATCGCACCTTTAGAATGAAAGTGACCTAATTCCAAAATGTTTCGAATTTGAATTAGGTCTCTGTAATAATAATGTTATGACTCGAAGTAGGAAACTTATTATTTTGTATAAGGTCACTTTCATTCTAAAGGTGCGATATAATTAGGCGTTTTTAGCTGTGACACATTTTTTAATACTGTAGCTGTTTATGTTACAAACTTATTTTGTTACAATATTTATATTTAGTTAGATGGCTTTATGGCTAGACTAGTACCTGTACTTTTTAACCCCCGACGAGAAAAGAGGGGTGTTATAGGTCTAACGTGTGTATCTGTTGTATTTTTGCATCATAGCTCCTAAACGGATGAACCGATTTTGATTAATATTTTTTTGTTAGAAAGGTGACTTAATCGAGAGTGTTCTTAGCTTAGTTTGATGAAAATCCGTTCAGCCATTTAAGAGTTATGAGCTCTGAAAGCAGAGGTCCCGATTTTATCGGTTTTTTTTTTAACTCGGTTCTTACTTTTCAATCAACACCACACCTTAACGAGTATAAAAAAAAACAAGCTGGATATTGTTATTGATATATGTTAAAAGTCACTTAATAATCCAGCCTATAAACGTCCCACTGCTGGGCACAGGCCTCGACTCACAATGAGAAGGTTTGGGCTGTAGTGCCCACGCGGGCCCAGTGCGGATTGGGAACTTCGCACACACCGTCAAATTGCTTTGCAGGTGTGTGCAGGTTTCCTCACGATGTTTTCCTTTACCGAAAAGCTCATGGTAAATTTACAAATTGTTTTTAGCACATAAATTCCGTAAAACTTAGAGGTGCGATCCCGGGTTCGAACCCACGACCCTCTGCTTAAGAGTCGGCAGGTCAAACCATTAGCTACCACGGCTTATATATTTTTAAATCCACCATTGTGGATTTTTTTTAATACGTAGGTACCCAGAAACAATTGCGGTGCTGAGACAAATCCAGCGACACCTCGTTTGTCATCTGTTTAGCCTCTATTGAGTTAAATTGAACCTTACATACATACACAGGTCCAAATCATTACCCTCCATCGGCAGTTGGTTAAAAATGCAAACAACAAACTTTATTTCATGTAACCATAGAAACTTTTTTTTTCAACCCAAAAACACCGCAATTAATTCCCGGTTTTCCTACCGCGGGACCCCAGCTTTTCACGCGCTTAAGGAATGCTGGAAAAGTTTCTTTTAATTTGTTTGAAGTAGAGAGTTATTAAGCTCTGGCCAGTGGAATTCAAACCTACTGCGTAAAAGTCAGACTTACTTTTGCATTGTTAATCAAGTGAAACCTTATTATTTGTTAAGAGGCTACCTGGGCAAAACGGTCATTTCTGATGAAGTTTACGTTCTATAAACTCAGTCAAAACTGAATTTACATTCATGTATGAAAAATTCTATAATAAATATCCAAACATTCATATTTGTTTTTGTCTAACAGAACCCTAAAATAACTTAGTTCTTTTTTATTAGTTTTTAAGCACATGCACTTTTGCTTTTGCAAATTTTGTTTCTACTTTTTCATCTTGGCGTCAATTTATATGGAAAGTACATCTAAATATTCTTCACTAATAAATCATCAAAGGTTTTTTTTTAAGTGAAAAATATGGAAATAAAGGCCAAAAAACTACTTTATTGCAGTCAACAAAATGTCAAACTTAGCATGAATCTTGATACTAACTAGTGACTTATAAAAGAAAAATTGAGATGGCAGCTGGTTTAAACAGCAATTTTAATGCAAATAGGTTTTAACACGAGAAAGTGGAGGGTTAGAGTCATGTTAAGCTGGTTCGGTGTGGGGATGACGCGTAACGCCTTTCCACTTCGTTAAAGGCTTGTTCGGTTCGTCTTAGGCTGGTCGACCTCCGGTGTCACTTTGACGTATGTCTTTTGTAACACCCTATAGATAATATAATAATACAGCCTATACGTTGACGTATATACGTCCCACTGCTGGGCACAGGCCTCCACTCACAATGAGAGGGTTGGGGCTATAGTTCCCACGCGGGCCCAGTGCGGATTGGAAACTTCGCACACACCGTCAAATTCCTTTGCAGGTGTTTTGCAGGTTTTCTCACGATGTTTTCCTTCACCGAAAAGCTCATGGCAAATTTACAAATTATATTTCGCATAAATTCCGAAAAACTTGGAGGTGCGAGCTTGGATTCGAAATCACGACCCTCTGCTTTAGAGTCGGCAGGTCAAACCATTAGGCTACCACCCTATAGGTACATGTAGGTAAATAATTATATGCCCTTAACCGCCCCTTTTCGTTTCGCATACCCCGACTTACCTACACATACATGTTTGCTTGGTTGTTTGTTCTTAAAGTTAATTACACTGTTGTTAATTATTTAAACTGTTTAGTTACACTTATGACTTAGTATTTGCTTAATTTGTGGCTTTGTTTTACAAGTTTACGTTTAGGGCAGCCAGGTTTACGTGTAATAATTAACTTTGTTAACTACAAGATTTTGTAAAAAATATTTACGCAGGTTACTAGTATTTATAAAATTACAAAGGGTTTGAGGTGATTTTTTTTAATATCGTGTATCCTTATTCTTTATGTAGGATTTCACCAACCACTTAACAGACGATTAAAGTGTTAACAGCTGTCAAAATGTATAAACTATCAGTCGATTAACATTTAACATAGTATGATAACGAAACTAGTGCGTAATGTAATAAATCACCATAAGAAGATCATTCTCTCCTTTGCAATCCAACATCCATCAAGACAACTATATAGTGTACAGATCTAACTGGAGTGTACATTAATTGGTCCTTCGTACCGGATTTCTTTAATTATATATATTGGACAATCTCACTTTTCTAATCCCATTTGTTTTTAACAGCGCGTTGAATCTAGTCCTCTACATTTAACAAGGAAGCCATAAACCAGATCGAGTAAACCTCTTCCAAACGTCATTAGTTACGAATGGGCCATTTCCACATCTGGACTCAGCCTTTATATACGTTTGGGTCCAGAAAACAGCTTGTCAATAATCAGATTGTACACTTTGATATTAATAAATTGGAGACAATATTTTTTTAACACACACTTTTTGCCGCCTCTACTTTACCCAACTGAGCGAATCCAAAAGAATGGTAACGTCAACTGTGGCAACTTTGCCTAACCGTGACAATTCTCCCGACGTAACAGGTAATTCTTCGACGTTTCAACCGCTCTCATTCCCCTGGTCGCATTAATGTCGAATTTCCTGTAGATTAGGATAGCATTTTTAGTTATTTTGTAGAAATCAGGGCACTCTACAAAATAACCGAAAATAGCTTCCAAAGCTACAGGAATTTCGACATTAATGCGACGAGGGGAATGAGAGCGGTTGAAACGTCGACGAATTACCCTTTTGGGTGAATTTCCGGGCGTTTCAACCACCGTCATTAGTGTCACCAAATATATTGACGAAATCAATGACACTACAGCAACTTCTGATGCTGATAGAAACTACATCCCCGGTTCTGCTTCTGTTTACATCAGGAGTTGCTGGTAGGTGTCATTGATTTCGTCAATATATTTGGTGACACTAATGACGGCGGTTGAAACGCCCGGAAATTCACGCTTTTACGACGGAAGAATTGCCACGGCTAGGCAAAGTTGCCACAGTTGACAGTAATGATTTTAACAGTCCATGTAAGTACCTGTATGTATATTGGACCGATGATTCGCTAAAATATGATTATTCTTCGACCAACTATCAAGCACAATAAATGTACAATGAAGTACGATCCCAAAGCCAAAGTGATCACTCTATTTCTCTCTATGCCCTTGAACAAGAGACGTTCCTTTACGGACAATTTATGTCCTGGACGTTTTACGGGGAGCGAGTTGGCTCCACAGTGATAATCTCCGCTCCGGCCGCTAACTGGGCCTTAACTGGTAATAACTGGTGTAATGGATGACTATGACACTGGTGTTAAAGTTTAAGCCAGTTCAGGGCGATTATAGGTCTGAATTTCAACTGCCAGCTAGCTGTAATTTTCAATTTCAATGCGGTTAGCATAACTGCATCGAAACTGTATACCGACTGTGCAGTCCGCTTGCATTTGGCGTGCAGTTCTAATGGCTGCACGCTTGCTGCAGGCTATCTGCACGGTTGTATTGCAGTTCTTTTGACGCCGTGGTTAGCCAAGTTGGTGGACCCTGACTATGACGCTAGCGGTCCTGGGTTTGATTCCCGGTATATATGGATAAATATTTGCGTTGAACACGAGTTGTTCCGGAGTCCTCTATGTTTTATATGTATTTATAGAAGTATTTTTCTAAATAAGTATGATTATCGTTGCCTAGCACCTATTAGTACAAGCTTAGAGCTTAGTTTGCGTAGGTAAATTCTTGTGAGATTGTCTCTTGTGCTTATTTATTTATTAACACTGCACATTGGAACCAGGTAGGACGCAAAGTTATTTCGTTCAGGTGGCGGCCATATTTCACCACCCCGTCGCTCTAGCACCAAGTCCTAAACCCGAGTGTCAAACATGGCGACCTTCGCAATGGCAAAATTCAATCTAACTAGGTCTCATATCTGGGAAAATCCGATTTCCCCGTATTTTCAAGGAAAAATATTTCCCACGCAATATGGTTCGTAATTCTGGGGCGGCTGCCGCCGTCTGAATATACTGATGGTTAGAGCGTTAGCCTACTATGCAAAGACTGCGGGTTTGAACCCCAGCTATAGATCAGTTTTTTTGTTTTCTTTTTGTTTTTGTATAGAAAATGGATGCAAATTCGGCTTCGACCTAGATTTTTTTATATTCATTAAGAACAAGTTGCTCACTAAAATGATTAATTAATTAAAGGTGAATAATTACGTACTCGTTATGCTTCATTTGCATTTTATTTGGCGAGAAACATAATAAAGAGTCGTTTGAGAGCGCATGAGAATGAAATTCTAAAATAACGGACCATTCCAATCAAGGAGAGAAAACAAAGACTATTAATCACAACGTATTAAATGTTATACTATACTAGCAACCCGCCCCGGCTTCGCACGGCTAGCTTTAAATAATGTTCATAACCTAATACCTACCTACCTACCTTTCTAGATAGTCCCTATTTCTTGGTGAAAACCGTATGAAAATATGCGCAGGAGTTTCTGAGAGTAGCCCGGACGCGCACAAGCTCCGCGCGGCGGGGGACTTTAATTTATAACATGTAGTGATGATAAGTTTTGATAGTGACTTCGTTTGCGGAGAAATAAGTAGATAGACCAGTTTCATAGGTAACCATTTTGAGACATTAATCTTAACCAATATTAAAAAGAGAGAGTGCGAATTTTATGCTTGTGTGTATTTTAATTTTTTCACCATTTGAAAAGTACATTATTTCAAAAAGACATAGGTAGGCATTTAGGAAGATCGGATCAACAATAGTCGAATATTGTCGAACAATTACATATGCAACAAACATACAAACGCCATTTTAGATTAGCTTGTTCGAATACTCTTCATCATCATCAGCCCACTTCCGACCACTGTTGGGCATAGGTCTCTCTCAAGGCACGCCACTAAGCTCAGTCATGACTTTTTTTGTTTCCAACCGCTGCCACTTTACGTATAGTCTGACCAGTGAGTGGTGTCACAATAAAAAGGCAGCAAATTAAAAAAATCTTCAGCTGGTAACACACAATGAGAGAAAAAAAAATTGACGGCATGTTTGATATATAAGATTGTCGCCTAACAATTTAAAAAATGCATGTGACACGATTCGCTGGTCAGACTCTATGTCGTCGTTGTACCTAGCTAGAGGTACGTTTATATATAATGAATATTCTTAAAAAATAAAATGTACAAACAGCTGTGAATGCGTCAACCATAATGTTATGAATGCAATAAATTGTATTTTACTGCACCCGCCGCCGTCGAGTCTAGACCGACTCAATGCAAACTATATTGAATCTCGAACTCATTAGCCCTCGCTAGAGAAATAAATTAACAGCAGAAAGTTGTTGAAGAATGAACAAAATAGCAATAAACGAGAATGATAGTAAAATGTAATTTTTGATTAATGTTATTTTTTGTGTAAATGATCAAGTGAGATCACTTGGTGGTATAATACTTAGTGGTAAGTACCAATTTCATACATTTTGACAGCTGTTAACACTAATCGTCTGTTAAGGGGTTGGTGAAATCCGACATAATGCTTAAAAAACCAATCATTCATTAAAATTAATTAATTAATTTGACGACGCGTTTAGCCTAGTTAGTGGTGACCCTGCCTACGAAGCTAGCGGTCCCGGGTTCGAATCCCGGTATGGGCAAATATTTGTGTGATGAGCGCGTGTATTTGTACCTGAGTCATGGATGTTTTCTATGTATTTAAGTATGTATTTCTCTTCATAAGTAATGTTTATCGTTGTCTAGTACCCATAGTACAAGCCTAGAGCTTAGTTTAGGACTAGGTCAATTTGTGTGATATTGTCCCTCTGATATTTATTTATTTATTTAATTACTCATAAACTGAAACAGTGGAATTAAAACATTATCGGCTTATCGCTCTTGTTATAAAAATGGTATGTACCATCAACCATTCGATATGCAACTTTATTAGTTTCTGCAAAGAGTTGAATTTCCAAAGGATTTAAGCGGTATATATGCTCTTTTCACTAGGGTGGTATATTTTAATCTTCTACAATGATTGTGGTTTATATGTTGAGCGCCGAAAGCTACACGTTGGGTACATTTTGTATGTAAGTAATTAAGGAAGTGCGGTACCGAACGAGTTTAAATTATAATTTGGGGTTTGGGCAAACAAATTGACGTCCAGTTCCGATGATATTTGAATCGCCATTATACAAATAATCGCATTTAATATTATAAATGCAAATGTTTCTAATGTTTGTGGCTCAATTTTGTATAAATGGATCAAAGGATTTTAATAAATTCAATATACTTATAGATAGTTCTGTCTTGAATTAGTAACTTTATCTCCAATATGGTCGGAAATGTCCACCAAAAGCCGTACGTGAAGTAATTCGTTCCTGGCCAATGTAAAATTAAAAAAAATTTAATTACTGTCGAGTAGCAACGGCCGGGAAAAATATATTAAGTTTAATTACTTTACAGTTTTTTTACCTTTTAAAACCATGCTTTGACTAGGGAATCCAACTCGAAACAACCAAATACTCGTACTCACACAAAGTTCTAAGTTTATTTACTGTCATCTATATCTGTAAAGACGAACGGCATTTACAGCGTCTTTTTTAAACATCTGCGTTCATAAACTAATTAAAATGGCAAATTAACTTAAAAACTTGTAATAAATGTAGTCATTTAAATCTCGAGTTATTCAATTTAGATTTATTTAATTTAAATTTGTGATTTTATTTAATTCGGATTTCCGAATGAAAATGGCATTGTGAGTGATGTCGTGCACTTTAAAAAAAGGTGGGAACTAAACTTTTTAAATTTAAAAATAGAATTTCCTCGCATCGTTCAAGAAAAGTAGTATACAAGCCTCGACCGTGAAGAGCGGTTGCAGGACTCGTATAAAGCGCTAACTATTCATCCTGGAACCGCTTACTTCCCGTACTCAACAGTAATATCCACAGCACTTATATTCTCGACCGTGACATAACCATAATACGGGTGCAGTTTTTATAGTTGACCGGGAAAGTTTATACATGCTCAACTAGACCAAGAATACTCACGTGCGAAAGAGAAGGGTAGACCGTCGGACCATCGGAACTCTCCCTCGTGCACGGCGTCGGTGGCCCCGATCCAGTAAACGTCGTCGACGCCGGCGCCCGGACTAAAAAAAACACTGAACTCATTCCCTGGGAAAATACTCTGTCAATAGACCGTCA
Organism: Tortrix viridana; assembly: GCA_963241965.1. NCBI lineage: Eukaryota > Metazoa > Arthropoda > Insecta > Lepidoptera > Tortricidae > Tortrix > Tortrix viridana. The sequence continues at coordinate 13,438,921 of OY725180.1, read as the reverse complement.
ACTGTGGCAACTTTAAATATAATTTGCACATGCATCGAAATAATTGATTCTTGTTGTAAAATAATAATAATAATCCAGCCTATTTTACCATGTGCTTTTCGGTGAAGGAAAACATCGTGAGGAAACCTGCACACACCTGCAAAGCAATTTGACGGTGTGTGGGAAGTTCCCAATCCGCACTGGGCCCGCGTGGGAACTATAGCCCAAACCCTCTCCTTGTGAGTGGAGGCCTGTGCCCAGCAGTGGGACTATATCATAGGCTGGATTAATAATAATAATAATCCAGCCTATATACGTCCCACTGCTGGGCACAGGCCTGGTAAATTTACAAATTATATTTCGCACATAAATTCCGAAAAACTTAGAGGTGCGGGTTCGAACCCACGACTATCTGCTTAAGAGTCGGCAGGTCAAACCGTTAGGCTACCACGGCTTGTTGTATACTTCTAATAAAACTCAATATCAATAATTCATTGTTGCGATGTATTTGCGAGTTATTGCGACGGGGAAAGTTCAATTCCATTCTTATTTAAGTATTACAAGTCAAAAACACTTTAAAATAATGCTGAAACGGGCTCAAACATAATTGAATTCGCGTAATTTTCTACACGCCGTTTTTTACAAAGATTAATGGATTCTCCATAATGAATGTTGCGAATAACTCGTAACAAACTTATTGTTTTTGTTGAGTTTGAGTAATTGGTAAAGATTAAATTGTTAAGTTTGCAAATATTGGGTTTCTTATATACAGCAAACATGATTTTAGTTACTTTCTTGATTAACTTACTTTTTGCGTTGCGAGGAGATTGTTTTTAATAATATTTTTGAAACATATTAGCTCAGTAAACATCGTAAGCGAAGTTATATTATCTGTTCAACTTGTTGGTGACAAGTTTGATCGCTTGCATGTTATTCTGATGATCTTTAAAAGGAGGTTAAATTTATTACCACAATATACATTATCTATGGTAGCCTAGTTGGTGGAGACCCTGCTTACGAAACTAACGATCCTGAATTCGATTCCTAGTACATATCTGTGTGACAAATTATTAAATACATCACAAATTGACCTAGTTCTAAACTAAACTCTTGGCTTAGACTATGGGTAGATACTAGACAACGATTTTATATGTATTACATTTGTATATATTTATTAATAATATAATTTCGGTCGGTATAAAAAAATTCAAAATCTATGAAAACACTCTCGCCATAAGCCAAATTGTAATTAAACGCAATATTTCTTTCGCGACTTCACGCTCTCTAGTGACAGAGTTCTATAACTACTTATACTATATGATTACTATATAATAAGATAATAATCCAGCCTATATACGCCACTGCTGGGCATAGGCCTCTACCCACAAAGAGACGGTTTGGGCTATAGTTCCCACGCGGGCCTAGTGCGGATTATGAACTTCGCACACGTCAAATTACTTTGCAGGTGTGTGCAGGTTTCCTCACGATGTTTTCCTTCACCGAAAAGCTCATGGAAAATTTACAAATTATATTTCGCACATAAATTCCGAAAAACTTAGAGGTGCGAGCTCGGGTTCGAACCCACGACCCTCTGCTTAAGAGTCGGCAGGTCAAACCATTAGGCTACCACGGCTTTTTTTTACTATATTAGTACTTATTACTTACGCATGTATGAGTAATTGGTCCAGAACACGCTGCTGCCTCTCATTCATGACGCTCGCGAGGTGCCCCCCCAGCCGCACGCACTCCGCCTCCGCCTGGCGCCAGGCCCTCTTCCCCTCCCTCACCGCCGTGACGCAGAAGTCCCCCGAAGCCACCCAGCCGTACTCACACTGCCCCGTCACTTCCTCCACCGGCTTATCCATCCACCAAACGCTCAACCACATCGCTGACGAGTTCCTCTTAGCTATAATACTTATGTTGAGTCTCACTGAGTTCTGTTCAGAAACAATCTGCACGCTGCGTAAAGGATCCCCAGGTTGCGAGCAGTGCTTCCATCTCGAATCCCCGTCTTCTAAGGTAAGCTCCATCCCTTTGCAGAACGCTCGGTAATCTTCCTGGATGATGTTGGAGAGGTCGTGTTTCGTCACCATTGGTCCCGTGCCCATTTGTAGGCGCAGTGCGACTTTGTTTCCATAAGGCAAGTGGATACGGTAGGAGCAGAAGAGTTTCGTGGCAGGGCCGACTTGGAACGAGCCGTTCCTGGCCGTCAGTAGGACGTCGTGGCAGTGGTCCACTTGACGGTAGGCGACGGCGAACGTGGGTCGACCGTGGAGTTCGACGGCGGGGTTTTTGGACGTGGAGTGGTAGATGAACTTTCGGTTTTGGGGGGGGATTTGTTCTAGCTTTCCGCACAGGGAGAACGTGTTGGGGGCGAAGCGGATGAAGCCGCCGGCGCAGGGCACGTTGAGCTTGTGCAGCTCGAGCAGGTAGGCGCGGGGCGGGGGCGCGGCTGGGGGCAGCAGCCGGCAGCCGTGCGTGCGCGGGAGCTGGCCGGAGTGCACGCGCCCGTGTGGCGCGCGCAGGTGCAGCGCGCAATCTGAAACAATAGAGGCCATTGGTCTTTGTAGCCTTTTTTCACGGCGAGAGGCAAAAGATACCGCCACCTTTGTAGTGTAGCCTTGGCCTAACAGTAGATCGCTCGAGTTTGGACTTGTTTAACTCATCGTTAACGAGTTATCATCAGCGTTAGAGGTAGGTACAGTCGATAACAAAGTGTGTTATTAAAAATGTTTTTTTTTTAAAACGTATTAACTTTACATTCTACATTTAACGTTGATCTTTACCAACAGCTGTTAATGACATTGGACTATTACAAAGCCACCGGGTGTAAATCGATACTCCATTAGCGCGACTAGACACGCCCTTACCGCTATTATGTCCCTAACTGATAATTACAGCACTCCGACCGTTGTATCGATGGTTATCATTACATATCGGATATTCGGAAGCTTTAACTTAAGTCCTAGTACTAGACATACCCTTCTATGACTAAAGATCGGGTATTCGGATATTATTATATTTCTATAGATGTATGTATGTTTGTTACGTTTTCACGTAAAACTACGAACGGATTAAAATGAACACAGAGTCCTCATCCTAGATTAATATGTTTTATCCCGTGAAATTTGATAGTCCCATCAGGATTAGCGATAAACGGTTTCTATGCTCAAACTAGTTATAGATATACAGGGTGTCCCAATATCTCTAGACCACATTGACACTGGAGGTAGACCAGCCTAAGATGGACCGAACCAGACACTTTTTTTTTATTTTTAATTTTTGATTTATTTATTATTTTTTAACGGAGTGGAAATGCGTTACGCATTGTCCCCACACCGAACCAGTCTAACATGACCCTAGTAAATATCGCATGGTTTTCAAGATTTGCCAGTTTAGAGTTATTTTCCAGTACAAACTTTAAACTGGCATATCTCGAAAACCGTGTGACTTTTACTGAGGTCATGTTAGGCTGGTTCGGTATCTCTAAAGCTGACCTACCTCCGGTGTCAATGTGGTCTATTGATATTGGGACACCCTGTATAAAACGAATGTGTTAGCAAGCCGGAAACTAGTCTAGACTTGGCGATAGTCCTGATCCTGGACTATCTGTGTACCAAATTTTATCCAAATCAATTTAGCCGTTTCGACGAGATTGAAACACGAGCCTGGCTTCGCGCCACCTCGAGCCACGGGGAACCAGCTATTGGTACATTTTAAACGCCCTTATTATGGAATGTCCAAACTCGCCAAATTCCAGGCAGCAAAAGAGACAGGCCTATATTAAAATTAATTCGTTTGTTTATTTAATATTAATTGCAAAAAAAAATCAAGTACAAAATGGCGGACTTGATGCCTAGTGCCATTCTCCTACCAGGCGACCAAATAACCAATCAGAAATTACTGTAATTACTGTAAATTACTGGAATTGGTGCACAAAAAAATAAAACAGACAGAAAACAAATACCAAATACTTTTTCAGGTAGTATTGAAAATATAAATACTGCCCAAGCCTGACTGTATTGAAGCTAAGCGTTCTATTTTTATTGAACAAATTGAACATGCTCTCTTCCCTAGTCTTAACCACAGAATAAATGTGACGTTCTCAGTATAAAGGGACCTTATGGAGGAAGTCAGTTACGCTCTTCTTATTCTTGTAACTATACGAATACTGTGGTACCAGTTCTGAAAACAGTGTAACCGCCTGCCTCCATAAGGTCCCTTTATATTGAGAACATCACAAATATAGCTAAAGCAGTATAGAAACTACGAACAAACATTCGAAACGTCGCTTTCACACAGACGCACGTCTCAACGAGACCCCTAAGCGGACATGGCAGTGCTGTCAGTGGCGGGTGTCGCGTAGAGACGAATGGTTGAGACGTGCGCCGTGCGTCTGTGTGAGTGCGACGTTTCGAACGTTTCTTTACCTGCTTTATTTATACTGTGCCTTAACCCTCTGTGCGCTTCGCTTTTTATTTGAATTATTCATACGAGTTGAAATTGCAAGGAATTTGTGTTAGCGGTAATTCATAATCGGCTGACGGGATGAACGATTTCGGTTCAAGGGATTTGTCGGAATAAAAACGTCTTACTCACGCTTTGTACTTAATAGCTTTTGCCCGCGACTCCGTCCGCGTAGAAGTCGTTTGTCGGTTTTTCCTTGGAAACTTCCAAATTTTCCGGGATAAAAAGTATTCTATATGTTAATCCAGAGTATAAGCTATCTCCGTTCCAAATTTCATCCAAATCCGTGCAGCCGTTGCAGCGTGAAAGAGTAAAAAACACACACACACACACACATGCTTTTATTACTTTGATTACTTATTTTTTTTTCTTTAGATTGCTTCATGTTAAATGGGCCACGACAAATTTTCATTAGACATTTTTGTTTATTTATGTTTATAAATGTGTTGCCAACTCAGATGTTCAGATTGCTTTAAGGTTACTGCTAATATCTATTCTGTGCCATAAGTTTATAGAATAATTAACTATTAAATTTCTTGCGGTTTCTTCTTAGCAGTGATCTCTTGTCGGAAAGCGCTGGTAGATCTTGTCGGATAAAAGTGCCCGTGCGACCTATACTGAATAAATATTTTTATCTTTTATCTTATCTTTTTCAAGATGGAATCTTGAGATCGCTAGTCAGGTAGGAATAGGGTTACGAAGATACAAATTCAGAAAATCCTGACAGCCTTAATTGAAGTTTTTTCTAATTAAATTATGTTTTTTTTCATTACTCTACAGCGGATAAAGTATTGGTAATCTCCATTTTGTCCTTTATAATACTTAACATGTATTCCTCTATGCCCAGTAAGCCGGAAATTGAATCCACGACCCTACACTCAAGCGCAACATCCGGCGCTTGTGAAAATATATCAAAAAATACACTGTCTTTTGTAGGAAAAATACACGTCTTTAATATTATTCTTACGGGAAACGTTTTAGAAATGCCGTGGGAGTTAGTCGATGTTTTAGTGTATTTACTTACAATGGGGACATTTACAGAATTTCGTGAATCTACAGTGACCAATTAGGGTGACGGCACCAGTGTTGGACACTTTTAGCTGACAGGCACCATTAATCGACATTTAATTCTTAATTCAAAAATCATAGTATCATGTTAACGCTGTATCTTGTCTAGGGGACACGGTTTATGTAGGAAGACATGTCGAAACTGTTTTATATGGTTACATATGCGTAGACAGTATATGTATGCTTATGTGTGTGTATGTATATGTATGCATATGTATATATGTTTTTTTTTTCTCGTTATCATTCTGACATGTTTTCCTGCAAAACTACGCAGATATTTTATATTATTTTTACAGTTTTATATAATGCTAGGATAAGTAGTATCATTGCCATAAGTTCTATTAAAAAAATGAGTAACTGTGGCGCTTCTTCTCAGCAGTGGTCTGCTCTTGGGAAGCGCTGGTAGATTTTGACGTGTAAAAGTGCCCGTGCGGCCTACTTACTGAATAAATATCTTTTATCTTTTTTATAGGGTTATAAATTGATTGTTACACAATAAATGAATAACCCTCTTTCTTCAGAATATAAGAACCATGTGTCCATCATTGGTCCTTGTCCATTACTGGTGCCATCACCCTATATACCCCGCCTTGGGATGCTCACACTCGCAAATTACCGTTTTTTTTGCACGGCTCTCAGCTGCTTATGGAGATACTAAACTAACGAGTCTACGGTACTAGGCAAGTGCGGATCAAGGGGGGTGGGGGGAGGCTAGGTCAAATCCTAGGTCCGCCCTAGTACTGGTAGGTCTATATGTGACGTTCTCAATATAAAGGGACCTTATGGAGGTAGGCGGTTACGCCGTTTTTAGAACTGTTACCATAGTATTCGTATAGTTACAAGAATAAGAAGAGCGTAACTGCCTTTAATATTGAGAACGTCACATATTAAGTAGACACAGAGGACTTTATGCTGCCAACAAGAAGCATTTAAGACACTTGAGATTAAATAAATAAATAAATAAATAAATGTCAGGGGACAATCTCACACAAATTGACCTAGTCCCAAACTAAGCTCTAGGCTTGTACTATGGGTACTAGACAACGATAAACATACTTATATAAAGAAATACATACTTAAATACATAGAAAACATCCATGACTCAGGAACAAATACTCGCGCTCATCACACAAATATTTGTCCATACCGGGATTCGAACCCGGGACCGCTAGCTTCGTAGGCAGGGTCACTACCAACTAGGCTAACCGCGTCGTCAAAACCTAAAACCTAAAACTTTTTTATGAAGACGAGTTTAATTATCCCTAGCCATATTTTATATCCCTCTTACACTATCTGAAATTGCCATGATAAATATAAGTGCCAATATGTGTGATGGATAGATGAGCCAAAGAAGCTTCTTCCTACTCAAATTCTACTCTTGTTTTACTGATTTAAGATGTGCTTTGACAAATCATATACCTATTTGAAGTCAATATAAAAAAACCAAACAAAAGATCCCTTCACGCCATTTATTTCCTTGATTGTTGGCAGCTGCCATTTTAATATTATAGCAACACTGATTGAACAATCAACTTGAGACTATGGCCGATGAAGAAAGGGACAAAAAACATAAGCAACTTCATTCAAGGCCACGCTTCTTCGTTTCAAGCTTAGACTAAAGCAAAAGGGGAAGACACGTTATCGCCGTACAAGACACTGATATAATGCGTGCCGCGACACCTACATTCGCCAATTCCACACACACAGCTGTAAACATGCACTAAGGAGCAATATAGATAAATTGACGGACTAACGTCGTGCGCGTAAGTGAGACAGCCATATGTCTCGCAATAATGACGACGTCGCACGTGTTGACAGATCGGTGACGGCCGGACAACTGACTAAACACAGGCGCTCAGCGCCTATATTTAGGTGCTCAAGCCCGCGCGCCGGTCACGTATCTTCCTCTTGTTTTTATCCAAGGTGTCAAGGCATTGTTTGCATTGCGATCTCCCGTGTCTTATAAATATATAAGAATAATATGTGAGATTTTCCCTGATATGTGAGATTTTCCCTGATATTTATTTATGAGTTATATTGAGGGTATATGAACATCGGCTCGTCCGCAAATCTTCGCCACGAAGTTTGTTTCATTTTCTGTCTTTGTTTAGTTCGGGTAAAGTTTATTGACGTAGGAGGAGCAGGAAGAAACGTATAAGGTGTAGCTGCATACGTAAAAATGAATTAAACAGATTTACAGCTTTACTCGTATGTACACATTTTGACGACGCGGTTAGCCTAGTTGGTAGTTACCCTGCCTACGAAGCTAGCGGTCCCGGGTTCGAATCCCGGTATTGGCAAATATTTGTGTGATAAGCGCGAGTATTTGTTCCTGAGTCATGGATGTTTTCTATATATTTAAGTATGTATTTCTCTATATAAGTACTACTACTAGCACCCATAGTACAAGCCTAAAGCTTAGTTTGGGACTAGGTCAATTTGTGTGAGATTATTTATTTATTTTATTTAAAAGGATATATAAGGTAAACGCAAATTAAACCAGTAATATCATGTTTAATCGCCCTAATACGAGTACGATACAGAATCCCATTTCGTTGTTTCCAATAAAAGAGATACTGAGGAAAACAAACTTCCACTCTTGATGTACCTACGTATATAACTACGTATATTAAAGACCAAAGTTGTATATCCAACTCCGACGCGATACAGGTGAAACTTCGATGAGATTTTAGATATGATGCAAATATTTTGTGTTTTAACTTATGATTGCGTTCAGAGTTTATTCTATTTTTAAAACAAGATCAGAATCAAATCAGATCTTAGATGTTCAACGGTATAGGTTTATAAATAAGAGTTTTTGAGTTTAACAATCGTTTACTCAGGTGTTTTTTTTTTTTTTTTTAGTTTTTTTTTTATTTATATAGTAACTTATTCTAAATATCGTCAAACTCCAAATCGATGCGCTCAATAATCTAATACTACTTGATTGGTTCATAGATACTGGAGTTAGTGTTTACTGCGTGTTAGTCAGGAAACTGTCCGGCGTGTTTCGGACTCGGTTCGTGTAGGACACCCTACTTTAATACCCCTTCTACACGATCGGGCGGTTGGGTTGCGTACGGGGCTAGCGGTTCCGAGTTCAAATCCCAGTATGGACAAATGTTTGTGAGACGAACGCGACTATTTGTTACTGAGTCATGGATGTTTTCTATGTATTTAGGTATGTATATATCTATATACCTAAGTAGTATTATATGCGAATGATCGGTTAAATGAGTATTAAGGTGGATTTACGTTACACCACGCTGGAGCCGGGCCCAGCAACGTGAATCCACCTTTACGCGAGACCGCTGGCTAAAAGAGTATTATGAGTGACCGTTGGCTTTTGTACACCGAATAATAAATTTATTTGCTTATAAATCAAATATAAAGTAATATAAGTATTTAATGCTTTTTGATGTTTAAATGCAATTAAATTACTATGTGACATCTTTTCGCAAAATAATTTCTCTTGTTTTGGCTGAATGGCCACAACCGTTGCTATTTTGAAAAAATGTCTGTCAATTAAAAGTTCAACAAAAACCCACCTTTATTATTTACGATTTAATTTTCTAATTGATGTTTTTCGCAAATTTATTAAAAAACGTCGTTTGATACACGTGCGGAACTGTCATTTTCACTCGTACCGAGTCCTGTCCCTCGCCTGCAGCTCGGGTCAAGACACCTCGGGACTCGTGTAAAACGACATACTTTCCGCACTTCAAAATGTACTATTTTGCAGTGAATGTTGTTCCATTATACTGCAGTGAATCCACTCGGACATGCCGATTAAAAATTTAAACGGCCTCCTTTGAATCGGAGCGTGGAAGCCGGTTTACTGGCGACTTTTAAATCGATGAATAACTTACACTGCCGGCAGTGGACGCGTCGCAGGAAATGTAAACAATACTAAAATATGTGACGTTCTCAATATAAAGGGATCTTATGGAGGTAGGCGGTTACGCCGTTTTTAGAACTGTTACCATAGTATTCGTATAGTTACAAGAATAAGAAGAGCGTAACTGCCTTCCTCCATAAGGTCCCTTAATATTGAGAACGTCACATATAGCTTCGTAGTATTATGGAGGCCTAACCAGACTCAGAAATAAAAGAAACGCGATTTAAATATTAAGTAGAGTAGAAGTTGTATTCGAAGTTTGAACGCGGGGCGTCCATGACAGGCGGGGAAAATGGTCCATGCACAAACGATAAACCGGGCAAGAGCATGTCGGGCCATGCTCAGTGTAGGGTTCCGTCGCCATGACTACAAATACAGTAACTCGAGAACCAATGTTGTCTACTTAGTCGTGATAGTTTTCCTTTAAAATTCGTAATTATGTGCTGTCATTTAAGGGCTCGTCCAAAAATCATGTGATCGTTTATGGGGGTGGTGGGGGTCAGAAATATATCACAAAAATGATCACGATGGGGGAGCGGGGAGGGGGAGGGGGTGTGTAGCGTTTCAGTAACTGGAACTTGGCAAGTTTAGCTCATAAAGCGGCCTCAGTAGCTTTAGACGGCGACTTTTTCCGCGCAGTTGTTTTTCACAATTTCGTAAATATCCGACTACTCGGAATCGAAAGCCCTCGGGCGATGAAGTATTTAATAATAGCGACCCGCCCTCGCTTCGCTCCGGGTACTATTATATACTTACCTACCGAGAAAAATTATGTAACTGATGGTGAAAACCGCATTAAATCCGTTGCGTAATTTGAAAGATCTAAGCGTACATACATACAAAGGGACAGACGGCGGGAAGCGACTTTGTTTTACTCGTATACTATGTAGGTAGTGGTGCGTATATTCTACATTAAAGATAAAAATGAGAAAACAAAAACGGGTAGGCTGCATCAGGGACGCAGCCGCAGTCGAGAACGTGAAACGTCTTGTGTGTGCTAGGGGTATGTGATAAGATAAGCACTAGTGTTTGTACTTTACAGTACGGACTACTACGGACCCTGATATAGATAATCAAACCAATACATATTATTATGGTATGCGCGATGGTAAATTTAGTTCGTGATGCAACGTACTGTGCGCGATTACAGCCTCATTTGTGACGTTCTCAATATAAAGGGACCTTATGGAGGCAGGCGGTTACGCCGTTTTTAGAACTGTTACCATAGTATTCGTATAGTTACAAGAATAAGAAGAGCGTAACTGCCTTCAATCATAAGGTCCCTTTATATTGAGAACGTCAAATGTACACCAGCGACATATGCAGTAAATAATGATAAGAATACAATGCCGGTAGGCGTTACACTTGTGACAAAAACTATAATTTAAATAAAATAACTAATAAAGCCCTCCATTGCACCCACTGCGGCATCATCGTGCCAAGGACGCTCGCAGCGTCACCCCGCTCCGCTTATTAATCTCCTTGCGAAACAGGATCCCTGACGCTGGTCGCCAGAGATGCTGATTAATTTGTCTGACACTTCTTTTATAAATTTCGTAGCGTCAGACACGTTCCATCAGTTTCCATCGCAAGCGAGCAAAACCGCAAGCGAGTCCGTCTTAGGCTGGTCTACCTCCGGTGTCACTATGTCGCGCGACTTATGGCCCTGTATATCTGTGAATGTCTGCTTTTAAAGTTCTTGATAACTTGAGCTGAATAAAATTGCATACAAATGTTTACTTCTACACCAATGCGATTAGACTTCATATGTGAATATTTTTGCATTAATTAGTTTGTCTTCTATAATCTGTAAACCAAATAAAGTATCTTGTTTCATGCCCTTGCTGTGCAGTCTATTACATACTAAACAAAACGGTGAACGTGATACTTTCTAGCTGCTAAATATGATATTTTGTGTTAGCAGACGGTTGCCGAAATTAAATTGGACGTAGTTTAGCGAAAAGGATCCAATTCAACCATTTCACACTTGTAGAATTTGACATAACAGTGACAGCAATAAAGTTCAATTTTAAATACATTTTGCTTAGTGGGTTGACCCTTTTCGCTAAACTACGTCCTATTAGAATACTTACTTGTTTAATAAGTGCAGTCACACCATGCACGGCGCTGTTGAGCTACTTGTTAACATACTTAATTCGGTCGGGTTGTTAAATCGTACACGGTATCTTACTATTGGAATTTGACGATTTGACAACCCGACCGACTTAAGAATGTTAGCAAGTGGCTCAACAATCCCGTATTGTGACTGTACAGTCAAGGATAGAAAGATCTTTACACTTTTTCACCTTATTCCATTGTAATAAGGTCCAAAAGTGTAAACATCTTTCGGTCCACGACTGTACAGGGTGTTGGAAAATGTTTTAACATAATATCGTTTGTAGGGTAAAATTAAAATCAATGTTTTTTTTACTCTTGCTTACGACAGATTGTCCACATATATTTTGTAAATCATTCCCTCAAGAACTACCTGATTTTACGCTACAAAAATTAGCCTTTCTCTCTAACCGGGGCTAGACAGGTTGCATTCGGTTACGTTAGTAAAATGAATGGAATTGACATAAGCGGCAGACGCGGTAGATTAGACGCGGCAACTTACAAAGGAAACTTTCCTCAATTTGTATGGAGAACATTCTCGACCGGGAATATCTCCCGTACAAAATGAGGAAAGTTTCCGAGAACGGCACAACTCTAAGCTTACGTCATCATAGGAGTGACGTAAGCTGCCAATCGCCGCGAACCGGGAGACGAAGTGTCGGCAGGCCTTCCACTAGGTGGACCGACGATCTGATAAAGGTCGCGGGAAACCACTGGATGACAGCAGCTGTGGACCGATCGTTGTGGAAAACCTTGGGGAAGGCCTTTGTCCAGCAGTGGACGTCTTGCGGCTGATGATGATAATGAAGCTGCAAATCTATCGCGTTGGCAATGTTTTGATAATATGATAGTTTTCGAACATCGTTATCTTTAGCGTTATGTATATTGTCTACTTGTCTAGGTCCACTGACCGGAAATATAATAAACCAGCGACCCGCCCTCGCTTCGCTTCGGTTCAAGTTCCCCCTCCCATTTCTCCCCCTTAAAGTTGGAATATCCAACTTTTCTCTTCATAAGAACCTTCCTCGGACTACAAAGAATATTTGAAAAAAAAAATTAGCCGAATTGGCCAAGCCGTCCTCAAGTTATGGCGTGACCAAGGGAAAGAGGGATTCATTTTTACATAAATAAATAAATATCAGGGGACAATCTCACACAAATTGACCTAGTCCCAAACTAAGCTCTAGGCTTGTAGTAAGGGTACTAGGCAACTATATACATACTTATATAGAGAAATACATACTTAAATATCTAGAAAACATCCATGACTCAGGAACAAATACACGCGCCCATCACACAAACATTTGCCCATACCGGGATTCGAACCCGGGACCGCTAGCTTCGTAGGCAGGGTCACTACCAACTAGGTTAACCGCGTCAATAGATAGATGTGAATGTGTTATTCTATGTAAAATGCATCCTTTGTGTAAAAACATCTTAAGTATTTCGGTTTCACTCCATCCATTAACTGTTTCCACTCTGAATATTTCGCGCAAAATATTAACCGTCCTTTGAGGAAAAATCCACGGCCGACGTACAATAGTTTACATAACACAACAACACAACACAGCTTCACATTGCCAGAGTTACAGAAGCGGCTTACAAGAGATAGTATGAAACGTTCAGATGTCGGTTTTTAGAGTTCCATACCCAAAATATTCGTACTGTATTCGTACGTGCCGTGGTAGCCTAATAAAAGCCGTGGTAGCCTAATGGTTTGACCTGCCGACTCTTAAGCAGAGGGTCGTGGGTTCGAACCCGGGCACCTATAAGTTTTTCGGAATTTAAGTGCGAAGTATAATGTAAATTTACTATAAGCTTTACGGTGAAGGAAAACCTCGTGAGGAAACCTGCACACACCTGCAAAGTAATTTGACGGTGTGTGCGAAGTTCCCAATTCGCACTGGGCCCGCGTGGGAACTATAGCCCAAACCCTTTCATTGTGAGTGGAGAGGCCTGTGCCCAGCAGTGGGACGTATATAGGCTGGATTATTATTTATTATTATTATTCGTACGTTCGTCCGTCTGGTCTGTCAACGGGCTGTATCTCATCAACCCTTACAGATAGACAGTTGAATATTTCACAGAGTATATTTCTATTGCCGCTATAACAACAAATAATAAAAATTGAATTAACCTCCTGAGGTCCAACGTCCTATATTTAGGACAATTGTCAAAATGACTTTTAACTTTTGTTCACTGACATAAGGTTCTGTTTCGAATTAACGTTTGACGTGGGCCTTAGGAGGTTAAAAATTAAAATGTATTTCTAATTATAATGTATGGGGGCCACAAGAAACGTGATTTCTTCGGCGTTTTCTGCTCGACCTTAACAATTGCCGTATCTCTTGTCTACGATGCTACGGAACCGTTCGTCGCGAGTTCGACTCGCACTTGGCCATTTTTTGTGTTTGTAGCCTTTATGAATTCAGCGTCTAGACACTGCACAGTTGGCTATGTTCCCAAGTAATTATGGAAAAGGTGGATTTTGAACCTTCAACGCAAAACAGATGGCTTTATTATAAGTTACGTGTGTATCTGTGGCATCGTAGCTCATAAACGGATGAACCGATTTTGATTTTGTTTTGTTTGTTTGAAAGGTGACTTTGTCTAGAGTATTCTTAGCTAAGTTTGGTGAAAATCCGTTGGGCCATTTAAGAGTTATGGGCTTTGATATTAGGGCTAATGATTTCACGGGTTTTAAAATATAAAAAAGATAAAAGATATGTATTCAGTAAGTAGGCCGCACGGGCACTTTTACACGTCAATATCTACCAGCGCTTCCCAAGAGGAGACCACTGCTGAGAAGAAGCGCCGCAAGAAACTCAACAGTTAAACAGTTAGTCATTTTTTCAATAAATTTATAACAATGATACTACTTATTCTAGCATTATATAAAACTGTTTAAATATTTTATTTTTATTTTTTAAATAGTTATGTGTAACATGAGTAAATAAAACTTGTTGCTAGTTTACTAATAAATATAGGTTGTTATGAATTTGTTTTTGTGGCGTATATTAATTTTCAAAGAATAATTTGGTCTATAACACCAACGCGAACCATTTTGGATACTAAGTGGTACCCTGATTTAGGGTTCCGTAGTTAACCTAGAGTACATCATTTTAAGGGTCAGAGAACCCTTGACGCTGGCATCGACGGCTGCCCTGCCCTGTAGAATTTCAAATGTGGTAAGCGTAAACGGCCACTTTAGATTGATCTCCAACTTAGAACAACTGGCAATATGTATGAGATCAAGATATGCTGGGTGTCGTGTACTTACTGCGTTTTTAATTCTGCAGTGCCCCCGACGGATGGCGACGGCTGCAATAGCCTCTGTCGTTGACGTGCCGTTCGTGTATAAGAACCCTAATAAATATTCTTTTCACCTCACCAACTCGGAAAGGCTTTCATTGTCGGTCAAAATCTGCGTGCAAAAGTCCACTTTAATCGCTAGCGTGGAAAGCAATGTTGGTGCGGAGCGCGGAGGGGGCTGCGCGAGGACGGCCACAACTGGTGTGACGCTCAAGTGTTTTCCGCGCAACATTCAGGTGAAAAATTGTGTGTTTCGCACGGTAGCAAAGTTATTTGGGTCTCGAGGCCTTGAATGCCTCGTTACGCTCAGGTGTTTATTTTTGAACCACTCGCTACGCTCGTGGTTCAATTTTACAACCCTTTGCTGTCTTCGGATTCAACACTGGCTCTCGCGTCAAATAACAACTTTGCAGTCTAACATAACAAATAACGATTATATGTTATTATTATTTTTTAGATTTCGGCAACCGTTTAGGAAATAGGTATTGTATAATTTTTGCTAAAGTTCGGTACATATTTTGTGTGAATAATGAAAGAGAGGAAAATATTTTTTTTTGTAGGAATAAACACTTACCTAGTCTTAAATATTTAGTAAAGAACACTTGGTATATGGTGGCACTCGTTATTCTCCTATAGCGTAATCTGGAACAAAATAAAAAGGAGATTATTACATATAAGTACAAACATGTGACGTTCTCAATATAAAGGGACCTTATGGAGGAAGGCAAAAATACACATCTAAGAGCCTGTCCGGGAGGGCTAGCATAAGTGGTCCCCGACTTTTTTGTCGGTCGGATCTCCCTTTCTAACTAGTCATAACGATAGAGACACACTGAGCGACAAGCGAGAAAACACGAGAAGTGCTAGGTCTCACGGAGATGGGCAGACGCACATCTCAGCGAGACCCCTAAGCGGACATGGCAGTGCTGTCAGTAACGCGTGGAGACGAATGGTTGACACGTGCGTCTGTGTGAGTGCGACGTTTCGAACGTTTGTTCGTAGTTTCTTTACTGCTTTAGCTATATTTATACTGTGCTAGAACTACTTACGGGATGTAAGTACGGGATGTAAGATAATCTAGGAGGATCTCCTCATTTCTGATTCGATCTCGGAAGGAGACACCCAACGTAGTTCTTTCCATCGACATTTGAGTGACCTTGAGCGTTCTTATGAGGCCCATTGTCGAGGCCCATTGAGGACCATGTCACAGACTTATTTACTTTATTAAATAAAATAAAAAACAAGGTTTTACAGGGAATATGATTCGTCAAAAACATGCATAAAAAAGCACCAGTCGGGTTTTAATTTGCAATTTTTAAATTATTTCATCGCGTATTGTAGGTGAACACCTCGCCGTTAATCAAGGTGCTGTCTGCTTGCGCCGATTCATTAAGGTTTTTCTGTCGTGTGATTTACAGCGGGTGATGGATGGAGGCCGTTCGACCTTGGCAAACGTGACCTTAATGCTGCGTTTGGATGTGACGAGTTACTGGAAAGACGGGCTACGGTCACTACTGGGCTGAATAAAAGTTATAATTAAGTATAATTGTTTTTACAATTTACAAATAAGTATTTTAGCAGTTACTTTTAAAGTTTTGTAGGTTTCTTAAACGGTTTTTCCACAATTTTTACACTTATTTAAGTCGGATTGTAATGTTTATAAGATAGGATCCTGGTAGTCCCCTGGTAGTTTTATTGATCCCGGTGAGGGAAAATATTTGTGTGAGCATGAATATTTATTTGTTCTCGAGTCTTTGATGTTTTTCTTGTACATGAGTATTAATTACATATCGACGGGTCTCTGACTCAACCCCGAATATGAAATCCGAATAGCCACTTTACACGTCCTAAAGTAGATATTCCAATTTCATAAATCATATACGAGGTTGAGTCAGAGACCCTTCGATATTTAATCTTTCTTTGGTAGCCAGAGTACTAGCCTAATGCTTAGTTTTGGTAATCTATAAAATTGTCGTTTGATATTTGTTTATTTTAGTGATAGGGCAACTGTGACAAAATATGATATTTAATAAAATCAGCAGGGTGACGTATCGCTTAATTTACGACGATTCAATTTAATTGTGCCAAAAGTATTGCGAAGTGTGCACGAAAAAAAACGTATTCCATTTTAAGGTTATCGTTTTGACAGCCGAAATACGACTTCTGCTGACAAACCGATCAAAGTTTGTCTACTGTAGGGTAGGTAGCTAATTCACGGCAAGCTGTGCAAACGGGGCATACGAGTAATACATAACGTAGTGTTTATTGATTTCAGAGGCCTGTGTTGATGTGCCACACATATAATATAACGCGTAAATAAATAATTAGGAATACATTAAGGCCACCACTGGCTTTTGTTTTATGACAAAATAATTATATACACTAGTAGAAGGTTAAAAACGTGACGAATGAGTCGTACTTTTTTAGTTAGAGAAAGCGATAGTTTTGCGTTTTCCCTTTCATATTAAGCTTTAGTTATGCTACTAATATTATAAATGTGAAATGTATGTATGTTTGTGTTTCAATTACGCCAAACAGCTGAACGGTTTTTGATGAAATTCGGTACACAGACAGTCAATGTATTTATATGGTACCTATATGATACTTTTTATCCCGGAAAATTCATACTAGGGTGAATTTCAGGGCGTTTCAACCGCCGTCATTAGTGTCACCAATATATTGACGAAATCAATGACACCTACCAGCAACTCCTGATGTAAACAGAAGCAGAACCGGGGATGTAGTTTCTATCAGCATCAGAAGTTGCTGTAATGTCATTGTGTTCGTCAATATATTGGTGACACTAATGACGGCGGTTGAAACGCCCTGAAATTCAACCAGTGGTACCTTAATAAATAAATAAGCGTAGCGTAATGTCTTGTATGTTTCAATGTACAGTCAGCATCAAATAGATAGGAGCAGCAAAAATGGCCAAATATATCGCAACACATCCTTATTCCTGTAGTAATAAAGATGTGTTGTGATATATTTGGCCACTTTCGCTGCTCCTATCTGATGCTGACTGTACCTATGGTTCTTTATTGCCTTTTAGATACTGAACGGAGGCACGTAGTCCACAAACAAGATGTCGTTAGATTTGTAGCATTGTCTAGCGTCATCCTTGCGACGGCGCCAATATGACGTCAACATTTATTTTTTACCTGAAAAATCGTTGAATTCAGTGTCTAATTTAATATTTGGCTTAAGGTCTTCAACTGACACCTTATTACTTTGATTAATCAAAAAAATCCTATATCTCCTGTATTTATTCACATAATAAAATGTAGAAAATATTGTATTGGCGACTACTGATTTGGAGTAACTTAAAGCAGTTAGGGGTGAACTATGATAGATGGCTCAGGGGAAAAAAAGTAGGTACATAAGGTAGCTTAAATCTCGATTCTTAAATTGTACTTTGATATCACTGTGTTTATAATACAATATTAAAGTCACCCTTGAAGCATGTCAAAAATGAGGGGTTAATTATTTAAAGTTTTTATATCCTATTTTTCTGAAAATATTTCAATTACTTGTAGTTTGCGCTTGCCAATGAAACAAATAAAAGTTATCTACATTCAGTCAACAAAGTATCGGGAATGGATGATTTGTTTATGGTTCCAAATTCAAATTTTTGTTTTTTTTGTTGTTGTTAGATTGGCACAACTGTTTTCTATTTTGGCGCGGAGTTTGAGTTGCATCTGTTATTTATATTAAATACAGTGCTGTTTTTAGTTATATCATATCTAGTGTGTATTGCGAATTTCATAATGGACAAAAACATTGAACAAAGAGTTTGTCTTAAATTTTGCATCGCCAATGGAATTTCGTGTTCGGAGTCACTGAAAATGTTACAGAAGGCTTACGGTGATTCGACTTTATCAAAAACACGTGTTTATGAGTGGTACAAAGCGTTCAAAAGCGGTCGAGATGTGATGGAAGATTTGCCTCGCTCTGGTAGGCCATCAACGTCTGCAACTGAAGTTAACATCGCAAAAGTGAAGGAAATAGTGACTGAAAATCCTCATTCAACTTTGAGAGAGATAGCCGCCGAACTTTCTGTATCTCACGAGTCGATCCGTACTATTTTAACTAATCATTTGGGTATGAAACATGTTACCGCTCGGCTAGTCCCAAAAGACCTGAATTTTCTCCAAAAACTCAATCGCATGAGAGTCGCTGAGGACATGCTAGAACGAGTCAATTCCGACCCAACATTCATGAAACGCATTGTTACTGGTGACGAGACGTGGGTTTACGAGTTTGACATGCAAACTAGTCAACAAGCTTCGGAGTGGCGCCTTCCAACTGAACCGAAACCGAAGAAACCACGCCAAAGTCGATCAAAAGTCAAAGTCATGTTGACTGTTTTCTTTGACTATCGCGGTGTTGTGCACTCGGAATTCTTGCCGGAAGGTCAAACGGTAAATAAAGAATATTATTTGAGCGTTATGCGGCATTTAAGAGAGCAAATTCGACGAAAAAGGCCAGATTTGTGGAATGAAAATTCTTGGATTTTGCACCACGATAATGCGCCTTCGCACAAGGCCATCATTGTGAAAGAATTTTTGACCAAACACTCAACAAATACCATCGAGCAACCACCATATTCACCAGATATGGCTCCTGCCGACTTCTTTCTTTTTCCTAAACTCAAATTACCACTTCGTGGCACCCGTTTTCAATCGGTAGAAGACATAAAGGAGAATTCGCGCCGAGAACTGAATTCAATTCCGGAAACAGCGTTTAAAAAATGTTTTGTTGATTGGATTATTCATTGGCGTAAGTGTATCGTTTCTGAAGGAGCATACTTTGAAGGTGATAAAATAAATTTGGATGATTAACAAACAGTTTGTGTATTATTGATCTTTTCCCGGTACTTTCTTGACAGAGTAGTATGTCGCGAAACAGCTCATTAATAACTGACACATGACCCCGGCTTTTTTTTTACTCTACATTTTCATTGTACACTATAACGACTTCGATAACACTATCTATCAGATAAATTTTAACTCTGTCCTTTTCTAACATATAACAAAGAGAAGTCCATTTGTAACTTTAACTGTCAGATACTTTTATGTGTTGATTGAAGAATAATGTAAACCCTTACTATTATTATAAATGCGATAGTGAGTTTGTTTGTGACACTCACAAAAGGACTCCTACGCAGACGAAGTCGCTGGCAAAAGCTAGTCTTCTATAACTTGTTTACCCAAAGTTAATCATATTACGAAGCCAAAAAACAAAATCAATGGAAAAAAACAGAACCTTCGTTACGATGTATC
The DNA here is from genome assembly GCA_963241965.1 of Tortrix viridana. NCBI lineage: Eukaryota > Metazoa > Arthropoda > Insecta > Lepidoptera > Tortricidae > Tortrix > Tortrix viridana. Next base: position 13,418,800 of record OY725180.1, on the reverse strand, counting down.
TCATAAACGTCTAGAAATATGTTTTGCGACAAACACAATCATAAATGAACTCTTTATGAATCTAGGTTACATTTTCAACAGATAAATCCCGACCGTAATACGTCTCCATAAGACTCAAATACAAAACACGCCTTACAAATATAAGTTTGCGGTTCGAAAAATGTCTTGTTTATGAGCAAGTAAGATAAGAGAACGGTTTCTGAGCGGTAACTGTGTTGTGTAAAGTTTATCTGGCTGTCGAGAAGTTACGGCTGTAAAAATATTCTAAGATATAGTTTTATACCAGCCTTTGCTTGTATTTTTTAGAAGTCGTTAACATACAGGGTGTCCCGGAATGAGCGTTTCTTCTTTGACCGATATCGTGTCGGCGCAATGGGACGCAATTATGGGTTGGAGCGAGCCCGATGTACTTCTATCTCACTGTTACCCATAACTGCGTCCCGGCGCATCGACACGATCAATGAAGAAACGCTCATTATTATAAATATTACAGAAAAAGAAAGCCGGTTTTATACTGGTTCATAATAATTTTTTTTCGACGACGCCTTCGAAGCTAGCGGTTCCGGGTTCGAATCCTGGTATGGGCAAATATTTGTGAGATGTGCGGGACTTCCTGATTCAGGGTTTTTTTATATGTAGGTATCAAAGTATGTATTACTCTATACACCATGTATATCGCGAAAAAAAAATTGGCCATCCCATACATTTTGGCTAGCCAGCTGACGATGTTTTGTATGGGAGGGTCAAATTTTTTTCGCGATTTGGGGGTTCGTCCCATAGTGAAAGTTGGTCAGTATGACTTACTGATTTAACCCCCAAAATGTTTAAGACGAATAAAAAAACACCCAGTATAAGTATGTTTATCGTTGCCTAGTACCCATAGTACAAGACTAAAGCTTCGTTTTGGACTAGTTCAATTTGTTTCTGATTGTCCCTTGATTTTTTTTAATTATCTTAATTTACGGGTTTCTAAAATTTAGTACTTAATACATAAGTTAGTTTGACGACGCGGTTAGCCTAGTTGGTAGTGAACCTGCCTACGAAGCTAGCGGTCCCGGGTTCGAATCCCGGTATGGACAAATATTTGTGTAAAGAGCGCGAGTATTTGTTCCTGAGTCATGGATGTTGTCTATATATTTAAGTATGTATTTCTCTATATAAGTATGTTTATCGTTGTCTAGTACCCATAGTACAAGCCTAGAGGTTAGTTTGGGACTAGGTCAATTTGTGTGAGATTGTCCCGTGATATGTATTTATTTATTTTTATTTTAAGTTGAAACGGGCTCTTATGGAATTATATCGATGGTCCACTCAGGTTTTAGTTTTTTAATCGAATTCAAAAAAGGAGGAGGTTCTATTTCGGCTGTATGTTTTTTTATGTAAGTATGTTCACCGAATTCTCCGTCAATTGTGGACTGATTTTTTTTCTCTTTATTGTGCCGCTGGTTGAAAGAAAACCCCCACAGATCCAGGGAACGGGAAGATACCCCCTTATTCTAAATCAATTATATTTGGGGTCGGTTTCTACATCACCGCATGCGCAGGAGGCCGCGTCCCTGGTGCGCCACGTGCGGGCTAGCCCCGATATCATGCTTAGGCCCAGAATAGACGGCGAAACGCAACTGCAACTTCTAGTTACTTTTGCGTTTAATTTGAGTTTATGCCATAGACTCCTATATGAAACCACATACGTCACAACTAGTTTGAAACGTTTCAAACGCGTTTCAAACTAGTTGCCACGTGTGTGGCTTCATATAGGAGTCTATGGCATGAACTCAAAAGTAACTAGAAGTTGCAGTTTCGGTGCAGTTGCGTTTCACCATCTGATCTTGGACTTAGTATGATAGGGAGTAGGATAGACTGCCCCTACTACGCCATTGCTGTGGGCTACAATCTCCTCCCAAGTAGCACACAAGCTGTATAAGAGTTTATACAGCCCTTAAAATGCTGAAACTAGAGTTATAATGGCTGTATAAGCTCTAATACAGGTTTTGTGCTAGTCGAGCTTGCAATTAGTGTTATAAGTTAACAATTAGGATTAAGATACTACTAAAAATAATGTAATTTTCTCGAAATAAACGATTCTACTCTATTATATTATATAAAGTAAGAAATAAGTAATATTATAACCACAAAACGATTAATCATATTATATTCTATTAAAGTTGCTAAATATAGAGCGGCCGTGAATAGGCACAACGTTCGTGGTTGATTTTGTTTCGAGTAAATTGTGCCTAAGTAACGTTGTTGTGTAAAAGCTGCGTGCAACACAGCTCCGGCGTTTGAGAGACTAACCCCCTTATAACTTATAACCTAATTTAGTAAAAGTATGCTTTGTCACTTTCTGTCAGATTCAAATGTCACAATGAAAGATAAGGACAAACCATATTTCAAGCATACTTTAGTTATTGTGCGATTATGAATAAGAGTATGGGTGTGTCTCACAACCGACAAGTAAATTTATCTGCCAGTTTAAGTTCGACCTCTCCTTGTCTATTTTCAAGTGTTATTGTTATTGTCAAGTTATGTGACAGATATGTTTTACTTGACGATTTTGAGACAGGCGGTAAGTGTATTAAATAAAAAAATTGTAGGTACATCGATGTAAAGCTCCTACAGTTCACATTACAAGCTCAGAGCTTACTTTGGATTGTCCTTTGATATTTATTAATTTACCTATCCGAAGTAAAAAAAAGCCGGTCAAGTGCGAGGCGGACTCGCGCACCGAGGGTTCCGCACAAACTTGTAGGCATGTAAATAGTTCGTAAATAACGGGAATACAATATAAAAAATCCAGTATAAACTGACACGCAATAAGTATGCAGTTACGTACTTAGTGAGTGTCAGTTTATACTGGACCCATTTTTTATGTGATGTAACTACAAATTAACGGTTTTCGGATTTTTTCCTTTACTTGTGCTATAAGACATTGCTTCTTGCCAAATTTCATGATTCTAAGTCAACGGGAAGTACCCTGTAGGTTTTGATTCCCTTGAGATTCCCTTCAATATGCGGCATAAACGGCTGTATCTTTTGATTGCGTTGACTTAGATGTTTGATTTTTTCACTGATCTAAGGGATTGCAGACCTAAGTATTTGATATGAATTTCAACTTGGTACCTGTAGTAGTTAACCAAACGCATCAAGCTACAGACTGACTAGAATGACTTGTTACTCCATTATAACCTAGAAATGAATGAAGGATTGCGCGTGGTTAACTACAGACTGGTAGAATGTATTGAGTCACTGATTGTTAAGGGTGACAACCGGCGGAGATCCAGGAGTGCGATCCCTCTCCGCTCTGGAACACAAGGGGAATTGGAGGACGGACGTTATTTGTAAAAGTTTAAAGATACTAATATTAAAATATCAAGATTCAATACTTGTTTGTATTTAACTGGAATAATCTGAATACTACATGGCGCAGCCGCACTAAGAACCTTGAAGAAGAAATATTTCTGGTTGGAAAAATTAAGTATGATATTTAATAGGCTGTAAACACATAGAAATAACAGAAAACTGGTAACAGTAAAGCGTGAGACGAGTTACGCTCAATTAGCTAACGTTCCCTAACTTGATAAACAACCGTTATCTGCAGGCCTGTTCTAGTCATGTTTATCGGTGTAGCCAAATTTAGACAAAACATCTGTCACTTTCTGACGTAAGTAAGTGCGAGAGAGAGGGATGATTTATCCACATTTATCCACCGCGGTAAAATCAACCATTTCCTTTTTTCTTTTCTTAATGATGTCCGTTATGCGATTTTTGAACATTGTTATTTCATTTTATCGTTTTCTGTAACGCTAGCTTAAGTTATATCTTTGTAATAATTTAATTGAAACTAGCTTTTCGCCCGCGACTTCGTCTGCGGAGAGTCAGTACTTTCGTAAGTTAAAATATAGCTTATGTGCACCCTGGAAGTCTATTCTAAATTATGATGAAAGAATTTTCGAAATCGGATGTGTAGTTCCGGAGATTACCCCATACATACAATCAAAAAACAAATTTACAATTTACCTCTATAATATTAACTAGCAACCCGCCCTCGCTTCGCTCCGGGTATTTTTATATACATAAACCTTCCGTAAAAAATTATGTAACTCATGATGAAAACCGCAATAAAATCCGTTGCGTAGTTTGAAAGATCTAAGCGTACAGTCACTTACGTTAATTTGGGACCCATTTCAAAAAAATATTGCTTGAAGTTGTCAATGTCATTAGAGATGCCAAGTCATTTGTAACTTACAGGAAACTCCACCTTATTGCTGTAGAGTGTCAGATTGACTTTGGACCTAAAGTGGGTCCCAAATTAAAGTTCGTGACTGTACATACAGAGGGACAGACGAAGCGACTTTGTTTATACTATAGTTACGTAGTGATAATAATAATAATATAATAATAAAATATATAATTTAGTAAAAGACTGACTGTTGAGTTTCTTGTAGCGCTTCTTCTCAAAAGTGCGTTCGGCCTATTTAGGTACAGAATAAAGATTTTTATTTTCATTTTCAATTTTATTTATTTATGTTTAGCGTTGCGCGTCGTCCACGACGCGCGTGTGTATCACAGTGACGCAACAGTAATCCGTCTCCGTCAAAGGTTTATAAGTAAGGGTGAATTCGCACGGGACTAATGACGCGGCCACGGTATGGACGAGCCTTATGGCTTAATGGACGACTTAGGATTATTCAAGTGAAATTAAATAAGTTGACTTTTTAAACTTGGTAAAAGAATTCAAATACCTAAAAATACGATGGTTTCTAACAAAGATAAGGCTACAAAGTGAAATATAAGGGTTAGTTAGACTTAGGGTAAGATTATAAAGATACTAAAGCGAGTGTTAATAATTAACATTAAGCAGAATATTGACGTTTCAATTGGTCAACAGAAAACATATTCTGCCGGCATAGGTAAGGTTTAGTTTTTTTTTCTGCTCACCAAAACGTCAATATTCTGCCACCCGTTTTTAAATGATACCCATCAACAAAATTTCAAACCAGAGGTTATTGTTAATGGGTGCATTAAAAAAAAACTGTCAAGTGCGAATCGGACTCGCGCACTGAGAGTTCCGTATTTAAGTCCGTACTTTAAAAATATACCTTTTTATGTACCCGATTTTTGTTAAATGAGTCTTTAAAGCTATGTATTTATTTTTAATTAACCTATGATATTAATATCTATAAACAGCCTGCGCGCTCATTTCTCATCTGCCATAGCAGATTATGGATAATAAATAACGGATAACTTCAACCCAAAGATAATAGCATTAAGGCCATTACTCATCCCTAGAACCGTTTATTTTTCATTCTGATTAATTATTTATCTTTTTTTGTGTTAATTTCTTTTTTAGCTTTGCAACTTCGTAAAATTATGTCAACAAATTATAAGGTTTATTTTCTATGAATTTTGAAACGAAGGCGTTCCCAGAATTTTAAGTCTAGCTTCGAAAAACTTTGACCAAATCAAGCATCAAATGTGACGTTCTCAATATAAAAGGATCTTATGGGGGCAGGCGGTTACGCCGTTTTTAGAACTGTTACCATAGTATTCGTATAGTTACAAGAACAAGAAGAGCGTAACTGCCTTCCTCCATAAGGTCCCTTTATATTGAGAACGTCACAAATAGATAGGAGCAGTCAAAACGGCCAAATATATCGGAACACATTTTTATTCCTATAGTAATAGAGATGTGTTGCAATATATATGGCCACTTTCGCTGTTCCTATCTATTTGATGCTGACTGTACTATTTTAATGGTGGTGGTGGTATTGGAAATGGTGGAATGGAAAAATGGTGTTACAATAATAAGTTTGAGCCCCCCAAGGAGCACATAATTTGTATAAGAGCTTAGCTTAGGGCTGTAGCCCTTAAAATGCTCAAACTAGAGTTATTATAGAGTTTAAAGGCTGTATAACCTTTATGCAGCTTATTTATTTATTTATTCATTTATTTATTTATTTATTTATTTATGTGCCGCTTGGGCCCTTTATCTACCATACGTGGTATTATTGTAGTGCCGGTACTAAGTATTAGGCGAATTCTAATGCGGACATTATGTGCTTATTAGTTTCACCATGTCTGTCCGTCTATCTGTCTTTCTGTCTAACACAGTCACTGTTTCTTTTTGACAAATTATAACTTGACCTTACCTACTCGTAAGAGTCGTGGAGATCAAGAGAATAGGCCTTTGCCCAGCAGTGGGACACCCAGACAGGCTATTAAGAGCGCGAAGGCTTTATGCAGTATTAGTTACCTTCGATCTTAATTAAGCTTCGGGCCTGACACGTGTGCTCACGTAATTTATACGCACTGACGGGTAAAGTCAGTCTTGTCGGTGGATGTTCAATTGTTCATTGACAGCTTACGGGTCGGTTATTATTTTTTTTTTATTAAAAGTTTTTCAGCGCATCTAAAATTCATCGCACACGCATCATATTATACCCCTAGCAGGAATCGCCCTAAAACGCTTCCTTTCTCTTTTATCTCAAATCAGGCGAAGTCAACCTTTTTGTCGGAAAGTGACGAGTGACAACGATGTACTCGGCACAAGCAGGGCTGGCCCCCTAGCATGCATGCGCGAGATAAAATTTGACAGGTGCTAGGGAAATACATCTGTTCCATATTGTAACGTAAGACTTAACGTTTAAGGTTTAAAATAAAAGTGTCCCGTCTTGATAGAATCGCTATAAAAATGTGAAAATCGCTATAGTCGCTTAGTAAAAAGGTAATAAAAGTCGACGACACTTTTATTTTAAACCTTAAGCGTTAAGTCTTACGTTAGAATATGGAATACGAAGACAAACGAAGATGGTGAATCCTGTAACACCGTGATACAGTATAACTACTAGTACTTTGAACAGAGGAAGCTTACTCTGAGTGTCATAATAATTTGTATGTACAGTCGAGGACAGAAATATGTATACACTTTTGGACCTTATTACAATGGAACAAGGTGAAAAAGTAAATGCATCTTGCTGTCCTCATCTTGCTGTGACTGTAGGTACATACGTATTGTAACAGCTACAACATGTGGCTTCAAAAAAAGAATTTCATTAGAAGATGCATTTATTTTGAAGCATATGAAAATAAAACAAAGGTATGAAAAAGTGTAAGTAGTCGTAAGTCTTTTCTTGCAAATAAAGTTATTTTTATTTTATATTCATTTTCCTAGCAACTGTAAAATTTTATCTCGTGCTTGCATGCTAAGCTCGCTGTAGCACACTCGGCTCGCCGTTCAAAAGCCATCGGTCTGAGACTCTTGTGCATAGAGGGGGATTCGTAACTGTACGTTCATTAGGACAGTCGTATGTTTCTAGAACAATGTTCAGATGAAGGGTTAGTTTTAATGATCGCGTCACTGGTAGATCACGTGACTCTTCGTATCACGTGATCTGCCAGTGACGCGAATGGTTTAAAAACGAAACGAATAGAAGAAATACAAAACAAAGATTACAGATTATAAAATAATGGCAACACACACAGATACCAAAGTTAAACAGTAACAGTGCAGTTACACGGGCAACCCTTCGAGCAATAATTGCCCGTCAACCATAGCTTCTCTTACTCTAATATCGTAAGATAGAACGAGACACGACACGCCCATAGACGGCCGGCTAAAAATTGCTGAGAAACTTTGCTCGTGCAACTGCACCTTAACGAAGGAAAAGAAGTATAATAAAAAAAAACAATTGTCGCGTAGTGTTGCCATGGGTGATTCTGTGACGTCGAAATTGGCGCCACTCAGCACTATGTCACGGCATACCGCGACGCTTGTCTTCAGTGGCACTAACGTGAACGTGACACACGGACGAACGAATAAACCTTTCGTGAAAAATTATCTAAATTATGAAAACCACATTAAAATCCGTTGCGTAGTTTGAAAGATCTAAGCGTACATACAGAGGGACAGACGGCAGGAAGCGACTTTGTTTTATACTCGTACTATATACGTAAACATACATTTATAAAGCTGTTTACACAATCGAACACAACAATAAAAGGAAAAAGCAGTGTGAAATACGGGAAGTAATGTCATAATAAACTAGAATCTTCACTGAGAGGCTGCGGGGATACAAATAAATATGGGAATTTTATGACGCCATACATGGAAGTAAATTGAAGGGAATGCGAACAATTTAATTTGAATTTATTTCAGAGGTCACTGCGAGTGTGGATGTGTCGCTAATGCAAAAAAAAAATATATTTAAAAGCTGTATTATGAGATGCGAAAAACTGTCAAGTTCGAGGTAGTGAAAAGGACAGAGATATACGACTCTTATAGCTTTAACAATTCATAATACGGCATCATCATCGATACATGTAATAAACTCGTTAAGACAAAAAAGTCTGTACATTGAAGATTAAAAAATAACCGACGGGCGGCTTATTATAAGTAACTGAACATCTTAAAACCATTTTTAAAATTTTTGTTTGTACAATAGAGGTTCTGCTACACGCTGTATATTCAAAGAACAGACGCCTATCTAGACGTTGTGGGGATGTGGTGATCCAATGTGTGGTGATTCAATGATTTAACTGCCGCACTCAGAGACGTCAATTAAGTTTTAAGTTTCATTAAAGTAGCTGCTGTCACTTTCTTTGCTATAGCAATAGAATAAGACGCAGCAACTTTAATGAAACTTAAAAATTAATTGACGTCTCGGAGTGCGGCAGTAAGATTTAGAAAGATATAGAATTAGAAGAGTTAGGAATCGATTTAAGATGCTAAGGGCCGATTCCCCAGATAAATTATCTAACAGTTAAAGTTGTCGCTATGAGAGAAAGAGACAGAGCTATTTTTTACAGGTAGGGTTAACTGTAGATTGAACAATCAGTCCTAAGTAGGACCCTAAAAATTGGATAATGTAATAATTAACGCCATTAGCACATACTTTAAATCCTCTCATTAAAGCGACACCGTACAAAGTGTTCACTTGTGACGGCGAGTGTACAAGTAACTTGAGCGTAATTGGATGTCGCTCGGTGCAACTAAACAATCGGATTACTTAGCGGGGTTAAACGCTTTTGGGCGCGACGTTACCATTGTGTTGTTTGAATATCAACCGTGGTGCTTTGTGAATAAAGTTTACACTATTTATTTTTTGAAAGATTTTTTTTTTGATAATTAAAATACAAGTAATTAGAATTAAGTAGTAAAACCCCCGACAGAATTCGGACTAAGCCAAAACTAAGCTAGGCTTGTACTATGGGTATTACGCAACATTAAATGCATAGAAAACATCCATGACTCAGGAACCAAATATTCGCGCTCACACATATATTTGCCCGTACCGGGATTCGAACCCGGGACCGCTAGCTTCGTTGGCTAGGCTAACCACGTCGTCGATGCCATTTAAGTGGCTGGGCATGCTGTTATGGATTGAAAACACTATCTCCTTTGGCTTCACACAATCTGCTAAAGTTAGCTATTAATAAAAAAACTCACCTAAAAACAACACTAGCATCCTCACTCTCTAAATGAGTTCCCTCGCTGACAGACCACTGCAGCAGCACCCCTCCCCTCTCCCCCAGTGGCCCACTCACCACCCTCCCCGGAACGAACCTCCTCCTATACCGCCCTACCCGGAGCGCCCTTCCAAACCTCGGCCTAAAGTAGTACTCATCACTGGCTATCCTGAACTCATCACTTTCGAAATTCCACCGTCTTTTGTTATGCTTGGAGCGCTCAGGGCGGTGTTTTGGTATGAAGTAGGGCGCGGGTTCCTCGAGGCAGGGCTGTTCGGAAGGGGAGGTCGGTGTGAAGTTGCCGCGGATGGAGTTGCCGACGATGGAGTAGATGACGTAGTCGCGGAGGGAGTCGCCGAAGTGGAGGTGCACTGGAAAGAGATGTGTGCGTCAGAAATGTGACAACATATTTTTTTTAATGGAGCTAATAAATAGATAGCACCCGACAAATAGGGACCTTTCAGAGCGCATAAATCTTAAATGGCCTAACAAATTTGCAGAGAACAGATCAAATCTAGCTAAGAACACGCGATTGTTTCACCTTTGTAACAAAAAATAGTTAAATCGAAATCGGTTTATCCGTTTGTGGCTTACCATGCCACAGACAGACACACAAATACAAAAAAACATATTTATTCTTATAACACCTCTCTTTTTGCGTAGGGAGTGAAAAGTTTCTAGCAATTTCTCAAAAAATACTGAAAATATTCTCGGATTTTGAGAGCGTTGAGAATGTTCTCATTTAATAAAAAAATCAAGAATATTCTCAGGAGTTACAGAGAATTTCTCATAAGAAACTCTACAAAGAAACTCTAAACTCTAGAAAGAAAGTTAGAAATATATAATAATATTTCTTTATATAGTTTCTAGTTAGAAATATATATTTCTTTGGCATAAATTGCATAAAATAGTTATGGTAGACATAATAATATCAACCATAGCTAACTATAACAATTAGTTAATTTGTGATTTTACTAACATTTTAGTTAGTGTATCTTACATTCTCACGTCTAATGACGTTAACGTAACCTCTTCTTAAGTTTTTCGATATTTTCATTAATTCTGTTAATGCTAGTTAATTATATGTAGTAGCATGTAGTATTATCGAAATAGGGTTCATTCAATTAAATACGTCTTCTGATAATTAACTGTCTATAGTCCTTTTTTCTAAACCAATCAGGCTCGAAAAGCTATCTGTCATCGACACATCCACAGGAAGGGGGCCATCGCGCCCCGGAAGCGAGGGCGTGCCCCAAAAATGTCCGCCAGGGGCCAATTTCCCGCTAGATAAGAAGTGAGTAATTTTGGAAATACTTGGTAAATATACTTAGTATTTAAGACCTTTTCTACACTCGTATCAGAGGATTTTTTTATTATTTGGCAATGTCTAAAACTATTAATCCACTTTTAAAACTGTTAAAGTTGGCAACTGACATCAACTAAGTACGAGTACCACGTTAAGTGGCGTTGTTTAGGGGAGACCGGGGATGGTTGACTATAGGGGCAGGTTGACTAACTATCAAAAACTCGTCCAAGCAAAGGCTTTGAGCCAACCAATAAGGCACGACTGAGTGGGGGGAGGTGGCGGACTCTCGTGCCTTATTGGTTGGGTCAAGGCCTTTGCGTCGGACGAGTTTTTGTTAGTTAGTCAACCTGCCCCTATAGTCAATCATCCCCGGTCTCCCCTAATAAATAATAATAACAAAACGCTATTTTGGCAATCTAAGTCCGTGGCGCGCTAGAGTCAAAAAGTTACGGTTACAGATTTATTTGTGACGTTCTCAATATAAAGGCCTGCGCAAACCGGCGGAGCGCAGAGCAGATCACTTTAAATTTATCAATGTAATATTCTTCCCTATTTTAATTACAATAAGGTATAAAATTAGAGCCGCAGCCGCAGAGTAGAAATCCCCCGTGATGCTCCGAGGTCGGTCTCAGAGCATTCAAATTTATACCTTATTGTAATTAAAATAGGGAAGAATATACATTGATAAATTTAAAGTGATCTGCTCTGCGCTCCGCCGGTTTGCGCAGGCCCTAAAGGGACCTTATGGAGTAAGGCAGTTACGCTCTTCTTATTCCGGTAACTATAAGAATACTATGGTAACAGTTCTAATAACAGCGTAACCGCCTGCCACCGTAAGGTCCTTTTGTATTGAGATCGTCACATTTTTTCTCAATTGAAGTTATAAGCTAAAGCCCAACTGACGACTAGTATGAAGCACCCTTCTATAGCAGACGCAAATTTTTTCCGAATCATTGGCATCCCACTTATTAAAATCGGTACAGTAATTTAGAAGCTAGAGTGAAACATCCGATTTTAGATCACAGGGGAGACCGTGTATGGTTGTCTCACGGGTTGGTTGTCACAGCGGCCAAAAAATAATACTAAACTGAATAAGTGAATCGATCGGTATTAAAAAATCCTAATCGCATCTTTCCGAAGTTTAAAAATCGATTCACTTAATTCGTTTTCAAGCTGTGAGACAACCATACCCTGTCTCCCCTACATACATATTTGGACTGTTAAAATCATCAATACCTGTTACTTGAGTATAAATACCTAGTATTTTTACTCTCGTACCTTGAAAGCCAGTGCCTGAGCACGACAATGGATTATCCGCCCTGATCCGGTATCAGGTCAGCTTTTACGGGTATTGTGTGAGGCAAATGCCTATTGTTAATGCCTCAGGCATATTTCTGTACTGGCATTTTACAACATGCCTTTTCGTGACGAAATTCTTATTTAAGGAATTAGTACCTAGTTCGATTTTATCTTGTCGAAGATTACAATAACCTAACCGAGTTAAAAACCCCCGATATCAGCGCCTAAAAACCTTCTGAGCAATGAGCAAAATCTTTAACGGGCTCCAAGCACGTACATTTTCACTGGAGGGACTTCGTCAATAGAAGATTTCAAGAATTAAAAAATCAGATCCCCTCGTCAACTAGAAAAGAGCTGATGATCTTCAAACGGCTGAACAGATTTTCATGAAACATGGCCAAGAACACTCGAGATAAAATTATCTATGACACGAAAAAAACTAAACGAAAATCGATCCATCCGTTTGGGAGCTACGATACCACAGACAGATACACAGATACACAGACAGACACGTTAAACTTATAACACCCCTCTCTTTTTGCGTCGGGGGTTAAAAAATAAATGTTATTGCTACGCCAACTGCGAGTCAGCCTCGCTTATGGAGGGTTCCGTACCATCGTACAAGACAAGCGGAGACAATGTACACAGCTCAATATATTAAAACAAGAAAAAGTTTTTGTCAAAAATAAAATTTTTGGCGACAAGCTTTTCCTGCCGACTGTACTATTTGTAATATATGAAGCTCTAGTTACAGACTTATTCGAACTTCAAAAAGATAAAGAAAAGTTTGGCAAAGTTTGTGTAACAATTTAAAACTTTCCACTTTTATAATTCGTAAAGAACAAAAGAAGTTATTTAACTTTTATGTACAACTTTATTGTTATCTTTGTTAGAGTATTGATTCAATTCTTATTAAGATATTGTCTACTCTTTTGATTATCGTAGGTAGGTGAGCTGCCGCACATTAGGCCACTAGTCGCGGCCACAGCATAGCCACTTGTGGCCGCCACAAACTGCGGACGAGTTTTTCCATACATTTTGTATAGCATCGGCGCACACCGAGCGTTCGAGTGGCCGCGTTTGAGCCACAGGCTGCGGTTGTCTACTAGTGGCTACTAGTGGCCGCGTTTTGTCGCTCGCCTCGCCACAATCGCCGGCTTCTCCAATGAACAATAGCCACTAGTGGCAGCCACTGGTGGCCGCCACTCAGCCACCGGTGGCCGCGACTGGTGGCTGCGTCTAGTGGCTTAGCCGAACCACTAGTGGTCGCGTTTTAGTGGCGACCACTAGTGGCACACTGTGCGGCCGCCCTAAATGTTTTATTTACTTCTAAAATACTAGATTTGCCCAGCGACTCCATCAGCGTAGAAGTCGTTTATCGCTTAACCCTCAGGAACTATAAAAATTTCCGGGATTCAATACCTTATGTGTCAATCCAGAATAAAGACTATCAGTGTACCAAATTTCGTTCAGTTCCGTCTAGCCATTTATTCGCGATTGAAACACAAACATCGATTCAAACTTTCACGTAATTAACCCTTAAATTGGCAAAAAAAAGTCGGGTGTTCAAACCTCTTTAGAATAAAAAAAGCATAAAATATTGTTACGATAAAAAACAAAAAGTGAATTATGTTATGTCCACTATGATGGACGTTGTGTTCTGACGCTGATCATATAGGAAAACTGCAAACCAAAAATTTACTCCCTTAATATTAGTGCATGTTCTTGAAGACTTTATCTCGTACGAACTCTTAAATGGCTTAATGAATTTTCATCAAACCAAACTAAGAACACTCTCGATTAAGTGATTAAGTCACCCTTCTAACAAAAAAAAACTAAATCAAAATCGGTCTATCCGTTTAGGAGCTACGATGCCACAGACAGCTACACAAACACAAATACACGTCAAACTTTTAACCCCCCCCTTTTTGCTACGGGGGTTTAAATAACGATACCTACTAGTATGTTACCGCCGAATAAAAAAACAAAACAAAACTCATCCCAAGGTTTTTAACGTGCGCGTCTTCTCCATTTCTGTCCCGTTCCCGATTATACCTACGTGCTCTAAGTGCTCCGATAAAACACCCAGCGGAAAAGATTTCCACCGTATTCCACTGAATTCACAAAATGACAGTCGACTCTATCGCCCAAGAAATAAGATTTTAAATCGCTTCCTATTTCCCAATGAATAATTGAACAATGCTCGTCGTTTTCTAGTTGATCTACATAAAAGTAAAACTGATTGCTTTTTCAGAGGCAGAAAAGGCTTTGTAAAAAATTGCCATCTAGATATTATATTTGGGATGGATTAAGCTGGCCATTCACGATCGCTCCAAGCCGAATGGCACGGTGCCGTGTGCGATGCGTCGCGCAAGTTGCAAGATGGAGTACACGTTTGAACATGTACTCCAAGTTGCAACTTGGGCAGCGCACGTCCGATCACATATGAAAAAATTATGGAAATCGGTTAACATTTAGGGGGTGGAAAACATCGCCGTTTGTATGGAAAGCCATCAACTCACAATCCTCTTAAGTTACGAGTATGCTCTTATAGGTGGAGCAATTTCTATTCTAATCTATTACAATCATTGGGCTTGATGGGTCATACACAGTCACAGAAACAAAAAGTTGTCTCTCCTGTTCAAGAAAGTTAAGGATATTGAAACCAAATTTTTCGTGTTAGGATATATCCGCGTAATGGGAGTCTGGTGTAGTTTTGGCCTGTATCGAAATTATATGAGTTAAAAACTCCCACGTCGTTAACTTTTAGGAACAGAAGGGACAATGTTGAACCTAACTCTGTGTGACTCATGACCCTGCATTAGGCTACCTTAACAATTTTCGAAAATTGAAAATGTATGGCATTGACATAAGCGGCTGACGCGACTGATAGTTAGCTAACGACAATCCTATACATTTTGACAGTTTTCGAAAAGCGCTAGCGCATCTAGATTTTCCATCTATTTTCTCTTCACTACACATTATCTACGCATTATTCCCACCGTCTGTCCCTCTGTATGTACGCTTAGATCTTTCAAACTACCTGCCGCACTCAGAGACGTCAATTATTTTTTAAGTGTCATTAAAGTTGCTGCTGTCACTTTCTTTACTATAGCAATAGAATAAGACGCAGCAACTTTAATGAAACTTAAAAAATAATTGACGTCTCTGAGTGCGGCAGTACGCAACGGATTTTAATGCTGTTTTCTCCATCAGTTAGATAATTTTTCACAGAGGGTTTATGTATAATAGTACCCGGAGCAAAGCGAGGGCGGGTCGCTAGTTATCTATAATCTAGATGTACTCGTCGTGCCGTAACAGGTGACAAAACATATTTCCTCGTCTATTTTCTATTCAGCAAATACCCGAGGTAAATATTCACTTTGGGGTATTAATCCGGGTTGTATCTTATTTATTTATTCGTATGGCAATTATTATGTACACATTGTTGAAAAATAGATGTCATAGGCATATATCCAAGTTTCTTAGCCATTTGGCGGCGTCGGGGGTAAAAAGGATGAAGTCATCGGGATGACCAGGATAAGCCCGCAGGGGGCACTCCCTCGTGATGTGCTCGATGGTCTGGGACTCCGCACTGTATCTATAATGGGGGGTATCCTGTGGGTTTCGCACGCATGCGTGAGATAAAATTTGACAGGTGTTAGGGAAATTAATACATCTATTCCATATTCTAACGCGACGGTCCCTATGAACATAGTCGGATCTGCTAAACAGTTGTTTTGCAGATCCGACTATGTTCATAGGGACCGTCGAACGTAAGATTTAACGCTTAAGTTTTAAAATAAGAGTGTCTCGTCCTGACTTTTATTACCTTTTATTACTAAGCGATTTTATCCGGTATTTAAGAGTAGGTAATTAAGAGCCTGTGCACACCTAGCGTTTTTGACCGAGGGTATAAGGGCTAAAAACGCTAGGCTCTAAGCTAAGCATGGTATTTAATTACTCTAGCAACTTTTTATACGTGCTGTCACTTTATTCTTGTGAGCAAACCGTTTTTTTTTTCTTCGAAACTGTAAATATTTTAGGATTTATTTCAGGACCATCTTGTAGAATCCTATAGATAGGTCAGGTTAGGTTAGTTTTATAAAAATCCTGAAATATTTAGTTTCGGAAAAAAAAAGCGGTTTACTAAATGATATACGTTTGTGAAATGAAATGAACCAGTTTGTAAAACGATTTTTGGTAAAACATTAGTGAACCGTAATCGCGTGTGGATTCGCCGCTAGAGGCGCTAGTGTAGCGTGAGGTCTCCGAAATGTCAAATGTCACTGTTTATTTTATATGAGTGGGCCAAGCGCGTTTAGTTCTAATTAGAATAATGTTGTGACTATTTTGCACTACCTGAGATTAATTATGGCCAATTCAATGAATGCCAGTGCTTTAAAAGCGGAGCTAAGAAAGAGAGGTGCAAAATTAAGCGGGCTGAATGAAAAGCTAATTCAGAGGTTAGCTTGTTCACTGTTTTTAGGTATGTATATATTATATTTAAGGTATTAAATATGATTTTCACTTCTCATGCTCTAAAAATTCGTGTTTATGTCGTGCGTAGGCGACATAAAGTCGCTTCTTATGCTCTAGTGCATAAAGTAAATCTTCGTTGAAGACCTAGGCAATCGGTCCAACAGCCACACGAACAATCTTTAACTTCATAGAATAACCTCTTTATTTTATTTCGTTTCGTTAGTATTCTAAGACCAAGGCAAGGATACCAACAGCCAAAGGACACAATAAAGCTTCATGACATAATTTTATAATTTTTATTTCGTCGCATTTTTTTTTATCATGTTGCAGTTTCATTTCCTCGCAATCGAAGTGAAAAGTAGAGTGTACAACTCATCCATAAAACCCATTTTACGCGAGACGTTTATCCATTCAAGCGAGCTTGCGAGCGAGTACGTTTTATGCACTTGTTGTACAATCTACTATTAAATGTGAACTGTTTTCACGCGCGTAGGAACAAACTTTGAAAGTTACCTCAGGACCTTACTCGACAGTGGCGCCAACTGGTGAGCTCTAAAACGGTAGCCATCATTCCGTTAAGCACCTTTATCCAGAATTTGCCTGTGGGAACCCCCGATCGATGACCCGCAAGCCCGCTCCACTCTGCGTAATTCCTTTGTAGAACAAGAGCTTAGGAATGAGGACTGCTTAATCGTATAATAACGTTACATTAATCACACTATTGTGAATAGTATTTTGGTGTTTACCTACTATCGTGTATCCCATGATCCTCTCCTATTTCTTGCTAATATAAACGTGAAAGTTTGTGAGAATGGATGTATGTTTGTTACTCTTTCACGCAAAAACTACTGAACGGATTTGGATGAAATTTGGCGCACAGATAGAACTCATCCTGGATTACCACTTCTATGCGGATAGAGTCGCGGGCAAAAGCAGGAAGTTCATACATTTAATACGTAACTATCGCACAATACTTGAATCACTAGGATATCCAATCTGGATATTCGGGTGATTATTTACTAAAATTTGTTTTTTTGCGTCAGCCGCCTGGCATGCACGAGATAAAATTTGACAGGTGCTAGGGAAATGAATACATCTATTCCATTTTCTAACGTAAGACTTAACGCTTAAGACTTAAAAGTAAAAATGTATTTTATGCTTGTTCCCAATGTTCAGAACGCGAATAAAATTTACACATTTTGTTTGTGGCAAATCGTCGTTATACTTTCTCAAATTTGTATATGCATTTTTTGCGGTTGGTAAACTGATTGTATCATACATTATAATGAATGAAATGAAATAACCAACCGCAAAAAAAAATCAGATACGCGTTTGAGAAACACGAAATGTGTGTGTGTTTGATAAAGTGAAGCTAGCTATGATACTAGAATACAGAGATGTTATGGGGGGAATTAGTTAAATATAGAAGATCTGATAAATTGCGAAGTCTAGAAAAGGAAAAATATTTATCACTCCTAGAAGTAATAACCAATATGGCTTTAGAACTTGGTCAAACTACCTACCTCATATTTTAAATAATTTCCCTAGACATGTAATAGAAGACATAGAGGCTAAACCTGGGTCTATCAAATTAATTATCAAGAGATTTCTTATGTCTTATAGTGTCCTCTATAAACAGAGTGTATGTCTTATAAACATATTATTATCCCACCGCTGTCACCATGTAGTGAAACACACGTCAGTTAGTACAACACTGATTATTAACATAAAACATAAGTGGGTAGACGGAGGCATGTACCCGACATGCTGTAAATATACTACAATTATTATTATTATTATTAAATGTCAAATTTTAATCCGTGTACTCACTCTGCCAACCGGGTCGCTTGGCAGGCCTAGCACGCACGGCTATAAATCACGGGTTACGTCCTGTTAGCGCCGTTAATGTCTCCAATAAGACGTACCACAGGCTAAAGGTGCATTCGATGAACGTGAACATTTTACGTTGCGTTAGAAAAATGTATGGATTACGTCAATCTATAATTTTGTAAGTTTTCGAACATTCAAGACAACACTTTTTTCACATTTTTCGCTTTCAAAACGTCCGAAAGCTGTCGGTAGTTTTTTAGATTAAAAAAAAAATATATTCAGCATGTCTATGATATTTCTAACAAGCATATAATTTAAATAACCTCCTTTGTTAATCAGCTGTCTAATGAGGTACAAACACATTTTAAAATTGGAATAATGATTATGTTATTTAACACATGTATATTTAATTGTAGGTTAAAATCGTAACCGAAGTAAAATGTAATGTTTAACTTAGACTAAAAGTCATACACTCACATTAGTATTTAAAAAGATAAAAATATAAAAAATATTTATTCAGTAAGTACGCCGCACGCAATTAAGAGGATTGTGAGAGTCATCTCATCAAGCAGTCAGGCTTTCCATACAAACGGCGATAACGTTTTCCACCCCCTAAATGTTAACCGATTTCGACCAATTTTTGATATGTGGTCAGTCGAAATAAAAACTATGTCCGTACGTTTCGATTTTTTCCAATATTATCAATAAATTTCAATTTATTCCCGTCATCATCATCATTGCGTATGGCAATCATCCCGCATGGATCAAACGTCATTGTCCAGGTGTTTCAGCCAGCTCACTGCGGCGGACGTGAATTTATGCAGCTCCTCCATGCCTCCGGGAAAACAGCGAAGTGGGCAATCATTTACCACGTGGAAGGTGGTCTGGTCAGGTGCTCCGCAGTCGCATTGTGGTGACTCCCTCAATCCCCACTTGTGCAGGTGGTGATTTGTTTTCATACAAAAGTAATTTCGGCCATAACCTCTGTATCTATATAATTAAAAACCTTGCCGAATGTATGTATGGACGCGCTTTACTTGAGAACGGCTCGACCGATTTGGTTAATTCTTTTTTTTTGTTGTGTTTGTAATGAAATAAATAAAATAAAAAAATCAACGTACGGACATAGTTTTTGTTCCGACTGACTACTTATTATCGAACATTGGTCGAAATCGGTTAACATTTAGGGGGTGGAAAACGTTACCGCCGTTTGTATGGAAAGCCGTCAACTCACAATCCCCTCAATCAAGGTTAATCACGGTCTATGTCCCGTTGATATGTGTAATGTAGTCAACCTTGAATCATTAAAAACCAATATTATAATTTGATGGTTATGTTGGTACGCAAAAGTTTGACATTGAAACTTCTTCAACCATAGGGCTTACAAATTATTACAGTCTCCAAACTGTAATCTTGATATTACATAATAATATGGTAAAATAAAACATCAAGTTTAGTGATTTTATATCTATCTAGCGACCCGCCCTCGCTCCGCTTCGGTGAAATAAGTTAAATACAGCCTACGTTGCTACTGGATAATGTACTAGGTACCTATCTAGTGGTGAAATAATTATTAAATTCAGTGCTTAGAATGCATGCACGAGATAAAATTTTACAGGTGCCAGGGAAATTAATACATCTATTCCATATTGTAACGTAAGACTGTACGCTTAATGTTTAAAAAAAGTAACTGAATATTATTACCTTTTATTACTAAGCGATTTTATTGGGTATTGCTAGAGTAATGAAATAAATCGTTCAAATCTATTAAGAGCCTGTGCACACTAGCGTTCGTAGCGTTAGAGTTCATCTTTTTTGGGACGTCTTTTTATGCAGTAGAAATGCCTCATTTCTCGCCAAGTACTTGGTATAACTTTTCAAAGAACTAAGTTTGAAGTACTTGTATACTTAAAGATAGAAATAGAAATAAGTATATATTAGCCTAGCCTAGTTGCGCCTAGTAGCCTAGTAGTTTAGGCGGTTAGCCTAGTTGGTAGTGACCCTGCCATCGAAGCTAGCGGTCCCGGGTTCGAATCCCGGTATGGGCAAATATTTGTGTGATGTGCGCGAGTATTTGTTCCTGAGTCATGGATGTTTTCTATATATTTAAGTATGTATTTCTCTATATAAGTATGTATATCGTTGCCTGGTACCCATAGCACAAGCCTAGAGCTTAGTTTGGGACTAGGTCAATTTGTGTGAGGTGTCCCTGATATTTATTTATTTTATTTTTTTATTATTTACTAGTTTCCCAGGGATAAACAATTAACGACATTTACGCGGACAGAGCCTCAGGCAAGAGTTAGTCCTAAGGGCGGCCGCACAGTGAGCCACTAGTGGCCGCCACTAAAACGCGACCACTAGTGGTTCGGCTAAGTCACTTGACGCAACCACCAAAGTCACCAAACGCGGCCACCGGTGGCCGCCACTATTGGCTATTGTTTATTGGAGAAGCCGGCGACTGTGGCCGAGTGTGCGCGCGACAAAACGCGGCCACTAGTAGCGAGCGCGGGCGACTACCGCAGCTTGTGGCTCAGACGCGGCCACTCGAACGCTCGGTGTGCGCCGACGCTATAAAAAATTAAAAAACTCGTCCGCAACTGTGGGTGCGGCATCTCTATATAGGCGCGTAGGCTGGGCGAGAAGACGCGCGAGGCTGCCGTGACTCGCCTGAAGCCAACGCAGCGAGGCACGTCCTGACTGACGAAGCACTTGCCTCGAGCGATAGCCTCGCGAGGCTGTTCGCCCAGTCAGTACATGCCTAATAAACGCGGACGAATCGGAAAAAAAACAATAATTACTTTTTAGTATTAATAAATACTTATCTTATCGCCTTTTAATACAACTTTCTAATGGTTTAATAATTTACGTTTGTAATGAACGAGGTATTCAACGATTATTTTTATGGTTTAGTCTGAAGTATACATTCGCTAAATAATGTTGAAATTAATATTTTTGTTATTACTGTGTAAGTACTCAATTTTCTATACACTATAAATAAATAATAATCCCTACTAATATTATAAATGCGGAAGTAACTCTGTCTGTCACCTTTTTACGCTAAAACCGCTGAACGGATTTAGGTAAATTTGGTATGGAAATAGTTTGAGTCCCGGGGAAGGATGTTAGGATAGTTTTAATCCCGGAAAATTTTATAGTTCACCATACACACACACGACGACTTCTACGCGGACGGAGTCACGGGCAAAAGGTATAAATACATAAATATCAAGGGACAATCTCACACAAGTTGTCCTAGTCCCAAACTAAGCTCTAGGCTTGTACTATGGGCACTAGGTAACTATATACATACATACTTATATAGAGAAATACATACGTAAATATTATAAAGAACACATCAATGACTCAGGAACAAATACTCGCGCTCATCACACAAATATTTGTCCATACCGGGATTCGAACCAGGGACCGCTAGCTTCGTAGGCGGGGTCACAACCAACTAGGCTAACCTCGTCGTCCGCATGCATTGCAACTACGATATTATTAGGATTGGAGACTTTGGACGAGTTTTATTTAAAGTATCGAACAATAATCAACTAATTATGTCGACGCATGATCAAGTTATTGCGACTTGATTGATTTTTTTTTAATAATTACAGATCGTCATGCTGAGTGCATTTTAGAAGACATGTTCGCCTTCAATGTAGACGACATCATCAGCACCATGATTGGGCCCGTGTACAAGGTCAGGCGCACTAGCCACACGACACCCATCTTCATCCTCGAAGATGGAAATTCGACCACAACTAACCTTCCCGGCATAACTCCATACGCCTTTTTCCCAAATAAAACTGAAGTACAAGATTTAAAAAAACAAATAGACTTGGAATTAATTATGAACGATACAACCAGCGGTAAACCCAATTTCGATGCCGACGAATTGAAAATCCTGAGCCGCCGTTTCGACTCAGTTCTTAAAGATAAAGTAAATCCGGGGAAGCCGATTCTAAGAGAATTTTACTTTGCTAGACACCCAGATGATATAGCTCTTATTAAACATCAGAAGAAACTGATTTTGCAACTAATGGAACACTTTTTGTACGAAACAAGGTACAAAATGCCTTACCCGCAGAAAATGAGGCGCGAATACTACCCGAGGATACGATACAAGATAGGATACTGCTTTTCACTATTAAGAATATTAAAAAGAAAACAATATGTTCTGTACTCAATATTCCAATATAATTTTTACGAAAATAGAGTATATAAGAAAATTTATGAGTATATAAAGTTTTTCGAGAAAATTCTAAGGATAGACTTGGAGATAAGTGACTTGTTACGTTATATAAGGGATTTGGAAGCAGAACGTGTTGCAGAATTCGGAGCAATGAAAAAACAAGTTACTAGCAATGAGACTGCAGCCCTACTGAGTAATATAACAAGTGGGTAAAGTGCAAAAAGTTGGGCATGACAACTCGCGCAATTAAATAAAATAAAAAACAATCTATAAATTTTTCCGTTGTGCGACGAAATTAGCCATAAAAGGTTACCTACGTTTGACTATTTGTTAATTGGGTCCAAATTTTTGAACCTTACCCAAATAATTAAGCTTGAAGTATATAAAAATAATGTCTATGTGTACCTATATAAAAAAAATGTCTTTTACTTTTAAGAGAGCGAGACGAACGAGTTGGGAGGTGATAGTCCCCCATAGGCTTATAGCTAAAGGAAAGGTAGTTTTAACCGACTTTAAAAAATGGAGGAGGTTCTCAATTCGACGATTTAATATATCGATGTCGGTGGCAAGAATCATCGTGTCATTGCTATTGTGTTTACCTACTTGACACCGGCTTGGATATATTTCATGTACCTATAAAGCACTAAGTAGGCAATTCCTAGGATTCCTAGGAGGCCGGTCTTTATTTCACCCTTTTTACTTAGTGGGTTTTAGGTGGTTTTATTTTTTGTTATTCTCCGATATGCCCACCTAACTGTGGCAGACGCAGTACGCGAATGTTCGTTCATGGCCAACGCAAAATTAAAAAAAAGCCATGACTGTCGAGTAGCAGCACCCGGGAGAAATATCAGAAATTTCATTACTTCACAGTTTTTTTTACCTTTTAAGGTTCCGTAGTCAAACTAGGAACCCTTATAGTTTGGCCATGTCCGTCCGTCTGTCTGTATGTCACACTCACTTTTTCTCAGAAACCATAAGTGTCACAATGTTGAAATTTTGTATACGTATAGACATTTTTACCGCGCACAAAGATCAATAATAAAATTAGTAAGAAAAAATATTTTAGGGCACCTCCCATACATGTAAAGCAAAGGTAAAAATATGTTTTTTACTTTATACTTATCAATGAATGAGGTATCATTGCTTAGCTCTTAAAAAACATTATATGTATGTCATTATCAATTTTAGATTTGGGGGACCGTTTAGGAAATATTGAACTCGAAAAGTGTCATTTTCGCTAGAGTTACGCGTCCCCCCCTACAGCCAAAACTATAATTACTAAAAATCTGCAAAATATATTAAATGAATATGTACTTTCATTTAAGATATTTTCCAGATTTTTACGAATTTAAAAGGAAACTATCACGACCAGATAAATAATTGAAACGAAGAGCAGTTCCATCCAGAGGTGTTCACTGGATGCAATCTCAAACAGAAGTATTGCCGTCGCACTGCTGGGGTGACCGCCAAGACTCTGTCAAGCGCGCCAAAAGGTGTAGAGGGCGCTCGTGTCACCTTCCGGTGGCACAATTGTTCCGTTGAGCACCTATGTTGAGCACCTATGTCGATCTCCAATATATATATTTATACTCACGTTCTCAAAAACGGCTCTAATTATTTCGATGAAATTTCGATGTAGCTAGGTCTCATATCTGGAAAAATTCATTTTCCCTGTATTTTCACGCAAACATATTTCCCGAGCAATATGGTTCGTACTTTCGATGCGATCGTCTGAATGGACTGATGGTTAGAACGTTGGACTACTACGCATAGACTGCGGGTTCGAACCCCAGCCATGGATCGTAGAAAATCGATGAAAATACGGTTTCGACCCGAGCGCCGAGGCTCCATCTCCTAGGTACTTCCCTTGAGTATGCGGCATAAACGGCCGTATCTGTTGATTGCGTTGGCTTAGACGTTTGATTTTTTTCACAGCCCCAAGGGAAAAATAAGGAAAAAAAAGGAAAAGCCTTCGAGAATCTGTGGCCGCGATTTACGAACTATTTACAGCAAATCGCATACTAAGGGCCGTATTAATAAACTCATCTCAACTATGATCCCCGTCTCTAGATACGTCAAAGTAAACGTCAATCCATAGAAAACTGTCATTTTTGACGCATCTTGTGACGGGTGTCTCATCCGAGATCAGTTTATTAATACGGCCCTGAGTCTCCCGAGTAGGTACGCGTCCACAAAAATACCTACTAGATCCAAAAACTTGTTCCACGAGTATTTAAAAGTACGGGACTTGTTGAGTAAAATGTTCGATCAGGGTATTTTCGAGTTGCGAGACTTGAAGGATTTACAGGATTTAAGAGATTTGTCTCGGTACCGAATTCAAACGAACGTTTCCGAAGGCACTCGTCGCGTCGCTGGGCTCGCGGACTAGACGTTTGGCCTGACTTGTGTATGCCGCGACCTTTCCGCAAACCGATACGTCTAAATACTCGATACGTGATGACGCACTCTGAAGGGATCGCGTATATGGACGTCCAAGCAAAAACCTATTCCAAAAACGAAATACGTCTCACCTTTAATTTATCTAAGTTTGTGCGGAACCCTCGGTGCGCGAGTCCGACTCGCACTTGGCCGGATTTTTATCTACATATTGATTTCACAGGTTAAACAAAGTAGGAAAGAAAACCGTGAGTTGCGACCGGAAAAAACAGAGCAACAATGGCCTGCAACAAATGTTTTTCTCTATGTTCATTTATTGTAGGTTGGCAACACGCCAAACGGGCGACGTCGCATCACTTCGCAATTCAAACATGCTATCTCTGTTCGGTGTTTGAAACGGTTCATACGCTTGCACTGTTGTTCGTTGTGTTGGTAGTTCTGTGGCTCCAATGTGAAGGGTCTAAGTCGACTTATTTCGTAATAAGAAAAGGTATAAATCATATATAGACTTATGCCCTTCTTCACTTGAACCTCATGAGACGAATGCCCTTCACACTGGAGTCACAGAATTGGGAATATGCATGATTTTTTTTTGCTTTATTAAAAAGTAATTCATGTAACAAACAGCAAAAGAAAAAATATTTTTCGAATAACTATAAAAATAGCCAAGATGTAGGTAAGCCAATATAGATTTGTTTCTATCTATTTCTAGCAAAACGAATTTAACATGGAGTTTATATGGCCGTGGTGCCCGCTACCGTCACAGTTCATGTCGGATCGGGTTAGACGATCATTCTCCGTCATTCTGATCAAACTGATGGACTGAACTGATGAAATACTTAGCGTGTAACCTCCGTCGTAGGACTCGTAGGCTATAAATTAAAGTTACGAGGGTGCGTCATACTAGTCGCAATCCAACCAGCACACAAGCTGTATAAAAGCTTATACAGCCCTTAAAATGCTGAACCTAGAGTTATAAGCTCTTTTACAGATTTTGTACTACTTGGAAGTCGGGTTTTAGTTTGAATTACATTGTGTTACTTTTTGTACGTCAAAAATACGACGTGTAAGTTAGGAGTCATTAATAAAAATCTGTTTTAAAACAAATAAATTTTAAGCTAAATGCAAATAATTATAAGAAAAGATATTTATTTAGTAAGTAGGCCGTACCGGCACTTTTACACGTCTAAATCCACCAGCGCTGCCCCAATTCGCTTGTGCGTGTTTCGACGCGGAAATGACAAATTCCGTGATTACAATTACTAAAGACGTGAGTGGATGAAGTGAGGTATGTCACTCTGATTTGATCTACATTTTTAAGGCATAAGTGAAGGTGTTAAGTCACAATTTACCTCGCAACGTCTTGAATACACACCCCCTTGATCCACTCATTTCTTCTTCTTGTGTTTTAATTTTTTTATCGGTCTCTGTGGCACGCAGACATTTTATTTGTGACGACACAAATTTTCATTTGGAATTTTGTGCTTTTGGAAAGTTACGTAAATTTAAACGACTATAACGAAGGAGGCAAAAATCACCTTAGAAAGAAGAGTAAAAATGTATGTTATATTAATGTATATTTCCGGGGAGTTTTAGGTATTGTGATGATCCCATGTCAGCAGGTATTTGTATATATATATATTTATATAGATCTAAAAAATTTTTTTCTCCCTCTACCCTTCTCTTATACATAATCGCCAAATATATAACTATACATATTATAAGTAAGGTGACTTTGGGCTCGCCTGATTGGTTGTAGGTATGTTCTTTCGCAAGGGGCTATATAGGTCCTATAAACAAATATTTAATCTAAAATGAACTTGAATAATGGCTCAAACTGTGGACGTATTTTGTACACATTATTTATAACTTTCAAAACAAATAAATAGCAAAAGGGAAGTATAAATAAATCACGGAATAATTTAGACATCTGGTACCTACTATATGGGGGTTTTGAGTGGAGCAAAAACATCAACATGAGACATTAATATGTATTTGGTTATAATGTTAATCCATTTATCGTAAGTTACTTCTAGCGAAAATTATGTAGGGTAGATTGTCAAATGAGGGTATGCGTCAAATTAATATTCATAGTATGGATATGCTTAGACAATATCTTTTTATATTTTTCATTTACTATTCCTTGGACGATAATAAATTTATAACAAATTATAATATTGAATAATCGGGCTAGTACAATGGTGAAACACCTAATAGGAACATGTTATTTGTCCAAGATACATTTTGTTATCTAAGCAAATTATAAGTGACAAATACATTTGAAATAATAAAGAAATATAAACATAGATAAATTACGTACGATTTACTACCATTATCTTACTTCTATCAACTATTTGTTCGTTTATTTGTCAAGTTGATATAGGTTAGGCGATTGATTCTGAACTAAGTGCATGAACATTTTAACACATGAAAGAAACTTGACATTGGCACAGTTGTAGGTAGTTAGATGACGATATTATAAAAGAGCAAAACTAGATGCGTTAATTACATACGTTTTATTCGGTATTTAATCAGGCTTGTCCATATAATACTTTCGTTGGTAATCTACAGCGACCATTTTAACATGGAATATCGAGTCGTTATTGCGACGTTGCTGCAGAAATATCTCGTTATTGCTGATAGGGAAGTTCATTGTTACGAATTAACCATACGTTAATTTCGTTATTGCTACTATGGAAGGACGTTATTGCTGAAGGGTCAATGATGTTGGTCGCTAAGAAAAGAAGTGAATAATACGGAAATGGGAAGGGGAAATGGGATGAGTATAAAAACGAAAACTTAGGTAGTATCGGGATCTTTTGAACGGGACTGATGGGAGAGGACGAAACGCTGCTGGACAGCATCTCTGAAGCGGAAGTAGATTAATTAAAAGTAGTGCCTGGATGGAGAATTGGAACCAATTAGATGAGTATAAATCCCTAACCCTGATAGGACGTTAAATTTATTTAACGTAACCATAGGAATGCGTTAAAGCGTTCTAGTTTCCGACTCGCTGTTGCTAAGACACCTTCGCCCTGGTTTACCAGGCTGTGGCCTGAGTCTGGGTTACAGGCAGCGAGTATATCCTATATTAATGCATGCTATTTGATCCCAACACCTATATACAAACGTGTGGCTGTTGCAGCAATGTAGTGGCTTACATGTTTGGCTTAAACGCCGAAAGGCGGTGCAGATCTTCAAGCGGATCTGCCAACGACTTTCGGGTTGTTGAAATTGCTTGTCCATGCGCCGGTAATAGTACACACTGAAGGGGCCACGAGTTGGCACATAGCGGCAAGGGCTGTCCTGACCCGGGAATTCCAACAGATCCTTGTCCAAGAACGGAGGTGTGTACTTCACTGCCGGGGGGGTCCCCCTTTCCAAACTCCTTATCCTATCCTTGAGCTGGCACCGACTGTAGGAACCCGGTTCAAGCAGAAAAGGGCGTCTTTAGGCACGGGTAGGCAGGGTGTGCATGCGGCTAAATTGTTTATTCTGAAATCTAGGAATATAGGACAGACTAGGATGTGCATGAAAATGATCTCTTTTAATTGTCCTTATTTTATTGTGTTGCCTTTTATTTTCTCATGATGTGTTTTACTGCATTTGATGTTGTGTTGTGTTATTAAAAGGGGGATATGCACGAATTCTTACTGTCAGTCAATATAATTTACTTATAGTTTTCTTTCAATTCATAAATTTTGGAAAACATAAACTAGGCTTTTCAAAGTAATTACAAAAGCCACAGTAATTTAGTTATTTTATTTAAATTATTCAAATTAGTCTATTCAGTGGCAGAATAATAAATATAATTCAATTAATAAACTAATTAAATTGGTACAGTTACCCTACGCTCACTTTATTTTAGAATTGATTTTGTGCATATACCCTGACAATGAAGGTAAGTGCTTAAATTAAGTGTATAACCCAAAATGGTTTTAACTTTCATGTAATGTGCACCCCATACATTCCTTTCTTGACTTAGGCGATACTACATTCAAGTTTGACAATTTAAATTTATCAATAATAACAATCAAAGTTAAATTCAGTTATTGAAGTATTAGCGGAGAGGTAATGTTGGTTGGTAATATAGGTACCAAGAGATAACGGAGGTAAAACTCCACTGAAACTTCCATATTATGGTCAAGCCAAGATTAGGTTAGGAATGTTATGGGAAATTTCATTTATGTGACTTTAATATTTTGACATACAGGTACCTTAACTATTAATTACAAATTTACTTTGTAACCTATCTTAATTTCATAGCATCCCTGACTGTAGAATATTAAAGGGGTAGGTAATAAAAAACTGACCATTTAAAATAAAATAAATTCTGCATTTGTTAGTAGCGATGGCTGTCATTGTTATATTACATCCAAGTCTTCATATATCACCAAACTTAATGAATTGTTGACTGTTTATACATCTCTAACAAATTGCAATAACTCTGAAACAAACCAATAAAGTTAATAATGTAGGTATCAAAATCCTTTTTTGGTGGGACATTACACTGAGAGATCCAATGATTTGAGATAAACAAGTTACTAGTTACAAATTATATACTATTAGTAATAACAGCTAATAGGCCTAAATTTAAAATTAAACTAGCAAACTATGATTTAAAAGATTTAACTACTTACTTAGTTTGGGGGGGGATTGAACATTCTTGCGTTAATTGATGCCGAATGCAATTTCATGCATTTTCTATGCCTTGACTAGTCCGAAGTATGTCACTTTTATAACTTATTTCCACACATGACTCCGAGTTAGGTAACCTTCGCTTGTATCTTACTATGAAGGCCTTGCATTGAGTAGACTTTAACATGAGAATCTTGCTCGATATCCAAGGTGCACGAAGGCGTTTGTAAATTCACTGTTCTGAAATTAACCCCATAATTTATTATTGATGTTTACATATATTAATCACGGATGGACATTCTAAATTGGTCATAATCAAACGGTTTTATTGGTTGTTAGATACAAGCGGCATGTACGTAAATAACACGTAATAAAACGTAGGAAGTGTATAGTTAAACTCGGTATTTGTAGTAACAAATACCTAATACAATTACCTATAAAGAGGCGGCATTTATATTTATGGCCATTCGTGAAACCAATTAATTACAAGAAACAAATCATAAATTCTTCAAGATCAACAATGGTTTGAGTTGCCATTGGTTCTGTTTTTAATCTAGCTAAAGAGTAAGACTAAGGGCTGTCGTCCATACAGCCTAGCTTGATTATCTTTTCCAAATTACATATTTTAGATAGAATCGATTACAAGTTATGATGAGTAATAATTTATCCAAGTCTTCAAATGTATTAGAAAGTTGGAATCAAGCTTTTAAATTATTTCCTAAAACGAGTGTTGCTTTGATTCATTCGAAGTTTGGCAAGATGGAATTAAGGTTGATAAGACCATAGATAACGTAGATTGGATCGCTGTCTGTATTATAAAGCGCACTACTCATGGGACTACTTCGTTTTAAGTTGGCGCATTCACGAGTCAATTAAATTAATTATATATAATATGATTTGCAAAGTATTAAAAGATACAATGTGAGAAAATAAGTGGGAGTGAGGTGTAAAAATAAACAATTTTAATGATGAATTATATTCTTCAGTCTTGAAGGTCATTTATATTTTCCCTTTTAATATTTAATTCTTTAAAAGCCGGGTTAGTGTTGTTTATAGAATTGTGCTATTGGTGCATTACTACTTACACTTCGTTTTATTATTAACGAATTATTGATTCAATTAAAGTATTTGACAATCAATGATTGTCTTAACTAAATATATATGTGCTAAGCACTTGAATTAATAGTTCGCCCGTTTGATGGGGTGATGATTTAGTCGCAATATATCGGCTCTCTGGCACGACCTAGGCGCCTAACGGCCTAACAGGCGATAGCTCGTGACTGTTCCGAATAATTGGGCTAGGTCGTTACTCTGTAAGCGTGGGTATTATGAAAATCTTCCCTATAAGTGTTAAACCGTGTAGGATTACTTGCCTAGTGGAACTGGTTACTCGTGGAGGCACTCTTCCACGTTATGATTCATGATAGGAGATCTGACGTCAGTAGCTGTAGATATGAGGCTCAAGATGGCTTCCATTAGGATCCAGGAAGAAAGTAGGTCCTTGTAATATGCCGCTGTATTGAAGATTTTAAGGGAAGGTTAATTTTTGAGATTGTATTATCCGCGATTTAAAACACTACCCCGGCTTAATATTATTCCCGGGTTTTCTAACATCCATACTATACACCATTTTCCATAATTTTGTTGTAATTATATTACTTAGTAATTGAAGTAATCTCGAGTTTTCTTTTAAATTGGACTATTGATTCAAATAAAATATTTGACAATAAATGATTGTCTTAACTAAATGTATATGTGCTAAGCACTTGAATTAATAGTTCGCCCGTTTAATGGGGTGATGATTTGGTCGAATACATCGGCGATTGGCACGAACTAGGAGCCCATCGGCTATAGGCGCGTGACATACTCGAATAATTCGACAAGGTCGTCTCTCTGTAAACGAGGATACGAAAATAATCTTCATAGAAAACTCATGGTCGGGAATGTACTAAACCCAACCGAAAGGAAAGGTACGGAGCATACGATGGTGAGTTTTGGCCGGAGATTAATTAAAGTTAGCCTAGCGCGGTTCACATTGGTGTATAGAAAAAGTCTCTCTTGGGTAGACTAACTAACTACACTGACAGTAAGGACATTTTAGTGGGGATAGCAACTTTTGCTTTTGGTGGAGCGATGCCCAAGTCTGGAGACGAGTCGCACAGAGGCGTGCGGAGGCTGAGTTAGGCTTGGAGGGGCATGCCTCTCCCTCTTCATTTTAATTCTATTATGAGGAGGGACCAGTAGGGATTTAAATGTTCCATTTCGCTCATTAAGTATAAATGACCTTTAATTATATAATGTTTGCAATTTGATTCACATATTATCTCCCCATGATATCTAAATAATAAACAAACATCAGTAGTTAAGTAGTTTCAAAACTTTACGTTGTCCCAAGTTTACACATGTGATTTAATTAATATTTGGCTATGAAAGTTAATAAAACCAGGGTTAGGTGTCTATGGTAACTAGATTAAAGCTGACGTATCGCCCTGAGTACCTAGTTTTGTTTCACGACACTGTGTGTACCATAGTCAACTTCTCGCGGCTGGGTTTTAAATAAGGGAGTTTGTATGAGAAAATTATTAATATAAATATTATTAAACGCATTATTAGTTACATAATGGAAAATTCTAAAAAGGGGAAAATGTTCAGTAATATTAGCCTTTCAAAATTGTAGTTCCGTCAAGATTTCCAACACACTCGAGTATTCCTTAAAAGAACTAGTTACTTTCGGGTACAATTTAGGGTCCTACCTTTACGAAAACTAGATGATCACGCTGGCCAATTATTACTTATATATTTATTTATATTTTCGACTCTTAATTTGACTCTGTGTAGAGTACGTTTCGTTACATTTGGTGCCGTGACCAGGATACGAACCTGGGTTACTACGGCTAATATTTAGTGGGCTTGGGCTGGGTTTTATAGAGTTCCGTAAGATCAAGTGTCAAACCTTTGATGAGGAACTTTATAAGACTCGGCCTTGGCCTACATTTGATGTTCGTGAAATGGAGTGGGTCGAAAGAGTGTGTTGGAAAGGTTTATTATTTATGTTCTAATTACTCTCGTTAGGTTTGAAAGTAAAGGTTACATTAAATTTAATTACATCAATCAAATTTATTAATGTTTCAGGATTACTAAATTTTGTTTTTTTAATTCTAGTAAAGTTAGCCAAGTTTGTACTAGGAATATAAAAACTTGTACACGTATAATCGTCAATGTTTTATTAAATACATAACCTTTTTAATTACCTAGTCGAACATAATGGCCTTTTAAATTAATCTAAAATATGCATACATTTACTAAGAACCTTCCGAATTATTTATATCTGCGTAATGTTGTTATATACCTAGGTATATCTATTTAGCTTGCAACCACTTTACACTACGTTAATTTTTATTTCTACCTATCTTATATTATTATTACCACTTCGGTTAAGTGCGCGGTTGTTTGGAAAATAATTATTACATTCATTAGGATAGTTTATTATTAGAAAATTATGCTCTTATTGTTTTGTTCCTCTTGTACGTGAGTTATTATTATCCGTTGTGGAAAAAAAAAAAAGTTCATAAACCGAAAGTTAAATAAAGTTCGAACTAATCACTACTTCAGGTTCATCAAAGCATTGCTAGGTGGCGTTGGTAGTCTATTAGAATGCGTAGGAGTTAGGTTCTTCGTTAATAATAAAATTGATCCTCCATTCAAATAATTTGTTTTCACCTCTCTAGCTCGGAATGCACTTTTTATTCAAAACTGCGGTTTTCCACAAGAGTACAAGGAATGTTTGAAATCCGAAAGTGTTATTAGTTAGGTACCTTGTTTAACCATAATATCATGTAAAGGCTAACCCAAACAGGGCAATTTTCGCCCATCTGATTAAATTGTCTAATCAAATCAGTTGGTGTGGACGCAAAAATAATTTTGTATTGAATCGTATTCAATTAAAAACATATAGTGCAAACAATTTTATTACATGATTTTACCTTAATTCACTTAAAAGCTTACAAGAAATTTTATGTTGATCTATCCATTTTAATTATTCTGAGCGCATCACAAGTGACAGTGCAAACTCAAAACTCATGAAGACGGATTTTACATATCTCAGTTGTTTTTTCTATGTAGCATTTTTCCACGCTTTAATGAGGTGAACATATTTGGGTTACGCTCGGCGGCAGAGTTGGTTACGTTTCATGTATTGCCACACTCACTACGCTCAGGATTCTATTTTGGAACCACTCGCTACGTTTAGGACCCTATTTTCGAACCACTCGCTACGTTCGGGATTCTAATTTTGAGCCACTAGCTACACTCGGGATATTATTTTCGAACCACTCGCTACGCTCGGGAACCTATCTTTGAGTCTCTTGCTACACTCGGGATATTATTTTCGAACCACTCGCTGCGCTCGGGATTCTATTTTCGGACCACTCGCTACGTTCACGATTCTATTTTTGAGTCACTCTCTACGCTCAGGATATTATTTTCGGACCACTCACTACGCTCAGGATTCTAGTTTCGAACCACTCGCTACGCTCGGGATTCTATTTTTGAGTCACTCTCTACGTTAAGGATATTATTTTCGGACCACTCGCTACGCTCACGGTTCTATTTTGGAGCCACTCACTACACTCAGGATTATATTTTTGAGCCACTTGCTACGCTCAGGATTCTATTTTCAAACCACTCGCTACGCTCAGGATTCTATTTTTGGGCCACTCGTTACGTTCAGGATTCTATTTTCAAACCGCTCGCTACGCTCGGGATTCTATTTTTGAGCCATTCGCTACACTCAGGATATTATTTTTGTATCACTCGCTACGCTCACGATTCTATTTTTGAGCCCTCGCTACGCTCGGGATATTATTTACGGACCACTCGCTACGTTCACGGTTCTATTTTTGAGCCACTCGCTACGCTCAGGATACTATTTTCGGACGACTTACTACGCTTAGGATACTATTTTCGGACCACTCGCTACGCTCACGATACTATTTTTGAGCCATTCGCTACACTCAGGATATTATTTTTGTATCACTCGCTACGCTCACGATTCTATTTTTGAGCCCTCGCTACGCTCGGGATATTATTTACGGACCACTCGCTACGCTCAGGATTCTATTTTCAAACCGCTCGCTACGCTCAGGATACTATTTTTCGGACCACTTACTACATTTAGGATACTATTTTCGGACCCACTCACTACGCTTAGGATTCTATTTTCAAACCACTTGCTACGCTCGGGATCATATTTTCGGACCAATCGCTACGCTCGGGGTTCTATTTTCGAACCACTCACTACGCTCGGGGTTCTATTTTCGAACCACTCGCTACGCTCGGGTGCCTATTTTTGAGCCACTCGCTGCGCTCGGGATATTATTTTCCAACCACTCGCTACGCTCACGTTCTAGTTTTGAGCCCCTCACTCGCTACGCTTAGGATTCTATTTTCGAGCCACCGCTTAGCTCGTGATTCAAACCTAGAATCGGGTTTCTCTCTCGCGGTCAAGGTGCATCTTTGCAGCCTTGTATAACAAATAACTATTGTATAGGATCATAGGGTTAGGTACTCCGCACATCGGAACAACACTAGGAACCGGTAGGTGCAGCTCGGGCTCGCGCACCGAGGGTTTCGTGTTTGAATCCGTATTTTAAAAAGTATACCTTTTAATGTAATTTCATTGTGTGAGATAGGGCCCTTTTAAAATCAAAAATTTGATTTAATTTTGCCGAATTTTGGGTTAGATCTTTGAAGTTTTTTTTCAAAATTTCTCGAAAACTAAATTTTTGAACGCTTCGTTTGTTTTCCCCGTAAAATATAAATGGTTATCTGTGGGTTAGGAATTTTTTGGATTATTCGGTCCATGAACTAAGGAGATAGGGGGGGGGAGCATAGGACATATTATTCCCTCAGGAACTGTAGTAAACTAATTCATCACGGACTAGATCCGGGGAAGTAGCTATATTTTTATATTTCAGCATGCAATGCGTTATATATAAATAAAAACATTACAATGATGAATAAGTAAACTAAACTAAACTTTAATTAAGGCTTGACGGTTTTCTAAAGGGGTTCAGGAATTCTATTAGTTGTGTGGTTTGGGGGGTGAATTCGAATTCTTGTTTTAACCATTAGCCAGTTATAGTGGGGGTAGGTGTTAACGTAATTATTGTAATAAGTTAGCGTTTCATAGGTGGTTGAAAAACTAAAACATTACGTAATCTGGGGGGTGAACATTAACACTGTGAATCCCCAAAGTATAGGTAATCATCATTAAAATGAAACTCTGATAAGTGAACGAATGATTTATTTGATGGAAGTTGGATTCGGTTTACATTTGAATAAATAAGTTACACATAAAAATGGAAATGAAAAAAAAATAAATGAAACATTAGAATCTTTGAATCTGTTTCCAGATAAATGAAGGGTAAGTTTGTGGTAGCGTGTAGGGTCCAAATTTTCTTACGCCTTAGACAAAATTAAGTCTAACTTTTCTTGTATTATAGTAATATCTTTATTTTTGTATCATTTAATTAATAATAAAAGGTTAATAAATGATACTAGCTAATTTCATGGTCACCCGACGCTTGAGGTGCATATTTCAGTTATGGTTGACAAGTTGTCATAGATTAAGAAAATAAAGTAACTTTGTGGATGTTTATTTTGGAAAACAGTTGGTTTAAGGAAGTCTTATTTCTAAACTAGTCTCTTAAAATTAACCGGGCGTAGGGTGACAATAAATTCGGTTGAAAGTTAAAATTCTAATTTAAAATAAAAGGTTTATAAAAATCATGTTGATTTTATGTATCTCTGATGCGAATGTATTTGCCTTCAATTACTGTGTAAAGAAAATTGGTTCCTGTATGCAAGCTTGTAGATACACTCCGTATTATTGACTTATATTTATCATTAGCATTATACTAATTCTACAATTATTATAATTCATCTTCACTTAACTTTTCTTCATTGTGGGATGCAAACTTATTATAGGTACATGTTTAGTTTATTGACAGGAGTTCAGTTATTTTCTTTTTTTAATGTATATATATCATAAATGGGAAATGATAATTGATAAATTTTACCACATCATTACTATGCTTGACAGGCAATTCTGACAGAGTATTGTTTTGTAATTTACTTACCAAATAATTATGATTGAGTAAAATTTGACCATCCAAATAATAAAACCTGTTAGCAATAACAAATAAAACTGCAAAAGCTAACAGGGGTAAATTTTTAAACATTTTCAAGGTAAATCTTGAACCTTTTCTATAAATAATCTTAAACCAGCAACCATTTGTCTCTTATTTATTAAATTAATGTTGACCATGTTTTATTTTGAATACTAAAAGATTATTTATAAATTAATTCTTGCTTATAATCAAACATTAGGGCACGGTAGTTGGAAAAAAAATATAAAATACAAAATAAAAATAAAAATTCAGTTAAAGCTAGGGAAGTTACTTTTGCATGGTATTTTGGATATAAGGGTTAAATAGTGAACTAGGTACGTGGGGTTTGTAATAATTATAAATTAAAGGTTTAAATTTTGTTTTAAGTTTATTTTAATTTTATTGTATTAGTTCTACAAATAAGGAAAAATATTTATTTAATGTAAGAAATAAATGAAATGATAATAAAGGAGAATGGATAATGCATATGTTAGGGTTGGTATCAAAATCAAACAAGTTTTATTTTGGAGAAATGACGGTTGATAAATGGATTGAAGTTTAGACTAAAGAACGGGTTTCCTTCGCAATCCATAAAATCGTGTGTCCTAAAGTCAAATGCTATATCACCTTTACTCTTAACACTTTTGACATATCAATCATTTGTCATAATGATTATTTCCCATAGTAAATTTACATCCTAATGATCATAAACCATAATGTTACATTTCCTAATGCTCTAGATGTCTAATATGTTTTGTACTAATCTATTAACACATAAAATTTAGGGGTCATGATACACAAAACCATAAATCACATGTCCTGGGGTCAGGTGCCATGATGGATGCTTGCCATAGTGGTCATAGGCTATATTACATTACCTAATATCCTAAAGTCGAATGCCATGTTTATAGTAGGCGTTAAATTTATTAGTGTAAAGTAAGAATCATTACCTTTTCTACATTAAGGCAGGTCAGACTTGGGTTAGGTTAGGTACGACGACGAGCGAAGCGAGGAGGAATGTTAGGTATAACTACGACCATAACGAGCGAGCCGCGGAGGCCTATATTGAGTATATTAGGATGGAGGGGTAAAATTGATAGGCCACCACTATATTTGACATAATTTTTATTTTGGAAAAAAAAAAATAATAATAATAATATATAAACATAAAAATAATGCAGGCTGGATATCATGTTTTAGGATATGTAACTATTAAGACATGTGATGGTTGTGGCAACCAGTATTAGGATATGTGACTGTTGGGGCGCTTGATCATTAGTACTTAAGAAAATAGAGCGGAGGAGCATTGTGATATTCAATATTAGGATAATCAATATTATGGCATTTGCATTGGGGTGAACGTTGTTGTGGCGGGGGATCATTGTGACCACAGTTATTATGGGATTTACAAATGGGAAAAGGGATATTATGGATTCCAATAAAGACCCCTAAAGAATTTATGGCGTTATAACACGGGGAATTGGTATTGTGGGATATAGTTACCACCGATGATACGCGAGAATATTTTATTATTTAAATTTAGACATATTTGCAAGAGGGAACAAAATATTCGTAAACATATAGGAACTATGACGGTTTTGAAAATTCGATAATGCAGGTTAAAGTTCTATTACACATGTTGGAAGTGAAAAGGTAACAGGTTAAAGCTTCACTATGCAATTTATTAAGGTAATTGTTATCTTTTGAGATTTATTTAATTTTTGTTGTTTATTGTTTTATTTTACTATCGTATTTAAAAAAAAGAAAAAAAGAGGGGAATAATAGGGGAATTTAATATTATATTTTTAACTGAGAACTAACTATTGGAAACATTGTAATAGAAATCTTATTAGGAAAAAAAAAAATTATATATATATATACAAATTGTAATTTGTGATTAAGATTTTCCTATAGATTTGGTCTTATTCATTGTGCGACTTCCAAAAAATCGTACAATTATTAAGGCCAAAGGGGGGTGATGTGATGATCCCATGTCAGCAGGTATTTGTATATATATATATTTATATAGATCTAAAAAATTTTTTTCTCCCTCTACCCTTCTCTTATACATAATCGCCAAATATATAACTATACATATTATAAGTAAGGTGACTTTGGGCTCGCCTGATTGGTTGTAGGTATGTTCTTTCGCAAGGGGCTATATAGGTCCTATAAACAAATATTTAATCTAAAATGAACTTGAATAATGGCTCAAACTGTGGACGTATTTTGTACACATTATTTATAACTTTCAAAACAAATAAATAGCAAAAGGGAAGTATAAATAAATCACGGAATAATTTAGACATCTGGTACCTACTATATGGGGGTTTTGAGTGGAGCAAAAACATCAACATGAGACATTAATATGTATTTGGTTATAATGTTAATCCATTTATCGTAAGTTACTTCTAGCGAAAATTATGTAGGGTAGATTGTCAAATGAGGGTATGCGTCAAATTAATATTCATAGTATGGATATGCTTAGACAATATCTTTTTATATTTTTCATTTACTATTCCTTGGACGATAATAAATTTATAACAAATTATAATATTGAATAATCGGGCTAGTACAATGGTGAAACACCTAATAGGAACATGTTATTTGTCCAAGATACATTTTGTTATCTAAGCAAATTATAAGTGACAAATACATTTGAAATAATAAAGAAATATAAACATAGATAAATTACGTACGATTTACTACCATTATCTTACTTCTATCAACTATTTGTTCGTTTATTTGTCAAGTTGATATAGGTTAGGCGATTGATTCTGAACTAAGTGCATGAACATTTTAACACATGAAAGAAACTTGACATTGGCACAGTTGTAGGTAGTTAGATGACGATATTATAAAAGAGCAAAACTAGATGCGTTAATTACATACGTTTTATTCGGTATTTAATCAGGCTTGTCCATATAATACTTTCGTTGGTAATCTACAGCGACCATTTTAACATGGAATATCGAGTCGTTATTGCGACGTTGCTGCAGAAATATCTCGTTATTGCTGATAGGGAAGTTCATTGTTACGAATTAACCATACGTTAATTTCGTTATTGCTACTATGGAAGGACGTTATTGCTGAAGGGTCAATGATGTTGGTCGCTAAGAAAAGAAGTGAATAATACGGAAATGGGAAGGGGAAATGGGATGAGTATAAAAACGAAAACTTAGGTAGTATCGGGATCTTTTGAACGGGACTGATGGGAGAGGACGAAACGCTGCTGGACAGCATCTCTGAAGCGGAAGTAGATTAATTAAAAGTAGTGCCTGGATGGAGAATTGGAACCAATTAGATGAGTATAAATCCCTAACCCTGATAGGACGTTAAATTTATTTAACGTAACCATAGGAATGCGTTAAAGCGTTCTAGTTTCCGACTCGCTGTTGCTAAGACACCTTCGCCCTGGTTTACCAGGCTGTGGCCTGAGTCTGGGTTACAGGCAGCGAGTATATCCTATATTAATGCATGCTATTTGATCCCAACACCTATATACAAACGTGTGGCTGTTGCAGCAATGTAGTGGCTTACATGTTTGGCTTAAACGCCGAAAGGCGGTGCAGATCTTCAAGCGGATCTGCCAACGACTTTCGGGTTGTTGAAATTGCTTGTCCATGCGCCGGTAATAGTACACACTGAAGGGGCCACGAGTTGGCACATAGCGGCAAGGGCTGTCCTGACCCGGGAATTCCAACAGATCCTTGTCCAAGAACGGAGGTGTGTACTTCACTGCCGGGGGGGTCCCCCTTTCCAAACTCCTTATCCTATCCTTGAGCTGGCACCGACTGTAGGAACCCGGTTCAAGCAGAAAAGGGCGTCTTTAGGCACGGGTAGGCAGGGTGTGCATGCGGCTAAATTGTTTATTCTGAAATCTAGGAATATAGGACAGACTAGGATGTGCATGAAAATGATCTCTTTTAATTGTCCTTATTTTATTGTGTTGCCTTTTATTTTCTCATGATGTGTTTTACTGCATTTGATGTTGTGTTGTGTTATTAAAAGGGGGATATGCACGAATTCTTACTGTCAGTCAATATAATTTACTTATAGTTTTCTTTCAATTCATAAATTTTGGAAAACATAAACTAGGCTTTTCAAAGTAATTACAAAAGCCACAGTAATTTAGTTATTTTATTTAAATTATTCAAATTAGTCTATTCAGTGGCAGAATAATAAATATAATTCAATTAATAAACTAATTAAATTGGTACAGTTACCCTACGCTCACTTTATTTTAGAATTGATTTTGTGCATATACCCTGACAATGAAGGTAAGTGCTTAAATTAAGTGTATAACCCAAAATGGTTTTAACTTTCATGTAATGTGCACCCCATACATTCCTTTCTTGACTTAGGCGATACTACATTCAAGTTTGACAATTTAAATTTATCAATAATAACAATCAAAGTTAAATTCAGTTATTGAAGTATTAGCGGAGAGGTAATGTTGGTTGGTAATATAGGTACCAAGAGATAACGGAGGTAAAACTCCACTGAAACTTCCATATTATGGTCAAGCCAAGATTAGGTTAGGAATGTTATGGGAAATTTCATTTATGTGACTTTAATATTTTGACATACAGGTACCTTAACTATTAATTACAAATTTACTTTGTAACCTATCTTAATTTCATAGCATCCCTGACTGTAGAATATTAAAGGGGTAGGTAATAAAAAACTGACCATTTAAAATAAAATAAATTCTGCATTTGTTAGTAGCGATGGCTGTCATTGTTATATTACATCCAAGTCTTCATATATCACCAAACTTAATGAATTGTTGACTGTTTATACATCTCTAACAAATTGCAATAACTCTGAAACAAACCAATAAAGTTAATAATGTAGGTATCAAAATCCTTTTTTGGTGGGACATTACACTGAGAGATCCAATGATTTGAGATAAACAAGTTACTAGTTACAAATTATATACTATTAGTAATAACAGCTAATAGGCCTAAATTTAAAATTAAACTAGCAAACTATGATTTAAAAGATTTAACTACTTACTTAGTTTGGGGGGGGATTGAACATTCTTGCGTTAATTGATGCCGAATGCAATTTCATGCATTTTCTATGCCTTGACTAGTCCGAAGTATGTCACTTTTATAACTTATTTCCACACATGACTCCGAGTTAGGTAACCTTCGCTTGTATCTTACTATGAAGGCCTTGCATTGAGTAGACTTTAACATGAGAATCTTGCTCGATATCCAAGGTGCACGAAGGCGTTTGTAAATTCACTGTTCTGAAATTAACCCCATAATTTATTATTGATGTTTACATATATTAATCACGGATGGACATTCTAAATTGGTCATAATCAAACGGTTTTATTGGTTGTTAGATACAAGCGGCATGTACGTAAATAACACGTAATAAAACGTAGGAAGTGTATAGTTAAACTCGGTATTTGTAGTAACAAATACCTAATACAATTACCTATAAAGAGGCGGCATTTATATTTATGGCCATTCGTGAAACCAATTAATTACAAGAAACAAATCATAAATTCTTCAAGATCAACAATGGTTTGAGTTGCCATTGGTTCTGTTTTTAATCTAGCTAAAGAGTAAGACTAAGGGCTGTCGTCCATACAGCCTAGCTTGATTATCTTTTCCAAATTACATATTTTAGATAGAATCGATTACAAGTTATGATGAGTAATAATTTATCCAAGTCTTCAAATGTATTAGAAAGTTGGAATCAAGCTTTTAAATTATTTCCTAAAACGAGTGTTGCTTTGATTCATTCGAAGTTTGGCAAGATGGAATTAAGGTTGATAAGACCATAGATAACGTAGATTGGATCGCTGTCTGTATTATAAAGCGCACTACTCATGGGACTACTTCGTTTTAAGTTGGCGCATTCACGAGTCAATTAAATTAATTATATATAATATGATTTGCAAAGTATTAAAAGATACAATGTGAGAAAATAAGTGGGAGTGAGGTGTAAAAATAAACAATTTTAATGATGAATTATATTCTTCAGTCTTGAAGGTCATTTATATTTTCCCTTTTAATATTTAATTCTTTAAAAGCCGGGTTAGTGTTGTTTATAGAATTGTGCTATTGGTGCATTACTACTTACACTTCGTTTTATTATTAACGAATTATTGATTCAATTAAAGTATTTGACAATCAATGATTGTCTTAACTAAATATATATGTGCTAAGCACTTGAATTAATAGTTCGCCCGTTTGATGGGGTGATGATTTAGTCGCAATATATCGGCTCTCTGGCACGACCTAGGCGCCTAACGGCCTAACAGGCGATAGCTCGTGACTGTTCCGAATAATTGGGCTAGGTCGTTACTCTGTAAGCGTGGGTATTATGAAAATCTTCCCTATAAGTGTTAAACCGTGTAGGATTACTTGCCTAGTGGAACTGGTTACTCGTGGAGGCACTCTTCCACGTTATGATTCATGATAGGAGATCTGACGTCAGTAGCTGTAGATATGAGGCTCAAGATGGCTTCCATTAGGATCCAGGAAGAAAGTAGGTCCTTGTAATATGCCGCTGTATTGAAGATTTTAAGGGAAGGTTAATTTTTGAGATTGTATTATCCGCGATTTAAAACACTACCCCGGCTTAATATTATTCCCGGGTTTTCTAACATCCATACTATACACCATTTTCCATAATTTTGTTGTAATTATATTACTTAGTAATTGAAGTAATCTCGAGTTTTCTTTTAAATTGGACTATTGATTCAAATAAAATATTTGACAATAAATGATTGTCTTAACTAAATGTATATGTGCTAAGCACTTGAATTAATAGTTCGCCCGTTTAATGGGGTGATGATTTGGTCGAATACATCGGCGATTGGCACGAACTAGGAGCCCATCGGCTATAGGCGCGTGACATACTCGAATAATTCGACAAGGTCGTCTCTCTGTAAACGAGGATACGAAAATAATCTTCATAGAAAACTCATGGTCGGGAATGTACTAAACCCAACCGAAAGGAAAGGTACGGAGCATACGATGGTGAGTTTTGGCCGGAGATTAATTAAAGTTAGCCTAGCGCGGTTCACATTGGTGTATAGAAAAAGTCTCTCTTGGGTAGACTAACTAACTACACTGACAGTAAGGACATTTTAGTGGGGATAGCAACTTTTGCTTTTGGTGGAGCGATGCCCAAGTCTGGAGACGAGTCGCACAGAGGCGTGCGGAGGCTGAGTTAGGCTTGGAGGGGCATGCCTCTCCCTCTTCATTTTAATTCTATTATGAGGAGGGACCAGTAGGGATTTAAATGTTCCATTTCGCTCATTAAGTATAAATGACCTTTAATTATATAATGTTTGCAATTTGATTCACATATTATCTCCCCATGATATCTAAATAATAAACAAACATCAGTAGTTAAGTAGTTTCAAAACTTTACGTTGTCCCAAGTTTACACATGTGATTTAATTAATATTTGGCTATGAAAGTTAATAAAACCAGGGTTAGGTGTCTATGGTAACTAGATTAAAGCTGACGTATCGCCCTGAGTACCTAGTTTTGTTTCACGACACTGTGTGTACCATAGTCAACTTCTCGCGGCTGGGTTTTAAATAAGGGAGTTTGTATGAGAAAATTATTAATATAAATATTATTAAACGCATTATTAGTTACATAATGGAAAATTCTAAAAAGGGGAAAATGTTCAGTAATATTAGCCTTTCAAAATTGTAGTTCCGTCAAGATTTCCAACACACTCGAGTATTCCTTAAAAGAACTAGTTACTTTCGGGTACAATTTAGGGTCCTACCTTTACGAAAACTAGATGATCACGCTGGCCAATTATTACTTATATATTTATTTATATTTTCGACTCTTAATTTGACTCTGTGTAGAGTACGTTTCGTTACAGTATGTTATATTTTTGGTAAAAAATATGTATAATATAAGGTATGATTTTACTTTCAAGTAGTTTTTGCCTACTTTTCAATATGATCATTCGCAAGTGTTTAAACCTAGCGATAGTTGGCAACATCGAG
The DNA here is from genome assembly GCA_963241965.1 of Tortrix viridana. Lineage (NCBI taxonomy): Eukaryota > Metazoa > Arthropoda > Insecta > Lepidoptera > Tortricidae > Tortrix > Tortrix viridana. The sequence continues at coordinate 13,374,017 of OY725180.1, read as the reverse complement.
CAAGTGTTTGACTTGCCATCTATCTTGGACTTACCCTACCCTAATGGCTTATGCTACGTTTACACGAGCTTAGTAGCCATGTGTGCAAACGTATCGCATCATCATTATCATCATTATTTCAGCCGAAAAACGTCCACTGCTGGACATAGGCCTCCCCCAAGGTTTGCCACAAGGACCGGTCCTGCGCCGCTTGCATTTTTTTTATGTATGATAGGCAAAAATTTGACCTCGATCTCACCTGGAATTCTCGATCTCGATGGAAAGTGATGTAGAATGCTTACCTAGATAGGGCCTATTCACTTTCGATTTGAAAAGGTCCAAGTTATACTTTTCAGAACAAAGGTCAGCTGGAAGAGAGTTCCACTCCTTAGCGGTTCTCATGAGAAACGTAAAGGCGAACCGCTTCGTGCGAATAGCTGGCATATCACGGATGTATGGGTTAACGATAACGGAGCTGGTGGAATTAGATCATGCAGCCCTAACGCACACTCCTCAAAGTGTATCCTGTAAAACACCGACAAGCAGGTGACTTTTCGACGGCGTTCAAGGCTCAGCAGCTTTGCCTCCACCAGATAAGTGTCACCAATGAGCCTCTTGGCTCGTTTATCGATTGAATCCAAGGCAGCCAGCTGGTATTTGGCAGATCCATCCCACAGGTGACAGCAGTACTCCCTTACACGCCCGGACCTGTGCCTGGTAAAGATGGAGAAGCTGCCTAGGTGTGAAATACCACCTAACCTTGGACAGGATCCCAAGCTTTTTAACTGCAGTTTAGGCCAAGGATTCAATGTGGTCACGAAGTTCAAATTGGACTATAGGGTCATACCAAGAAGTCCATCCATCGGTTTCCCGCAATCTTAACCACGACGTCGGTCTACCTTGTTGGAGGTCTGCCCACGCTGGGTCTTCCGGTACGCGGACGCTACTCGAGAGCTCTTTGGCTCCAACGGCCATCTGTTCTGCGACCGATGTGCTCCGCCCACTGCCACTTAAGTCTAGCAATTCTTAGGGCTATGTCAGTGACTTTGAGGTATTGTATAAGTGCTTAGTGAACTGCTAGTGCAAGTGATTAGAAGCCGATTCTGTTCACTAAGCGACAAGCGTCTAACCCCATATACTAAAAAAAATACTACTTACTACCAGTCACTACTAGTCTACTAATACTTGTCGCTTGTTGAGTGGTGTGAACAGAGACGGCGGCAGTAAATAATCCTTACTAATAGGAAGTACCTTTTAATTTCTGTAGAATGTCCAGCAAGAAACGTGAAAATTAAAAAATACCTACCTATAAAACATATCATACATATCTGGGGAAAATCTCACACAAATTGACCTAGTCCCAAACTAAGCTCAAGGCTTATTGTACTATGGGTACGAGGCAACGATAAACACACTTAACATATAGATAAATATGTACTTAAATAGGTACATGTGAAACAACAAATGGAACAAATACTTGCGCTCGTCAAAAATATTTGCCCATACCAGGATTCGAACCAGAGTCCGCTAGCTTCGTAGGCAGTGTTCTAGCGGAGCTAGCGGACTCCAGGAGTGTGTTCGATAGCGCGGTTAGCCTAGTTGGTTAACCAGCCAACGAAGCTGGCGGGCCGGTAGCGGACTTGATTCCCGTCGAGGCCACATATTTGTCTCATGTGCATAAATATTATTTCCCTGAATCTTGGATGTGTTTTACTAATTTATTTTTATTTACCCACATAAATATATCATACTGCCGCACTCGGAGACGTCAATAAATTTTCAAGTTTAATTAAAGCTGCTGCGTCTTATTCCACTGCTATAGCAACTTTAATCAAACTTTATAGTTAATTGATGTCTCTGAGTGCGGCCGATAGTCTAATTCCCATAGTACAAGCCAAGAGACTAGTTAGTAACTGGATCAATTTGTTTTTGTCCTCTGATGTTTATTTATTTGTACATTTAATTTGACTAAAAGTGACTAAGCTCGCACGTCAGTTGTATAGGCCGTAGACCATAAAAAGCAAAGCACGTTCTCTATTCAGAGAGCTTTGTTTTATGGGATACGTCGCAAAAGCGTACTTCGGTCCCAGTTGGACGGTTTCCAAAGATAAGTTTTCGGGCGGTGTGTTGGGGGCTTAAGTACTCGTGAGACGAAATAACTGTTACTAGGAACAGGTATTTTAGACAATTGTCAGCCAGCGGTTTGTACCTGTATAAAAATGAGTTTATTCTGAATAAAACTTCAAGGGATACAGATATTCCAATAGGTATTGTGTCATTTTACCAAACAACGTTTCACAAACTGATTTATTTCACAAATAGATCATTTAGCAAACCGCTTTTTTTCCGAAACTGTAAATATTTCGTAAATATTTAGGTTAGTTTTATAAAAATCCTGAAATATTTACAGATTCAGAAAAAAAGCGGTTTACCAAATGATATGTTTGTAAAACGTTTTTTGGTGAAACATTAGTGAACCATTCCAATACAATTTATGTTTGAATTTTGTTAGTGAAACCAATATCAATTAAGCGCTTTTCGAGTTCTCCTTGATGGCATTTTCATTTCATTTAGGCCGAAATTTCAAGATTTTTTTTTCTCAAGTTCCCGTAGTTCTATTTTTAATTTGTGATTAATGCCAATATCATTTGAGGTCTTTTTAGAACTACTTGAGGGTTCTATAAAGCCTCATCGATCGGCATCCTGGGTTCAGGCAGCCACGAAATCTCCTTCCCTCTTGCGCACGGCCGCTACAATCCGAGTACTTGAATTGTTAAAATTATTTATTAAACTAAATATTGTCAAAAGTCTGCCTTCAAAACTTAATCACAGTTTATTCCAATCGGTTAATTATGCGCGGAGTAAATTGCCACTATTTCGTTACATCGAAAATAATTACCAAGGCTACTCAACCAATATTATAGACGTTTTCACGTCGGCACTATCATAACATCGTTACAGTATTTTTAACAAGTACAAAATACTCGTAACAGATATTCCTGAATACTTTGTAATTATATAACTAACGTAATAAACCTACTAGTATATTAGATTTGGCGTTTGCCTCTGAGATACTACTTGCGCCAATATTGTATCGCTCTCATATTAAACTGATATTGCTGGCTTATTCATACACAAAATACTGACAGCACAGCGTTATTTCACTGCACTTAGTGGCATTCTAAGCATAGCAAAATAAAAAGGAAGCTTTAGGTCTGAAAGCTTTTTGAAGTAGATCTCTCTTAAACTAGAGCTTTTAAGGAAACTCAAATTAACTGGGCAAAGCGAACAGTTAAATAAATATCAGAATTCGTATTGTTGCCCTGAGGATAAGTTTGGATGAAGCATCCGTCCCATTTGCACTTACATACTGGTTGGAAAGTGACAGGTGTTTTATCCACGTTTATCCACAAGATAAACACGAGCAGAAGTCGAGGGCAAAAAGTAGTAAAAATAATAAATATCAGGGACAATCTCACACAAATTGACTTAGTCCCAAATTAAGCTCTAGGCTTGTACTATGGATACTAGGCAACTATATATGTACATACTTAAAGAAATAAATACTTAAATATTTAGAAAACATCTATGACTCAGGAACAAATACTCGCGCTCATCACGCAAATATTTGCCCATACCGGGATTCGAACCCGGGACCGCTAGCTTCGTAGGCAAAGTACCCACTAGGCTAACCACGTCGTCAAATAAATTTTAGTAAATGGAAGATGTAACTATACAAATTATAAGAGACGGAAAATATAAAATACTTGAGTTTACTTGCCCAACCTGACTGAAGCCTCGACTTGATATGAAGTCATGGCGTATGGGGCTCTTAATGTACTGACTTTATATCAAGTCAATGGCGGAGAAAAGTATAGTATTGTACAGTCACCACACGGGATTGTTGAGCCACCGTAGAACCCTGTCATAATGACAACGTCAAGTCACTCAAAAGAAATTACGTCAAAATTTTCCGTCGACTTTCTGTGAGAGGGTTCTATAGTGGCTCAACAATCCCGTGTGTTGACTGTACATACTTTGCAAAGTTTTCTTTCAAAAAGTTCTCCTATGTAACGTCAAAGGTGAGCAAATAAAAGAAAAAAATCCCGCATACGGCTGTCAACCTATGTCAACCGCAACGGCGATTTGTCATGGCTGCCGCAATAGGGTCCCAACCTATGATTAATGATGGGGGTCTATTCTTAAAAACGTATTAAAGAAGTAGGTTGCTAATGGACAGTGGGAACTATCGGAGTCCGTTCATTTTGCCCAAAATTTTCGGCAAAAGGAATATTATACAAAAATTCATACGACGCGGTTAGCCTAGTTCAGGGTAGGCGAACCAATGGCACGCGACACAATATTGCTGGCCTAGTTGGAAGTGACCCTGCCTACGAAGCTAGCGGTACCGGGTTCGAATCCCGGTATGGGCAAATATTTGTGTGAGTATTTGTTCCTGACTCATGGACGGCTTCTATGTATTTAAGTATGTATTTATTTATATAAGTATGTATACCGTTGTCTAGTATCTGTACGGTTCGCACCATACACCTTTAAAATCTGTTGTAGAGATTATTAAAAGAGTCTGATATTACTGATAAATTTATTTCACTCACAGAACTATGTTAATGATAGTGAAAGAAATAAACCAAACCGCCATACCGGTACAAATCACCTAATATTTTGTGTCACCATATCCCGGTCTAAAAGGTTATGAGTCGGCGACGATCGAATGTGGACTGACTAAAGAATGAGTTTACTTATAAATTGAAAATAACACTTTTGCTGAATCGGCATTACGTGTATGCAATGTTCGGTGATGCCCGTACAGTACCCATAATACAAGCCTAGAGCTTAGTTTGGGACTAGGTCAATTTGTGTGAGATTGTCCCCTGATATTTATTTATTTACCTACCTATCGTAAAAACCGGATCTCTTTGAAACGCATAAAATTGTTGAGCAAACTAATGAGTCCTAACCTATGATAATACCTATATTACTTAGATGCGTTCACCCGTTCCACGCGTAGTCATGCACTAAGAAGGTATTTACCGTCTTTGGCTTTAGTGCCAACCGATCACTCGCGACGAACGCACGCGTCCCGTCTCGCGAAAAAAAACCAAATGAGTCGTAAAACATGACGTCCTATGTATAAACGAAGGAGACTACACTGCCACGACAAGGAACAACTATCAAGTGTCATTTCATTCGTTAATACCGTGCCCATTATTTTAAGGCAGAAATATATGAGTGTAGCGCTTCTTGAGATAGTAATAGGTCCCAACTCGGTGTGGCTAGGCATGGTCTACGTACAGTACAACAGATATCCTCTTGCCACCTTCTGATTTCATCATCAGATCAGCTATTTGACACCATAATACTGCATTGTCATTGGATTTACATACCAGTGCAAAATTTTAGCTCAATCGGTTGGAGATAATTAGTTTAATATCGTGACTGTAAAATGATACAGATAATGTCGTGAATATTAGTACATAAATGCTGCAGAACTATGCAGATGTTTTATATTATACTAGCGACTCGCCCTCGCTTCGCTTCGGTCAAAGTTGCCCCTCCCATTTCCCTCCCTTAAACTCCAATTTTTCTCTTCATAGGGAAACATATGTATCTATAGTGTTAGTGAGCAAATCGTCAGTTTAGTGCAGGAAATGATTAATTGAACTAATGATGCCTTTACAATTAATGACTTATTGCAATGTTAGTTAGAGCTAAATTCACTAGCTCTGATTATGTAATTAATTATTTCTTGCACTAACCCGACGAAATTATGTTGCACTCTCTGTATGTTTCTGTTGTTACCTCCTAAATAAATAAATAAAGAGTGACTATTGTTGAGTTTCTTGCGGCGCTTCTTAGCAGTGGTCTCCTCGTGGGAAGCGCTGGTAGATTATGACGTGCTTGGAAAAGTACCCGTGCGGCCTACTTACTGAATAAGATCTTTAAACGGGCCACCGAAAAAAGAAATATATTTTATCAAAGCTCAAGAGAACAAATATCAGAATAACTCTTCGTTAGCACACGGTAATGGAATAATAAAAACGTCAACTATTTCGACGGCGCGGCGGCCGCTTGAGTTTCGCGGTCGTTATTTAACTTTTATATACGAAGCGCAAATCCTGGTGAATTTTAAATCAACTTTATTACATTGTGGGTTGAATAATACTTTGTAGTTTTAGTAAAAACGAATCACAACTTGCACTATTAGCAGGAACTCAAATTAACTTGGTTTTAAGTACAATTTTTAAGGTTCCGAACTTGAAAAGGAAAAATCGGAACCCTTATAGGATCAATGCGTCGTCTGTCTGTCAATACCTTTTTTCTCAAGAATGCGTGGAGTTAATGAAATTAATCTATCTATATAAAAATTAATCCTTATTTCCGTTGGTCCCGGCATCACCCGTGAACGGCTGGACTGATTTCGCAAATTATTTTTTTGTTGTGTTTGTTATTGTCAGGATAAGGTTCTTATGAAGAGAAAAATTTAATATTTTGATTTAAAGATTTTTAGATTTTAAGGGGGGGGGGGACTTTAACCGACGCCTCGTGGAGCTGAAAAAACTCGCTCCTATGTCAACGCAATAAAACAATACATCCATTTGTGACGTTCTCAATATAAAGGGACCTTATGGAGGAAGGCTGTTACGCTCTTCTTATTCTTGTAACTATACGAATACTATGGTAACAGTTCTAAAAACGGCGTAACCGGCTGCCTCCATAAGGTCCCTTTATATTGAGAACGTCACAAATATGAACGTAACTCTGTCTGTTTGTTACGCTTTCACGGCTAAACTGATGAACGAAAATGAAATTTGGTAGAGATAGTTTAAGACCCGGGACTTTTAGGATACTTTCTATCCCGGAATTATGGTCAGTTCCTGAGGGAGTAGCGATAAACGAAAAGCTAGTTGCATATGAACTCACACGCAAAAACAATTGAGCACAGTGCGGATTCACTTTAACATTCATCAATTAACACATTTCAGTCGCACAAATGAATCGGTTATTCCAAAAACAAAGTGAATTAATTCTATAGTGACTTAAGTTGTTTTCGAAATAAGCGACTCAGTTCAATTGAGGTTTTCGTGCCAATGGATCCGAAATGTGAGCAATTGATGCTATTATTTTTAAAAGCTTTTGCTATACGTTTTATTTATTAATATGGGAATGCCTGAATATGCAAATTCTGTTATAAATAGTGATTCTTCCAATTGGCCAGCAAAATGTTTAAACACAAGAGAAAAAGAAAAAACATCTTAGATACCATATGGTCGATTGTAGAATGAAAAGTGCACCTGCATTCCAGCAGAGCTAGACAAGTTGCATTAGGCGAACGTTGCCGTTTACGTCACGTTAGAAAAATGTATGGAATTGACATTAGCGGCCGAGGCGACAGACTGACAGCTTGACATTTTGACAGTTATCGAACATCGTTATGATTAGCGTTATGTATCTTGTCTAGCAGATTTAAAAAAAAATATTTTGTCGCGGAAATATCAATAATATGTACTGATATTCTTCTTAGTTTTATCTTTTTAGGGTTCCGTACCAAAATGGTAAAAGGGAACCCTTATGTTGAGACTACGTTGTCTGTCTGTCTGTATGTGACAGCCGTTTTTCTCAGCAACTACACACTTGCCCGCATCTGTTTTAAGTAAAAAAAATATAGATGTAATTTTATAAATAATTGGAAAGGAATGGGGGGGTTGAAAAATTAAAGTGATTTTATTATAGCAATAGTGGGATGTCATATGAAATGGCTCAATCTGCACATTTCAAAATTGTTTTTTTTTATAATTTTCTGTGACGTACTTTTTGATTTATTAATAACCAAAAATTAAAAAAAAAAAAACCGTTTCCCCCTATCTCCGAAATGTATGAGCCGAAAAATCTGAAAAATTCCTACCTTATAGATAATTACTTATTTTTTACGGGAAAAATAAAACGAAGTGTTCAAAATTTATAGTTTTCTAGAAATCGAACAAAAACTTTAAAAATCTGTAGGTACAAAAATTTAGGCAAATCAAAATGGACCTTATTGCATACGAATTAAAGTACAAAGGTGTATTTTTGAAGTACAGACTTAAATACGGAACCCTCGGTGCGCGAGACCGACTCGCACTTAACCGGTTTAATTCCTAATTTTATTTTATTTTTATTATTTCTTGCTATAGCGGCAATAGACATACACATTTTGTGAAAATTTCAACTGTCTACCTATTTCGGTTCATGAGATACAGCCCGGCGACAGACAGACGGACGGACGGACAGCGGAGGTTTAGTAATAGAGTCCCGTTTGGCACCCTTCGTGTACGGATCCCTAAAAACATGTAAAAACTACGGATTACCTACAGCGTTAATCCCTAATGAATACACATAACGTCGCCTTACTTTCTCAACCTCGTATCTGCAATTTTTTCTTGCCGTTGGTAATTACATTTCATTAATTATAATTTATGATGTAATCAGTTTACCAACCGCAAGAAAAAATGCAGATACGAGATTGAGAAAGTAAGGTCTTAATTATCATAATTCCCCAACCGCTCACCGCGGGATGCCGCACACTACCGCCACCGCAGCTCATGCCGCCGCAGCGCTAGTGTATTGTCCACTTGTCATTACGAGTATACCGGCTGAAACCCTCAGCCCGGGGCCGAGCTGGTCGGGCGATGGGGCGACGCGACCACGACGCGACGGTGATTTCAGTCAAAGTCATAAATGTGTACACGTTTAGAACCTTCGCTATGACATTCATATATGGTACAGCTTAGTGTAATGTTCCCTTGTAACTCGCTGAAATGTAACCGAGGGGTGCGCCAAAGTTCATATAAAATTGCAAATTAAAATAAAAAATAATATAATAATACAGCCTATATACGTCCCACTGCTGGGCACAGGCCTCCACTCACAATGAGAGGGTTTGGGCTATAGTTCCCACGCGGGCCCAGTGCGGATTGGGAACTTCGCACACACCGTCAAATTGCTTTGCAGGTGTGTGCAAGGTTTACTCACGATGTTTTCCTTCACCGAAAAGCTCGTGGTAAATTTACAAATTATATTTCGCACATAAATTCCGAAAAACTTAGAGGTGCGAGCCCGGGTTCGAACCCACGACCCTCTGCTTAAGAGTCGGCAGGTCAAACCATTAGGCTACCACGGCTTTTTTTTGCAAATTAGATTATTGGAACTCCGAAAATGTATCTCATACAATTTTACAACCTAATGCTCATTGTACATATTTTTTTTTATTACTAACGATCGAAACTCATAATCATCAGATTTAATAATATCACTAATTATACACCTTGTTTATACTAATATTTGTTTTCATATATTTTCTGATACTAACGATTGAAACTCCTAATCATTCTAATTCATAACGAAGGTCTCCATTAGGTACGACGACGAGCGAAGCGGTAGGACTGTTAGGTAGAATTGCGACCCTACAGCGCGCGAGCCGAGCGAACGAAGCGAGCGTGCCGCGGTAGCGGCCGGCGAAGCGCCAGAAATGAACATATTTTTATCTAATACTTACATATACACGATGTAGACGATGAGCGAAGAATCATCCTTCTATTTCTAAGTCCCTGCTCCGTTGGTAGTAGTAAAAATGTATGATCAAAAAAAGGATAAAGAAAAAAATTATGAAGAGTGATTATTATGAATGCAAATGAGTATTAATAAAAAAATTATGATAACTGTCTGTTATGAGTTCCGTTGGTAGTAATAATAAGTTATGAACAAAAAAAGTATGAGGAAAAAAATTATGAAGAGTGATTATTAAGAATACAAATCGGTAGTAAAACCAAAAATCGGAATAAGAATTTTGTATGAGCCAATATGGACCCGTAACCGAGAGCTGGTGCAGGCTGAAAACCAACGCTGGGCAGCTGACCCAGCTCGCAGCATATGCTGAGACCTGAGCCTGTTGTCACAGAACAATTTATATATGTATTAGTGAACAATTTATATGTGTGGTAATGCCGTGCATATTTTTCTATGTGACAATAAATCATTATTTATTTATATGGCAGTTTAAAAATGACATTAAATCGACAAGGTACTAAAATGTACTCATGTTTATGACCTTGACTGTACAACTGCTGCACGACTGTTGGGCGATAATTTGTAGTGAATTTTACCAACTTGTTTTTGGACAATATTGCATATTGCAAAATATTGTACCACAAATATAACTTCGGTGACGGCGGCGTAAGCCACTGTTAATATATTACTGTGGCTCTGCCCACGCGTTACCTCTGACATTTTCACCTGTTATTCATCTTTCCCTTCACTGCTCTAAGTCAAGGGGATAAGGTCGATTTTGCGGCAACGGCTTAAAGATGCGAGGCTTTTACCGTCGTCAACAAAACTTGGGTTTTTGAAGAAAGGGCCTTTTCTTTAGTTATGTATGAACAGAAGAAACTTTACGTTTAACAGTTAGTATGCGATAAATAAGAAAATAAACTTTGTTACCCCACAATAAATAATATATTAAGTATCATCATAATCGTAGGTTTTACCTAAGTATTATAAATAAATAATCTTACTTATTAAGTATTACTTAAATGCAAAAGTATGGATGGATGGATGGATGTTTGTTACTCAATCACGCCAGAACGGCTGAACGGATCTGGATGAAATTTGGCACAGAGATAGATTATAGTCTGGAGTAGCACAAGAGCTACTTTTTATCCTGAAAAAATTGACAGTTCCCGAGGGAGCAACGATAAACGCGGACGAAGTCATGGGGGAAAACTACGGGACAATCTCACACAAATTGACCTAGTCCCAAACTAAGCCCTGGGTTTGTACCATGGGTACTAGGCACAGATGTACTAGGCGACGATAAACATACTTATAATATAGAGAAATACTTAAATACATAGAAAAGGAACAAATGCTCGCGCTCATCACACAAATATTTGCCCAAACCGAGAATCAGATTCGGGACCGCTAGACCTAGCTACCAAACAAGATAAACCTTTTCGTCATACTAGTTATAGTCTTTATTTTTTGAACTGAGCTTATCCACTAAAAGATGACAATACCATTGAGTGGTTAACCGCAAATTATGATAACGAGTATGTACTAAAAGCAGATTATAACTACCTTGTAAGGTTTAATAGATTATCGACTCTACTTCCTCGGACAGTAGATTACAAATACACTAAAATAATAGCATTCATAACTCGTTTTCCATTTCGCTACCGCCCGGCTCTCAACAGGAACGCACTTCGTAGAAAAAGGACTACGGAATACTTTTTTTTACAATTATAGGCTCTATGGCCTTTTCATAAGATTAAAAATGCTTCAGAAGAATAAAATCGCTTCACGCGTAAGCACCTGGGTTGAGGTTACCAGAACAAAGCAGATAATTTAGTATTGTATACAATGATTTTGTCTATTCATAAGCTCACTTCAAAAAATAAAGACTATACAAGGTTGTGATATTAGCAAATGGCTGACCTTGACCATAACCTGGCATCCATAAACAAACTGGTAACGTAATCTACCATCCACAGCTTATGTATAATTCGGGCGCTCGAGCGAAGCGACTGCGTTATAGATAGAGTGCAAACTACATTTGTGACGTTATCAATATAAAGGGACCTTATGGAGGCAGGCGGTTACGCCGTTTTTAGAACTGTTACCATACTATTCGTATAGTTACAAGAACAAGAAGAGCGTAACTGCCTTCCTCCATAAAGTCCCTTTATATTGAGAACGTCACATTTATCATTGTTAGGCAAGTCTATCTAGAGCAGTGGCTTCTAAACTATTTTGAGCAAAGACCAAGCAGCGAAGCGAGGGCGGGTCGCTAGTATTATATACTCGTAAATTATTATAGAGACAGTTTATACCGTTTGTCCCCGATTATTCTAACGAAAAAATTATAATTAAATAATAATCCATAAAAATGTATTTTCTTCTCCATATTCTTTATATTCTCGGTAAATATTGCAGTTATTGCCGTTGTTACGAGACCGTTAACAAAATCCCCGTAAAGGTACGGTTAGGCCGAAATAAACGTCCCACCATCTCATTCAATGCTTTAATTTAATCCCACCATTAGCGGGGTAAATTGTTCCGCCGTTCGTTCGAATCATTATTCCCATGGTATATCTTCAAACACGGACACTGCGGGATCGTTAGCGACAAAACAATTTATACGATACGATGCGGTGTCGCGACACGATTGCGCGACGTCGTCGATGCGGTGCCAAACGAACTATGACCCCTTTTATATTACAACTAGCTTTTGCCCGCGTTTTCGTCCGTCTAGTAGACGTTTATCAATGCTCTGTCGGGAACTGTCAAATTTTCCGGGATAAAAAGTATCCTGGTACCGCTTTTCACTTCGGGGCGTGTAACTCCAAAAGGTTGTGAATTTGTAAGTGTACACAAAAAATTGTATTACCTTCCATTTGCTCTTTGGATTTTTTCCCTACGAAACACCATTCTCGATAACCTAAAAATGGAAACTTCTTTGCCCCCCCCCTTCTCTGGCTCACCTACTAGAAGTCAGGTCTTTTAAGTATGATAGGCAAACATTTGACCTCGATCTCACTTGATGGAAAGTGATGATGAAGCCGAAGATGTAGCATGCTTTTTGCCCTTTCATCGGGAAAAGCCTTTCAAAGGGCTTCCCCTACGATTGATTTTCCCTTATCGAATGAAGAACCCAACGATAAGGGTAGCCGTCGGTAACGTGTATACTAATAAGGGTTTTATAAGGGTATTGGGTTAGCGCTTAGTTGAATGGGCCGCAAGGTAACATGTGTTTTATGAAGTCTAAAAAAGGTCTAAAATTGCGTAGGTAGTAACCTAACCTACCTACTAGTAACCTTTTTTATAGGGTTTAGTAAGGGTATTGGTCAGCGCTTAATAGAATGGGCTATTGTTTGGAAATAGCGCTTTAAAAGCACATTTAAAGGGTTTTGACGGGCAGAGGGTTTGGTAAGTTAATCCTTACAAGAAACCCATACAAAACCCATTGAAAGGGATAGCGGGCCGGTCCCTGGCCCATTTACTCTCGATTAAAAAAAGGTCCAAGTTATACTTTTATATGTTCACCCTAAGCATCATGACCGAATTTCTGAAGGAATTGCTTAGCTGCTCACGCACTGTATACCCCCTTTTAGGCCATTTGTTGACTAAATTAGCCCCCTGTTGTTATACAGTCGAAACGTCGAGGTAACGTAATTTTACGCGATGACTGATTTAAATCCCTAGCCTTGCTTAGTTAAGAACCTACGAGTACGTCCAACCGCCACCGAGTCTCTTAGTGTTACCAGTTTATTTATTATCACATTAATCACAGCTCTACATAAATCTACGTCTTTCCGCGTCATTGCGGAGGTTATACCTACGTAGCTTAATTTAAATTCTGTCAAATTCTCAGTTGTGAGTTTGTTATATATTTTGAGAGTTGCGTAAAATTAAATAACATTAAAGGATGGCACAAGGACAAAGACATTAAATGGAATGAAATGAAATGAAAAGGAAATATGTATATGCTAGAATACTTATGATTCTTATGAATCATGTACAAGGTTTTTTGGTAGTTTGTTGTCAAGCATTCGGTCGAAAACAATCGACATGCAAATGTTAGCAGAGCATAATTACTTACTTAAGCAGTCCGAATATTAAGCTATCAATGGTGCACGTTTTCCAATTTTTGGAACTAATTCACATTATAAAAGCAACGTTCATACAGCAATGGCAACACACACAGATACCAAAATTAAACAGTAAGTATCAAGGGTTTTCACTCTACGCATTTTGACAATTTGATTTCGTCTGGAAGACATGCACATATTATAGGCATTTTTGCTATAAATGGCACTGCGACAAGGAGGTTGATGCGAGAGGTTTTTGTACTGCGCCCTCTGCCTACCAGTAAAGCCCATAAAGCCCGATATATCTAAAAATATCTGTCAGTTAAAGTTATGACTCCCATTTTAACAAGCTTTTATTTAACTTGCAATGTGTGTGTATTTGTTTAGGTTAAATCTTGCAAGTAAATTTGAACCAGTTCCTGTTAATGAAATGGACTGAAAGAAAAACGTATGTGAACCCAATGACAATGCAATATTATGGTGTCATTGAGCTGATCTGATAATGGAGACGTTGAGGATGATAAATTCGTCGTAGTTGGGCTCGTTGGATTTCTCTTGAGAAGCAGATGATGACTGTGCAAAAAAAAAGAAGTGGAAATAAAAGTTTGTCACAAAAGTTACATTTTTAGGTTACATGGGTCATACACAGATTTAGGTTCAACATTGTCCCTTCTGTTCCTAAAAGTTAACGACGTGGGAGTTTTCGATACAGGCCAAAACTACACCAGACTCCTATTACGCGGATATATCCTAAGTCCTAACCCGAAAAATTTGGTTTCAAATTCCTTAATTTTCTGGAACAGGAGAGACAACTTTTGTTTCTGTGACTGTGTATGATCCACATAGTTATCTCTGTAATATGAAGGACATATAGAAATGGCGGACTTGCCAATAGCAGTAAATATAATGTAAAATGTATGTCTGATCTGCAGTGGTCGGAATAGGTAGAGATAATTTACCTAGATGTATGTTCATTCAATAATGTGTTCCCATCTCACTCACGCTCGAATGAACATGCGTCAAGTTTAGGTAAATAGCTCTACCTATTCCGATCACTGCTGGATCTGATATGATCAGTAATCGTGTGCTTCTAACTCCTGTTCAGTATTGCGGTGAGAAATGGTGCGTCATAATACTCGCCAGTCATGTTTTTTTTTTGTTTCCTTTTATAAATACCTAATTAGACTAACACCGTTCAGTCCATTGCCTTATTAAGACCGTAATTAAACAGCACAGTAGCCTGGCAACACTCCAAATGCCACTGTAACGACTGTGCCAATTACAAGTGCACACTGAGATAGCTCTTGACGTCTAGAGTACTTAAGGAACTACGCGAACTTGCCAAAATTCTATAAAGGTACGTAGGTATACTATACTTGAATTTTTATTCCCACGGAAAAAAGGTAAACAAAGTAACGTCACTGTCAAAGTGACATTTCAGGGGATCTCAAAGTATGGGCCAGCAAGAAAATATATATAAATTTATCATTTCGCTCGAACCGTATTCAAAATAAATTTGAGAAATAATTAAAATCAAAATCGCACAAATCTATGAAATGTAACAGCATTATGTATTTTTAATAATAATGTTTAACATTATTATTATCACTAACTAATGAGGCGAGTGACATCACACGTTAAGCGGCCCGCAACTTAATGACCCGGGGTATCGAGACCGAGAGAGAGTGATGATACCAGTAATAAATAATGCATACAAAACAGTATTCTCTCTTTAAATTAATATAACAAAGATATATATATATTTATGTCAAAATAAAGTTAGCCATCAACAAATTAAATTATTTTATCTTTATTATAATTTACAGTTTATTTATAGAAAGTCGATTTCTTACAAATGTGCAAAGTATAAATATCTTGAACGCTTCAAATGTTTTTCGTTAACGGAAACACCTTTGTTTACATTTTTTCCGTGAGAATAAAAATCCAGGTACTATAGGTAGTTATGTACGTGTAAGCATTAAAATTTCCTTCAGTGTTGTACGTCTAAAAACAAATCTTACAATCACGGACTCTAATAAATTTGTTGTTTGCTTAAAAACTGGCGTAAAACCCTGTATAAATAGCCCGATCGATTTCAATGATGGCGACCCCGAGGTCCACTGAGATCACCTGATAGGATCCCCCAATATACGATCTCTAAATATATAACGGACTTATAAAACCCAACCGTTAAAACATCATGTATCTGGTAAAATGATAATGAGACGTTTTTGTCCGTGTAAATAGGTTGTCATGTTCAGAATAATTGGATCCTCAAAAATTTAATTAACATTGTTGTTCCATGTAATATTATGACGAAATTGGATCTGTAGCTCTGTGTAACTTTGTGAACAGTTTATCCTTTTAATTAGTTAGTACCTGGGCGACCGAGCGCCTTCGCTCGGGTCGGAAACGAATTTTCATCGATTTTCTATAAAAAAAAAACAAGCAGAAAACAAAAAAAATTGACCCGCTGGGGTTTGAACCCGCAGTCTTTGCGTAGTAGGCCAACGCTTGAACCATTAGTCTATTCAGATTGCAGCAGCCGCCCCGAAATCTTTTCGCATAAAAATACGAGGAAAATGAATATTCCCAGACATAAGACCTAGCTAGATCGATTTTACGCCACCGTAATCCCCTAAAATGCAAATTTCATCGCGATCGTTAGAGCCGTTTTCGAGAACGTGAGTACAAATATATATATATATATTTGTACGTATTTACGAATTCGTATGTATATAAATATATACAAATGTTTCTCGTTTAATAAGTAGGATAAGTTCTTCGAAAACCGCATAATATATCTATAGATGATTTTAAAGACGTATATATCTCTAGTATTCAAACAACTGACAATATCAATATTTTAGCAACAACTCACAGTTCTATGGTGGTTAAGGGGGGCGCGTCCAACTATTATCCTTATCCTAACTAATATTATAAATGTGAAAGTTTGTGTGTGTTAGTTTGTTACTCTTTCACGCTGCAACTGCTGGAGGTAGCTTACACCCTCGATTAACACATAGGCTACTTATCATCCCGGAAAAAATTTAAAATCCCGAGGAAGCAGCGATAAATGACTTCGACGAGGACGGGGTCACGGGCATAGTTACCTACAAACGGATGAATGTATGGACGTTACTCTTTCAAACTACTGAACGGATTTGGATAAAATTTGGCACACAGATAGTCTTCATCATGGATTAACACATAGAATACTTTTTATTCCGGGAAATTTGAAAGTTTCTGCAGGATAGCGGTAAACTTGTATACGGACGGAGTCACAGGCGAGAGCTAGTATTGCATAAGTCCTCCAGCATAAGTTCCAACTTGTCATACAAAACAAGGCAATGTTTTGTTATACCGGCTTATTCATGAGCTAAATGTTTTTCGCAGCTAATACAATATTCATAAAAGGCGAGTTGCTTTCGCCGGCCCGGCTGGGGTGGTATTCCAACTACTCACCACGTCGAATTAGGCGTCGACTTAGAATACTGTAGGTTACTGCAACTTTAGCGGCAAAAGTAGGTGCACGATGTGACGTCGTGTCATGATGCGACTTGTAGAAATCTACGACGTACATTGTTAAAGTTCGTTGTTCGTAAAAGATAAAAGTTATTTTTTCAGTAAGTAGGCTTATGAGTCTTATGACAAAAATACTACTTATTCTAGCATTATATAAAACTACAAAAATAATGTAAAATATCTGCGTTGTTCAGATGGAAAACATGTCAAATTAACTACAACTGAAAAAACATATACATTCATTACACATACATAATAATATACATCCTCACATATTATACATGTAACCACATTAAAGTTTCATGTCTTCCTACATAAACCGTCCCCTAGACAAGATACTTGTGGTACCCATAGTGGGTTTGGGACTAGGTCAATTAGTGAAAGATTATCTCCCTAATTATAAATGTAAAATTGAATTGAAAGAAGATCAAAAGAGCACCACAGACTTACAGTCGGCCGGTCGATATTGATGGCCGACAGGCTGCCTGACAGACTGGAACTGCCGGCGGACTGCAGTTAGTCTGTGTCGCCTTTAGACGATGGCGAAACGATACAGACTCGTTTCAGATAGCCGGAATACTCACAGGACAGGGAGCAGTGGAAGAAGAGCAGTCCCAACAGGAAAAAAAGGGTATAATAGAATTCATCATCGACTTTATCGCACTAGGTAAAGAATAGCACCGTTAAGAGCAAATGACGTGGAAACGGATCAATTTGTGACAGCCTATTTTGTGTTGGGTTTAAAGGTTTAATATAAATGAAATTATGGACAGAGCTGCTAAGCCTTGGATGGAAATGAAAATGAATATGAATAATCCTTTTGTCAATGTTAGATGTCATTCTATAATAAAATTTAAATATTAGGGGACAATCTCACGCAAATTGATCCAATCCCAAACAGCCTGGGCTTGTATTATGGTACTAGACAACGACAAACGTCAGTACATACTTAGTATAAAACAAACTCGCTCCTGCTGTCTGTACGCTTAGATTTTTACGCAAAGTACGCAACAGATTTTAATGTGGTTTTCACCATCAGTTAGATAATGTTTCACGGAAGGTTAATGTGTATAATAGTACCCAGAACGAAGTGAGGGCGGACCGCTAGTACTTGTAAAGAAATACATACTATACTTAGAAAACATTTAAGACTTAGGAAAATTACTCGCGTTCATTACACAAATTTTTGCCCTTAGCGAGAATCGACTCTGGATGCTAGCTTCGTAGGCAGGGTCACAATAAACTTGTCTAAAATTCTGCATGTATAAGACAACAAAGAGAGCCAACGATATTGTTGAGTGTTGTTTCTTCTGCATATCAAGACATATTGCGAAACAACAATTCTTTTCTTTGCAGAAAACATTAGTTATGGTTAATAACAAGTCTGTTTTACCAGACACTATCTATTTTTTACTAGCAAATACACTTAACTGGTCTAATTCCGATTAAGTGCATCCACTTAACCAGTTTAGCTGCATCCGAAATAACGAAGCAGACTGCATCGCAACGTAATTGAAATTATTGTACAGTCCAGTTCAAAAATATGAACACACTTTTGCACTTTATTTCAATGGGATAAGGCGCAAGATATATTTTTGATATATATTTTTGAACTCGACTGTACAGTTGCGACTGAGAATAGCTGGTCTATTCTCAGTCGCAACCCCCGAGTTAGTCGACGAGCTTTACGTAATTCCAGCCTTCCATATTTATTATCTACTAGATTTTGCCCGCGACTTCGTCCGAATTGAAGTCATTAATCGCTATTCCCTCAACAACTATACAATTTTCCGGGATAAAAAGTATTTTATGTCCTTCTCCGGAACTCAAACTATCTCCATGCCAAATTTCATCGAAATCTGTACAGCGGTTTAACCGTGAAAGCGTAACAACCAGACAAAGTTACTTTCACATTAATGGGTGAAGCAACTTCTGATGCTGATAGGAATTCCATCCCCGGTTCTGCTTCTGTTTAGATCAGGAGTTGCTGGTAGGTGTCATTGATTTCGTTAATATATTGGTGACACTAATGACGGCGGTTGAAACGCCCGGAAATTCACCCTTATAATATTAGTGTAGATTATTTTGACCGGTATGTATATATGTATGTTTATATGTATGTATGTTCATCTGTTCCCTCATATATTTTACGGATAAAGGTACGTCATATAATGGAGTTCTATACGACAGTAAAAATAATTATGATTGATCGAAAAATTTTAAAGAAAGAAAAAATATTAATTTGACACAATACACACAAAAAGACAGAAATAAAAACGAAAAAGTACTTAATGGTGTTAATTCATGCGGAGCCACTTTCTGCTCGTAACTACCTAACAATAACACCGCTAAATCGGATGAAAAACTTCAGAATTTGAATGAAAACTTAAAGTTACAAGCAAGCCACTTTGTTGAACAATTCGTTTGCAACATCGTCTCGGGTCGGGAATCGCCCGGTTTCTCATATTGCATTGTTTAATTTAGTTTCAGTGCTGCAGTGGTTAACTAAAACATTGTGCAGTGGAGTTAACTAATTTTTAGTTTTGCTTCCGATTTGTCGAGACCCAGGCCACAGTATAAATATAGCTAAAGCAGTAAATAAACTACGAACAAACATAAAAATGTGTTGTGATATATTTGGCTATTTTGACTGCTCCTATCTATCTATCTAGGTACAGTCAGAGTCAAGTAGATAGGAGCTGTGCAGCAGTTAAAATGGCCAAATATATCGCAACACATTCTTATGTAGGCACTTGCAGGTACGCGTCATTGTGAACATCTACCCGCCAAACTTAAAAATGAACAATGCCACGAATCATTTAAACACCAGCTGAGAAACCTTTTATTGGATTTATTATGGAATTTAAATTATAAATATTGTTATCATTATTATTATCGTTTTGACATATTTTGTTGTAATTTGACGTCGGATAAGTAACAATTTACTACTTATCATTATTAATTTTGTTTTAATTATTTAAGTTTAAAAATGATTTTAATTAATAATTTTATTTTATTTGTGTTGACGATCTCAATGTAATTTCATATATTTGACATTCAATGCTATATATTGTAACATTACATTGATGAATAAATAAACTAAACTAAACTTATTCCTAAAGATAAAGAAAAAATAAAGATGTGTTTTGGCCACATTCGCTGTTCCTATCTATTTGATGCTGACTGTACCCGTGAAACGGCTAACTCACGTCTTAGGTAAATAAGCGTCCGAATATCTTATCTCTAATCATATATCAATACCAACATATATTTTCTAAAAGCTGTATAAAACGTTGCAAGAGAAGCGGCGGCGTTAGCGTGCTGGCCCTACTTAAAACCGCCATAACGGAATGTTATTTAAGCGCCGAGTTCATTTCAGAGTCCGTAACCGCTTGACCTTTTGCCTCTCGCTCTTTCATCCCTCTCACACCCGCTCCTGTGACGTCATCGCTTAATGTGCGGACCGTTACTCGGAAATGTACGTTTTAACTGAAAATGGTTCAAATTTTAAAATTCCTTTTTTGTTTGCAGGTTGGCTGCAACGCTGCAAGCACGTCGTTAAAAGAAAAAATCCCTGCATGGCAAGTTAAGAATTTCTAAGAAAGAGAAAGAGGCTTTGGAGATCATATTTAAAATTGAAAATACACTTTTATTACTAAGACTACATCCCAAAGGTGTATATTAGAAGGTAAAAATAGTATTATCAAAAAATCCAGGATTTATACAAAAAAAAAATATATAAAATAAAGAAATTGAAATCAGTTAAAAAAAACATTAACAAACGCTGCAAAATTACAAAATATTTTTTTTTACCCATTCAGGTAGAAGACGTAGGCTAACTTCTAATAATTTAGAACAAATATTAATTATTTATCATATCACGAATGCCAGATACTAAAGATATATTAAAAAGAAAAACTTTTTTCTAATTTGTTTCCTTTCTTGATCGACACACGCAGGAAAAAACATTGTCACTACACTAATCTGTTCATCGTAATGTCAAGTGCTACCTTCATGCTACGAGATTACCGATTTACTAGTATATACTATATTTGGTTAGGTCACAGGTTTAAATATTAAAAATGTAAACCAACCAAACCACGTGACACAGACAAACAACTAATCAAAACCGTTTTGTCAAATTTGACGTATCAGCGTCATTTTTATTTGCTAACGAACTACCAAATGGTTTTATTGTTCTGTACGTTTAGTTAAAAAACTAAACCAATTGAATATAACAGGTAATGTTTAAAAAAGCCTGTAAAATACCTTTATTATCTAAATACGGAAGCTGCAGTCGGAGAGTCGAAAAAAAACCAATTTATTAAAATAAATTTATTACTTAAATTTCATTAAATTTAACAATTAAGTATTACTATCCTAACGCGATGCTAGAAATAGAATGAAATTAAAATCAAGTAAGACATTCATGGGCGAGCGGCGCGGCTTGCGTGGTCAGCACCTCGTGTATGGCCACGTGAGTGCGGTCAGCAAATTCCTGGCCGCGGCTGTTGTCGCGGCGGCGATGCGCCAGCGGTCCTCCTGTGACGTCGGCGCATAACACCTCCCCCCGAAGACCAGCAACTATTTTAGAACTTGAGAGAAAATGTTGCTGGCAAGCGAGCGTCGACGGGCAAATCTCTTGACGGTGGTGTCGGGATTTCTGCTCTTACTCCTGTTTCGATGCTGTGTTCTTCTGTGTTTCTGCTGGCTGTGCAGCAGCTGGCTATACGATGTTTGTTCAGCACGATGGCGAGGACAATCGCACTTATCATGATGAAATAGAGAGGAATCGTAGTGTGGTAGACCGCGACAGTTTCTGTAGGATGGTTGAGTTGTACTGGCGTCTGCATGGATATTTTATTTTGAATGTCTTGAAGACTTTTCAGGTTCACGGTGTTTAAGATGACTGGAGGTTGCAGCTGATGATGATTTGTCTCGAGGTTCCTTGTGATTTTAGTTAACTTCAGAGGTTTACCTTCTACTCGATCTTCTGCATTTATGATAGTGAGTTCGTCTGTTCGCAGCAAGCAGTTCTTCGGTATCGTCACGAGATAGCTTCCATTGAGAATGCTGTGGTCTTCTCTACCGCACAGCAGTTGCACCTTTGTAGGGTGAGGGAACACGATAGCATAGCTTCTGTCGTCCAATTTTTCCAATGCTTGTTTTGATAGCGAGATAACTGTGTGTTGGCAAGATTCATCTAGTATTTGCGTTTGGATTAATGTGTGGATGCAGTCAGGTTGAGTTCTGATTTGGTGATTGATTCTCATTTCGCAAAGGTACCAAGTCCTGATCTTTGGACATTCTGTGTCTATGTACACATATGAATCGCCGTCTGTTGCTATGAAGGGATAGGGGGGAACTATGATTTGATTAAATTTATTCGGTGGTACTGGCAATTTGTAAAGGTTATAGTTATGTTGGGAGACTATTGGGAACCTGAATATGATGACTATTTGCTTCTGGACAAAGTAAGATCCAGTTTTAATTATACTGTAGTATTCCCGAAGTTCTAAGTCTAGCACCTGTTCCTTATCGTATAAATTTCTTAGTTTATCTATCATTTTACTTAAAACATGCGTATTCAACATTGAGTGATGAATACTGAAAGTTCTGGTAAATGCTAATATATTTTCTATCCTATGAAGTTCGTTAATTAAATCATCTATATTATCATTAATTATTACTAAAAGTTGGGCAAACTTAGCGTACTTGATCAAACTAGTCTGTGCGTAGGCGTCATTATCTAAAAGAAGTTGCATCGTTTCTTTAATTTTCATCTGATTACCTACGATTTGGGTTACTATGCTGGTATGGTGATCCATCCATTCTTTACTCAGACTAATGTGATCGTTTAGCTCCGTAACGATCCTATCCTGGTTATCCTTAAGGGATTTAATTGCGTCATTGTACTTAATTGCATCTGAATAGTCAAGATTTCCGGTAAGACTTTTGATCACCGAGCCTAATCCGTCTACAAGTCCTCTTTTGCCACGGCCAGGTTCCAGACTTTCCAACTGGTCGGATGCCTTATTTAATTTATTAATTAGATATTGAATCTGTATCTCGTATAAGGAATAGGTATCATTGCTAAGTTTGTCCTTTGTCTCTGTCAGTTGCGTCTGTACGCTGTCAATGTAGTTCTCGATATTGGTCAATTCTATGTATTGCAGAAATGTGTGCGTCTGAGTGGTTAACTTCATGTCACCAATGTTGAAAGGCAGAAGTCCTGGTCCGTCACCTAGATCCTCGAGCTTTATCTCCTGGGCCCGGGACAAGCTTAAGATCAGGATTATCGGGGTCATTCTGTAACAATTTAGCTGATTTAGGAACTCGTTTGAGTCGAGACTTGGCAACGGGACCGCGTTTCTTAGATGTATAAATATGTATTGGTAAATTGGCCAAGACATTATCCTGAGTATACCGAGGCGCTACTTTCTGTCTACCAGCGGCCGGGTTCTTAATGAAAATCTGCTGTTGGGGTTGATACTCTATTTCAGGCTCTCGGGTCTTGTTTCTATTTTCAATAATAGCAGCGCGTTCGCTTAACGTTGACTTATTTATAATATCATAGACTAATTGCATTCGTTCTTTATGCACAAGAACGTACTGTTGTATGAGGCGTTCATTTAAATCAATACCTATAGGGTCTCTGGGGTCAAAGTGGCCTGTAAGAATATCAAAAGGGCGACATTTGGTGAAGCTATGGATGGAGCTATTGTAGGCTATAATTGCATAGGGCATTAGATTGAATGTTGGTTCGTCCTTATGAGTGATTTTCAATAGTCTAAGGTGTTCTAGAAGTGTACAATGGAATCGTTCTATGATTCCATTATCGTTTGGTGAGTTTGCTAACGTTCTATGGTGCGTTATCCTATGAAGGCGTATAAATTCAGAAAAAAGTTGGTTACTAAATTCAGTTCCATTGTCAGTCACTATGGTAAGGGGTAGTCCATGATGAGAGCTGAACTTTAAAAGGGCCTGGAGAACGCTGATTGCTGTTCCGTCCCTCAGGTGATATGCCTGTCCATATTTAGAAAATACATCCATGAAGGTTATGTACTTCTCGCTATGAACAGTAAAGAGGTCCATATGAACTATTTCAAAGGGTCTAGACGCGGGCGTCACGAGTTTAAATTCCTGTCTGATTGGGTTTCTGTCATATTTAGCTTGACCACAAGTTATGCATTCATTGATAAACTTAGTTATTTGATCCTTCATTTTTGGCCAAAAATATCTCTGCGAGAGTGCGAGGTAACACTCGTTGATGCCACGGTGGTTTGTTTTTCCCTCGTGGTAATGCTTAATGATTTCCTGTTGTCTAAGATATTCTTTAACGTTTTCTCGCTCGCTTCTTGCAAGAACGAGGTTCATAGCAGAATTTTTAAATTTGCTCTGCAATATTGGAACGATTTTATACATGTCCAAAGGTGGTGTAATTAATAGTGCTGTTTTAACTTTAGGGTTTACGTATTCCTTAATTGCATTGATTAAGTCTGCTTCTAAGTTTGACTCGGATAACTGGACTGATGTGCGGATATGAGTTTCGAATGGCTTAGTAACTATCGGACGCTTTTTTATATCTCCAACTATGGTCAGGCATAATTGTCTATGAAATTTATTTAATGGCTCATCTGTAATTGGGACCTCTAAAATTGGGTTCTCGCTGTCAGTATGGGCTGTGATTGTGGAGGAACCACTTGGGGTTGGTGGTCGTTCTGTGGGATTAACTGCTATTGAATTCACGTCTTCGTCTGTTGCTGGTTCAGCTAAATAGTTGTCTAAAAAAGTCGTTATTTCTTCATCCGTTATCTGTTGGTCAGTCTGTTGATTTGATGTCTTAGGGTAGGGTACAGTGTATTCATTATGCAATTCTAATCTGGATAAAGCATCCGCGTTAGTGTTGTTTTTTCCTTTTTTATAAATAATGGTGTAATTATATTCACTTAACTTGAGCCGCCAGCGCGTGAGTCTCGAGTTAGGCTCTTTTATGTTCATTAACCACTGAAGAGGCTTATGATCTGTTATGACCTTAAACTTCCTACCAAAGAGGTACGGGCGAAAGTATTTGCAGGCCCAAACTATTGCAAGCAGCTCCTTTTCGATCGTGCTATAATTCATTTCACTCTCGTTTAAGGTACGAGAAGCGTATGAAATGGGTTTGTCGGACCCAACCGTTCCCTGGGACAAAACTGCTCCAATGGCAACGTTTGATGCATCGGTGGACAGTATGAATTCCCGGCTGAAGTCGGGGTACTGAAGGATGGGGTCATTAGTAAGGAGTGTTTTGCATTTTTCAAAACACTCGGTATAGTCTGAGTCAAGGGTAATCTTTCTACCCTTTTTTAAGCAGTTAGTTAATGGTTTGGTGGTCTTTGCAAAGTCTGGGATGAATTTTCTGTAGTAGCCCATGAGTCCCAAGAATTGCTTAATTTGCTTAGTAGTTTGTGGAATTGGGTAGTTTTGGATTGCTTTTATTTTGTCAGGATTAGGTCGTATCCCATCTCGACTGATAATATGCCCCAAATAGGCAGTCTCAAGCTTCAAGAACTCGGACTTGTCCATTTGTATTTTAAAATTGGACTCCCTTAATCTTTGAAAAACCCTCTCCAGATTAGTTATGTGCTCTTGAAGACTTGTACTGAAGATAATTATATCATCCAAGTACACCAGGCATATAATGTTTTGAAGACCTCTTAAGACATTATCCATTACCCTCTGAAAGGTTGATGGGGAATTCTTGAGGCCCATGGGCATTCGAAGGAATTCAAAATGGCCATGTTCAACATTGAATGCTGTTTTTGGTACATCCTCGGGGCTCATCTCTACCTGGTAGAAACCGCTTGCCAAATCTAAGGTGGTAAAATACTGGCACTTCCCTAATTTGTCAAACACGTCAGCTATGTTGGGGATGGGGTACTTGTCATCTATCGTCTTTTCATTTAGTTTCCTGAAGTCCACCACGAGGCGCCACTTCTGTTTTCCCGAAGCATCTAACTTCTTGGGAACTACCCATATAGGCGAACTCCATGCGGAGTCGGAAGGTTGGATAATACCCTGCTCCAACATCTTTGCAATCTGATCCCTAACCTCCTGACGGTGAACGAAAGGATAGCGATATGTTTTTGTGTAAATAGGGTTCTCGTCCGTTGTCCTTATACGGTGTTTGATTTGATTCGTGAAGGTTAACGGCTCTCCCTCTACGTAAAATATATCTGAATATTGGGAACACAACTGTACTAGATTAGCTTTTTCTTCTGGATTTAAGTGGTTCGTTCTTAACTTTGAAAGGACTTGTTTTACACGGGATGAATTCTGTTCGGTGCTAAAGCACTCGACATTAAATAGTTCGGCTCGGGCGGGATGATCTAGAGAGAATATTACGTCATTATCTGATGGGTTTACAACTTCTATGACTCCGCGGCTATCGCTCACAGTAGTCATGCATTCGTGAATGATACAATTACAAATAACTTGCTTATTAACTAATACCTCTCCGTCAGGCGCATTGATCGGTATACGTACAAGCTTACATGAATTGGCTGGGATAATGTCCTCATAGAGGTTTATGTTTCGGGAATTATACATTCTAATAGGATTTGTGGCATGCTTCGTTTTTAATAACTGGTTCTTTAGGTCGATCTTAGCTTCCCACTTCGTCATCAAGTCGATCCCTATTAAACCGTCAAAGTAGTCATGAAATTTGTACACGTACAGTTTTATCTCATCGCTGTCATCCAGTTCTTTAAAACACGGCAGGGTTATAGAATAATCGTTCCTACTTGTGGCATGAATATTTGTAATTTCAAAGGGATCGTAATCCAATGGAAACTGTGAAAAAAAATTTTCCACTGCTGACGGATCGATAAAAGATTGGTTTGCTCCTGTGTCTATAAGGAGCTTAAGAGGTGGGTCCTTAATATGGATATATGGGAGTTGTCTCTGAGTTTGAAGGTTAATTTCTATCTTGGTTTGCTTGATGAGCGGGCTGGCGAAAAATCCTCATTCTTGCTCGTGGAAGGTTGCGGTTCAGCATCATAAATCGCTTCTAAGCCTTGGGTATTGTCATAGTCAAAATTATTGTAAGCAAAGTCATATTCGTCATAGTAATTGTCATTGTACTGGTCGGTGTATGTATATTGGTCATAACTGTCGCCATAGGTCTCAAATTCGTTGAAATTGACATCCCTGGTATTGGAATAATTTGGCGGGGGTGGATTTCTGAAAATGCGCGAATCACTTCCAGTCGGGGGCAGTGCTTTGCTCACGAAATGGCTTACACCGCTCATAGGCTGAGGGCCTTGGCGTCCCTGATTATTCTGGTTTTGGTTAAAATTCCTAGGGGGTAGCTTAAACACATTACTTCTAGGGTTGTAATTTGGCGGGGGTGCAGAGAACATCTGTTGTGTACGTGTCGGCATCCTTGGCTGGGGTTGCATCGCCTGAATTGGATTATGTCTAAAGGCCTGCTGAGGAACTGGAGCAAATTTCGAGTTTTGTGGAAATGATTGGAGAGGTAGGTGATTCTGAAAGGCTAGCGGCCTTGGCGGTGGCAAAAAGGATGTCGTAGCCAGTGCATTCCTAACATTATAGTGCGGCCTAGATGGATCGCTACGCTGCTGTAGGTACATAGTGTTAAGCTCCTCCTGTACAAACTCGAGAGCTTTCTCGATCGTATCGGGACGCATACACCTAATGCGGGAACCTAGGGGTTCTTTCAACCCACGAACGAAAGCTTGCATAGTAATTTTTTTATACAAAACGCGCTTTGCCTCAATGGTAGTTGGGACATTTTCATGCAGACTAACATAAGTCATGATTGTGCTAAACAAATTTTGACAATGATCATAAAACTCTTGCGGGGTTTTATTCCCCTGGATTGATACGGAAATATCATTGTACAGGGCTGTTTCGTCCCTCTGATCCGAGAAATTATTTATTAATGAAGTCCTAACATCTATCCAACTGTCGGGTATTCCATTACCGTTAATGGTACGAGCTGCATCGCCCGTAATCTTATTTAAGATTCCATTGAACAGGCATAGATTAGAGAAGCTATTATGAGGACTTTGTCCCGCAAAATTAGCTACCAATTGATCGCAAATCTTAATAAACCTAGTTAATATGTGCGGGTTCCCGTCAAATTCGGGGACCAGACGTAGGGCCTTATAAATAACGTCTGGGGTAACCTCCGCGACTGGCTGTACTGGTGCAGCAGCAGGTTGCTGTTCCTCCGGACCCATCTCGAGCGATTCAAATGAACTATTACTGTCTGAATCAATATTCCTAACTAAATCTATTTCTCTCTGGCGAGCCTGTCTAGATGCAGAGTCGCTATCTACTGGGTTCCTGGGATGGAAAATTTTGGAAAAAGGATAATTACGTTACTAAGGAAAGGAAGCAACACGAGAATGATTCAAGTGCACTCACATAAGGTACATGTCCTTGGTAGTCTTCCGTGAATCGATGACTGGATTCCTCTCCGGATCTGCACGTTCCAGGTTCTTTCAGGATTCTTGATGAAGGCGTTGAAAGCCGGCTCCTCGCGATCGCACACGCACGATTGCGATAATCTTACGGTCACGACGCGAACTAGCTTCAAGAAACCTACTACGACTGCGCCAAATACGGAAGCTGCAGTCGGAGAGTCGAAAAAAAACCAATTTATTAAAATAAATTTATTACTTAAATTTCATTAAATTTAACAATTAAGTATTACTATCCTAACGCGATGCTAGAAATAGAATGAAATTAAAATCAAGTAAGACATTCATGGGCGAGCGGCGCGGCTTGCGTGGTCAGCACCTCGTGTATGGCCACGTGAGTGCGGTCAGCAAATTCCTGGCCGCGGCTGTTGTCGCGGCGGCGATGCGCCAGCGGTCCTCCTGTGACGTCGGCGCATAACAATCTTATTTTAGTTGTTTTATTATTCAAACAAACAATAGTATTAAATTTTCGTTTCTTTTTCTTAAACCTTTGTCTCGATAAAAAATAAACGTTCTCAAAGACATTTTCGGGGTGACTGTACTGAGTTAAGTGGCGACCTGACTGTAAAAACTTGATTTGAAATTTTACTTGCAAATAAAATGCGAAAATATTTGCGAATGTAAAGTTAAACTTTATGAACTTCAGTTAAGTTCAAAACGTTGTTTATTCAAGAAATATTTAACTTAGGCAGGTAGTTATTTAACTTTTTTTTTATTGATAATGGATTTGCTCTTGACTAACTCTTGCCCTTGGAGGACGAAGATTCAGTCTACGATGTAGCGAGCTCACCCAGAAGATGCCTATTCACCCTAGCTTTAAATAGGTTCAGATTGTATGCACTCGGAAATACAGACGCCGGAAGCGCATTCCACTCTTTTGCAGTACGCATTATGAAAGATGATGCAAAGCGCTTCGTTCGAAAAGACGAAAATAAATAAAATAAGTAAAAATTTAAATGTGCAAAGGCATTTTTAAACTAATATTTTTTTTTTAATAATTCTTCTTTGGTGCAACCCGGTTATACTTCAGCAACTACTTTACAAATTAAATACCTAACAAATATATTGCTCTAGAATGTTTCGCAGAAAAGAAGACCTGTTTTTGACGTAAATTAATATACGTATAGATACCCCAGGGTATAGAAATGTCCTAGCAAAGGGGGGTCACTTTTCTCTGCAGGCCCCTAGCATGCATGCACGAGATAAAATTTGACAGGTGCTAGGGAAATGAGTACATCTATTCCATATTCTAACGTAAGCCTTAACCTCCCTGGCACTCGTAAAATTTTATCTCGCGCATGCATTTTAAGGCTGCAGGTTTACACTTGTTCGTCTTTTATCCCTTTAAATATGGTTAATTTTTCAGGAAACAGTAATTAATTAGTTCCACTTGAGTTAAGTCAACAAAACTTAGGTTCTTATAAAAATATTCAAGAGTAATATTAATAAAACTTATTTTTATGTCGCTTGAGTCTTTTTCAACGGATTTATATTACTACAAAATCTTTTAGTATTTTGCTTTGATTGACCTTTAAAACTTTACTTGCCTCTCAAATGGCTTTATTATTCTGCCAATGAAAGCAAGAGTGATTGCCAAAAACAACTCTATGACAAAAAGTTTTGAAACGGTTATTATTAGTTGCAACTTTGTCACTTTTTGCGAGATGAGTATGGAAAGCTTTCAAAGTTAACTGTAATAACTCAAACATTTTTTCAACTTTGGTAACGTTAATTTTTTTTATTACTTGTTTTAGCCCGCGACGTCGTCCGCGTAGAAGTCGACTATCGCTGCTTCCTCGAGAGCTGTCCATTTTTTATGGATAAAAAGTAATTTATGTGCTAATCCAGACTATGATCTATCTATGTGCCAAATTTCACTCAGATCCATTCAGCCGTTCTGTCGTGATTGAGTAACAAACATCCATCCATCCAAGCTTTCGCATTTATTATAGTAGGTAGTAAGATTTCAATTTTGACAGAACGAAGAAAAGGAAACAAAAGAAAATTTAATTAACTGCCAGATAATATTTAACTAGGAATAAAAAAACTAAGTCCAACCATCGAGAAAGTCATCAAATGTATTTACCTTTCAAACTAGGGCTTGCGCATATTGATTGTTCATAAAAATTGTTTATTCCAACTCCGATAAGTGCTGGGGTGTTTTTTTTATACAAACAACTAACTTATCAATTCAAGGAAGGCAGAGTTAGGTACAATCAAGGTCATAAATAAGTGTACACGTTTAGTATATTGTCACTTTAATCGCTAACATTAAATAGAAAAGGTACTAAAATGTACACATATTTATAATTTTGACTGTACTATCGCTTGGCTGAGCTGCTTCGTCGATGACTAAAGCGTTCAAATTTAAAATACATGCACTAAAACGATAATAATGCTCTTACATGAAAACTTTAATGGCTACGGAAGAAGCGTTGCAATTTATACAGCAATGAAACCTTCACTATCTTCATTATTTTCATTGTTCCGGGAGCTGTTCATAAAGAAGATATACTTAATGTTTTTTGTAAGGATTTGTAAAAGGGCGTTTTTCAAAAAAAAGTTTACCTACATAGTTAAAGACAAAAATTAAAAAACGGTAACTTTTCCGTTGCGTCACGAAAATGAACGATACTAAGTATGACTTGTAAAGAGTCCTAGCCTACATACATAAAGAATTCACTCATATCATGGTCACGCGAACCAATTGTAAAAGCCCCCCCCCCCATATATGTACTCTATACTCTAAAATCCTGAGCGCGGTCTCCATTTGTGACTAGCCTAATGCACTTAATAAACTCTATCGTGGTCGCGATCACTGAATGTATCCGACTAAAACAGCTCTAGTTAAACTAATTGTCAATCCAGAGTTTACTTGCGTATAACCTGGTATAAATGATATTAATTGAAATGAGCTTAGCATGAATTCAATTACTTGATAACAAATGAAAACTAACTTTGGCATGTGATCGTCTAGATAATAACAAAAATGGACCTTTCGTTGTGAACCGTAATACCACTAAAATTCTTTAAGTCTTTGTTTTAATTAATTCCTCACACTGATATGGAATGTTTCTATGATAGATCTCTTATTTACTAAATAAAATAGAATATAATAAAATAGAAATAGGTAAGTTACATAATCAAAGGTTAGCAGATTTTTCCCTTTTGGATTGGATACACATTTGGTCAATAGTTCATCAAAATTGGTTTAGCTTTTTGTTGGAGAAGTTTCAGTTCAATTGTAAATTATAATTAACTGTTTCCCATTATTAACTTAATAATAAAGTTTGCTTTCGATAGATTTGCATTTTTAATTTCATAGAACGTTATGTTAATATGATTTTATTTTATTCTAGCTTTATTAGCTTGATATTGGCCTCTCTAAATAGAGAGATTCGCTAGCCCCTCCTCCGCTAACGAATAATAGTCTCCATCCAATAGAATCGGGCAGACTCCTTGCCATAAAAAAAATAGATTTACTAATTTCCGAACAAGTCATATGTAAGTTTGTCTGTATGTCTGTCAAATTTGGTAACAAAAGAGGACACAAAATAATATTAATATTCGATTCATAATTCCCTTTAGGATCTCTCATTAATATGCTAATATTCATATCTGTAATATTTTTATCATTACATAAGTGACTCCATTCTAACATTAATAGAGTTTTAATGCGACGATCATGTTTTAGATCCAGCATTATATGTATCCATAATGAAATATTCAACTTTCTCTATGTTTCTTCATTGATTGTATATTGTCAATGTGGTAAGAAACAAGACGTGGTTTCGTCTTATAGATAGATTGAAACCTCATGATAGTTTTCATGGTATGATGAATTAAGTATGTAATTCAATAAAGCCACTTTATGTTGGTTTTATATTGCTTATAGTATTTACAGCATCTCATTTAATTCAAGATCCAGGAATATGATCAAATATAATATTTTCTATATATCTCTAGCTTTATTTTATTTAATGTTTAGCTAGAATATATATTTATAATAATATGATTAACTTCTATATTCCAATTTTGTTTTATTCTGTTGTTAACTAGAATATAGGTTTCTTGTTTCTTGTAGGCCATCTAGTTTTATTTTGTAATATTTTTAACTAGATATTTCGTATTTATAGTATCATTTTATTTTAAATATTGTTTATCAGATTTCGTCAATTCGATTACATACTTCAGAAATGAACTGACAAGCTTTCCAAAGCAGTAAGTTAATTTATTAAGGTATATGGTTAAGAATGTTTTCAGGCAATTTAACCTGTTAGTTAATGAAGATATTCCCTATATAATCTCTTATTAAATTTATGAAAGACATTCTACTTATTATGAATTTTTGGCAAGTTTTGGAACTTATGAAATAGTGTTGTTTATTCCAAAGCTATACCTTAACTTGTGTACCTTACTCTAACAGCTTCTAATTAGTTTCAATACTAGGACCGGTCCACATTTACTTTAATTGCGTATCCTTATCTAGCTCTATCGTTTGGTCAGGTAAGCCAAAGGGAGACTATCTAAACCTGGTGTAATGTTTCTTCCTCGGACTAAATTAGCCAGTTTGAGGTCGAAACTCCCTATTGTGTTCATAGGTTTTCCTCATGACATATAAATATATTATTTTATGGGGATCACAAAGCAATTCAGAGGACTTTGGAATTTGGTGTAGCCCGCTTACTAAACTTATGTTCTGGAGCCTCCCATTGTTTTAACCTCTGTTGGGCTCTTGCTCTGTGAGTTAGCACTTTTCCATGTCTTATGTTCGCCATGAAAAAGCCTCGGCTTATCCGAGAATTTAGCTCCAATTCAAACGAATTTAACACCGCAAGGCTCGTTTGTATCGTCATGAACACTGATCATAATTAAAAATCAGAGTCACGGTGAAAAAGTCTTAATGAGACGTCAGCTGACTGAATTATTAACTTCTCCCTTAGAAATTTAACCCAAATCTAACGAGTGAGCAATTTAGATAACAGAAATACCATCGCCACCGGCGAACAATACTCGCAAGTCACCCAAACAGCTCTTTTAAACTCGTGATTTTAACGAAAACCCCATTAGAAT
Organism: Tortrix viridana; assembly: GCA_963241965.1. Taxonomy (NCBI): domain Eukaryota; kingdom Metazoa; phylum Arthropoda; class Insecta; order Lepidoptera; family Tortricidae; genus Tortrix; species Tortrix viridana. The sequence continues at coordinate 13,340,311 of OY725180.1, read as the reverse complement.
TACATATCAACATTAAGCACTCTATCACAGCTAAATCACCCTTATGCGAAGATAATTATTGAGATTAAGCTTCCTATACCCATCTAACCCCATAATATTCTCTTAAACAAACTATAAATCAATCTATAAACTTCAAACTAAATTCATTTATCTCGCGGTAAAGAAATCTCAATTTCATTTAAACTATAAAATTATTTCAAACAAAACACTAATAAACTATAGGTTCCGTAACCCAAGAACTTCCAAATTATAATTAAAATTGTTAAATTATCAATTAATATCTTAATATTCAATCATAAAAGAAGCGCCATTAATAACTCGAAAAACTCGCAAACATTAATTAATTATTAATACGAACAAATTATAAAACTTCTATAAACCCCAAAACATATTTAAAACATTCAAACAATTAACGCGACATTACTATGAAAAATTAATTTTAAATTCAACCTCTGTATATGCGACCTACTCCTAGAAGCTTATCTCAACAAAAGACCTTTGCCTTCACTCGACACCCCTATTTATAACCCTACCTCTTGACGTTCGTAATAGTGGCGTAGGTCAGGTTTTCGCGGACATTCGTGACACAATCGACGTTCGCTCAGTAAAAGCCTTTAACAACCAAACTGACATTTTAGACGTGGCGGCCATATTTAAGTATGTAACTTTCTGTATAGAATTTTATTTACTTATTTTATATGTCTTATTTTAACGTTTATTTCTGCTCTCATGATTATTTCTAATAACTTTAAACTAATATTTTGAGAAAGAATAAGCTAGAATTTTATTCCTATTAACTTTTAAAGTAAATTACATTTGCTTCGTTCAATGTACTATTTATAGGTAGCCTGTATTATTCATTAAGTTTCATATTTTTTGATTTTCCTCTTTTTATTAATATACATTATATTATAAAGAGTCCCTATCTTGTATGTTCATCTGTATCAATCTCAAAACCCTCCAAACTAATATCATATTATTTTCATCAAGAGTTTTATATGAAAATAATTTCCGTCTCTTCCTATAAAATTAAACAAATATTTTAGTTCCAAATAAATGTTAGCTGTTAATAGACTAAAATGGACAGGGGTCTATTGGCCTGTTACAATCCCTGCCTTTAGAAATCTTAAAGATGATATTAAATCAATAATCTAGCATCTGACGAGATTTCTACCCAACTATTATTAATTTATCATAATTTTACAACTAAAAATTTATCAATATTAAACCCTTCTCGTTCTTGATGTTATGTGTTTTTATACCTGTCTGAACTGAAAACAAAAGTTAGTCATAACCCATTAACTTCAAATGTCCTGACATAAAATATTATGACACCGGTAGGATCTTCCTTCTCTCTGTGGAAAATGAAGGGTTGTGAATCCTCCACGACTTCTACCAGTATATGACCAGCTAATCAATAACGAATCTTTTGTATGTATGATTTGATATGACGTCACCGATCACACCTCCCAGAGAGCTATACAAACCCTTCTACTCCCAAACATCATAACATTGTATTTCATTACATTTTATCAACACATTATTCCCCACCTTGAAAACAATTCAGACCTGGAGTATGTATAGTGTACAAACATAGTCTGTCCTGCGGGTAGAGTATGAGTTCATCAGAACCTGCATAAAAAGCTGACCTGTTTCCATGTTATTCATGAAAACTAAGATTTAACCTAACACCGAAGTCAATTCTAATAAACCTTTTGTAAAAAGTTGTGCCTCCAGGTTTAATATCAATAAACCCAGCCTGCTATTTATGAAGTATATTGAGAGTTATACCCCTCGCTACAGATTCATAAAAAAAAACAAATAAGTTTTATGAAAATTGTACTCACACAAAATATCCCGGTTATAACTTATCACATGCAACTTTTTCGCCAGTACTAACTTTAAATACACCCCTTTAAATACAGTCTGGTAATAACTTATTACAACAAATTCAACTTTAACTATTATTCAACAATTTTAGAACTCTCACAGATGCTTTTAACAAAATTTTCTTAACATATTTACAAATATTTACTGTCCATAATAATTTTACTACTCAACTGACATTTCATTTTCGTTCTCTATGGTCTGCGAATTTTTTTTAATTTTTTCGTATCTTTCAGTATCACAAACGTGTTAATTTGTTTTTGTTGACTTTTATAGTTTTAATATTTTAACGTGATCCTTGATTTTTATTATTTTAACTAACTCAATTTTCTTTACTCTATTGCTATCAACAATTATTCATTTGTAAAACGATAAATTAAATGTTTCATTTTAAATTTGATACTTCAATTAATAATTATCTTTGTTTTTACCATCGTATTTGTACCATTTATGATGATCGTGTACTATCAAACAGTGTGAAAAGTCCTTATTAAGAGACTGTCGACACAAAACTATGTACAGAACTTTGTAAAATTAACAATTTCCAATATAAGAAAAGACGTCAAATATTTAGTTTCCCTTTTCGCACTAACAATATTACGTTGAAAAGTTTTAATACGTTAACGAATTTAATAATTCAGAACAATGATAGTTGTTTGGAATAAAATTGACAACACGATCCAATTTTTCATAAATAAAATTGATCAATACATAATGCTATGATTGTCACATTGAAAATTTTGTGAATCCAAATCACAAAATACTTATCTATTTTGAATGTTCAAAATATAATGTTTATAACATTAATTATTATACTAGATTTAATCTCTCAATTTATGTTTTCGCTTGTACGCATTTGGCATATCGTAATAATCTGTGGAACGGACAACACTAGAATTATAACTCAAAATTATAACCTGTCATTGGTTATTATTATCAAAACAAAGAAGAAAAAAGGAAAATGGATATCTGTTTTAACTGGTACCTCGCATAAACAGCTATTAATACGCACTAAGAATCGTTAACGATTAGAACAAGTCATTTCCTTGGGCATCTCAGCTAATCTCTTCAAGTAAGTTTTTCAATTGTCAATTATTTATGATAATCGAAACCTTCCTAAATGTATTTGTATTAAATTATAGTATTGATAACAATTGATATTAAACATGATTTAGAAGTTCTAAAAACTTATTCATCTGAAGTAATAAAAGTTATTGTCGAAAACTGATTCTTTATATTCAAAGTGTATATTAGTTTTCGTTATTAAATAGATTTTTCAGTTTGTTTCAGATTCTCTTTTTGTTAAATTTGAGGAATTATACCTCTATTAACATATTAATATACATCGGCCTGATGAAATGATGTCATTTATGAAGGCAAGCGTTTATAAGAAAATATCAATAATCCTCAACACATATGCAGCCATACAACGACAAACTCTAAGAAACCGGCTAAAAAAAGTCAACCATCTGCCCCAAACTGCCAAGTGAAGTGATAAAAAGTGAAGTGTACCTTATTTAGTTAGATTAACAATCAAAAATTTCTCCAAACTCTTCCTTGTACTAATTTCCCTTTCCATTGTTTATTATGTACTTATTTTGGATTACACAATGTTTAACTTGAGTTTTTTTTTTCTTATTTTTATCCTAATATAAATAGAAAAACATAGTTTGTTCCCTTTCCTAAAAGTTATTTCAACCCACCATATGTACTACATATGTTAAGATTATAAAATGATTAATTTACAAAGTCGAGATAGTAAATAAGATTGTCTCTTTCTGATTCCTTTATCTTTTGCCCAATAGTTATGAATCGTTTAACGTTTAGCAAAGTTTCCCCTTATGCTCCCTACCATAAGTCATATTGATAACGTTCAGCTGTATTTATAAACGCAAATGTCCATTTTGTATCACCGTAACTAGAATCTCAAGTTAAATAAGAGTTAAGGTACAGTTTTACACTAAGTGTGTGAAAGCCCCGCATAATGCCTGTCCTTTTTATTAAACTACCTAAAACTACATAAATAGTGATTAAATGAAGTAATTAACAGTGACAATAATTAAATTAGTAAAAGGCAAATTACTATAAAACACCGATTTTTATGAGATCATATTTGCAGAGACCTAATTTTTTTCCTACTAGCAACACAGAGTGTATTTCTGTTTCGTTCACCACTTGTTTTAACGAAAACAAGATTTACTAATTTCTTCATTAAGAAATGTAAATTAAACTCTTCATTTTATTATCTAACCAAAAGTATTATTTTATTTTGATTGTTTACTTTGGTTCTCTTTTGTTTAAAAACCAAACCTTTTAATATCTTTTACATAATGAAATATCACGACTGTATTTTTTTTTAAACCATACCTTTTATGAATCGAAATATAACTTTGTTATAGCAACACTAAATGTTCAAGTGTAATATTGACAAATACAATTTAACATCTAGGCTTTATGGATGACTTTATGAAATTTTCACGACTTCAAATGTGCGTGTGTCTCAATCATGTTATTGCTTATGTACCTTTAATAATAATTGATATCTTAACTTGAATTTGTTAATTAGTCTTCATACTGACTAAATTACTATTGACTATTCTTTTATACCGATAAATTATCCATTTTGTGTTTTGTAACACAGCTAAACCACAATTATTATCTTGTCTGTGCTCCGCTGACTTGACAACACTTTCAACAATCCGTTTCGTATGGACGCCATAGTTCCGTTATTTTGCACTAGATGGCGACATTTAATAGGGCTATAATAGATGAAAAGAACTTCAAATTCTAGTTTCAAAAAGCTGTGGCAGTGGCCATGGACAGTGGTTCAGTAGGAATGATATTTACACGCGGGATTATTGATCCTTGATACAATAGATATGGTAACAGATGGTCCTAACAGTAGTTACGGGACTTTGCGTTAGATGGCGTCGTGTCGCTGAATAGAGTGATATCTTCATCCTCCCATATAATGTAATCTTTGTTTGACAATCTAGAAAAATAAAATTCCTCGATGTCACTAGCAAATAATTTGAAACTCTTGATTGCATTCATGAGAAAACAGAGTTTATTCTATTCTATTAAGTAAGTATATGAACAACATTTTAATACTTTGAGTTGTCTTCAAATATCTAGATTTTGTTAACCCCACTTGCATTAATTTCGTTCAAAGTCAAACTGTTTTAACAATTTTCGATACTTACTTTGTCTACTAATAAAATTTCAAGATTCTAATGCTTACCCATCAATTCCTTTTATTAATCTTAATTGCTTTATTTTCAGATTGAAGACTAAAATTGATCACGAAACACAGGAATGTTGTATCACCGAATAAGTTTAATGTAACCCTCCGAAGACAAAATTTATAATCTCAAACCAGTTTAACAACTAATGCTTTGATTGAACCCAACTTTACTAGGAATTGGAAGAATCGATTCTATATGAATATTTTCTTGGTAATTCGTTTGACTTTTGCATTTTAAGTATACAAATTTCTTTGTTTATAAAATGATTTCATAATCTTAATTCCAATATAACGTTAACATTCTACTATTGTTAAATAGTATTAGTTTAGTACATTGTTGCCATCATTACACCTAGTGATTTCCAAAATCTAAGCTTTAAATACCTTTTTCTATTAGAATTCTTAGACTTTTGAACCAATGAACTTTAGTAATTAGCTTTACTTTTATTTCAGCTTAACAAGTTTTATGAAGAACCCTAGTAAAACTACAAATGTTGATGACCAACAGTTTTGTACATTGATATACTGTTTTGAATTGCGATGGCAGTAATAAAGTTTCCGTCAACAACCAACACTACCGGTATAACCTCAAATCATGAAACCTGAACCAAAATACAAGGTAACTTTTATTTACTTATTTTGTTTTTCCTTTGTAACTCATAATCAGTGATTCTAGATATATGTTTAGTTCAAACCTTCTACTTCCTTATTTATTTATATGAGAACATAACCTATTTTTGTTAAATTTTTGTATAATGAAATTAACAACTTACAAATTCACTTGTTATGACCAATTATGACAAAACTGCAAAAACGTATTGATGTTATGTATACTTATGTGATTTGATTTATAACGAATATTAATATTTGTTAATTTTCCTTTTCAGATTAACATTCAAAACAATATTTGCAAACAGAAGTGACTCTAACATCTGAAAGTCTAGCAAACTGATTAAACTTCTATATGTTATTGTTATTGGCTATATTTAAAATAACAACACCACATTTGTTTGAATAACAATAAAATCTCAGAAGGAAATTACAGGTACAATACTTGTTTTTATGTTTCAAACTCAAATTTTAGTCAAAATAGTTTTATAAATTTGATTTATTATCATTAGACTTTAACTACTATCACTATCATTTTATTTTATTAATATTAATTGTAAATCTATTATTTGTGCAATAAAGAGTTTACATACATACATACTACTGTTAAATAAATTAAAACAAAATTGTTGTTAACAACAATACTATTGAATCACGTTCTCTTTATACTAGCGTTGATTTCTTCTCAACAATATTTAAATATTTTACAACGCGGTTGGCAGTGAATCTGTCCACGAGGCCAGCGATCCCGGGTTCGATTCCCGGCATGGACAAACATTAGCGTGATGAGCGCGAGCATCCGTTCCCGAGCCACGGATGCCCTCCATGTACCCAAGCATGTACCTCTCTATATAAGTATGTTTATCGCTGTCCAGCACCCACAGCACCAGCCCAGAGCTCAGTCCAGGACCAGGTCAATCTGTGCGAGACTGTTCCCCAATATTTATTTATTTATCTATTTGAATTGTTACTTCCCAAATTTTATATTTTATGTTTTGTTTCAGCTTGCATGGATAACAAGAGTCTCAAATAAACAACACATGTTGACGTCCATCAAGCCAATGTCATTCATATGCATATTATAACCTACGACTAATTGAAAAATCCGTGATTTACTTTAGTTTTTAATCCCGTTATACCTACAATAAATTAATTAACATTTTAGTTGTTTAATTCACCTGCCTTAGATTATACAATTCTTGGCTACTTTTAGCTTTTAGCATTCCAGAGTATTTCACCATTGATATTAAATAAGTGAACAATTTGCCTTTTATTTAACTTCATTTAGCAACAATAAATTCATTTAGTAATCACTATAATTGAATCTTTTAATTTAAGACTAAGACTTCTGCCTGCCTTAGTCTTTTATACTATTAGTTATGTGTAAACATAAACTATATGTGTCAATATCATAAGATTTCTTTTATAATGTTATTTATTCATATTAAAGATTAATTAACTTTTACCTGCCTTCAGTTATAAAACTGTAAACAGAACTGTATTTAATATTAACAAGTAGACCGTTTGAAACCAAGATGTAAGAAATTAATTAAAACAAAGACCTCCATTTTCACAGACAACAATTGCAACTTTAGGAGTCGCTTTCCTATTACTAATAATACCTGATAACATGCAACAGCTGTTATTAGTCAAGTATATGTTGATCACTAAGTAACAATTCTAAACAGTTCTAAATCATGGTAACCGGCACCAATTGTAAAGAGTCCTAGCCTACATACATAAAGAATTCACTCATATCATGGTCACGCGAACCAATTGTAAAAGCCCCCCCCCCCATATATGTACTCTATACTCTAAAATCCTGAGCGCGGTCTCCATTTGTGACTAGCCTAATGCACTTAATAAACTCTATCGTGGTCGCGATCACTGAATGTATCCGACTAAAACAGCTCTAGTTAAACTAATTGTCAATCCAGAGTTTACTTGCGTATAACCTGGTATAAATGATATTAATTGAAATGAGCTTAGCATGAATTCAATTACTTGATAACAAATGAAAACTAACTTTGGCATGTGATCGTCTAGATAATAACAAAAATGGACCTTTCGTTGTGAACCGTAATACCACTAAAATTCTTTAAGTCTTTGTTTTAATTAATTCCTCACACTGATATGGAATGTTTCTATGATAGATCTCTTATTTACTAAATAAAATAGAATATAATAAAATAGAAATAGGTAAGTTACATAATCAAAGGTTAGCAGATTTTTCCCTTTTGGATTGGATACACATTTGGTCAATAGTTCATCAAAATTGGTTTAGCTTTTTGTTGGAGAAGTTTCAGTTCAATTGTAAATTATAATTAACTGTTTCCCATTATTAACTTAATAATAAAGTTTGCTTTCGATAGATTTGCATTTTTAATTTCATAGAACGTTATGTTAATATGATTTTATTTTATTCTAGCTTTATTAGCTTGATATTGGCCTCTCTAAATAGAGAGATTCGCTAGCCCCTCCTCCGCTAACGAATAATAGTCTCCATCCAATAGAATCGGGCAGACTCCTTGCCATAAAAAAAATAGATTTACTAATTTCCGAACAAGTCATATGTAAGTTTGTCTGTATGTCTGTCAAATTTGGTAACAAAAGAGGACACAAAATAATATTAATATTCGATTCATAATTCCCTTTAGGATCTCTCATTAATATGCTAATATTCATATCTGTAATATTTTTATCATTACATAAGTGACTCCATTCTAACATTAATAGAGTTTTAATGCGACGATCATGTTTTAGATCCAGCATTATATGTATCCATAATGAAATATTCAACTTTCTCTATGTTTCTTCATTGATTGTATATTGTCAATGTGGTAAGAAACAAGACGTGGTTTCGTCTTATAGATAGATTGAAACCTCATGATAGTTTTCATGGTATGATGAATTAAGTATGTAATTCAATAAAGCCACTTTATGTTGGTTTTATATTGCTTATAGTATTTACAGCATCTCATTTAATTCAAGATCCAGGAATATGATCAAATATAATATTTTCTATATATCTCTAGCTTTATTTTATTTAATGTTTAGCTAGAATATATATTTATAATAATATGATTAACTTCTATATTCCAATTTTGTTTTATTCTGTTGTTAACTAGAATATAGGTTTCTTGTTTCTTGTAGGCCATCTAGTTTTATTTTGTAATATTTTTAACTAGATATTTCGTATTTATAGTATCATTTTATTTTAAATATTGTTTATCAGATTTCGTCAATTCGATTACATACTTCAGAAATGAACTGACAAGCTTTCCAAAGCAGTAAGTTAATTTATTAAGGTATATGGTTAAGAATGTTTTCAGGCAATTTAACCTGTTAGTTAATGAAGATATTCCCTATATAATCTCTCATTAAATTTATGAAAGACATTCTACTTATTATGAATTTTTGGCAAGTTTTGGAACTTATGAAATAGTGTTGTTTATTCCAAAGCTATACCTTAACTTGTGTACCTTACTCTAACAGCTTCTAATTAGTTTCAATACTAGGACCGGTCCACATTTACTTTAATTGCGTATCCTTATCTAGCTCTATCGTTTGGTCAGGTAAGCCAAAGGGAGACTATCTAAACCTGGTGTAATGTTTCTTCCTCGGACTAAATTAGCCAGTTTGAGGTCGAAACTCCCTATTGTGTTCATAGGTTTTCCTCATGACATATAAATATATTATTTTATGGGGATCACAAAGCAATTCAGAGGACTTTGGAATTTGGTGTAGCCCGCTTACTAAACTTATGTTCTGGAGCCTCCCATTGTTTTAACCTCTGTTGGGCTCTTGCTCTGTGAGTTAGCACTTTTCCATGTCTTATGTTCGCCATGAAAAAGCCTCGGCTTATCCGAGAATTTAGCTCCAATTCAAACGAATTTAACACCGCAAGGCTCGTTTGTATCGTCATGAACACTGATCATAATTAAAAATCAGAGTCACGGTGAAAAAGTCTTAATGAGACGTCAGCTGACTGAATTATTAACTTCTCCCTTAGAAATTTAACCCAAATCTAACGAGTGAGCAATTTAGATAACAGAAATACCATCGCCACCGGCGAACAATACTCGCAAGTCACCCAAACAGCTCTTTTAAACTCGTGATTTTAACGAAAACCCCATTAGAATTACATATCAACATTAAGCACTCTATCACAGCTAAATCACCCTTATGCGAAGATAATTATTGAGATTAAGCTTCCTATACCCATCTAACCCCATAATATTCTCTTAAACAAACTATAAATCAATCTATAAACTTCAAACTAAATTCATTTATCTCGCGGTAAAGAAATCTCAATTTCATTTAAACTATAAAATTATTTCAAACAAAACACTAATAAACTATAGGTTCCGTAACCCAAGAACTTCCAAATTATAATTAAAATTGTTAAATTATCAATTAATATCTTAATATTCAATCATAAAAGAAGCGCCATTAATAACTCGAAAAACTCGCAAACATTAATTAATTATTAATACGAACAAATTATAAAACTTCTATAAACCCCAAAACATATTTAAAACATTCAAACAATTAACGCGACATTACTATGAAAAATTAATTTTAAATTCAACCTCTGTATATGCGACCTACTCCTAGAAGCTTATCTCAACAAAAGACCTTTGCCTTCACTCGACACCCCTATTTATAACCCTACCTCTTGACGTTCGTAATAGTGGCGTAGGTCAGGTTTTCGCGGACATTCGTGACACAATCGACGTTCGCTCAGTAAAAGCCTTTAACAACCAAACTGACATTTTAGACGTGGCGGCCATATTTAAGTATGTAACTTTCTGTATAGAATTTTATTTACTTATTTTATATGTCTTATTTTAACGTTTATTTCTGCTCTCATGATTATTTCTAATAACTTTAAACTAATATTTTGAGAAAGAATAAGCTAGAATTTTATTCCTATTAACTTTTAAAGTAAATTACATTTGCTTCGTTCAATGTACTATTTATAGGTAGCCTGTATTATTCATTAAGTTTCATATTTTTTGATTTTCCTCTTTTTATTAATATACATTATATTATAAAGAGTCCCTATCTTGTATGTTCATCTGTATCAATCTCAAAACCCTCCAAACTAATATCATATTATTTTCATCAAGAGTTTTATATGAAAATAATTTCCGTCTCTTCCTATAAAATTAAACAAATATTTTAGTTCCAAATAAATGTTAGCTGTTAATAGACTAAAATGGACAGGGGTCTATTGGCCTGTTACAGACTGATTTACGTGATGCACTGGAAAAGTTAAAAAAAAAAATTGGTCCTTAACGATGTACACTTTCTTTAAAAACCGCCCAAAAACGCGTTTACGTAACAAAAAAACCTATTAATACACCTTGTTTTTTTATTAGTAAAGAAGATTACTAAATTAACTACTTTATAACTCTTATACAATAATTTAGTCTCACCGCTTCATTTCTGAGGCCGTATTAATATATACATACTACATAATTATAAGTATTTGTGATTGTCCATGTCATACGAATAAATAAATAAATAAATTATAAGTAGATTATTTAAGTAGATTTGAAACATATTTGCTACCTATATCGAACTCGCTGACTACTCATAAGCCACTGGCTTTTGTGGTCTTTAAATTTTATAAGATTGTTTTTATAAAATTTGGATATTTAATTTAAAAAAAACTCATCTCGACTGTGAGGCCGTCTCAAGATACGTCAAAGTGAACGTCAATATAACCCTGTCATTTTTAACCCATCTTGTGACGGCCATCTCGGCCAAGATTTAAAAGAGTTTATTAATACGGCTGTCTTACACTTATTAGTCTTATAGCGCTCAGACTCCTCAAAGAGGTCATTAGCGGGCCGGGACTTGAGCGTCGATTGTCTTATAGCGCTCAGACTCTTCAAAGAGGTCATTAGCGGGCCCTTGCGTCGATTGGATATGCAGATGATGTGCAGATACCGTAGAGTAGCGTGCTAGAAAGGTAATTAAAAATTGATACCTCCTTATAAAAGGAAAAGAAAATGTTTTTTGTATTTCACTAACGCTGGGTTTTGATTGAAATAAAGAAAGAAAAACATCTAACAAAAGTACAGAGCACAAATGAATAAACAAAATATAAAAAAAAACTGTCTGCACTTTTGCCAGATGACGCAATATACAAATATTCAGCAAGATAGCAAGATACTGGTTTTGAGGCCAGAGCTGGTCTAACGCTGGAACCATTTAGTGACACCACGGCAGGTCACACAACCAAAAAACACAAAATAAAATACAAATAAAAATAAAGGAAAACAAAACCTATTCATTTAAAAACTTCAACAAAATTTCAACTATAGGTATCTAAACGGCGATTGTATGTTAGAACATCAATAATGTGATATAAAAAAGAGGTAGATAGGTTATACACTTCAAAAGTGGCACATTAAGTACCAATTTCACTAAATTATGTTAAATGTTAATCGACGTTAGTTCATACATTTTGACAGCTGTTAACACTCTAATCGTCTGTTAAGTGGTTGGTGAAATCCGACATAAGCCTTACGAAGCCGAGGTTAACATAGAAATTGACTTTGTAGCAGCACAATGGCTTCAGTAACTTACAGGGACGTACATCACCATTACCGATATAATAATTTTAAAGGGATCGTCGAGCACGAACGTTTCAAACATACGTCACATTTTCAAATCGCTTTATTATTCGGAAAAATGTATTTAATACTTTTACGGAATTTATTCGTAGCACGAACCTCTAAAACAGACTCACTTTTCCATTTATTATTTTTCGTATACTTCACCTTTCCTACACTATGCGATGACGATACAAAATGTCAATTTCAAAGTCCGTGCTAAGAAATTTTAGTACCAAATACGTCTGCTATTGCGAGCGCAATACACGTTCTCTTGTTCATGATAAGGGGGTGATCCATTGGCGAGCAGAACCGCCGGTATGCCAACGAGCCCGCGAGTCAACGGTCTAAACCGCCAATGGATCACATCAAAGCCCGCGGTCTTAAAAACCGGCAAATTGGCGCGCTGGCTCGTTACGCATGCTTGAAATCCTAAGTCTGCGGTATGAGAGGCGACAGCTTCAGGCGACAGGATCACTGCGAGAGTCGGCGAGCCAACGAGCCAACGATATAGACCGTCGGCTCGCCGGCTCGCAAATGGATCACCCCCTATACGTTAACGTTACAAAAAAATAGAAGGAAAAAGCGTGTTCGAGGTACGAATCTCAGGAAAGAGCATGAGATGGATGGGTATGCCTGTTAAGCCCGTGTATGAATTTGGATGAATTTTGGAATAGATAGCTTATACCCTGGATTAACACATAGGCCACCTTTTTCCGAAAAAAAAAACAATGTTTCTGTGGGACGGCTAAATAACTAATTCTATGCGGACGAAGCCGCGGGCAGAAGCATTATAATTCAATTGTTAATCTAATTAATTACAATTATTGTTGACTTATCGCGGTATAAACTTGAAGTCATTACAAAATAAAGCACAAACACTTAAAATGTAATTTTTACGGCACAATAAACCGTCAGACATTAACTTGGCCAGTTTCGTAGATAAAATACATCCTAAATACGTAGTAAAGTGTAATTGTAAGTTGTAACATAAAAACGTAAAATAAAACTCATTTGGTTTACGAGAGCGTACGAATTGGCCCGGTTTAGACCAAACAACGGGGCTGGAGCACTTGGCACAGGGAACAGTTTTAAAACAGTATTTAAAGATGCCAAGATGCCAATAAAACAAAAGAACGACGGAACATGATATACTTGTGAGCAACAGTAATGCAGATATATCGCCCGTATGTTATGATTGAAAGTAATTCCATTTTTATAAGCAAACTTCTAGTACTCGCTCTCAGAACAGGTGGCCGATGAGGCCGAAGAGTTCTAGAGTGGCGTCCGCATACCGGAAGACGCAACGTGGGTAGACCTCTAACAAAGTGGACCGACGACGTGGTTAAGGTTGCGGGTAACTGTTGGATGCTTGCGCAGGACTGGTCCTTGTGGCAAACCTTGGGGGAGGCCTGTCTAGCAGTGGATGTCTTTCGTCTGAAATCATGATGATTTCGAAACTTGTAGTTTCTTTTACCCGCCTTCAGCGAAGCAAAAAGGAGGGTTGTGATTTTAATAGCCTAAGTTTGATAGTATGTTTGTATGTTCATCTGTTACCTATAATAGCCATTCTATTTTGACAAATGAGGTGTTATTGGCTTAGTCTAAGGGCCGTATTAATAAACTCATCTCAACTGTGATCCCCGCCACAAGATGCGTCAAAAATGACAGTTTTCTATGGATTGACGTTTACTTTGACGTATCTTGAGACAGAGATCAGTTGAGATGAGTTTATTAATACGGCCCATAGTGTTCCGCGTGTCATATTGTCATATTTTGGTGCGTAATATGTACATGAAATATATCCAAGCCAGTGTCAAGTAGGTATACAAAATAGCAATGTCACATGATTCTTACCACAGGCTTCGGTATATTTCATGTACCTATTAGGCACCAAATAGTCAATTTCTAGGAGACCGGTCATTATTTAACCCATTTTAGTGAGTTTTTGAAGACGATAATTTTTTTGTTATTTTTATTACTTTTTCAAAACGTTACAAACCTCATTTATTGCTGATAGTACAAGGAAAATGAAGATTCAAATTTATAATTCCTGCAAAATTTACCTATTCGATTACAGTGTTTGTCTTACTGCTGTTGAATAAGTACTGTTAATTCTTGGATGGGGTCCAGACGTAAGAATTGGCCAACGTTTCATGTGTAACTCCAATGTCTAAATGGATATCGTATATCTCTCAAAGACGAAGAATAATGGTGTCCATTTAGATGATATGAGCATTGTATTGGACAATGGTTGATGATTTATGTTGTTTACAAATTAGTATTACTAACTTCAGTCGATCACAGGATGAATGGAAAAAGTACGTTTTAATAGTACCTATTTAACGTCATAAATGTGTGTTAGGACCAAACAGAACTCTCATACGTCATGACCTTCTCTTTTAAAAATAAATCTGGTCTAAAAATTACTTTTATATACGTAATTTTCACGCGCAGCTCAAAACTGATTGAGCAAATTCAAGTTCTAAGGTGAATTGTGATTTTTTTGTAATAAATCTTGAAATTTATGAATCATCATCCTCCTAGCGCTTTTTCCCGTTCTTTGTTGGGAAACGCTTGACCATGATCCAAATTCGGCCAGTCCGGTTATTACTGTGGAGCGACTGCCATCTGACCTCCCTTAGTAGCACAAAAGCTGTATGAGAGCTTATACAGCCATTATAACTCTAGTTTCAGCATTTTAATGGATGTATGCCTTATACAGCTTGTGTGCCGCTTCGGCCGTAACCCTTGTGCCAGGGGAACCAAACCATTTGAATCATGGTTGCACATTTTGCCACCTAACGACATTTGTTTTGTTTTGTTTCCTCACGATGTTTTCCTTCACCGTAAGAGCATCGGTTATCGTGGTAATGTACATTATGTTAGAAAAACTCATTGGTACAAGGCAACCGCTTGGGGGTTCGAACCCAATACCTCACAATCACAAATACGTGTCGACACCGCTAGCCACTAGGCTTGAAATTTTTGAATATGCTAGATAAAATTGCGAAAGTAATATATGCAATATATTAATAAGTAAAACACGAACTGCTTTATTACCCACCAATTAAGTAAAAGTGGTAGTTTTCTTAAAAAATGTACAGTCACACCACGGGATTGTTGAGCCACTTCCTAACATTCTTAATTCGGTCGGGTTGTCAAATCGTACACGGCATATTACTATTGGAATTTGACGATTTGACAACCCGACCGAATTAAGAATGTTAGCAAGTGGCTCAGCAATCCCGTGGTGTGACTGTACCTATCAGGGTACACAGCTAAAGGTTATTTTTCTAATTGAGATTTTGACTAAAAATCGGATGCCAAACGCTGATACATAGATACATTTTGCTTAATATAAGAACCACTTAGGGACACGGTTCTTTGTATGAACTGAGCTGAGGTATCGGCTTTCAATAAGCAACATTTATTTTAGATCGTGGGAAAGTGGCATCACCCGAAAAATCGAATATTCCCGAAAATAAACAAATATAAACAAAAGTTGTTTCATTAGTTGCATCAAACTTAAAAGAGAAAGAAAACCATTACGTTTAACTAGAATTTATTAACTATTAAAAATACCTCTGGATTTTTACTTATTTACCATATTCCCTTTATTATCAATCAATTCCAGTCCATCGCGATACATTGTCCTTTTCGAATAATCATGCGGAATGGACTGCGGATTCGGCATATCTTCACTAATAGGGACATACATCTGCGGCAAACTCTCTTCCGCCTTCCGTGTCAGCATCTTCTTTAATGTCTTCACCATTACGTCGGTAACATTTGAATTATTTCCACCTCTCACAGTATTCTTCTGCTCTCCTATTGTCAAATTCGCCAGCACTTCAACCGTTGAATTCGCCAGAACTTCAACCGTTGAATTCGCCAGCACTTCAACCGTTGAATTCGCCAGAACTTCAACCGTTGAATTCATCTTATCTTCTTTCTCTATTGTCACGCCGCGTATCTCCGGTTGGAACTCCATCGTCATCGGTAGCCCATTCGCCGTGAACTGGAGACTCTTGATCTTAATCACCTTCATGTCACCCTGCACGAAGAACACTAGCAGCATCACCGTAATGAATTGCATTATCGTTATTTCTCACGTGATTCCCGATTGAGATGTCAACGCTAACTGCAGTCGATTGCAGGCCATTTAACTTCCAATTACACGAAACAACGTGTGCAGAATTGCTTTAATCGAATCTGAACGGTTAACTGCGCAGGATTAGATAGGAAAACCGTGATTGGTAAATAGAGGGGATCCATAATTACGCGTTCATTTTTATGTTGATTGCATTTTACGTTTACCTATGGCCCGAATTGCTTAATTATTGAAATGTATTTTGATCTTTGAATGTATAGAACGTTAAAATGCTAATTCTAACCATGACTACGAATAATAATATAATAATAAAAATAATCTTGTCCCGGTAGTTGTTTTGGCAAACGGTCCATAGCAAAGAATCTCGACCAACACAGGTTCTCGCTAGATGGCTGGATCAAGCGAATTTCTCTGCCTCCCTGGTGGTAACCTTAACCTAGGTTAAGGTTTATGCTAGTATGATATTCGTGACGTTGTTGTCTATGTAGTATAATACACTGGCCCGCAAAACTAAGTATCACACTTTAAAAATTTCATTTTTTTCTAAACTATAGAAGTTAGAGATTTAAAATAAAAAACGTTTTATAACAAATTTCATCAGCTTTCTTTCCAACTATAACTAAAATAAACAGTAACATTTTCAACTTAAAAAAAGATAACACAATAAAATAGCCATTTTTAGTTATTGCAATTTTAAAAGTGTGATACCTACTTAGTTTTGCGGGCCAGTGTAGTTTAAAACTTTAAAGAGTATTGTTTTTTATTTTATTTTTTATAAAAAAATATTCATATTGAAATGAAAAATACGAGTATAGAGTGCATGCTCCCATCACTCACTTTAAAACGCGTCCAAGTCATCCCGTCGCGATCTCCTTTTCAGTCTGCCTCTTCTCTGTCGGCCATCTTGCGGAGTCCATTCGGTGACGACCCTGGCCCACCGTTCCGGATGCATTCGGGAGACGTGCCCAATCCAGTCCCAAGCTCGCGTCGTCAATATTAATAATTTTGTTATAATTATATGGGGTGGTTCTGTTTTTAACCGACTTCAAAAAAGGAGGAGGTTCTCAATTCGACTGTATGTTTTTTTTTGTATGTTTGTTACGCGATTACTCCGTCGATTGTGGACCGATTTTGAAATATTTTTTTTTGTTTGAAAGGGTATACTTTCGAAGCGGTCCCATTGTCACCAAGTTAGAATCTGATGATGGGATCCATGAGGAATCGAGGGAACTCTCGAAGTCGGTGGCAAGAATCACGGTGTCATTGTTACTTGACACCGACTTCAATGTATTTAATGTACCTATTAGGCACTAAATAGGCAATTTCTAGGACTCCTAGGAGGCCGGTCTTTATTTTTGAAGACGGTTTTATTTTTGTATTAAAATTGTTTAACCGACTACAAAAAAGGAGGAAGTAAAAAGTGCTCGCGAGAGTTCGGCATTACTCGGCAGCTCTCGGGAGCATGACCAAGTATTGTCTTTTCTTCTGTCAGATTTCATTAATTTCCTTGATAATGTTAGTTTTATTTTGTTCTGAGAGAAAAATATATTTCGTGAAGATACAAGTAGTGTTTTTGTGTAATCCACAATTACATGACATCTCAGCTTTCTGCATAAACGTTCAAACTTGAACTTAGCTTAAACTTGCAGAGAAAATTACCAGAGTTTCCAAGCGCTGAATTTTAGAACTAAGCTCATCTTTGCTTAAACTGAACTTGTTCAAACTAGTTCAAGTTAAGAGTGCATGCATAATGTCTACGGGACGCATCTTGCATGCGCAATGACACTTCGTTATAAAGCACTTTGTTATAAACGTCAAGTTCTTTCACATTTAAATATCAGGGGACAATCTCACACAAATTGACCTCATCCCAAACTAAGCTCTAGGCTTGTACTATGGGTACTACATAACGATAAACATACTTATAATAGAGAAATGGATACTTAAATATATAGAAGACATCCATGACTCAAGAACAAAATTAATAGGTACTCGCGCTCATCACACAAATATTTGCCCATATCGGGATTCGAACCCGGGACCGCTAGCTTCGTAGGCAGAGTCACTATCAACTAGGCTAACTGCTTCGTCAAAGTATACTTTCAAAGTATAGTCTAGTGCCCGTAGTACAATCAGAATCAAATAGGAGCAGCGAAAGTGGCCAAATATATCGCAACACACCTTTATTACTATAGTAATAAGAATGTGAATGTTGCGATATATTTGGCCATTTTGACTGCTTCTATCTAATAAAATAAAAATAATAAATAAATATCAGGGGACAATCTCACACAAATTGACCTAGTCCCAAACTAAGCTCTAGGCTTGTACTATGGGTACTAGACAACGATAAACATTACTTATGTAGAGAAATACATACTTAAATACATAGAAAACATCCATGGCTCAGGTACAAATACTCGCGCTCATCACACAAATATTTGCCCATACCGGGATTCGAACCCGGGACCGCTAGCTTCGGGGCTATTTGATGCCGACTGTATAATCTTATAGAGCCAATTTGTGTAGGTAAAATTGTCCGCTGATACCTATTTACTTATTATTTTATTATTATTTATTTACCTACGTAAAGTTTAAGTAAGTAAATTAGCACTGCCTATTCCGACCACTGACAATGATCATTATGACAAACATCACAAACAATAAGTCTAAGAAAAAAGTTTTAAATACCTGACTGCCCTATTTTTAGGGTTCCGTTATTAAATTAGGAATTGTAGTTTCACCTTGTCCATCCGTCTGTCCATCTGTTTGTACGTCTGTCTGTCTATAAGTCTCTTCATTTGTCCGTCTGTCTGTCCGTCATAGTCTCATTTTCTGTTCATTTGTACCAATGCAGTCGGGTTTTCGAAGCTAGGTATTTGTTAGACTTGTTCTGGGTATATCATCAAGATGTTTCAAGATAACTAGGTATAGGTAACGCAATGACTTTAGGTCCCGGGCAAAAAGCGCTACCCTAGTTTACCTACTCCCTTGTGTTTACTTTTAATTAGGGCCGCTACAAACCCGATTCAGAATTCAGCAAGCTTGCTCTCGCCGTGTTGAAGCGGGTGCGGCATGCCTAAAATAGTGTTTCATTGAACTTGTTTTTTTATTATTCGAACAATCCTGGCTACCGTTTTAGTTGGCACCGTTGTCTAGTTAGGTACATCGTAGACTGAATCTTCATCCTCCAAGGGCAAGAGTTAGTCAAGAGCCAACCCATTAACAATAAAAATAGGTACTGAAGTATAACTTTTAAAGTTTGATATTATGGTCGTGAAAACAGTTTACATTTAATAGTAGATTGTACAACAGGTGCATAAAACGCACCATTTTACGGGAGACGTTTATAAAGAAAGTGACAGCAGCAACTTTAATCAAATTTAAAAATTATTTCACGTCTATGAGTGCGTCAGTTATTCTATAACAACAGCAAAGAAAGTGCCAGCAGCAACTTTAATCAAATTTAAAAAAATATTTCACGTCTATGAGTGTGGCAGTTATTCTATAACTACATCAAAGAAAGTGACAGCAGCCACTTTAATCATATTTAAAAATTATTTCACGTCTATGAGTGCGTCAGTTATTCTATAACTACAGCAAAGAAAGTGCCAGCAGCAACTTTAATCAAATTTAAAAAATATTTCACGTCTATGAGTGTGGCAGTTATTCTATAACTACAGCAAAGAAAGTGACAGCAGCCACTTTAATCATATTTAAAAAATATTTCACGCCTCTGAGTGCGCCAGTTATTCTATAACTATAGCAAAGAAAGTGACAGCAGCAACTTTAATCAAACTTTAAAGTTAATTGACGTCTTTGAGTGCAGTCGTTAGGAGCTAGAGTGGAACATCCGATTTTAATCACATACATAATTATATAGACTGTTAAATTAATAGCCTTATTTTAACTTTGTGCAAAAAGATCCGTTATTTTTGCTAGCCAGTGTAAGATTCCCGATAAGCCCTTTAGCTCTGAAAGGCCATACTTGAGTCCATTTACTTCACGAACTCACGAACTCTCGACTCGAGACCTTGTTAACCCAAACGTTCAAGAATCGATGCACTCATCTGAAAAACGCCGCAAGCGTTTTAAAAGAAAAATGCACATGTGACGTTTTTGATCTGGGCCGGAAATTGTTATACATGCCAAATTGAGATGACGATTTATCATTTGAAGAGTTTATAATGAAGTAAGTATCTAAGGTTTTTATTAAACTCGTTAGATTTATTTGTACAAAATCCTGTTTTAACGACGATTCAGATTTACCGTTAACCCACGTTTGGAAAACATTCTTACTAATATCACAGAATAGATAATACACATAGTACAATAGTGCTAATATTATAAATGAGAATATATGAGTATATCGCACCTTTAGAATGAAAGTGACCTATTAATTACAAAATGTTTAGATTTTGAATTAGGTCTCTATAACAATAATGTTATGACTCGAAGTAGGAAACTTAACATTTTGTATTAGGTCACTTTCATTCTAAAGGTGCGATATGTTTTCACGGCTAAACCGCTAAACCGATTTCGATGAAATTTGGTATGGAGATAGAGTGCTGAGCGAGGTCATGAGATACTTTTTATCCCGGAAAATTCGACAGTTATAAACGAGCTCTACGCGAATTCTTGGACAAAAGCTAGTTTGTATAGGCACGGTTTCTGAAACAAAACCTGCGAGTTTCTGAAACACATAGAGCGGTAAACACAGCTGTTTATCGGCGTGTTTCTGTGCTCCCCACTGCGGGCTTAGCATGCATTCATGAGATAAAATTTTACAGGTGCTAGGGAAATGAACACATCTATTTCATATTCTGATGTAAGACTTAACGCGCATTTTATTACTAAGCGATTTTATCCGGTATGGCTAGCGTAATGAAATAAATCGTTCAAATTTATTAAGAGCCTGCGCACAAGCTAAGCTAAGCTGCGGCGTTAAGCTAAGCATGATATTTAATTACTCTAGCAACTTTATTCGTGCTGTCACTTTATTCTTGTGATGCATGCTAGGCTCGCTGGTAGTGGCAAACGAAACACTTCAGTTTCGCAACAATTCCGTGCGCGCCGTGTAGGCTGCAACATTGTTGGAAACATCTACATGGTGCCCAGAAACAGTGTATCAGAAACATTGTTTCTAGTTAATATTTTTTTAGTAATAACATTCAAAATTTCTCACGCGAGATTACTCTTCAAAAAACTCAAACTCACAAACAGAACACACTCAAATGACAAAAACACAACAAAACAACAGACAGTGACATTTCACATCTGAGTTTTGATCACATACATACATAAATACAGGGTGTTAACCTTTTAAAATTGTAAAAAAAAATACAGCTATTTTATTTGGCTCGTATTTGCCTAATAAACTTGCTATACAGCCGTCTTTTCATATGTCCTTCGTAAAAAACTGGCAGACGGCCAATCGGCATCGATTTTACGTTTATGTAACATCTCAGTAACGGAGCTTGCTTTTTTATACATCCCAATGTATCTTAAGTAATGGATTACTTTATTTTTGGAGAAATAATAGTTAGGAATCTGTAATTAAATTAAATATTAATTTATTTCAAGCCAATTGACTCATATTATTTGTTAGTACAGGCTTATATCTATGGTTAATATTTACATTAGATGCCATAAAACTTAAAACTAGGACGAGCCTCCACTGCGCGCATGCAGGCTACGACAGTGTCCTATGTATGGACAGTCGAGCCTACCTGCGATCATCTGCAGGATCGGGTTAAAAAAAGGAAAAATAAACATCAGATCAGGACCATGGTTCTCTATTTGAATTGGTCAATGCAAAAATAGTAAGAAATCACTACGTTATAATCATCACACGTCATATAGGTCTATTTAAAGAGTGTAGAAAACTTGTGGGTATTTTACTTGTATCATTAAATATTTGTAATTAAAATAATGTAATAATTATCAGGGGACAATCTTTCACAAATTGACCTAGTCCACAAACTAAGCTCTAGGCTTGTACAAGGTGGGCCAAAAGAAATCACCCTATTGGAAGATGCTCTCATTTTTGCAAAGTCGCCAATGTCAAATCTGTTTTGACATTTGTGGACTTGACAGATGCAAAATACAAGTGAACAAGCCATGGAGCGATACACTCCCCAAGAACGCGGAATAATCGTGTCTATTTTTTTGCGTAACAATTCAAAAAAAGAGAGTCAAACAACATCGGATGACTTCTTTTGGCCCACCTTGTACTAAACAACGACAAACGTACTTATATGTATAGATAAATCACTACATAGTATAAAACAAAGCCGCTTCCCGCCGTCTGCCCCTTTTGGGCCTACCACACGCACAAGCTTCACCACAGTTTTGCCTGCGCAGGCCGGTTTGTACACGGAACACGGAGCGTGTAGTTGGTAAAACTGTATAGACACGAAGTGTTCAGTTTTAGCTTGCGCGGGCAAAACTGTGGTGAAGCTTGCGCGTGTGGTAGGCCCATTTGTATCTATGTACGCTTAGATCTTTTAAACTACGCAACGGATTTTAATGCGGTTTTCACCATCAGTTAGATAATTTTTCAATGAAAGTTTATAAATATAAAAGTACCAGGAGCGAAGCGAAGAAGGGTCGTTAGTACTTAAATACATGGAAAACATCTAAGACTCAGGAACAAATAATTACTCTCATCACATAAATATTTGCCCATACCGGGATTAGAACTCGGGACCGCTAGTTTCTTAGGCAGGGTCACTACCAACTAGGCTTATGGCGTCGTCAAAGTTTTATATGTAGTGTGTATAACTCGTCGAAGAACACGGAGCGGTCGCGTTTTAAATAACATAACACGATAACTTATGGGAACCCTCGTTCCAAATAGTTTTGCCACCCAGGGGGTAGAATTGGGTCAATATTTATAGAGTGAGATCAAGAATAGATTTGAAGGTTTAGGAAATACAGAAATTATATATAGACCAGACTTTAGCAGTGTTAAAATCCAGTGCCAAGACTATTCTACGTTTCTATTTATTAAGATAAAAAAATATATGAAACATATTAAAGTAAGCACGGGCACTTTTACACGTGAAGGTCTACCATCAAAAGGAGACCTGCTGAGAAGTAGCGCCGCAAGAAACTCGACAGTTAAATAAATACTTGATTATATTTAGAAAGTTAAAGTTTAATAAACACTTAAGTAATAATATCGGATAACCTATTCGATAGATAAAGAATCGGTTCGCAATTGACGAAGATATTGATATACTTACACAAAAAAGAAGTTGAGAACCTCCTCGTTTTTTGAAGCCGGTTGAACAAAATACAGTCGAAATGAGGACCTACTTTTTACCCAACCGAGCAAAGCCAAAAGAAGGGCAATGATTATGTACAGGGTATCCAATAAGTCGTACGTCACATTGACACCAGAAGTAGACCAGCCTAAGACGCACCGAACCGGCCTAACATGACCTCAGTAAGAGTCACACGGTTTTCAAGATATGCCAGTTTTTTGCCAATTCCAACTTTAAACTGGAAATATCTTGAAAAGCATGCGACTCTTATTGAGGTCATGATAGGCTGGTTCGGTGTGGGGATGATGCGTAGGTAACGCATTTCCAAAAAATGACAGGTCAAATTAAATATTCATTTATTTCAAGCTAATTGACTCATATTATTTGTAAGTACAGGCTTATATCTATGGTTAGTACTTAGATTAGATACCTTAAAACTCGGACGAGCCCCCACTGGGCGCATGCAGGCTACGACAGTGTCCTATGTATGGACAGTCGAGCTTGCAGGATGAGGTTGGGGCAGGCGCACGCGACGCACCAGGGATGCGCATATCAAACGTATGGTTGCGTAGAAGCAGTCCATGCGAGCCTCCGCCAACATCCCCGATGCGCTACTTAGGCTGGTCTACCTCCGGTGTCAATGTGACGACTTATGGGACACCCTGTATGTCTAAACTACCGTACCGACTTAAATGAATGGGATGTCATGTAATTCGTCATAAAAGTGGGTGTGTCTAGGAGCGTCATACTATTCGCTAGTCTGGTTTTAGTTAACTTTTTTTTAAGTCGGTTGATGAAACGCTAATGCTCGTCCGGAGCCTTCGAAGTGGAAAGGTGAATGGCCGCACATCGATACGGGTCAACGACCTGAGCCAGCACTAGGTGAACAGGCGATCTGTTTAATGACCTAATAACACTTCTGCGGCTTTATAAAAGTAGAGAAGCTAATTTGAAATTGATATTTTAGACGTTGATAAGAAAGATAAAAAATAGATAAAATATAATTTGTTCAGTACTAGCAACCTGCCCTCGCTTTGCTCTGGGTTATATTATTTACATAAACCTACGGAACCAACCCTTAAATCGCGAAAAAACATTTGACCCTCCCATACAAAACATCGTCAGCTGACTAGCCAAAATGTATGGGATGGTCAATTTTTTTTTCGCGATTTCGGGGTTGGTCCGATAGTGAAAGTTGGTCAGTATGACTTACTGATTTAACCCCCAAAATGTTTAAGACGAATAAAAAAACACCCAGTATAATAGGATCTGACACTATAATCACACTAAATTTGACTCTTGTACGGTTTTACTATAGACCAAAAACAAATAAAATTTGTTTTTTTTTTCATATTGTTTAGGAAATCCACTGTTCTATAAAACTATCCACCGGCTATCTATAACTCTTAAAAAGATAGAGCTCATTAAAAGGTAGAACAGACGGACAGACGTACAGCTTCGAAAAACCGCAATAAGTGTTTCGTGATAACCATCCTGCTGGCTTAGCATGTATGCACAAGATACAATTTGACAGTTGCTAGGGAAATTAATACATCTATTCCATATTCTAACGTAAGACTTAACGCTTAAGGTTTAAAATAAAAGTGTCTTGTGATGCATGTTAGGCTCGCTGGCTTTTCCACTCGTGTCTCGCTTTTACGTCACTACAAAGGTGTCATTCCGAGCCTGAAGTCCTTCCTCGCACCCATAATTACGACCTTTAAATGCTTTGTCTCAAACACAGACAGTCTTTGAGTAACTATCGAGCAAGCCAAAACGTTCTTTGCGGGCTTAGCATGCATGCACGAGATAAAATTCGACAGGTGCTAGGGAAATTAACACATCTATTTCATATTCTAAAGTAAAACTTAACGCTTAAGGTTTAAAATAAAAGTGTCTCGTCCAAGAGAAGTCAATACTGACTTCGGAAAATTATAACTTTCCTCTTAGCATTTCTACACTCCTTAATCAAATTAAGATGACATAATTCGCTTAGTAGACAGATGGCCGTGTAAAGACGTTGATATCACCCACTATACAACTTGTAGCTGTGTAGCGAGATGAGCAAGCCTCGTAAATTATTAAGGTTGGTTAAACATTCATTATGAAGGCTGCCTTGTATAATATGACGGTTTAATACTTCTGCTTAAGATAAAGAAAGGTGGAAAATAATTATTTACTAGCTTTAGTCCGCGGCTCCGTCCGCGTAGAAGTCGTTTATCGTGTTTCCTGTGGGAACTATAAAAATTTCCGGGATAAAAAGTATTATATGTGTTATTCCGGATAAGGATTATGTTTGAGCGGAATTTCATCAGATTCAGATTCAGATTTTATTACTCAATATAAATTACAGTATAAATTGCACTTCATGTCAAATTACAAGTTATTATATTGAGATCGTCAGAAGTAGAAATTACACATTAATACAAAAATACAAAAATATAAAATTTGAATTATTTAACCTCCATGTTAATGTCATCTTATAAGTATATCTCCATTAAGGATCGTCATAACATCATGATATAAATACGTGGTCAGTAAAGAAATCAGGAATAACAACATATAACAACAACAATGAACAATGAACAACAATGAACAACAATGAACAACAATGAAAGTCAACACAAAATACATTAAATGTCAATATTATTTATATGTCAAGTTCTGTATACTCATTAACAGAATAAAGTGGATTATCCAACAAAAGATTTCTCAGCCGGCGCCTAAACGTTTCGTCAGATGGTTCGCGTTTGAGATCGGCGGGTAGATGCTCGTAGTAGTGCATCTAAATCCGTTCAGCGGTTTCAGCATGATTGAAACAAACATCACGGTTGAACGAATCTGAATGAAATTTGGCACATTTTGGGAAAGTTTCGCGGGAACGAAGTCGCGGACAAAAGCTAGTATATAATAAGTTATTATTCTCTAATTTCTAGAAACTCACGATGGCTTAGAAGGTTTGCCAAATGCATAAAACAGCATAAATTTGCCATCTGCATCTTGAAACGCGGTTGCAGCTCACATTGCTAACATTAAATACACCTTGTATTTTAATGTTAGCTGTATGCCTGAGCGCTCGCGCTAAATGTTTAAACGGCTTGGTTTAGATTGCAATAACATCTTGTGCTAGACTAATTGTCGGTTTAATTTTGGTTGAGTCTGTGTTTTACGGTTTAGCGAGAGCAAGTTTATATATAGCCCGTTGTTTATGCATAAGTTTAAAGCGCGCGGTTGTTTTATGCGCTAAACGGAGCGCAAAACGCAATGAGGTTGACGCGCAGTATTTTATCATCACAGTATATTATAAAACAAAGTCCCCCCGGTGCGTCTGTCTGAACGCGATAAACTCAAAAACCTTTTGTTTGTCATTATATCGGAGTGAAATTTCTTTTAACACGATACGCGAAGCAATTACGTTTTTAAAGGGTCGGTAACGCGCATGTGATACTTCTGGTGTAGCAGCGTCCATAGGATACGGTAACCGCTTACCATCAGGGCCGTATGCTTTTTTGCCACCATCGTGGTATAAAAAAAAGATGGGTTACGTGTTAACAGTCTTGTATGTATCTGACTGAAAATGGATGTTCCACCCTAGCTCCTAAACTATTGGACCGATTTAAATAAAGGATATGATTCGTCAAAAACTTGCAAGTATCATAGTGTAACCTTCAGGGGCTCAAGCACAAAAACAACTGCTTTAAATAATGCTTTTTATTTGTATGCTTATTTTGCTTGAAATTATAATTAACCTTATATAACAGTTTCTTTTTTACTCCTCCTAGTTTTTAACAATTCTACCCGCTTCTTTTTAATCAAGGTGTTGCCATTATAATAAAAATATTGAGAAGATGTACTACTTATAATGAATGAGCAAGTTAATCAAGTATAGGGCAAAAGGCATGGTTGTTACAATAGGCTATTATAAAATAAGTATGCGTCATGCTAGTTGCCACTTGGGTTGTAGCTTTTGAGGTTAGGTTAGGTTAGATTATCAAAGTCTAGTAGTGACTGCATTACTAGACTTAATAGTCTAGTAGTGACTGCACAAGGCTCCACTGCCAGTTAAGAGGGTCATTGCCCTGCGTGCTGGCAACACTGCAAAATGTTGCACGCTACATAGTACACAGGTGACAAACAGTAGGTAAGGCTGCCTTTCCATAGAAGCGGAGACGAGCGGTGCGGAGAGGAGCTGTGTAGGAATCCCCCAATCACATTGGTTGTAATCCACATCTCGTCTCCGCTCCGCTTCAATGGAAACAGTCAAGCGGAGACGAGCGGTGCGGAGAGGAGCCGTGTAGGAATCGACCAATCACATTGGTTCCACATCTCGTCTCCGCTCCGCTTCAATGGAAACAGTCAAGCGGAGACGACTGTATCAAATTTGTATAGTACGCCACTCATCCCCGCTCGTCTTCGCCTCAGTGGAACCACATACCTCTTTTCACAGCTTCGCTCCTCTCCGCTTCTATGGAAAGGCAGCCTAAGAGGTTCTAATCTAACATGTTTTTATAGTAATCTATCTATCACGTACACACGACAGCTTATGTCATCTTATACAAATCCTTTGATTTCTACAGTTATACCTGTTGTTAAGGCCTAGCTTCGCCAGACTTGTTACCAAATTGTAATGTTTTAGTTAGATATAATCACAGCGCTGAATGTTTAATTCAACTCTGATGACTAATGCCCTTACTAATAAACGTTGAGTAACCGCTGAGTAGTTATACCATGCTTTGTCCTTATCTGTCGAATTCAAATGTCTCAATGACAGATAAGGACAAAGCATGGTATAACTACTCAGCTGTTACTCAACGTTTATTAGTAAGGGCATTAATGACCAAGACAAAGACATTTATTGCCAGAACAGTAGTTATACAGATCTTCGTAGAATAGGATGTGCTTAATTAGGCATGCAATATTGAGATAATAAAAAAAGATATTTAAAATTAAAAAAAGACGTTAAAGTTTTATAATTATGTCATATTAATATTATTATTAATTAATTTCCTATTATGTTGTCAATGTTGTCATATCAGATCGTCTTTTATTTACAAACTCCGGAACGGAGTAATAATAACATTTTTAATTGAGTATTTTATCTTAAACAAATAAGGCTTCGCTAAGAAGTCTGAGAGTGGACATCAAACAGCTTGTCGTTTGACTGGTAATTTAAATGTGAGATTAAAAAACATAACCATTTTTTTCTCGGATTAAAGAAAAGTGGGGACCATAATTTTGGACAGTAAAAAATCCCGATACGTCTCCAAAAAAAGTTAGGTGTTTCTGTTTTAAGGTGTTTTTTTATTTAATTGTAATACTGCAACTCTTTTATACACTGCGTCATGTATCTGATAACGCTGACACATGTACCGAGTGTGGCGACT
Source organism: Tortrix viridana (assembly GCA_963241965.1). Taxonomy (NCBI): domain Eukaryota; kingdom Metazoa; phylum Arthropoda; class Insecta; order Lepidoptera; family Tortricidae; genus Tortrix; species Tortrix viridana. Next base: position 13,311,179 of record OY725180.1, on the reverse strand, counting down.
GGATTTTATAGACGACCTATTTGTATTTATGGACATGCCTAGCATCTGTTCACACATAAAACTTAAACGTTTTTGACATATGGATTTATTTTAAACACTTAGCTCAGGTTTTATGGAGTGCGTTTTTTGTAAAATTTTGAAATATGGTTTTAAAGTTTTTTTTTGTCATATGAAAGTAAAGGACAAAGTTAAAATTTATCTGACAGATAGTGTTATCTGGTGATTGAAAAATCAACCGTAAGCTTGACTTAACCTAACAAGGTCTACTCTCTAATCAAAAATAACTTTTGATTCCGGCTCAGGCATGCATTATCGGAATTGGTTGGTTTTGGTTCTAAACCAATTCCGGTATTGCTTATCCGTACCGGCCGGGCTTTAGAATTGTTATAAGTAAACTAAATGGCTAAACGTATAAAAAACCGGTCAAGTGCGAGTCAGACTCGCGCACTGAGGGTTCCGTACACGTGGCCGGTTTTTAGTTTTTGTTTTTTTTTTTTCTATAGGGTTTGTTCTATAATCAAACCAAATTTGACGCTTGTTTGTGTTACCGTTTTTACGATAAAAGAAATACAAAAAAACGTTGAAAAAAAATCGTTTCGCGTAATAGGGAATCCCCTTATTATTTTACTTTTTGTAATTTTTATTAGTTGTTAGGAAATCCGCCGTTATATTACATCGCACCTTAAGAATGAAAGTGACGTAATCCAAAATGTTTAGATTTTGAATTAGGTCTCTATAACAATAATTTTATGAGTCGAAGTAGAAAACTTAACATTTTGTATTAGGTCACTTTCATTCTGAAGGTGCGACATATTCTGCCAAAAAACGGGTAGGCTGTATCACGGACGCAGCCGCAGTAGACGTGAAACGTCTCGTGCTTGCTCAACCATCTGGTTGGGATTGCTGCGATTGGCTCAATCTAACGCGTTTCCTGTGGAAACGACATGTTCCGCCGAGCTCAAAGCGGGTCGTCGAGGGCCGGAATCTCTCTCTGCCCACCCGAGCTCTTGCACGCCAGTTTTGTACAGTCGCCATCATATATATTGCAGCAAGGTGCTCACAAATATCTGAACACGACTCTATTGTCAAGGCGTTAGAGTGCATGTTCAGATATTTTTGACCACTCTGATATGTACAGATATATTTGATGGCGAACTGTACGTTACGTATCGCACGCGTTGGCACCATAGTAGAGCAGTCGTCAAATTTCCGCAAAACACACCTCTACAACTTCTAATGGTCACAAGTATGAGTTTTATGTATCACACCTACTATAACGTGAGTTCTGGCAAACGTGACCACTCCCGCTCGTATCGATCAATATACAGCTGAGTAATCACTAAATAATCACAGCGCGCGATGGTAAACTTAGTTTATAAATGCGCCATACTGTGCGCGATTACAGCGCCATTTACGGCAGTGGCATTTTATGCACTACCGAGTAATGGTAATAGATAGTAATAGAATATGTGACGTTCTCAATATAAAGGGACCTTATGGAGGAAGGCAGTTACGCTCTTCTTGTTCTTGTACGTATACGAATACTATGGTAACAGTTCTAAAAACGGCTTAACCGCCTGCCTCCATAAGGTCTCTTTATATTGTGAACGTCACATATTGCCGCTAGGTGCTATAATTTCAAAGTTATAAGCTATCTCGTTACAAATTTCGTTACATTATCTAACAACGCTCAAGTTGAAAATTAGCGGTTTTTACATTTAAATGTCATTGGATAGAGCTATCATTGCGCGTCGATCTACCAATAACTTTCTAAACATTTCAGCCAATAAAAGACTAGTATTCACAAATGACTTCCTCTGAAAGATAAAATTCGCAACGATGTTATCCGGCAGAGAACCAAAGTCATCGACATAGCACACAGGGTTAACAAGTTGAAATGGCAGTGGGCTGGACATATCTATCGAAGAACCGATAACCGGTGGGGTAAACGAGTGCTTGAGTGGAGACCGCGACACGGCAAGCGTAGTATAGGACGCCCTCCATCTAGGTGGATTGACGATTTACGAACGGTCGCTGGCAGATGCTGGTTGCGACAGGCCGAATTCAGGGTAAAATGGCGCGTATTGGGACTATGTCCAGCAGTGGACTGCTACAGGCCGATGATGATGATTCAAAAAGAAGTGACGGCGTGCAAGTCAGTTCGCATCAGTGGTTGGCCTTCCATCACCGCACAAGTCGTAATTCGGCCATACTAAATTGACTACCGATCAAAAAAAAAAAAAAAAATTTGTTTATTTAAAAAAAAAAACGCACAATTTACAGAAGACAAAGTTAACTGGTGGTCCCACACTAGGCTATGCCTGTCACGTGGCGACCCGATTCGGCATACTATACAAACTTAAAACAATTTCGTATCTTAAAACATAGTAATTAAATAATAAATTAAAACTAAGGGAATCAGAGGTTGTTAGCTAGGTACCTAATTGTGTGGGTGTCTTGAGTGTAGTTGTGAATGTGGGTGTGTGTGTGAGTGAGGGTGTGGATGCGTGTACTTGATATGTAAAGCCCCAAAACACTGTTTTTCACTCTCCTGTAAATTTGGTCAAAATGACTTGAGCGGTGTTGTTAAATAAGCGACGATTTGTTTTTGCAAGTGACCCCCTACTGACCGAACTGAAAGACGTTTACACAACCTTTACGGTTCAAAAGATACAGCTCTTTAAAGTTAGGACAGACGGACGGACGGACAGCGCGTAGTCTTAATAATAGAGTCCCGTTAGGCACCCTTCAGGTACGGAACCCTAAATAAACGCCTCTTTAAAACAGTCGTAGTCACAAGTCGGAACAAAAAAAACTTGTGTCGTGCCGGAAATGACATCCGCTCTCAGATCCCAGATTAATTCAACTTTGTAATGAATACGCTATTCGTAACAATGACGCTCGTGTTCTCCCGTTCTAACACAACCACTTTACTTTTTCTATCTCTTTTCGCTAATTAAAGCGTTTTTACGCTCGTGCTTCGGACGTTTCAATTAGCTGGATCTCGTGCAAAGGGCCAATTCAGAGCTAACCTATATGCTCGTTCGGTTTAGATTATTTTAGCGGCTCTTTGACCCAATACATTTTCTTTTAGAAGTTTCCTGTATTCAGGAAACTTCTAAAAAAAATGTAAGTAATAGTTAATTAAATAAATATCAGTGGAAAATCTCACACAAATTGACATGCCAAACTGACACCTTAAGACTCTTGAAATATAATAATTCACGCCGCATCCACATATGCGGCATTCGGCGAATATTCTTGTTGGCGTCTCTGTTATACTTAACGATTATGAAAAAGACGTCAGCACGAATATTCGACGGATGCCGCATATTTGGATGCGGCATTACAGTGTGTCTGAAAAGTTTGAAGTTTCGCCGAGCGACACTGTACCTCGAGCATAAACTTATGTAGCTAAGTGTAGCGAGGAAAACACCGTGTTAGAAAAACAATTGCACGAGCTCAGCACCAACATTACTTTCCACGCTAGCGGTTAAAGTGGACTTTTGCCCGCAGATTTTGACCGACAAAGAAAGCCTTTCAGAGCTGGTAAGGTGAAAAAAAGTATAGTCGGCAGCAAAAGCTTATACCAAAAAAAATAACCAACTTATTTTGAAGTCACTTAAAAAACCCAGGAATCCTTTTATTCAGCGAGTTATCTGAAGTGAACAATTGTCGTGATCTCAGGTCATTACGAGCCCTTTGCCCGAGCGATAAGGGACTGCGGGACCCTAATTTATCTAAGCTAATGGTCGTTTTGGTTAACTGTTTTATGTTGAACTTTTGTGTGCACACGAATCGGAATAATTGTACTTGTTGTTAGGGCTTCGGAGTGTTTTCAGGAGCAAGTGTTGGCTTCTTCAGTGAAAATGCAGCACTACTCAATAAAACTGCCTTATTTTAAAAACTTATTCACTTTTAATTTTTTTTTAACTGAACGGCGTTTTTTATCGTGCGGTGCCATTAACCTGATTTTTTAATGCTTTAAACCGGTTAATAAAAAAAAACCTTTATGTAAAGACTTTATGTTAAAACCGGTTCAATCCGGTTAACCGGTTTTGGGTCAAGTACATAATAACTGTTTGAAAAACTAACCGGTATCCGAGCTCGAATCTGCTTGCCACTACGTAATACCTCTAAAGTTGCGTAAAATTGCCAACTAAATTTGCCGTCGCCTCCGAACCATAGCCCTATTGTTTCCGCGCATCCAGGGCAGTGCTTAACGGATAACCAAATCAATTTCAAGGTCCATTGTGTACTCAAAACGCCATTGTCTGTCTTATAACGTTCAAGGCGTTGTAGTCCGTAGATTTAGGGGTTACAGATATTTGAGGGTACATATATAAAAAACATAAAAAAAACATATAAAAAGAAATACAAATACAAAGTGATACTGAACCCCCCGTGCCGGCCGAATGAACCCCAAATGGGTGGAGATATGGGGGGAGGGGGGATAAAACGTAAAATTTACGAGGCAACCGGATGGGAATGCGGTTGCTTTGAAGTTTATTTATATAATAAAAAAAAATGCCATCTGAAAACGCGGGACTTTTTCACACTAGCGAATTTTAAAAATATTTGTAAAACTGCCCGCGGTTTCGGATGGCAATTTTTTTTTTATGTAATAGGGTATAAACTTCAAAGCAACCGCGTTCCCATATCTGCGCCTCCGTCCATTTAGGGTCCATTTGCCCGGTATCGGGGGGTTCTGTATCACTTCAAGACCCAGATTACCACTCGCCATCCGGTTGCCTCTCCGATTAAATTTGGAGTACCATTGCCTTGAACCACTAGCTAACAATGAAGATAATGCCCGATTTTTGCAAGACTCAGACAATATGGCGGATTGTTGAGACCGTTAATGTTTCCCGCGATTTTCAATTTTCTCGGCGTAACATCCATTTTCGTTGGCGTTGATGAATTGAGGGTTTTAGGAATAATTGTGTTCATGTGGAGTAATTTATAATGTGGCAGATCTTTTGTGATAATTATGTTTGCTCAAACATTCCTTTTAAGAGAGAGAAGAGTCTAGTAATTATCTGTAATAATAATATACAGATACCTAATAAAAAAAGTTGCAAGCTAAATCCCGACTGACGTCTAGTATGACGCATCCTTATAATTTTATAACCATGATACTTGCACGTTTTGACGAATCACATGACACCCCTTTATTAAAATCGGTCTACAGTTGAGGAGCTAAAGTGGATTCCGATTTTTCACATACATACAAACATAATGCGTACATAGACTGTTAAAATCATTACCCTTCTTGAACATAAACGTGGTTAAAATAAAGTTATCACAATATAGCAATTGCGTGAATTTCAGGGCGTTTCAACCGCCGTCATTAGTGTCACCAAATATATTGACGAAATCGATGACACCTACCAGCAACTCCTGATGTAATCAGAAGCAGAACCGGGGATGCAGTTTCTGTCTATCAGCATCAGAAGTTGCTGTAGTGTCACTGATTTCGTCAATATATTTCGTGACACTAATGACGGCGGTTGAAACGCCCTGAAATTCACCCGACTTAGTGATTACTAAAATAACTTCGTTGCTGCACAGGACGCGCGGCAGTCTCAACTCCCTTATCAACGTGTTTGAGGACAAATAATATGATTCTCCCATCCTCAAACACTTCAACCACATAGTCATCAACACTTGGTTGACAAATAACCGTTAGTAGGCTAGATAAAATTATTATTGTGTATTTATCTTTCTTTCTTTTATTATATTGAATAACTTAAATTTAAAATTTTGTATGTACTAACACAATATGGATATTATTATTATTATTATTTACCAGTAGGTAGTCAAGAGTTACAAAAACTATAAGTAACATGTTTTACAATTCCTTTGACCACTGGTATCCTACTAATATTATAAATGCGAAAGTTTCTCTGTGTGTGTGTGTTTATGTGTGTGTGTGTGTGTGTGATGAAATTTAGAATGAAGATAGCTTATACCCTCGCATATAAGCTACTTTTCATTCCGGAAATTTTAAAAGTTCCTGAGGGAGCAGTGAAAACCGACTTCTACGCGGGCACAAGCTAGTAATCATAAGAATCATACTGAAATGCTTTCAAAACACTTTGAACCCAGCCAGAGCACCCAGCGGTTCGTTCTTATAATGCTGGTCACGAACACAAATTCGGAGCATCGTAAAAATAAACGACCTTCCTTTATTCTGACATTTGTCACAGTGACAATGCAATAAATAAGAATTATTGTTAAAGTAAATCAAAATGGCGGCATCCGTTTCCGCTAAGGCCGCGCTCTACCTACTTATAGCGATTAGTCAGTTTTGTATTTTTTACTATTTTTGTATGATATTTTTATACTTTCTATTGATGGACATACAAAATGAAAAGCGTTGTTATAAACTTCTGCTTTAAGAGATTAAAGGTTTTACTGCCGCACTCACAGACGTTAATTAATTTTTAAGTTTGATTGAAGTTGCTGCATCTTATTCTATTGCTATAGCAAAGAAATTGACAGCAACTTTGATGAAACTTAAAAGTTAATTGTCGTCTCTTAGTGCGGCCGTTAATCTTTATTTAAAGAACTTTAATGTGCAGTCATCATAACGAGAAAATATAACAATAATAATAAAACCTACTTAAAAATTACTAATATAATAAATGCGATAGTGAGTTTGTTTGTTTGTTACACTTTCACGGCTAAACCGCTGAACAGATTTCGATAAAATTTGGTATGGAAATAGTTTGAGTCCCGGGGAAGGACATAAAATACTTTTTAACCTGGAAAATTTGACAGTTCTTGAGGGAATAGCGATAAACGACTTCCATGCTAAATAGATAAATAATGAACGTTGCGTTGCATAGTTTCCTTCACAAGAAAAACATGGCCAAAATTTTATTCAATCCACATATTTTATGATGAAAAATAAAAGTTTGGTATCCATACATTCTCGTTTGTAATTCCCGCCCTTAATACACAAAGTACGATTAAACCACTAGGATAAAGGTTAAATAATGAAGGATCAACATAGTTCTAAGTAAACACACCCTCAGTTTGGTAAGCTTCATTAATCCCGCTTCGGATATTGACAATGCTATCGAGAATAATCGACAGCCGGAGGCCGCATTATGAGGTATAAAATCCTGCCAAGTTTCAGACAGTGAACGGGACGGAAATATGTAACTACTATAGCGCTGTTCCTTTCACAATTCTGTGTCATTTGATTTAAAAAAAAACATTCTGATTATAGCAAATAGTAGACCAAAAATAACGTACATTTTAAATCGTTATTCCTACGTTGGATATAGCGTGAAGCACGTGTTACAGAAGTGCAAGCAATAATATAATTTAGTGCGACACTACTAACATAGGAGTAGGTGCTGTTATTTTTCAAGTAAAGATGACGCTATTTTGCTATAAAATATAGCTATTTTTACGTGATACAGCCTTCACATGAAAAAAAAAAAAATAGTCATTCCACTAATATGCTATGCACCATTAGCAGAATAATAACTTACTGCCGCACTCAGAGACGTCAGTTAATTTTGAAGTTTCATTAAAGTTGCTGCATCTTATTCTATTGCTATAGCAAAGAAAGTGACAGTAGCTACTTTAATGAAACTTAAAACTTAATTGACGTCTCTGAGTGCGGCCGTTAATTTCCAAAGGCTCTTTCAATCCACTTAGTACATTACAAATAAAGCCGTAGCACAATCATCTATCTCCCAAACTTCACAAACAGAAATTGTTCAGGTACAAGAAAATAGCCAAGAGCTACTGAATAACCCAAATTGCCTCGTAAACTTGTCCATAATGCGAAGGCGAAAAAATTACAGGCTGTAAGTAGTTAAGTGTAACTTTCGTTGTTAAGTTACTGCGATTCAGGCTGGCAGGTCGCGTGCGTCGGAGAAATCGATGGGAGAACTTGGGTCGTGAAGTTTTACTAAGATATTTTTATTTGGCTTCATTGTTTGGGAAAGTTCTAGTAAGTGAGTGGCGTAAAATGCAGAACTGTTACAAAAGTGGTCTATCGAGCAGAAATTGCTGCCGTCAAGTTTTACTTTCTTTGTCTATTCATTGGAACGTATTATTGCAAATAAAGCTCCTGTCGTAACAGAAACTTGCTCAAGTGTAGCTACTAAGAAAATAGAAACAGAATGATAAAAATGCTTTTGACAGAATAAAGCTTACTCAATCTCCTAAACACAACACAAAAGTGAAACAAAAGAGTGCTATCTTGTTAATAAAATCTAAAATATTTCGTAGCAAATAGGTCGTGTATGATTGAGGAAGCATAGTAATGAAGGACTCCTGATGAGTCCGAAACATGTCGGGTTATTATCTGACTAAAACGTGAGTATGCCGTTGAGTGTTCGTTTTTTGTGTCTAAAGCATAACGTGTTAAAAAACTCTTCAGGAAGGCTAGCACATGTCGACCGCGACTTCGCTCGCGCTCTGATATCCCTATCTAACTAGTCTGTAACTATAGAGAGGGACTCGGCGACAAGCGAGAGAATACCAGATGTGCTAGCTGCGCTGGATGTCCAAAAATTCTGGAGATTTAGGACAAAACACAAAAATGGCTAGACATGACAACCAAATGGGCCAAAAGACCATCAATTGGCATCCAGCCCATAGACATAGCAGAAGCAGACCTAAAAGAAGATGGCGGGATGATCTAGACGTGTTTTAGAGGGAGTAAAAAGAAGGAAGGCCATTACCCAACAGTGTCTCTACTAAGCTATTATTAATCCCACATGGTGGTGGGGTCAGCGTTCTCCATTTTACTTCTCCACTTCACCCTATCCTTGACATCGTCTTCGGATGCCCGACACTATGATGTCCAGTGAGGACAGAAAGATGTTTACACTTTTTCACCTTGTTCCATTGTAATAAGGTCTAAAAGTGTATACATCTTTCTATCCTCGACTGTCCTTCAGCACTACATATTTTCATCTTGTTTTGGGTCTTCCTCTGGGTCTACGACCAGATATGGACAGATGTAGTGTCAACCTACGTAGTCAAGCAGCCTCCTCTTTACGTGGTCACCATCGCAGTCTACTCTCTACTTACATTAAATAAAATACGTGACGTCACGCGTCTATAAAGAGATAAGTAGAAAGCCTAATCTAAGGGCATTATCGGATAAACCTAAACTCTTCGCTACGTGTTGTGTTTAAAAAAATAAAATTATTCTATCACTCAGCGATGTCACTCTTTGGCTTAGCCACAGATGAGAGGCAGATGAATCACTAAGATTTATATACTTCGGAAATTAGTATTTCATTTTAACTGAATAAAGTAAGGTAAGTATCAGTGATTGTTGTTTCAGGTGGATGCGGTGTTGTTATCTATAGGTCGTCGAAAAATAATA